>JAKOOJ010000050.1:2290000-2890000 GCA_022577455.1 Arizona elegans
GAGGAATTAACTTCTATAGGTCTGACATCCTTTAATGCTGGTTAAGCTTGCGAAAAGAACCGGGGTTAAACCCAGGAGACAGAACAACCTGCCTGATTTGAATCAAACAAGGAGCTGCCGAGAGAAATGACAGAATTTATTTTATTTATTTATTTTTATTTTTATTTGATTTATATGCCGCCTTTTTCCGGAGACTCAGGGCGGCTTACAGTGCGTTAAGCAATAGCCTTCATCTTTTTGTACATTTTATACAAAGTCAGCTTATTGCCCCCCACAAACTGGATCCTCAATTTACCTACCTTAGAAAGGATGGAAGGCTGAGTCAACCTTGAGCCTGGCGAGATTCGATCTTACTTTAATTGCAGACAGCTGGCGTTAAATTACAGTGCTTAGTCTGTTGAGCTAAACCAGGCTCCTGGTTTAAGAATAAGAATAAGAGAGTTGGAACAGTGGTGGGTTCTAACCGGCTTTACTACCGGTTCTCTTTGGGCATGCACTTCGTGTGCGATTGCTTCTTCGGTCGCGCAAGTGCGTTACGAATCTGCCCAGCTGAGGTGGGGCAATCCGCTGTGCCGCACCTCTCAGCTGGGCGAAAAAAAGAAGAAATATAACGTAGAAATAACGTGGGGGCGGGTGGGAGGGTCCAGCTCCCGAAGAAAGAGAACCGGTTTGGTGATGTAATAGCATCACCGCTACCGGCTCGGCTGAACCGGGAGGAACCCACCACTGAGTTGGAAGGGACCTTGGATGTCTTCAAGTCCGACCCTCTGCCCACGGCAGGAGACCTTATACCCGTGATGGTAAACCTGAAATGGCATACAAAGCCATGTCGACCGGCATGTACAGCCTGCCTGTTTGTCTTCCGGGTTTCTGGCACGCATGTGCACGCGACGATCAGCTGTCCATCACACGCGTGGCAGTACCGAAAACCGGTGTGTGCATGAGCCCCAGACAGCTGATCGTAAGGTGCGCGTGCTAGAACCCGGACATCCAGCTTTTCCGGAGCGCAGCCCCGATGACCATGTGCACGTTTCCGCACGACGAGTGCCGAAAAGCTTCGCCATCACTGCCTTATACCATTTTGGATGAATGATTATCCAATATTTTATTTATTTATTTATTTGTTCAATTTATATGCTGCCCTTCTCCAGAGACTCAGGGCGGCTTACAATGCCTTAAGCAATAGCCTTCATATTTTTATATATTTATACAAAGTCAGCTTATTGCCCCCACAATCCGGGTCCTCATTTTACCTATCTTAGAAAGGATGGGAGGCTGAGTCAACCTTGAGCCTGGTGAGATTCGAACTTGCAGTAATTGCAGGCAGCTGGTGCTACTTAACAGCACTTTAGTCTGCTGTGCCACCAAGGCTAAAGATTTTCTTTAACATCTCCAGTGATGGAGCACCCACCAATGTCAGGTTTTGATGCTATCTCAAAATAAAGGAATTTCCAAACTGCCGAGCGTCCCAATGTCCCAGCACTGACAACCAACTTCTAAAGGCAAACCGTTGGGCTGATTGCAACCAGCTAATTATACCTCTGCTTCTTTTCACTGTCAAGAAATTTCTCAGTTCAAGGATGGATTTTTCTTTGATAAGCTTCCATCTGTGACTTCCTGTCTGGTGCTTTGGAGAATAGGTCAAACCCCACCCCACCCCTTCTCTATGACAGCCTTTCAAATATTGAAAGATTGCTATCATGTCATCCCTGGTCCTTCTCTTCGTTAGATTAGACCAGGGGTCCACAACCTTAAACACTCAAAGAGCCATTTGGACCTGTTTCCCACAGAAAAGAAAACACCGGGAGCCACAAAACCTTTCCCATGCCTGACTATATAAATTGGAAATATATAAATTGGAAATTAAATTAAATTAAATTAAAATTAAACTATTTCTTGAGCGGGCCACCAAACTAGCATATGTAGTTGAATTAAACGTTCTGTTTTCTTCTGAAACGTTTCTTTTCTTGGATTTAACCATGATTGGCCTACCGGGGGTTGAAAAGCTCAATAAATCATGTGCTGGTGGTTGTCGCACATTGGCGGTTGTGACCAGTGGTGGGTTCCTCCCGGTTCGGTCCGGTTTGGCCGAGCCAGTAGCAGTGACGATATGATGTCACCGAACTGGTTCTTCCCCCGCCCTGCCCTCCCCCCCACCCACGTTATTCTTACTGGCTCATTTAAGTATGATAGGGTTAAAGTAACTCAAATACTTTGGCCACCTAATGAGAAGGACGGACTCATTGGAGAAGAGCCCAATGCTGGGAATGATGGAGGGCAAAAGAAGAAGGGGACGGCAGAGAACGAGGTGGCGGGATGGAGTCACCGAAGCAGTCGGCGTGAGCTTAAATGGACTCCAGAGGATGGTAGAGGAGAGGAAGGCCTGGAGGAATGTTGTCCATGGGGTCACGATGGGTCGGACACAACTTCACAACAACAACAACAAAAGGGTTAAAGTAGGCTTGTGGGCCCAAGATAGGCGACGTTATTTCTCACCAGGGATGACCGCAGCCAAGATGGTTGTTGAGATGGTGAGATCAAAGTTTTTGATTTGTGTTGTGTGGATGCCCCAGCATCTCACTAAAATGCTTTGGACCTTGTAAGTCTACCCACCTCTGTTAAACAGTTAAAAAAACAAGGAAAAAGAAAATGAAATGTTTACAAGGAGTCCTCGACATACGACCCACAATTGGGACCAGGACTTTGATGGCTAAGCAAGGACCATGTGTGATAAGTGAATCCCAACTGTTTATAGCAGGGGTCTCCAACCTTGGCAACTTTAAGCCTGGTGGACTTCAACTCCCAGAATTCCCCAGCCAGCTGGGAGTTGAAGTCCACCAGGCTTAAAGTTGCCAAGGTTGGAGACCCCTGGTTTATAGGATCTTTTTGGCCATGATTGTAAAGTAAATCACTGTGATCACATGGTCATTAAGTGAATCTAGTTTCTGCCATTAAATGAATCATGTCGGCTTAAAGGAAGCCAGCTGGGAAGGTTGCTGCCAACAGCAATCACGTGACCCAGTGGTGAAATCCAATTTTTTTTACTACTGGTTCTGTGCTTGGTGGGCATGATATGGCTTGGTGGGCATGGCTTAGTGGGCATGGATACTGCAAAATCTCCATTCCCATCCCACATCAGGGGAAGAATACTGCAAAATCCCCATTCCCTCCCCACTCTTGGGGGAAGGATATTGCAAAATCTCTATTCCCACCCCAGTCTGGGGCCAGCCAGAGATGGTATTTGCCAGTTCTCTGAACTACTCAAACTTTCCGCTACCAGTTCTCCAGAACCTGTCAGAACCTGCTGCATTTCACCCCTGATGTGACCTCAGAATGCTGAGAGGGTCACAAGTATGAGGAGTAGCATAAAATGTACAAGAGACACATGAATTGAGCCAGATGCCTACCAAGGACACTAATATAAGGTGCCCAAGTAAGTCTTGATAAATAGAATATCTATAAAATTAGATCCTCTGCTTTGTATTCTACAGTAAGTGGGTGTCGTGACTCTGATGCTGGGTGGAATATAGTCATGAGGACTAGTAGCCTTTCAGAGCCTGATTCTGCTACTTGTCCACTTTGTGCAGAAATCTGTAATGCTTCTGATTTCCTCCCCTTTAACCTCCTTTGTTCTACACCAGTATTTGTTCCATTTCAGCCATGTGAAGATATTCAGCTCTCAGAATTCCCTACCAAACCAACATCAACCCAATCAAAAATAAGAGGTAATTTTATGGTTGTATTTACTGCTGTAAAGATGGGAAGCTACTTCTTTGTATCTTTTCTTTTCTATTGTACTTTCTCCCCCCACCCCCTTGCATTTTTAGCTTTCTCACCGATTTCTTTGCTTTTTGTTTCATATATATATATACTTACTTCTTCGTAGGGTTTATGTGTGTTTTTCTTCTAGCCAGGTTTTCCCTACGTAGCCAAGGTTTTTTTTTTTTTGTAGCTCCAGCTCAGTAGAATCTCATCTACTCGGTTCTGGGCTTTTTTCCTTTCTAACACCTAGCAAGCTCTAACTGCTAGGTGGGAGACCTAAATAGATCCATTTCTAGCTCGTTAGCTGTCATCAGTAGGCCACACCCATATCCTCCCTGTAAAGGTGCAATAGAAAGGAAAAAAGCCCAGAACCGAGTAGATAAGATTCTACTGAGTTGGAGCTACAAAAAAACCTTGGCTACGTAGGGAAAACCTGGCTAGAAGAAAAACATATATATATATATAAATTATTTTTCAAAAACAAAGACAAAACAGAACATAAAAAACCATTATCATTCCATACAATCAAAGACAATGTTTCAGTCGGTGGCCTTCCTTTCCGTTTCTTGTTCTTGCTGTATCTTAGGTGGTATCAGTTTTGATCTTCCTCTTTACAAAATAAATGAAAATTTTATATATATGTATGTGTGTGTGTGTGCACGTGTGTGTTTGTGTGTGTATGGGTAATTGCATGTGTTTGTATGTATGTGTGTGTGTATGGACTATGGAGAGAGAGAGAGAGAGAGAGAGGACAGACAGATTAGATAGATAGATAGATAGATAGATAGATAGATAGATAGATGATGGTTGGATGGATGTAAGTAGGTAGAGATAGATAGATAGATAGATAGATAGATAGATAGATAGATAGACGATGGATGGATGGATGGTTGGATGTGTTATGTCCTTATAAGGACATCCGCCCTGATTGGCTGCTAGCCATCGGGCGGGAGATTTGAATCCCTGGCAAGGGGCGGTGCGTCTGCCGGGAGCGAATATAAGGAGAGCTCCAGCAGCACACCGGCAGTCTTGCTACTGTTCTGTTCTTAATAAAAGTTACTTATGTAACGAGCTGGTCACGTCTTCCATTCCTGCGCCGATCTAACACTGGCGACGAAGGACTAGAGAGAAGAAACGAACCTCACGGCACCAAGCCAACAAGACCAAGACTC
The DNA here is from genome assembly GCA_022577455.1 of Arizona elegans. Lineage (NCBI taxonomy): Eukaryota > Metazoa > Chordata > Lepidosauria > Squamata > Colubridae > Arizona > Arizona elegans. The sequence continues at coordinate 2,294,935 of JAKOOJ010000050.1, forward strand.
CGGCACCTGAAACTACAGTAGGCATTTCCAAAGGCATGGCATCCGCTGAAGTCACTTTGCCAGCCCTTGCTCCTTTCCGCCCAGGGAAGGACAAGTGGAAATCCTACGTAGTGAAATTCCGGCAATACCTGAGAGGCAACAACATCAGGGATGCCGATGATGACCGGAAAAAGGGCATTTTCCTGGCCAACTGCGGCTCCGAGGTCCTCGATATGGCAATCGATCTCGTAGCACCACGAGACATCGAAGAAGTGCCATGGGCAGACGTGCTGCAAATCCTGGAAGACCACTATGCCCCAACAGGAACACCGGTGGCGAACCGTTTCACCTTCCATCAGAGGGACCAGATGGAAGGTGAGACTATCAAGGAATTCGTGGCCGCCCTACGCCAGATCGCAGCCAGCTGCGAGTTCGACCACGTGGACAATGCCATCGCTGACCGCGTGGTTTTCGGCATGAGGGACAGAGGCCTGCAGAAGAAATTCCTGAGCAGGAAGAAACTCGTGCTCAAGGATGTGGTGGAGGAAGCCACCGCATCCGAAATCTCGGAGAAAGCAGCTGCCGCAGTAAGCAGAGCAAAGGGAATCCACAAGATTCGCTCCACAGCGCAATCATCAACAGAGGATTCCACAGCTGGATCCGAGTCGGAGGGGGAGTCCACTGTACACAAAGTATCCAGACCCCCAAGGCGGGAAACCGCCCAACGGAGCTACAAGGGGGAGCGCTGCGCCAGCTGCAGAGGGGACCATGCCAGGGCGACCTGCAAGTGGAGAGATGCGACCTGCCGACGCTGCAACAGAAGGGGTCACATCGCCGAAGCTTGCAGAGCCGAGGAACCAGCCCCAGAGCCCTCCAGCCACCGTCCCCGCGAGAATCGGAAGGAGTACCAGAGATCATCCAAACGGTCCTCTGGCCCTTCCAGACGCAGAGACGACGAGTTTCCCCGGAGTGGAGCGGTCCACCAGACGACCATCGCACACACGACTTCAGACAATGCCACCAAGTTCCACGTGACCATCCACGTGGAAGGAGCACCCTGCAACATGGAGGTAGACTCTGGCTCAGTCTACTCCATCATGGATTGGCAGCAGCTGAAGCGCCTGCATCCCAGCATCACCAAGCGAGAGCTGAAGCCACTACACTCCAAGCTCGTCGACTTTGGGGGAAACCCCATCGGAGTGTTAGGAAGAGCCTACATCCGAGTCACCTACAAAGAGTTCGAAGGCAAGCTCCCCATCACCGTCGTGAAGGACAGCCGACCGAACCTGCTAGGAGTGGAGTGGTTCAAGCCGCTGGGGCTTTCAATCGAAGGCTTCAACCAAATTCGCAGGGACGAACTCGACAACCTCATCAAAGAGTTCAAGGAAGTCTTCGATGGTAAGCTGGGGAAATTTGTGGGGAGGCTAATCTCTTTCAATCTGGACAAGGGAATCACCCCAATTAGGCTCAAGCCCCGCCGAGTTCCGTTTGCCCTGCGGCCCAAAGTAGACGAGCAGCTGGATAAGCTGATCGCCCAGGGCGTCCTGGAACCGATCGATCATGCTTCATGGGAGACCCCCATAGTGACCCCACTGAAGCATGATGGGTCTGTGCGCATCTGCGCCGACTACCGTTGTACCATCAACAAGGCGTTGGCACAGAGCGCATACCCAGTCCCAGTAGTGCAACACCTGCTGCATTCCCTGGGATCTGGATCAATTTTCGCGAAACTGGACCTGGCCCAGGCTTACCAGCAACTGCCAGTAGACGAAAAAACGGCGGAGGCTCAAACAATTGTCACGCACAGGGGGGCATTCAAATGTAACCGCCTCCAATTTGGAGTCAGCGCTGCCCCCGGCATCTTCCAATCCATGATGGAACGCCTTCTCCAAGGCGTTCCAGGGGTGGTGCCTTACTTCGACGATGTGCTCATCTCCGGTGACTCAAGAACTCAACTCCTTGAAAGGCTCAGGCTTGTCCTGCAGCGATTCAAGGCCAAGGGCTTGAGGGTCAGGTGGGACAAGTGCATCATAGGAGTACAGGAAGTCGAGTTCCTGGGCTACCTCATTGATAGCACAGGCATCCACCCCACCAAATCAAAAGTGGAAGCAATCCATGAAGCTCCAAGCCCAAAAAACAAAACGGAGCTTCAGGCTTTCCTTGGGTTGCTCAACTTCTACGCCATTTTCTTAAAACAGAAAGCCACAGTTGCTGAGCCGCTCCACCGCCTGCTGGGGAAATCGGTTTCCTGGAAATGGGGCCAGGAAGAGGAAGCAGCGTTCCGGGCCATCAAAGGACTATTGACGTCCAAAAGCGTCCTCATCCAATACAGCGAGACGCTGCCCATCAAGCTGACTTGTGATGCGTCTCCATACGGGGTGGGGGCAGTCCTCAGCCATGAACTGCCCAACGGCACGGAAGCCCCAATTGCCTACTTCTCTAAGACAATGTCCGGCACGGAGCGTAACTACAGTCAGCTGGACAAAGAAGCCCTGGCCATCGTGGCTGGAGTGAAGCGCTTCCACGAATACCTCTACGGAAGACGTTTCACCATAGTCACCGACCACAAGCCACTCCTGGGACTCCTCGCAGGCGACCAACCCACCCCGACCTTCATGTCCCCACGGATGACGAGATGGGCCATCTTCCTAGCCGGCTACTCCTATAGGCTCGTGCACCAGCCAGGCACAGCCATAGGAAACGCCGACGCGCTCAGCAGATGCCCGTCGAGGAATCCAGTCGAAGACCCAGCCCCCACGCTCCATCTACTCCACATAGATGACGACGCCAGCTGTCCTGTGTCATCCGCAGATGTGGCCATCCACACCCAAAAGGATCCCACACTCCGCCAAGTGAAGTCCTGGATCCTCAGAGGGTGGCCATCGGAAAAGCCAGAGGAGAAATTCAGCCTGTTCGCCAGGAAACAGAAGGAGCTGTCCACCATAAAAGGCTGTCTGCTATGGGGAGACAGGGTGCTGATTCCAAGCACTCTGCAACGGCGGACGCTAGAAACGCTGCACAAAGGGCATCCGGGCATCGTCCGCATGAAGGCCCTGGCACGGAGTTACGTCTGGTGGCCCTCCATGGACGAAGACATTGAGCAATGGGTCTCCAGATGCGACCCGTGCCAAGAAGTTCGCCCAGCGCCGCCGCAATCCGAAGTCGCGAAGTGGAGACCCCCAGCAACCCCTGGTCGAGGATCCACATCGACTTCGCGGGTCCGATGCAAGGGCGACACCTCCTCATCGTGGTAGATGCCTTCTCCAAGTGGCTCGAGGTGGTGCCCATGGCATCTACCACAACTGAAGCGACGATCCGAGCCCTGCGCCGTCTGTTCGCCACACATGGACTACCGGACGTGCTGGTCTCGGACAACGGCCCCCAGCTCACATCCCTGACCATGGAGTCCTTCCTGGCAGGACTGGGCATCCGCCACGCCCTGTCCGCCCCTTACAGGCCGGCCGGAAACAGACAAGCAGAACGCATGGTCAGACTGACCAAAGAAGCCCTCACCAAGATGGGCCCGGGAGACTGGCAAGAACGCATAGACAACTTCCTCCTCACCCAGCACATCACGCCACATGCCACCACCCACAAGAGCCCGGCCGAACTGCTGATGGGCAGAAGGTTGAGGGCACCATTGGACCGGCTGCACCCCCAATACAGCCCGGAAGTGACCGCAACCGCCAGCCGCCCGCTTCGCGCCTTCAGCAACGGAGATTCAGTTTTCGCGCTGAATTTCAACGGCTCGCCCAAGTGGCTGAAGGGGAAGATTGCCAGCACAACCGGCCCCAAATCCTACACCGTCGAGTTGGAAGATGGACAGGTCTGTAGACGGCACATCGACCAACTCCGAAAAAGGTGGGGGGGGCACACGAAAACCAGCCTGACGAGGGAGGCCTACAACACCCCGACGAGGTAGGCCTCCAACACCCCGGCGAGGTAGACCTACCACACCCAGAGGAGGTAGGCCTACAACACCCCGGCGAGGTAGGCCTACGACACCCCGACGAGGTAGGCCTACCACACCCCTGCGAGGCAGAACAGCGCCATTCCGACGAGGTCGGCCCAGCCCACTACCAGGTACTGTCACGTCGGCAGTCCAGCGAGGTAGACCGGGGCCAACCGCACGGGGGATGGCAACACCAACCCAGCCAGGTGGGCACCCGGCACAACAGGGCCAGGGAACACCAACCCAGCTCGCAAGTAGACCGGGACCTGCCCAGAGGAGGAGCAGCGCACCCAACCAGTGACGGCAGCCATCACCAGCCCAGCCAGGGAGACCGCAGTTCCAGGCGAGTAGACCGGGACCCAGCCAAGACGGGCACCCCACTACCCATGGGCGAGGGTGGCACACGACTCCCCGGCGAGAGGGACCCCCGCTCATTGCAGAAGACAACCTGGAAACAACAACCCAACCAGGAGGACCCCAGGCACCACCTGACGGTAGACCAGGGACTAGGGGGAAGGGAAAGCCGACAACAACCTGGCCAGGGAGACCTACACCACCCCGGCAGGGGAGACCTCCGCCGCCCCGCAGAGGTAGCCCCGCAACAACATCCCGACCAGGTCGATCACCGCCAACCAGACGGGGGAGACCTACGCCAGCCCAACCGAGGGGACCAACGCCACCCCTGCGAGGTCGGACAGCACAACGCAAGCCAGCACCACCCGCAGGCGGCGGACCGGGCCCGAGGGCACCGAACGGAACCACCACCCGAACGGCAGCAAGCCGGACCGCGACCGAACCACAGCGCCCGGGGAACCAGGGAGGAGCAAGCAATGGACTTACCGAGACTCAGACGCTCTTCCCGGGTCGGAACCGAGCAACCGAGACGAGGCAATAGATCCACAGGCCAGGAGGAAGACCATCAGAACCAGCCATCCAAGGTCTGCGGTCCGGCCGGAGGCGCTGGGGGTGACCCCGCTCACTCAACAGCCGAACCAAGCCCGGTTCCGGAGAAGGAACCAGGAGACGAAAGAGCCCCGTCCGTCCAGGCCGGAGACAGAGAAGAAGTGGGACTGCGCAGGTCAGCTAGGGTGCCGAGGCGTCCTACGTACCTGCGCGATTATGTGACTTTTGTGGACGAGATTGACAGTTCGGACTAAGGGGGGAGGAGTGTTATGTCCTTATAAGGACATCCGCCCTGATTGGCTGCTAGCCATCGGGCGGGAGATTTGAATCCCTGGCAAGGGGCGGTGCGTCTGCCGGGAGCGAATATAAGGAGAGCTCCGGCAGCACACCAGTAGTCTTGCTACTGTTTCTGTTCCTAATAAAAGTTACTTATGTAACGAGCTGGTCACGTCTTCCATTCCTGCGCCAATCTAACAGGATGGATGTAAGTAGGTAGAGATAGATAGATAGATAGATAGATAGATAGATAGATAGATAGATAGATAGATAGATAGATAGATAGATAGACGATGGATGGATGGATGGTTGGATGGTTGGATGGATGGATGTAAGTAGGTAGAGATAGATAGATAGATAGATAGATAGATAGATAGATAGATAGATAGATAGATAGACAGACAGACAAGACACACACACAGAGAGAGAGAGAGAGAAGGAAGGAAGGAAGGAAGGAAGGAAGGAAGGAAGGAAGGAAGGAAGGAAGGAAGGAAGGAAGGAAAGAAAGAAAGAAAGAAAGAAAGAAAGAAAGAAAGAAAGGTAGATATAGATAAGGTATAGATATATAAAATATTGCTCACAGATTCATTGCAATCTGTAAGAATATTTGCACCACACACCAAATTCTCCGTGTGCTACTCAGTAAAATTCAAAGAGAGATCAAAAAGAGAAGAGCGGGCCTCATTAAACGGGTACAAACCCCTCTCCCATCTATGGGATCTGGGGTATTCCTGACGAGCAAACTCATCTCAAATAATTCTACTCATTTTGGGGTCCTACTAACATTTAATATAAGGATTTTCCATCCAGCCCACTCCTCCCACCTCCCTCCCCAACAAAACTCCAAGCAGATGTTAATGAGAAGGAAGTCTGGGCCCAGATCATATTTTCCCAGGATAAACATTTTCCAGGCCTCATTCAATAAAGCAGCAGTAACCACCATCTTCTTGCGATCCCTCGTCGCCTACAAAATAATCTTATGGAAAAGAAATTAGTACATTAAACACACTCACAGAGAAGCTGTGTGCCCATCCATTCTTTTTCGGGGGGGGGGGGTGTTGTAGGCGTGTAAGGGTTTAGTAGGCTGCCAAAGACCGAAAGACGTTTCTTGATTTTTCTTTACTGTCCTTTTCTAAAGCAATCTCATTTTGTAATGATAGAAGCCCCCTGTTGTAGCCTGTCAGCAGCCTGTGCAGATTGTAGCCGATTCCGACTACGAGGAGGCTGGTGTGATGCTGCACCAGCAGCCTGTACAGCTGGCGTTTGAGTCGGACAGTGAGGAGGCTGGAGAAGATGTGGTGCCAGAGGCGGGGATTCAGCCAGGGCCTTCAGAACCTCCAGAAGCTCCTATAAGTGAAGAGGACGAAGGAGGAGGAGCCTCTTCTCAATGCACGGGCGCGCAGAGCTGCCATAAGGCAGGAGTGGTTCCTCAGGAGAAGGTCTCCTCGAGAGTAAGGCTTGGGACTAATTGGCCACTCCCTTAGCTTATTTAAGAAGGAACTCCACTTGCAACAAGCTGTAGAGAACAAGTTTAGTTCACTCTTTTTCGTGTCCGCAAAACTGCTTCTGGGCTTTCTGCCAACTCTAGTAAGACTGTGATTACTTTATCTTAGAATTCTGGTAGGCTGTTAAGACAGTTTATTAACAGCCTTTGAATGATAAAGACTACGTTATTTTGAGTAAATAAGCTTTGTATAGAGTTTGTGTGTGCTGCGTTCTTTGGGGTCTGTACCTGGGATAGAACACCCCCAAGGGGTGGGCACAAACAGAAACAGAGAGAAGAAAATGTGAGGGTGGCAACCAGTTTGTTCATAGACCTCTGGTTGGGGGAACAGTGGAAAGAAAGGGGCAATGGAAACATTTCTTCGGTGGTTCAAAAATTATTTTTTTTTAAAAAAAAGACCTCTTGAGCCTTTCACTCCCCTCCCCCAGCTGTTTATCTCGAACCAAGTTAAGCAAGATAATTAATTGTTTCCTAACAGTGAGAATAATTAACCTCCAGAATAATACTATATGCCTCCAGAAATAGTGGGTGCTCCAACACTGGAGGTTTTCGAGCAAAGACTGGACAACCAATTTGTCTGGGATGGTATAAGGACTCCTGCTTGAGCAGGGGGTTGGACTGGAAGACTTCCAAGGCAGAGGTGGGTTTCAGCAGGTTCTGACCAGTTCTGGAGAACCGGTAGCGGAAATTTTGAGTAGTTCAGAGAACCGGTAGTAAAAATTCTAACTGGCCCCACCCTCATCTATTCTCTGCCTCCCGAGTCCCAGCTGATTGGGAGGAAATGGAGATTTTGCAGTATCCTTCCCCTGGAGTGGGGTGGGAATGGTGATTTTGCAGTATCCTTTCCCTGGAGTGAGGTGGGAATGGAGATTTTACAGTATCCTTTTTCATTTTTATTTTTATTAATCATATTTCTATGCCGCCCACTCTCCGAGGACTCTGGGCGGCTTACAACAATCGACAGTATACTAAAATAGCATATTGCCCCCAACAATCTGGGTCCTCATTTTACCCACCTTGGAAGGATGGAAGGCTGAGTCAACCTTGAGCCGGTGAGATTTGATCCGCTGATCCGCTGAACTAGCAGTCAGCTGAAGTAGCTGCAGTACAGCACTCTAACCACTGCACCACCTCGGTTCCTACTGTCCTTCCTCTGCCACGCCCACCAAGCCACACCCACAGAACCGGTAGTAAAAAACATTTGAAGCCCACCACTGCTCCAAGGTCCCATCCAACTCTGTTATTCTGTTAAGAGGGATGAAAGAAATGAATACCTCCAGGTAGGTAACACTGCATGACCCTCTGTTCCCTTGGGTCTTCCTCGGATGCATACATTGGTTTAATGGAGTCCTTGGTGCCCTCTAAGCTTGTTTGTTTCCTTGCCGACGTTTCATTACCCAACTGAGCCTTGGTAGTACAGTGGTCTAAGGCACCCTGTTATTAAGCTGGTTATTAAGACCAGATGCCTACAATTACTGCAGGTTCGAATCTTGCCAAGGCTCAAGGTTGACTCAGCCTTCCATCCTTTCTAAGGTAGGTAAATTGAGGACCCAGTCGTGGGGGCAATAAGCTGACTTTGTATAAATATACAAAAGTATGAAGGCTATTGCTTAGCGCATTGTAAGCCGCCCTGAGTCTCCGGAGAAGGGCGGCATATAAATCAAATTTTTTTTAGAAAAAACCTGGGCAACTTCATCAGTGCTAATAAGGGATTAGGTTTAGTGCCTGTTTATATGCAGTACTTGCCCTGTGGGTGGTTTGTGGGCTGTGGTTTTCTCCTTGGTAGTTCCTTGATTAGAGTATTGTTTTCTGCCTGATTGTTTTGTCTGGTGAGAGTGAAGGTTCATTCTCCAAGCTTGTGAGTTGGTTTCCAAACATTTTGTTACTAGGCTCGGTAACATCTTCAACAGAGTTAAGGGATGTCAGTGTTCCTCTCTTTATCAGGGCTTCAGGTGTGGGTGTGTCCAGCGAGGGTCTTGTGATGGGTCAACTCTTAGTCATCAGTGAGTCTTGCGATGGGTCTTGTGATAAGGAGATTACATCAGGTCAGGATCATTGGGAGGTGAACTGCTGATGGGGGGCTTGGGTGGGTCGGTTGAGGGTGAGTGCTGTCTCTGGTTGGCTGTGTTGGTTGATCTGGATTCTGAGGGGTTCATAGGCTGGTTGTAGGTCAATGTATATGTGGATGGAATTGTTTGTGGAGTACCAGGCTTCGATGAACTCACGAGCATGGTGGGTGGTAGCGTGGCCGATGATTTTTGAGTTGCTCCAATCCAAATTGGTGCTGCTTGGTGTCAGTGTGGTGTTTGTCTGGTGTTAATCCCTGCTTATCTGGGTATTTTTAATATATTTAATACTTTTATAAAACTTATTATTCATTTCCTTCAGTTGCAGGAGAGGATGTGTTTTGGTTCTTTTCTTGCCTTCTTAATTTTTTTTTTTAATTGTCTCTTTTCAATGATGTGTAAATGTGGCTTATCTCTATGTGTGGAGTCCTTGGTGTTTTCTGAACTCGATGGTTTTCATGCAGATGTTTTATTACACAGTACAAGTAGTCCTTGAGTGCTGTGGTGGGTTTCAAAATTTTTTACTACCGGTTCTGTGGGTGTGGCTTGGTGGGTGTGGCGTGGCTTGGTGGGCATGGCAGGGGAAGGATACTGCAAAATCCCCATTTCCTCCCGATCAGCTGGGACTCAGGAGGCAGAGAATAGATGGAGGCGGGGCCAGTCAGAGGTGGTATTTACCGGTTCTCCGAACTACTCTAAATTTCTGATACCGGTTCTCCAGAACTGGTCAGAACCTGCTGAAACCCACCTCTGCTTGAGTGCAACCATCATAAATATGAGTCAGTTGCCTAGCACCCAAATTTTGATCATGTGACCATGGGGATGCTGCAACACTCATAAGCCACTTTCTTCGGTGCTGTTGTAACTTCAAAAGGTCACTCAATGAATGGACGTACAGCAAATGGAGGACTACCTGTATTCTTTCTCTCTTTCTCTCTCTCTCTTTGATAGCATATGTGGCTATGAGAGATGGACTGTAAGGAAGGCTGAGCGCCAAGGAATTGATGTGTCGGCGTCTCAGCGCTGACATAGAAAAGGGAGATAAAGCCTGAACTTTTGCCTGCTAAATCCCTTTGAAGCTCGGTCTCCTTGGAAATGAAGAGGGGGGAAACATTCCTGTGAACTGACGAGAAAAGGAGTCAGGAGAGTGACTTGGAAGATAGTCAATGAGAAGCAGAGAATTGGGGATCGGAAAGGGAGGGATTGGGGGGCAAAGGTCAGTCCTGATTGCACGAGCCATGATCCGGTTGCTGTATTCGAATAAAGAGAAAATTTCCTTAAAGATTGGCAGTTTGGAAATTCATTTATTTTGAGATAGCATCGAAGTCTGACATGATGCTTTTGAATTGTGGTATTGGAGAAGACAATTACACTTTGAGAAGTTTGATTGAACTCGCGAGAAGGTTTTCTTTTACAGCGTGTTTCCCTGGACACAACGGTGAAGAACACGACGGAGCTGGAAAGGTAAGACGCACGTCCCGCTTCTCACCTGCCCTACCTGCTACCCCCAAATTGCATCCCTAAAGGGGACGGGTGGCTAAGCGAGGGGCAAGAACCCTGTCATGCCCAGTGAGGGTGGGGGGGGGAGAAGAGATGGCAAGGGGAGCCCTGTCTCGCTCCCTGCGTCTCGCTTCTCCCCCGCCCCACTTGCCACCCCTCTCAATAAAGAGACGGCAGGGAAGGGAAGCAGCTGTTGCCATTGAGGTAGGGTGGGACGTGTTGGGCCGCTCGGCCAGTATGAAGAATAGGGAAGGGAGGCAACGGCAGTGACGGGACATCCAGTCACATACTCGCCGACTCCTGCACCCCTAAAATAATAGGAACCCTGATAATAAGGCCAAGCCCCTTATGTGGGGGGTCAAAAGAAAATAAGACCCTGTCTTATTTTCAGGGAAACATGGTATTGTTTGCCCATGTATTATTGCGGTTGAAGTTGAAGTAGTCATTGACAGGTAGGATGTTGTAGCAGACAATTTTGTGTACTAAGCTTAGGTCAGATCGTAGGCAGTGTAGTTCTAGGTTGTCCAGGTCCAAAATTTCAAGCCTGGTGGCATAAGGTATTCTGTTGTGAGCAGAGGAGTGGAGGACTCTTCTCATGAAATATCTCTGGACTCACTCAATTGTATTAAGGTCTGTTATACAGTGTGGATTCCAGGCAGATGAACTGTATTCAAGAATTGGTCTAGCAAAGGTTTTGTATGCCCTGATTTGCAGTACAATGTTACCAGAGAACCTAGAACCAAGGAGAAATTTTCTGACAGGGAGAACAATTAACCAATGGAACGACTTGCCTGAAAATATTTATTTGGTGGTTCAAAAAACACCCCCAACACTTTGATCCTTTCACTCCTCCCCCCCCCCCAGCTGTTTATCCTGACAGAGGCCTGGCCTTGGTGTCATTAAGAAGAAAGAAAAAAGAGCCTTGGTGGTGCAGCAGACTAAAGTGGTGTTAAGTAGCACCAGCTGCCTGCAATTACTGCAAGTTCAATTCTCACCAGGCTCAAGGTTGACTCAGCCTTCCATCCTTCCAAGGTAGGTAAAATGAGGATCCGGATTGTGGGGACAATAAGGTGACTTTGTATAAAAAAGAACACCGCTGGGGGGGGTGGGGCGGGGGGGTGAAAGCCCTACTAAGCAGGTATATACAAAAGTATGGAGGCTATTGCTTAACGCATTGTAAGCCGCCCTGAGTCTCCGGAAAAGGGCGGCATATCAATCGAACCAATAAATGAATAAATAAATAAATAAGAGTCAAATGACTTAGTGACCGAACAACAAGAAACACATTTCAGAGGAGATCCTGGGTGGTGAATTAGGTGCCCAATACGGACAAATTATGAATCATTCTTTTAAGACGGAGAAACGCAAAGGAAATTCCGTTTCGAGCAGCCGTTCAATTGCCCTGATTCCTCTCTGGGGTAAATCCCATTTCCCCAGGAGAAACGCATCTCATTGTCCGATGCGCCCCCCCCTTCCTTTTTTTTTTTTTTTGCTCAAGATGCTAAATATCAAAACGAGGCCTTAGGCTACAAGAAAACGCTTTCAAAAAATCAGTTTGAAAAGCTTGAGTTGGAGGCAGAAAGGGGCACATACCGGGAAGTCACACACCGGGGGAAAAAACAAGCAGTGTGATGAGGCCCTAAATATAAAAAAGAGGAATAGAAATGGCATTCACAATTTAACCTCTAGAACAAGCTGAAGGAAGGAACGGGAAGGAGATGTGGTTGCTGCCGTAAATTTAATTTATACATCTCTCTGTGTAGCTTGGGTGAGAAGTCCATGGATTTGCAGCTCTGGTGAGGATAAAATGCGTTTATTGGCCTCGCTCAGTGTTTTCGAATGAGATTTGTCTCGGTTTATTTGGTTCCTAAATGTTGTAGGGATATATATACTGCAGTAACCTCTATGTGTTTACTCTGACCTTAGTCGCTCTTTAAATAACTCAGAATTTATTGTGGCCAGCTCAGTTCCATTTCGGGCGCAAATCCAAGACTTTATGGGCTGCTGTCAAGAATCAACTTGATGTCTGTCAAGTTAGGCGCTGACCATTGCTAGGTGTTTAGGACATGCTGCTGATTAAATAACCAGATCGGCTGGCATGATCTGGGCAGGAACCAAGGGAACAGAGAAGAAATTTCTCAAGTGGATTTTCTTAGGACATAAAACTTATCATAGGGCTGGAAGAGATCTTGGAGGTCTTCTGATCCAATCCCCTGCTCGAGCTGGAGATCCTATAACATTCTGGACCAGGGATCTGCAACCTTAAATACTCAAAGAGACATTTGGACCCTGTTTCCCACACAAAAGAAAATACCGGGAGCCACAAAACCTGGGTGGGCGTGGCCAACTCAATGTCACTCACTTCCACCAGTCACATGAACCCTCCCTAGCCACGCCTACCTGTTTAAACTCTTGCCACGCCTACTGTTTAAACTCTTGCCGCGGGGTTTCAAAGGGCCGCCCTACGGCTGATCCGTGTTAAAAGCAAACAAATGAGTCGGGTCGTAAGTGCGAGGACTGGTCATAATTGCGAGGACCTTCCAGAAATTACTCTGACCAGCTAGCCACGCCCACCTAGTCACATGACTTCCAAGCCACACCCACAAAATAAGCCACGCCCAGAGAACCGGTAGTAAAAAAAAATTAGAACCCACCCCTGCACTGCTCCTATGCGCATTGAGAATTCCTGTGCATTTCCTTGCGGGATGCCAAGTCAAGCCCACAGCAGTCCCAAAGCAGCCTTCGGAAGTCCTTGCTGCAAGTTCAGGGCTTCCTAGGCAAGGTCCTTAAATAATGCAAGAGCATCATTTTGTAATGCACTGACCCTTGAGCATTAGACATCCTTCGCTCCGAGGCTCCCTCCCCTCTAATCAAGCCCCCTCCCCCGCCCCGTCAGTCCCACCTGCACATCATTAATGACCTTTTATGAGAATTAACGGAGAGAGAAGCATCAGCTATGGATCTCCTGCATTTTTAAAAAGCGTCAGCCTACTTTATCCGCTGGGGAGGGGGACATTTTGTCTTTGCTGTTTGCCCTCCCCTACTCTTTTGCAAAAACAATCAGAGGGATTTAAACAGTTGATGCTAATGATGATACAAGCCAGTGATGGGTTTCTACCGGTTCGCCCCGGTTCAGGCAAACAGGTAGTGGCAGCAATGGGAGGCTCCACCTACCCGCTCGGACATCATCACGGACACTCTGCGCATGTTCAGAAACACCACGCACTCTCCCGATTCCTATCCAGTAAGAGGAACCCACTACTAATGCAAGCCCCTCTCAAGATAAGGCTCTCAAGCCTTAGTAAAACCACACCAAGGGCCTTGGTAGTACAGTGGTCTAAAGTACCCTGTTATTAAGAACAGCTGCCTGCAATTACTGCAGGTTCGAATCTCGCCAAGGCTCAAGGTTGACTCAGCCTTCCATCCTTTCTAAGGTAGGTAAATTGAGGACCCAGTTTGTGGGGGCAGTAAGCTGATTTTGTATAAATATACAAAAGGATGAAGGCTATTGCTTAATGCATTGTAAGCCGCCCTGAGTCTCCGGAGAAGGGCGGCATATAAATCAATTTAAAAAAAAAACAAAAAAAAACTGTATCCAGTTTTGGTCACCACACTATAAAAAGATGTTGAGACTCTAGAAAGAGTGCAGAGAAGAGCAACCAGGATGATTAGGGGACTGGAGAGTAAAATATACGATGAATGGTTGCAGGAACTGGGCATGACTAGTCTAGTGAAGAGAAGGACCAAGGGAGACATGATAGCCGTCTTCCAATATCTGAGGGGATGCCACAGAGAGGAGGGGGTCAAGCTGTTTTCCAAAGCACCTGAAGGCCAGACAAGGAATCATGGATGGAAATTTATCAAAGAGAGATTCAACCTAGAAATAAGGAGACATTTTCTGACAGTAAGAACAATCAACCAATGGAACAGAAGTTGCCTTCAGAAGTTGTGGGAGCTTCATCACTGGAAGCTTTCAAGAAGAGACTGGGCTGCCATCTGTTAGAAATGGTATAGGGTCTCCTGCTTAGGTGGGTGGGGTTGGACTAGATCAGGGGCCTCAAATTGGCAGCCCGCAGGCCAGATGCGTTACGCGCAGGCCACGCCCACCCCAGGTCCATGAATGGGAAAAATGCCGCGAAACGTCGCATGACGGCAGTGTGATGCGGTGAGTTTGACACCTGTGGACTAGATGATCTACAACTCTCCTTCCTTCCTCCCTCCCTTCCTCTTCTTTCTTCTTTCCTTCCTTCCTTCTTCCCTCCCTTCCTCCCTCTTCTTTCTTCTTTCCATCCATCCTTCCTTCTTCCCTCCCTCCCTCTCCTCCCTCCCTCCCTCCCTCTTCTTTCTTCTTCCCTTCCTTCCTTCTTCCCTCCCTTCCTCTTCTTTCTTCTTTCCATCCATTCTTCCTTCTTCCCTCCCTCCCTCTCCTCCCTCCCTCCTTCTCTCTTCTTTCTTCTTTCCTTCCTTCCTTCTTCCCTCCCTCCCTCCCTCTTCTTTCTTCTTTCCATCCATCCTTCCTTCTTCCCTCCCACCCTCTCCTCCCTCCCTCCCTCCCTCCCTCTTCTTCCTTCCTTCCTTCCTCCCTCCCTCCCTCCCTCCCTCTCTCCCTCCCTCCCTCCCTTCTTTCCTTCTTCTGTCCTGTCCTTCCTTCCTCTGGCCCTTCCTTCCTTCCTTCTTTCCTTCCTTCCTTCCTTCCTCCCTCCCTCCCTCCCTCCCTCCCTCCCTCTGCCCTGTCCTTCCTTCCTCCTTCCCTCCCTCCCTCCTCTCCCTCTCTCCATCCTTCCTTCCTTCCTTCCTTCCTTCCTTCCTTCCTTCCTTCCTTCCTTCCATAGGAGTAGAGGTGACATGATAGTATTCCAGTATTTGAGGGGCTGCCACAAAGAAGATGGGGGGGGGGGGGTTAATTTATTTTCCAAAGCACCAGAAGGCAACACAAAAAACAATGGATGGAAATTAATCAAGGAGAGAAACAACCTGGAATTAAGGAGAAACTTCCTAACAGTGAGGCCAATTAACCAGTGGAACAACTTTGCCTTCAGAAGTTATGGGTGCTCCATCACTGGAGGTTTTTAAGAAGAGATTGGACAGCCATTTATCTGAAATGGTATAGGATCTCCTGCTTGAGCAGGGGGCTGGACTAGAAGACCTCCAAGGTCCCTTCCAACTCTATTCTGAATTAAAATAAGAGCTCAATAGTGCATATGGCTTGTGGGTTTTTGTATCCCAGTTCTATACAGCAGGAGGATGCCAGCCCATTGTTCTAAAAGATGTTGGAGAGAATATCCATCTATTACTATAATCAGTTTATTAAGCATACAGAGAGAGAGAGAGAGAGAGAGAGAGGGAGGGAGGGAGGGAGAGAGAGAGGGAGAGAGAGAGGCATACACAGAGTGAGACACACACAAACAAACTACTGAACAGTCTTTTCCCTTCTAATCTCATTTTCTTTTTCCCTTCCGGCCATTTGTTTGCATTTACAAAACAGCACAAATTATCCTAACATTTGTGAACACTTCATCAACACATTCTCTCCTCCAGGCATTTTACAGTGTTAATTAATGAATTAAACACTACTCGATAAGTAATATCCTCACAGCTTAGGAAAGCTCCTTGTCTTTTTCTACTCCACCGGGGATCAGCCACTGGAAGTCGGTGGGCCTGGCCTGCGTGGGTCCAGTCGAGAGGATCCCAGCACTGACGCAAAGGCGAGAGGGAGACTAAAGGACAACTCGGTTGCGGCTCGACAACAAGCCAGAAATCATGGAAGCAATCATCGTGGATATTTTTCTTACAATCCTAGAGTTGTTGTTTTTTTTCTTTCACATAGTTAACAGGGATTTATCCATATTTGGTACAGTCGGGTTGATTGAAAAGAGAGACTTCACAACTGAAATATTGATGGGTCTCATATAGTGGTGGGAGTCAAATAATTTAACAACTAATATCTGGCTGGGTGAGCGTGGCCATGGTGGGTGCAGCCAAGGGTGTGACAGGCAGCACTCGGCCTCCTGCACCCCCCTGGGAGCAAAAACAGGCCACAGTAGGGAAACGCTCCCTCCGTGTCCTGTTTTGGGCCTAGGAGTTCTTCCTGCAGCCTCCTTGGAGCTAAAACGGGCTGGGGGGGGCCCACAGCCCCTCCCCATGCCCTGTTTTGGGCCTAGGGGGTCTCTCTGCACTTACAGAGAGGGTCTCCTCAGGGTGCCATCAGCCAAGTTATGTCGGCTGGCGACACCCAGGGGGAGGGCCTTCTCTGTGGGAGCCCCAGCCCTGTGGAATGAACTGCCCCCGGAAATACGGAAGATCTCCGACCTCCGGGTGTTTCGCTGCGCATTGAAGACCCTGTTGTTCCGCCAGGCCGGACTATCAACACAATAGTTTTAAATTGGGTATTTAAATTTATTGGGGTTTTAAATTTGAGCCACCTATTTAATTATTTTAAATTTTATACTGTTGTTTTGTCTGTGTTTTTAAATAGGCTGTACACCGCCCTGAGTCCTTTGGGAGAAGGGCGGTATAGAAATAAAATAATAATAATAATAATAATAATAATTATTATTATTATTATTATTATTATTATTATTATTATTATTATTATTATTATTACCTGGTAGCCAAAATGGGGCACGTGGGGACACCTGGAAGGGGCGGGGAGGGGCCAGACCAGGAGTGAAATGCAGCAGGTTTTGACAGGTTCTGGAGAACCGGTAGCAGAAATTTTGAGCAGTTCAGAGAACCGGCAAATACCACCACTGGCTGGCCCCAGAGTGGGGTGGGAATGGAGATTTTGCAATATCCTTCCTCCAGCAGTTGAGAGGGAATGGAGATTTTGCAGTATCCTTCCCCTGCCACGCCCACCAAGCCACGCCCACAGAACTGGTAGTAAAAAAAATTGGATTTTACCACTGGGGCAGACAGCAATTTAACTACCGACTCGCTTGAACTGGCCCGAACTGGCTGAATCCCACCACATACTTGCTTGATTTTAGATCTCGATCATATCTTTTCTCCCAGGTGTTTCATACAGGTATTCCTCAACCTACAACAATTTGTTTAGTACTGTTCCAAGTTACGTCATTACTGAAAAAAGTGACTGATCGCTATTTTTTACATTTACGACTGCTGCGGTATTTCTGGGATCCAAATTCAGACACTTGGCAATTGAGTCATATTTATGACGGTTGGAGTGTCCCGGGATCTGTGATCACCTTTTGAGACCTTCTAACAGGCAGTGAGGAAGCCAGAGTCACTTAACAGCTGTTAAAATCGGTACGTTGGGGAAACAAAACAACCACTTCATAAACGCATGGCACAACATAGGAGAACAAGCCCATCCGAGCTAGATTCAGCAGTCCATCTGCATTTAAAAGACAAAAGCCACTCTTTTGAAGACAGCAAAGTCCACATTTTGGACAGAGAGGACGGCTGGTTTGAAAGAGGGGTCAAAGAGGCCATCTATGTCAAAATTAAACAGCCCTTTCTCAACAGAGGGGAAGGAATACGACGACGTCATCTATCTCCAATCTACAACACAGTCCTTTCAACAGTTCCAAGAAGGCCCCACACCCATTTGCACCACTCAGGTGACCCTGATAACACAGATTAAACCTCCAGGTGACCTTAACAACCCGCTAAAAGAATGCAAATGTCCAGCTGTCTGCAAGGAGTATAAATCTTTCCATTCCCCACCATCCAGTCAGAGCTGAAGAAGCTTCTCGGATGAGAAGTGAAACATTTTCAAAGAAAAAAACCAGAAAATCCAGTTGCCTCTTGAAAAAGCACCTTTGGGACAACCATGACCTGGATGACTGAGAATTTCCATAGACAGCCGTTAAAATTGAGGGGTTTTTTTATACTTACAACCATTGCGGCATGGTCACGTGATCAAATATTTATGACAGTTACAGTGTCCTGAGGTCATGTGATCACTGTTAAACAGAGTTCAGATGTGACTCAGTAGAAATGAGGAGAGAGAGTCCTCATCTCTCTTGATAAGCCAAACACATTTATTCAGCCGAACAAAGATGGGTCCTCCCTTAAACTGGAAGAATAGAATAGAATAGAATAGAATAGAATAGAATAGAATAGAATAGAATGGGATGGGATGGGATGGGATGGGATGGGATGGGATGGGATGGGATGGGATGGGATGGGATGGGATGGGATGGGATGGGATGGGATAGGGTAGGGTAGGGTAGGGTAGGGTAAGGTAGAATAGAATAGAATAGAATAGAATAGGGAATAGGGAATAGGGAATAGGGAATTGGGAATGGAATGGAATGGAATGGAATGGAATGGAATGGAATGGAATAGAATAGAATAGAATAGAATAGAATAGAATAGAATAGAATAGAATAGAATAGAATAGAATAGAATAGAATAGAATAAACAGAGCGGGAAGGGACCTTGGAGGTCTTCTAGTCCAACCCCCTGCTTAGGCAGGAACCCCTACACCACTTCAGACAAATGGTTGTCAGATCTCTTCTTACAAACTTCCAGTGTTGGAGCATTTACAACTTCTGGAGGCAAACTGTTCCACTGATTAATTGTTCTAATTGTCAGGAAATTTCTCCTTAGTTCTAAGTTGCTTCTCTCCTTGATTAGTTTCCACCCGTTGCTTCTTGTCCTACCCTCAGGTGCTTTGGAGAATAGTTTGACTCCCTCTTCTTTGGGGCAGCCCCTGAGATACTGGAAGAGAGTTATCATGTCTCCCCTAGGCCTTCTTTTCATTAAACTAGACATACCCAGCAGGGGTGGGTTCCACTTACCTTTACTACTGGTTCACAGCGGGAGTGCGCATGTGCAGATCACCCATGATGATGTCGTGGCAGGTGGGCAGAGCCTTCCACCGGTTTTACTACCGGTTCTATAGAACCGGACCAAACCAGGGAGGGTTTTGGGTCTGGAAGTCAGTGTTGGCTTCGATGAAGTCGGATTTAGAATGTCGTGCTTAATAAATAGGAGTTTTTCTTCAAAGACTTTGTTTGAAATGCAAATTATTTGAGACAACCTCGAAACCTGACATCTAATTAAAGAAGACTCTGTGAGAATTTTGCTTTATAGTTGTAAGTGGTTGCTAAGGCTTGGTGGACAGCCAGAAAGTGAGAAATGAAAGAGTAGATAGCAGAGAATGAAATACCTGGGAGTACAAGTAGTCCTTGATTTATGATCTCAATTGAGCCCAACATTTATGTTGCTAACTGAGACAGGTGTTAAGTGAGTTTTGCCCCATTTTACAACCTTTGTTGCCACAGATGTTAAGCGAATCTGGCTTTCCCCATCGTCTTTGCTTATCAAAAGGTCATAAAAGGTGATCACGTCACCCTAGGACACTGCAACTGTCATAACTATGAATCACTTGCCAAGCATCTGAATTTTGATCATGTGACTGTGAGGATGCTGCAATGGTCTTAAGTGGAAAATGGCCATGAGTCACTTTTTTTCAGGGCTGCCGTAACTTCAGACGGTCACTAAATGAACTGTTGTAAGTTGAGGACTACCTGTATATGTGCATCCACTCTAGGACATCTTACCAAATCTCCTCAATCCTGGCACCCTCCACAATTAACACATATATTATATCCAGGGATGGGCCGCTGGGGGTTCGCAGGGATTCAGGAGAATATTTAGCTAAGATTCTGTGCAGTTCAGAGAACCTCCAAATCCCACTCCTGGCTGGCCCCGCCTACCCCACCCAGCCCCTCCCAGGAGTCCCCACACGGACCTACCGGAAGTTTGGGAAGGCCAGAAATGGGCCTGTTTCCAGCCTCCAGAGGGCCTTCGGAGCCTCGGGAGGCTGTTTTTGCCCTCCCGGAGGCTCAAAAAAAAGCCTCCGGAGCCCGGGGAGGGCAAAAACACACAGACACACTGCTGTGGTGCAGGAGGCAGACTAGGCCACGCCCACCATGGCCATGCCCGCCCAGCAACCGAGCCGAGAACCCCTTGCTAAAATTCTTGAAGCCCACATCATTTTGACTAGACAGAAGAGCCAATCCATCTTTCTACATCAATGCTTCTCAACTTTGGCAACTCTAAATTGTGTGTAATTTGAAATCCAGAGTTGCAGTCCACACAATTTAGAGGTGCCAAGGTTCAGAAACACTGTTCTACGTCTTCCGTTGCTGGTAGAAGCATTTTCTTCCACTTGAACCAGAGATTCTTAAGTCTGATCATGTTAAGATGTTTGAATGTCTACGGAGATTCTCAGTCATCCAGGTCATGGCTGTCCCAAAGGTGCTTTTTCAACTGGACTTTCTGGTTTTTCTCTGAAGATGTTTTACTTCTCATCCAAGAGCCATCATGGTGCAGTGGTTAGAATGCAGTACTGCAGCCTACTTCTTCTGCTGACTGCCAGCTGCCTGCAATTTGGCAGATCCAATCTCACCAGGCTCAAGGTTGACTCAGCCTTCCATCCTTCCGAGGTGGGTAAAATGAGGACCCAAAACTGTTGGGGGCAATAGGCTGACTCTGTAAACCGCTTAGAGAGGGCTGTAAAGCACTGAGAAGCGGTATATAAGTCTAAGTGCTATTGCTATTCTCATCCAAGAAGCTTCTTCGGCTCTTAGCTTCTTGGATGAGAAGCGAAACGTCTTCAAAGAAAAACCAGAAAGTCCAATTGCCTCATGGAAAAGCACCTTTGGGTTGGTTAAGATGTTTGCTAAACTCATGCTTGATGGCCATTGTTAAGGATATTCTTGGCTCATAACCGATGTTATGGGCTATTGAGCAGAGTACCCCTTGAGTATGCACATGAAAACGGCTGAGAGTGTTTATGAATAATCACAGTTAACATACAGACACACTGAGTTGTGGTAGTCTTTTACTTTTAGGAAAAAGTAATGCAAAGTCCAATGTCAATCCAGGTCATACACAGATAAGGCGATAGTTAAAATATCAATGCAGGGATATTCCAAGTACAAAGTCTTCTTACCAGTTGTTGTCATTACACAGTAAAACAGTTCTTCTTGAGTTTCAAACAGGAACAAGTTCAATATTAAAACATTCAATAAATAGTAGAAAGCAACAAGTAGCAATGATCAAACAGTGATCATGCAGAGAGAACAGGTAGAGAGTAACAGCAAATAAGAAGATAGTGTTCACAAGCCATGATTCAGGCTTCCCCTTAAGTACATTGGCTACAGAGCTTAGCCAATCAGGATACAGGATGATGCAATACAGTCTTAAAGCAATATAATACCTTTTGACTGCAAACATATAATGATAGTTTATATATCGCCTGACCAACTAGTTAGACAATAGCCATTTCCTAACAGCCATCTAAGTCTACTTCCATCCTCACTCTGTCCGTGACTTTCTCAAACCCCACTGCTTTGCATATCTTTTGCTGTCTCCCTTGAATGTTCTCACGTAGTAAGGCAACTCCTCAGCACAGGCTATTAATCAGTGGCCAATTAGGAGCTGACGTGAACATTTCCTACCATCAGGCATGACTGTTATTATTACAGATGATTAAATAAAAGGTAATTGAGTGAGCAGGCAATTTGCTAACATTATGTAAGGGCAGCCAGGACACCTGGAGTGAATGTTTCTTCAAATGACAGACCAACATGAGGCCAACCAAACCAAGACCTGCATCTATATATTAATTGAGAACCAACTATGGTTAAGCTGTTGAACTAGGATGTTGGGAAGAGAGAGGTTCAAGTCTACTATGAGTTGCCAATTTGAATTCGATTAACAGTCTTGGAAGGGACCTTGTAGGTTGTCTAGTTCAACCCCTTGCCCAAGCAGGAGACCCTACACCATTTCTGACAAATGGCAGTTGAAGTGGTTCGGGAATGATGAGAGGCACAAGCAAGCAAGTGACAACAGCTCTTTAATATACAGTGAGACTTCAGCAAAAACTCAGGGGCTGCAGTCCTCCTTATATACAATCCTGGAGAGACTGTCAGCCAATCAGAAACGTAGGCAGGTTTGAAACTCCCGCTTAAAAGTATCAATACATAACACCCCTCCCTTCCCAGAAGGCACTAACACTCAAAAATTAACATATGTACAAACAAAGTCTCGCAGGTGCTTAGGCTGAGTTCTCGCCCTAGTTGACCTGCGCAGTTCAGTGTTTGGTGAGGCGTCGAGCTGGTCGGAGGGACTCTTTGTCTCTCCCGGCTCCGCCAATGGAACCTCCTGGATTTTGTCCGGGGCGTGGTTATCCCCGGCTGGGAGTGGCGACTCGCTGGGGCGGCGCTGGAACCAGGGCTTGTCAGCTAAGTATTCTCGCGGCCCCGGGCTTGAGTTAGCTGTTTTGGAGAAGTGGTCATAGTTAGGCTCGGACATGTCTGCGTTGATGTTTGCCTCGCCAACCACCCGTTTCCTCAGTTGGTCTATGTGGCGCTTCCAGAGTCTATCTACCCCCACGTCCACCGTGTATGATTTTGGGCCTGTTATCCCCACTATGGTTCCTGCAACCCACAGAGGATCGCTGGCATAATTGCGAGCGAACACCGGGGACCCAACCTGAAACTGTCTTAAGCCACAGGTCTCTCCCTTAAAGTTTTCGTGCGAATAGTTAGGGTGAAGCCTGTCCAACACGCACCGGAGCTTTCTCCCCATGAGGAGCTCTGCTGGGCTTCTCCCGGTTGCCGTGCATGGTGATGCATGCTGAACCGCAAGGAATTGATCTATCCTGGCCTGCCAGTCCCCATTGTCTAATCTGGACAGTGCTTCCTTGGCTGTCCTGACAAATCGTTCAGCCAATCCGTTGGAAGCCGGGTGAAATGGGGCTGATAGGGCATGGCGGATTCCCAGGCCGGCCAAGTAGCCTTCGAAAAGGGTTGCTGTAAATTGGGGCCCATTGTCCGACACCAAGGTATCCGGCAGGCCGTGGGTGGCAAACAACTTTCTTAGGGCCTTGATCACCGCTTCGGCCGTTGTGGATGGCATTAATACAATTTCGAGCCATTTTGAAAAGGCATCCACTACTATTAAAAACGTTTGGCCATGGAACGGGCCGGCAAAATCAATGTGGATCCTCCCCCATGGGCCTTTTGGTTTCTCCCACTCTCGGATGGGCGCTACTGGGGGATCGGGGCGAGACTCCTGGCAGGGTCTGCACTTCCCCACCCACTCGGAAATGACCTGGTCCATGTTGGGCCACCAGACATAGCTGCGGGCTAAGCACTTCATCCTAACGATGCCAGGATGCCCTTCGTGCAATAACTCTAAAACTCTATCTCGTAGTTTTGCTGGAATTACCACTCTGTCACCCCACAGTAAGCACCCCCCTTGCGTAAACAGTTCATTTTGTTTGTTGGCAAACCCTTGGTACTCCTCCCCGACCACCTTGTCCGGCCACCCTTTCAAAACCCAACCCATAACAGTCCGGATAACAGGGTCTCTATTTGATGCCTTCGCCACCTCGCTGGAGGAGATGGGCCCCAAGGTTAACGTGTCCAACAACAGGACGGAGGTTTCCGGTGTTGGGTTGTCCAGCAGGTCGGGAAGGGGGCAACGGCTAAGGGCATCCGCATGACCCAGGGTCCGCCCAGGCCGATGGACGAGCTGGTACGAGTAGGCCGATAAGAAAATCGCCCATCTTGTTAAACGGGGGGAGAGGGCAGCGGGGGTTGGCCTGTCGCCTGCTAGCAGTCCTAGCAACGGTCTATGGTCAGTCACAAGTTCGAATTGTCGGCCATAGAGGTATTCGTGGAACTTCTTAACCCCCGCAATCGCAGCCAGAGCCTCTCTGTCCAATTGGCTATAGTTTCGTTCTGTGCTGGACAGAGTTCGGGAGTAGAAGGCAATGGGTGCCTCTAGGCCGTTCGGCAGTCTATGGCCTAGGACGGCACCAACTCCTACGGGGGAGGCGTCGCAAACTAAGACGAGCGGCAGCTCAGCATTGTATTGGATCAGGAAACTGTCCTCAGATAGGAGTTTTTTTACTGCCTCAAAAGCGGCCGCTTGCGGTTTCCCCCAGACCCATGGTACATTCTTTCCTAAGAGTTTGTGAAGGGGATCAGCGACCGTGGCCTTATCTCTTAGGAACATTGAGTAGAAATTTAGCAGTCCAAGGAAGGCTTGGAGCTCAGCTTTGGATTTGGGGGCTGGTGCGCTTTTGATGGCCCTCACCTTGCTTTCGGTAGGGTGGATGCCTGTGCCGTCCACCCTGTACCCCAGAAATTCTACCGAGGGGACCGCTATCCTGCACTTGTTCTTTTTAAGTCTTAGTCCCGCTTCTCTGAATCTGGACAGGACGTTCCGTACCCTGTCCCCTAGCTGGTGTTCGTCTTGGGCGCTGACTAAGACGTCATCGAAATAGGGAACTACTCCCGGAAGTCCTTGCAACAGGCGCTCCATGGTGCTTTGAAATAAGCCGGGTGCGACGCTCACCCCAAATTGGAGCCTGGTGCATTTAAATGCACCCCTATGAGTCACGATCGTTTGCGCCTCTGCCGTGGCGTCGTCGACCGGTAACTGTTGATAGGCTTGGGCCAGGTCTAATTTGGCAAAAATTTTTCCGGGGCCCAGGGAGTGTAGTAGATGGTGCACGATCGGCACCGGATAGGCGCTCGGCTGCAAAGCCTTGTTGATCGTGCACTTGTAGTCGGCGCAAATTCTGATTGAGCCGTCGGACTTAACTGGGGTGACTATGGGGGTCTCCCACTTGGCATGGTCAACGGGAACCAACACCCCTTGCTTAATCAGTTTGTCCAGTTCTGCATCGATCTTTGGTTTCAATGCGAACGGCACTCGTCTGGCCTTTAGTCTTACTTGGGCTACGTTGGGGTCTAAGTTTAGTGAAATAGGGGTCCCCACATACTTGCCCAACGTGTCCCCGAAAACGTCCTGGAACTCGGACAGAAGGCTGTCTTTCAGGGTTGACTTGGACATCAGGTGGACGCCGGTGAAGCCCATGCCAAGGGCTCGGAACCACCCCATGCCCAGGAGGCTCGGCAGCTGCTTCGTGACGATGGTCAGCGGCAGGTCTCTTTCGTAGTCTCCGTAGGTGACCCGGAACGTGCCCACGCCTTCGAGGGGGACTCGGTTCCCCTGGTAGTCTAGGATGCGCAGTCTCTGTCTGGAGAGTTGATCCTTCCGGAATGACGGCAGGAGGGTCTTTAGGGTTGTCCACGACATGATGGAGAGAGCTGATCCGGTGTCGATCTCCATCGAGCACGGTCTTCCGTTGATCTCGACCACCGTGCTGACTTTGTCCTCGACCGTTGTGCTGGCCTGGTCGATGTGTATGCTGCGGCCATCTCGCGGTTCAAATTCGCGCCGTTTTTTCGCGCCGCCCTCTCTCGTTGGCTGCTTCTGGCGCGCTGATTCCGGTTGGCTGCGGCGCTCACGTGGTTTGAGTCTTCTGGGCAGAATGGCTCTGCAGACTCGCGCCAAGTGCCCCTTCTTCTCACAACGCCTGCAAATAGCCTCTCTGTATTTGCAGGACAGTCTATCATGGTGCCCGCCACAGCTGGGACAGCTTCGCCGGGGGCTGCCAGTGTCTTTTCTCCAGTGCTCTGTTCGGAAGACGTCCTCATCCGACTCGGACTCCGAGCTGGATCCGGCGTCTTCTCTGTGCACCGGGGCAGACTTGGGGCTGTCTTTGCTGGTCGGCGGGCGCTGTAGCGTTTCAGCGGCCTTTGTGGAGGCTTCGTGAGCCCTGGCCTCGTCAAGGGCTCCGGCAAGCGTTAGATCAGGCTTGGCGAGCAGACGCCGTTGCAGCCTAATGTCCCGAACACCACAGATCAGTTGCTCAAGCAACGCATCATCCAAGTCTCTGTAGTCGCAATGAGTTGCAGCTTTTCTCAGGCTGGCCATGTACGCGCTGACCGGCTCTCCCTCTCGTTGGACGCGCTGCCTCAGTTGGTATCGCTGCACGAACTTGGAGGGGACGGGAGCGTAGTGAGCCCGGAGAGTTGCCATCAAGGTGTCCCATGAGACTGTTTGAACCGGCGTTGGCTCACACAGTGACTCAGCCATCTCGAACACGTCCGGTCCGCAGTGGCTTAGGAATAGGGCTCTCTTTCGATTAGCCGAGAGGCCCTGCATGTCGCTGGCTTCTAGCGAGCATTCAAACCTTGTTAGGTACGAGACCCATTTTTCGCGGGTCGGATCAAAAGGCTTGGGCGGAACGTAGGCAGACATGTCCGGTATGTCTCCTGTGGTTCGCCTCGTCGCCTAGCTGAAGCTCGTGGTCTCACTGGTTGGCTTCTTGTAGCCTTATCCCACCTTCGTCGCCAATGAAGTGGTTCGGGAATGATGAGAGGCACAAGCAAGCAAGTGACAACAGCTCTTTAATATACAGTGAGACTTCAGCAAAAACTCAGGGGCTGCAGTCCTCCTTATATACAATCCTGGAGAGACTGTCAGCCAATCAGAAACGTAGGCAGGTTTGAAACTCCCGCTTAAAAGTATCAATACATAACAGCAGTCCAACCTCTTCTTGAAAGTCTCAAGTGATGAAGCTCCCACAACTTCCAAAGGCAACTTCTGTTCCATTGTAGGTCATCTAGTCCAATAACCCGCCCAAGCAGGAGACCCTACAATACCATATCTGACAGATGGCTGTCCAGTCTCTCCTTGAAAGCTTCCAGTGATGAAGCTCCCACAACTTCTGAAGGCAAC
Organism: Arizona elegans; assembly: GCA_022577455.1. Classification (NCBI taxonomy): domain Eukaryota; kingdom Metazoa; phylum Chordata; class Lepidosauria; order Squamata; family Colubridae; genus Arizona; species Arizona elegans. The sequence goes on from JAKOOJ010000050.1 coordinate 2,321,693, forward strand.
TTCTGTTCCATGGGTTGATTGTTCTCCCTGTCAGAACATTTCTCCTTATTTCCAGGTTGAATCTCTCCTTGGTCAGTTTCCATCCATTATTCCTTGTCTAGCCTTCAGGTGCTTTGGAAAATAGCTTGACGCCCTGCTTTCTGTGGCAGCCTCTCAAATATTGGAAAATTGCTGTCATGTCTCCCCTGGTCCTTCTCTTCACTAGACTAGCCATGCCCAGTTCCTGCAACCGTTCTTCATATGTTTTAGTCTCCAGTCCCCTAATCATCCTGGTTGCTCTTCTCTGCACTTTTTCTAGAGTCTCAACCAGGGGTGAAATGCTCCCGGTTCGGACCGGCTCGGGGGAGTAGGTAGCGATGGCAGCGGGCAGTTTGGAGAACCAGTAGCAAAAATCCCTTCCCCCCCAGCCTCGAGCTTGCTTACCTTCACACACCTGCCTTGCTTCGGTTGCTGTAATCCCTGCAATCGATTGCATCAGCAAGCAACTGAATCTCCCTGCCTGCAATCAAGCTCATCAGTGAGCAGCTCTTTCTGCCTGCCTGCCTGCCTGTAAGTTTTTTTCCCCTTTGGGAGCTTTAAAAAAAATAGTTCATTGGGTTTTTTTTAGTTGTTCTTTTTTTTAGACCTAGCCATTTAAAGTTTAGGAAGTTTTAAATTTAGCTGCTTTTATATAAAAATAAAAATAAAATAATATTTGTGCAGCTTTCTGAGATTTTGTGTGTTTCTGTAGTGTTTCACTCTAACTACACAAACAGACAAAATCTCACAAAGCTGTGTGTGGAATTTTGCGTGTGTAAAATGTGAAAGTTGGTTTTTTGGACTTTTTGCAACTGTGTGAGGTTCCTGCTTGTTGTAGGGGCCATTTTGGGTCTAGCACAGCTGCTTTTACATTGTGGGTGAGCCAGTTGTGTTGTGTTGTGTTTTGTAGGTTGAAAAGGGGCAACAAAGTGATGTCAACTTGGCCACGCCCACCTGACCAACAAGCCACGCCCACCCAGTCACCTGACCACCAAGCCCCACCCACTAATTAAGCCACGCCCACAGAACCGGTAGCGAAAATTTTTAGATTTCACCCCTGGTCTCAACCTCTTTTTTATAGCATGGTGACCAAAACTGGATGCAGTATTCTAGGTGTGGTCTTACTAAGGCTTTATAGAGTGGTATTAGTACCTCACTTGATTTTGATTGTATCCCTCTGTTAATGCAAGTCACAACTGTTAGGAAATGGTTATTACCTGTTGGGTTGGCAATATATAAACCATAAATATAGCTTTAAGACTGCTGTGTTGCTGTATTGCATCATACTGTGTCCTGATTGGTTAACTCTGTAGCCAATTTCCTTAAGAGGGAGCTAGAAACATGGTTTGTTTCTCTTTGGTGCTCTTTGCTGTGTTTTCTCTGATATCTCTGTTTGCTATTGTTTGCAAATATAGAAGAACTGTTTATCATGTATGACAACAATGACTGGTAAGAAGACTTTGTTATTGGATTATCCCTGGACTATTGTTTAACCATCTACTGCTTTATATGTGAATGATCTGGACTGTTTATTGGACTGTGCCTTATTACTATTTCCTGAAAGTAAACCCAACTCACTGTATCTGTGTGTTGGCTGTGTTATTTATACAACACTGAAGTATAACAAAGCTGAATCATCTTTACTAACCTGGTTAACAAATCCTAGATGACCTTAGAGCCGGTTCTTCTGTCTGTGTTGCTAGATAACTCCATTCTTACTGTCTCTGTTCCATCCCTGAATATCCTTTCAGGGAGAGGTTCAATAATGTCAAGATGGCAGCTATGGTCACCCCTTTTCACCTGTACCAGTCATGTGACACGTTAAAAGGGAAGGATTTAACCACTTAGTTTGAGGTGGTCGTGTTTCAGTTAATAGCACATCATAACCTTCATTTAGCAATCATTGAATCGTCGATGTTGGCCATTATGATTTGAATGAAACAGATCTTAACTAGGATGGGTTTCACATATTGTTGCCACCGCTTCGCCGTTCACACGCACGCTCACTTCATTCTCACATGTGCACCTTCCATGCATGCGTCCGGCCTTCTGCATGCATGCTGTACACGTGTTCACCATCCACGCATGTGCCCAGCCTTCCATGTATGTGCTTTGCTCACACGTCCGTCTTCTACGCATGCGCCTGGCCTCGAAAACGTGGCTAAACAGAATGGCATTACAGAATCGGTCCGAACCGGTTGAATAGCACCTCTGGGTCTTATGCATTTTTTTCCCAAGGCTGTGATAACTTTGAACCATCATGAAAGGAATGGTCATAAATCAAGACTTACCTGTAATTCAAATTGTTCTCATCTGATATGTCAACTAGGACAATGGGAATGGGAATAGAAAGGAATGGGAATAAAAATAGAAAATAGAATAAGAATAAGAATGGGATGGGATGGGATGGGATGGGATGGGATGGGATGGGATGGGATGGGATGGGATGGGATGGGATAGAATAGAATAGAATAGAATAGAATAGAATAGAATAGAATAGAATAGAATAGAATAGAATAGAATAGAAAATATGGAATGGAATGGAATGGAATGGAATGGAATGGAATAGAATAGAATAGAATAGAATAGAATAGAATAGAATAGAATAGAATAGAATAGAATAGAATAGAATAGAATAGAATAGAAAATATGGAATGGAATAGAATAGAATAGAATAGAATAGAATAGAATAGAATAGAATATATGGAATGGAATAGAATAGAATAGAATAGAATAGAATAGAATAGAATAGAATAGAATAGAATAGAATAGAAAATATGGAATGGAATGGAATGGAATGGAATGGAATGGAATGGAATGGAATAGAATGGAATAGAATAGAAAATATGGAATGGAATGGAATAGAATAGAATAGAATAGAATAGAATAGAATAGAATAGAAAATATGGAATGGAATGGAATGGAATAGAATAGAATAGAATAGAATAGAATAGAATAGAATAGAATAGAAAATTGGAATGGAATGGAATGGAATGGAATGGAATGGAATAGAATAGAATAGAATAGAATAGAATAGAATAGAATAGAATAGAATAGAATAGAATAGAATAGAATAGAATAGAATAGAATAGAGGAAGGGGCCTTTGGAGGTCTTCTAGTCCAACCCCCTGCTTAGACTGGAAACACAATAGGATTCATAGTAGATTTGGCACAACAGTCGTGGGTCTCAAGGTGAACAGTAAGTGTGAACAAGAGTTGAGAACTACCTGTAATTCAGAATGCAGGTCTGTTTGACCGTTTGGTTGTTGCCATTGCTAAACCACGAGAAATCCAGAAGTTGCTGCTGATGTGCTTACATACATCAGCAAATCTAGCTGATCTGGCAAAAGGGCCGAGATCTACTTCGATCGCCATCCCTGTTCTACTTTAGGACTCTTTTTTTTTTTTTAGGTCAAGCGGAGGAAGACTTGGAAACGCCTTTGATTATCAAATGGATCCTTTATGCCGCCAGATAATCAGCTAAGACTGGGAAGTGCCCGAAGAGGGATTAAAGAGAGACGGTAAAGCAAGCTTTCTTATGTCGGACAGATAAATGAAATCACTTTCCCAACATCGGGATGCCTTCCTTGCTCATCGCCTTTCCTTTGACAGACTCTGCACTCCAGCCTCGGATGCCTGATTTGGGTCAGTGTTTATGTTTTAAACTCTTAAGTGGTGCCGCTAATCTCGGTTAATCTGACTTTAAAGATGGGATATAACAGCTTTAATGCCCAAGGCTAAGGCGGTTTGTTAATGTTTGGCTGTCCCTCTGGAAGCACATTAGCTCTCAGCTCCTGCAGGAGGAATAATGACCTCGTTCAGATGGGGTTGCACGGCTAAAAATAAAATTTAAAAAATCCTGTTTAGGATAGGGAAAATGCATAGGTAATCCTCGATTTACGACGACCATAGACTCCGGAATTTCTGTTCTTCAGTGAGGCCTTTGTTAAGTGGGTTTTGTCCAGAGGTAGGCTTCACATAATTTAACAACCGGTTTGTGAGCGTGCTTGCCTTCTGCACATGCGCTTTGCTCACACGCGCTCTTGCGTGCATACGTGCCAGTGGTTTGTTTCAACCGGTTCAGGCCGGTTCGGGCGAACCGGTAGCAGCAATGGTGAGCTGAGAGCGAACCAGTTCTCTAGTTTGGCCCTCTCGCCCGACCCTGCGTTATACATACCTTATATTTGGTCATTTTTATCCCACTTGAAAGGCGCGGCAGAGCGGATTGCCGCATCTCAGCTGTTCCGAAATATACTGCGCTTGCGCGGACCACGCGCAAAGCATGTGCATGAAGCGAACCAGTGGTAACACCGGTTGAAACCCACCACGGATGCGCGTGGCTTAAAAAACGCAGCTAAATAGGACGGCATAACGCCAGGACGGGTGGGGAAGTAACAATTACCGCAGGTAACAATTACCAGCTCGCTCAAACTGGTACGAACCGGCTGAATCCCAACCCTGGTTTTTTTTGTCCCATTTTACGAACTTTCTCGCCACAGTTCTTAAATGCATCGCTGCGGTTGTTAAGTTAAGGAACACGGCTGTTAAGTGAATCTGCCTTCCCCCACTGACTGCTTGTCACAAGGTCGCAAAAGGGGATCGCATGATCCCTGGGGACACTGCAGGTGTCATAAATATGAGCCAGTAGCCAAGCGTCTGAATTTTGACTTTTCTGACAAGCCAAGACAATGGGGAAACTAGACTCACTTCACAACCGTGTTACTAACTTAACACCTGCAGGGATTCCCTTAACAGCTAGGGCAAGAAAGGTCGTAAAATGGAACAAAACTCACTTGACAATCATCTTGCTTAGCAACAGAAATGTTGGGCTGAATTGTAGTCGTAAATCGAGGACTACCTGTACTTTACATACAACTTTCCTCTTTGGAACACTGTAACTTGCCTGGCTGGTCACAATTTTATGAATTCATTCCAGAAAAACCTTCCTCCTCTTCCTCTTCCTCTCCTCCTCCTCCTCTTCCTTGCCTCCTCTTCCTCTCCTTCTTCCTCTTCCTCTTCCACTTCTCCTCTTCCTCCTCCTCTTCTTTCTTCTTCTTCTTCTTCTTCCTCTTCCTCTCCTCCTCCTCCTCTTCGTCACCTCTTCTTCTTCCTCACTTCTTCTCCTCTTCCTCCTCCACCTCCACCTCCTTCTCCTTCCTCTCCTCTTCTTCTTCCTCTCCTTCTCCTCTTCCACTTCTCCTCTTCCTCCTCCTCTTCTTTCTTCTTCTTCTTCTTCCTCTTCCTCTCCTCCTCCTCCTCTTCGTCACCTCTTCTTCTTCCTCACTTCTTCTCCTCTTCCTCCTCCACCTCCACCTCCTTCTCCTTCCTCTCCTCTTCTTCTTCCTCTCCTTCTCCTCTTCCTCACCTCTTCCTCTTCTTTTCCTCCTCCTCCTCCTTCCTCCTCTTCTTCTTCCTCCCCCTCCTTTCTTCTTCTTCTTCCTCCTCCTCCTCTTCTTCTTCCTCTTCTTCTTCCTCTTCTTCTCCTCCTCCTCCTCTTCCTCACCTCTTCTTCTTCCTCACTTCTCCTCTTCCTCCTCTACCTCCTTCTTCTTCTCCTCCTTCTTCCTCTCCTCCTTCTTCCTCTCCTTCTCCTCTTCCTCACCTCTTCTTCTTTTCCTCCTTCTCCTCCTCCTCCTCTTCCTCACCTCTTCGTCTTCTTCTTCTTTTCCTCCTTCTCTTCCTCCTCTCTCTTCTTTTCTTCCTCCTCCTCCTCCTCCTTCCTCCTCTTCCTCTTCCTCTTCCTGTTCCTTTCCTCCTCCTCTCCTCCTCTTCCTCACCTCTTCTTCTTCTTCCTCCTCCTCCTCTTCTTCCTCCTCTTCTTCTTCCTCCTCTTCCTCTCCTCCTCCTCTTCCTCTTCTCTTCCTCCTCTTCCACTTCCTCCTCTTCCTATTCCTTTTTCTCTTCCTCGCCTCCTCCTCCTTCTTCCTCTTCTTCTTCCTCCTCCCAGTCTTATCATGCTCTCCATTCGTCAGATGTCTAAAAGCATTTATTAATGTCCGTCTCATGAGCTAATAGAGAAATCTTGGCTGTCAGCTCCCATTCCCTCTCGGCTGTGTGCAAACAAACCGTGGTGATTAAGCACCAGATTAAACATCCTCATGAATAGTTAAACGCCTGTTGTTGGGTTTTTTTTTTTTAAGTTTCCTGTCCTTTTACACTAATAGCCCCATTAAAACCTGTTTACAAGGCGCTCATGAGAGTAACTGTGTGCACTTAAAACCCCTGAGATTTCGGGAGGAGAGCACTCCAGTCAGCTGTGCGAAGAAGAGCCGGAGCTCTGATCAATAGGTTTGTAAAAGTCTGGAGCGTCTGGATGAATCCAATGGAAACAAAGATCCCTGAGAGAGAAGGAAGGAGTTTGGCTGGTGCTCAGCTGGTTAATTAGCAAAGCAAAATTAGGATCCATGTTAAGAGCTAGTATAGACCAGCCGGGGGAGTGAACTATAAAACTACTTAAACCAGTAGACTTGGACTTAAAATTGGCTTTATAGACGTGAAAGTCCACAGGGAGACGGAGTAAAAAAAAGAAAAAAAGAAAAAGTAAATATGATGGCCGCCACTGTGTAATGTAAGCCTTCCCCTTCCCTCCCTCCCTCATGACACACATAAAGAGGATTTGGGACTCCAACCACAAGGCCCGTCCACGTGTAGATATATTCCACCTTTATTGTTTTTGTAAATCATTCAAGGCAGCAAACATTGCCTCATAGTCCTCCCTCCCTCCTCCTATTTTCCTCAGAACAACAACCCTGTGAGGTGGGTTGGCCTGAAAGAGAGAATAACTGGCTCCAAAGTCACCCAACCGCCTTTCATGCTTAAAAAGGGACTAGAACTCATTGTCTCCTGAGGGATTGGCCCAAAGTCACCTAGTTAGTTTTCATTTCTGAGGCGGGACTAGAACTCATCGTTTCCTGGTGAAAGTCACATAGTTAGCTTTCATGTCTGAGGCGGGACTAGAACTCACAATCTTGTGGTGGTTGGTCCAAAGTCGCCCAGCTGGCTTTGGTGCCTAAGACGGGACTAGAACTCACAGTCTCCTGGTGAGAGTCAGTCGCCTAGTGAGCTGTCATGTCTGAGGTGGGACTAGAACTCACAGTCTCCCAGTGATCGGCCCAAAGTCACTGAGTCAGCTTTCACATCTGAGGCAGGACACAGTTTCCCAGTTTCTAGGCCAACACCTTAACCATTAGATCAAATTTACATTTTTAAGAAGAAATGGGACAACCGTTTGTCTGAAATAGTATAGGGTTTCCTGCTTCAGCAGAGAGTTGGACTAGAAGACCTCAAAAGTGCCTTCCAACTCTATTATTCTAGTCTAGCCTAGTCTAGTCCTAGTCTAGTCTAGTCTAGGCCAGGCCAGGCCAGGCCATCTGTTCTGTTCTATTCTATTCTATTCTATTCTATTCTATTCTATTCTATTCTATTCTATTCTATTCTATTATTCTATTCTATTCCATCCCATCCCATCCCATCCCATCCCATCCCTTTTTTTTCTATTCTATTCCGTTCCATTCTATTCATAATGCATGAAAAAAACAGCATAATCACCCACTTATCTGGATATTTGACAAATCCAAGCAGCTCTTTCATCGTTGGGCAGGTAGCATCAGGGAATCACCAGCCTTATCAAAAACAAAAAAAACCAAACTAAACAAACAAACAGAATGGCATTGATTTCTCTTTTTTTTAATTTTGTTGCTGCTGCTGTTTCCTGCTGTCCAAACGGCATTTACATTAAAATAATCAATTTCACTGAATTTGCACTTGAATGGGAATCAACTTTCAGATCTGTACATAAAATGAAACTCAATTACCTGAAACAGATTTCTTTGAATTGTGCAATGCTACTTTCCAATAAAAAACAAAAATGAGAAGGGAAAATGATTCACAAATGCACTTTTTTATAAAAACATATACATGCCAAAAGGATAGATTAAAAAAAAATAGGCAGGGGAAAAAGCATAGAAAAAGTTTACAATGTTTTTCAGGAGGACTTGAATTTAAGATTGGACAAAATAAAAACTGGGGGAACCAAATTCCACGGATGGCTTCAACTTCTCCAAGTCTCTAATTGAAAACTGTTTTTAGAATTTCAATATTTTTTTTTTCTCTGTCCTGTAGAAACATCTGTTGGCTTCCAAGAAACTGCGATTATAGATTTGTAAACGGAATAAACATTTCAGCGCTATCTTAGGTCTCCAATGGTCTTTCATTTTCTGTACCTCTATAACTGTCTGGTATGGATCATTAACGGATAGTTAGAACTGCAGAAAAACCTGCCTTTCATTGAGGATCTATATACTGCACGAGTCAAAAAGAGAGCTGCGAAAATATCTACACACCCCTCACATCCTGGACATAAACTGTTTCAACTCCTACCTTCAAAACAACGCTATAGAGCACTGCACACCAGAACAACTAGACACAAGAACAGTTTTTCCCCAAACGCCATCACTCTGCTAAACAAATAATTCCCTCAACACTGTCAAACTATTTACTAAGTATGCATTACTATGACTATTAATCTTCTCATCGTTCCTATCACCCATCTCCTCCCGCTTATGACTGTATGACTGTAACTTGTTGCTGTATCCTTATGATTTATATTAACTGTTTCCTAGTATGATTTGATTGCTTATTGGTACCCCATGACTATCATTAAGTGTTGTACCTTATGATTCTTAATGAATGTATCTTTTCTTTTTATGTACACTGAGAGCATATGCACCAAAGACAAATTCCTTGTGTGTCCAATCACACTTGGCCAGCAAAGAATTGTGAAGAGAAGAGAAGAGAAGAGAAGAGAAGAATTTATATTGTAAAGATAGTATAATTTGATTGCTTATTAGTATCCTATGACTATCACTAAGTGTTATACCTTATGATTCTTGATGAATATATTCTATTTTTTCTTTTTGTACACTGAGAGCATCTGCATCAAAGACAAATTCCTTGTGTGTCCAATCACACTTGGCCAATAAAAGAATTCTATTCTATTCTATTCGTTCAAATGAGAGTCTTCAATCTGCATTTCTAGCAAGGAAGTTTCAAATTTCACAAGCCATTACATTACAATTTTGTGACCTGGGAGTCTCTTCCTGGCCTAAATCACATTTCTAATGTGTCTTAATTTAACTGGAGACAGCACCTCTTCCATCAGAGTTTTATCTTGTCTTCTATGAAGCAAGTTGGCCAAAATATCGGAATGCCAAATTTAAACACAACTATAAATGGATTGGCAAAGGGATGAATGGGATTAAACAAAAGAAAAGTATACTTCAGAGTGGTTTTTAAATGAATATTGATCCCCTTAAAATTCATGCTGTCTTCATCAGTTTATGATAATGCTCTTTGGCGAAACTGTGTTATTATATCAATAAATGGAATTCTGAGCAGTATTAAAAACTTACTGGAGCTTTGAAGCAACAATTCACAGCTATCAAACGTTATGGATCTGGTGAGCTGATAGATTCCTTACCCAGAGATGATAAGGAGAGAGGAAAAAATAGAATCTGATGAAGAATACAAACATTTTCCCAACATTTTTGGAAAGTTCTGCCAGGATTGGTTGGAAATTACAAAATCGGTCCTTTACGTCAGACAGTCCTGAACTTACAACCAGTTGTTTACTGACCGCTCAACGTTACAACAGCACTGAAAAAGGTGACTTATGACTACAGTTAGTCCTCGAAGTACGACCAAAATGGAGGCCAAAATTTATGTGGTTAAGGGAAACATTTGTTCAGTGAGTTTTGCCCCATTTTATGACCTTTTTTGCCACCGTTGTTAAGTGAAGCACTGCCGTTGTTAAATTAGTAACACAATTGTTAAATGAATCTTGCTTCCCCATTGGCTTTGCTTGTTAAAAGATCATAAAAAGGGGATCATGTGACCTCAGGATCAGGGCTGAAACGCTCCCAGTTCGGACCAGATCACCCGATCCGGTAGCAATGGCAGTGGATGGTTCGGAGAACCGGTAGCAAAAATCCCTGCCCCCCCCCCATGCCCAGCTGAGCCACGCAATCAGCAGAGGCTTTTTTTTATTATTTTTAAAAGCATTTTTTCCACAACCTCTTCAGCCGAAAAAATGATTTTAAAAGTAAAAAAAAAAAGCCTCTGATGATTACGCAGCTCAGCTGGGATCGTCAGAGGCTTTTAAAAGAAAAAAAAGCCTCTGACGATCAGGCAATTCAGCTGGGATCGTCAGAGGCTTTTAAAAGAAAAAAAAGCCTCTGATGATCAGGCAACTCAGCTGGGATCGTCAGAGGCTTTTAAAAGAAAAAAAAGCCTCTGACGATCAGGCAATTCAGCTGGGATCGTCAGAGGCTTTTAAAAGAAAAAAAAGCCTCTGATGATCAGGCAACTCAGCTGGGATCGTCAGAGGCTTTTAAAAGCATTTTGTAGTTTTAAAGTTGAGGACTACATGTACAACCTCGGTTGAAGAGGTTGTAGAAAAAATGCTTTTAAAGGTTAAAAAAAAAAAAAGTTGGCCACGACCACTCAGTCACATTACCCCCCACCCCCACCAAGCCACACCCACAGAACCGGTAGTAACAAATTTTACATTTCACCACTGCCCAGGACATTGCGACCGTCATAAATATGAGTCAGATGCCAAGCGTCTGAATTTTGATCACATGATCATGGGGATGCCGCTAAGGTCATAACTGTGAAAAATGGTCATAAATCACATTTTTCAGGGCCCTTGCAACTTTGAACTGTCACTAAACCAACTGTTGCAACTTCAGGACTACCTGTATTTTTCACACTTATGACCGTTGCAGCATCCCCAGGGCCATGCGATTTACATTTCGGATGCTTGATAACTGACTCATCTTTATGACGGCTGCAGTGTCCCGTGATCCCCTTTTGCAACCGTCTGACAAGTAAAATTCAATGGGGAAGCCGGATTCACTTAGCAACCGTGTTACTAATTTAATAACTGCAGTGCTTCACTTAACAATGGTGGCAAGAAATGGCCGTAAAATGGGGCAAAGCTCACTTGGCAACTTCCTCACTGAGCAACATAAATTTGGGGGGTCAGTTGTAGTTTTAAAGTTGAGGACTACCTGTACAATCTCTTTCCCCTTTTAGTTTATTCTTTTATTTTTCTATTTGCCTATAATCTTTCTTCCCCCATTGACTTTGATAGTCAAATGCCAGCTTAGAAATGGCATGCTGGGGACCAGAGGTGAAATGCTCCCGGTTCAGACCAGATTGCTCGATCCGGTAGCGATGGCGGCGGGTGGTTCGGAGAACCGCTAGCAAAAATCCCTGCACGCCCGCCCCCCCCCATGCCCAGCTGAGCCGCGCAATCATCAGAGGCTGTTTTTTTTTTAACTTTTAAAAGCCTTTTTCCTACAACCTCTTCAGCCGAAAAAATGTTTAAAAGTAAAAAAAACGCCTCTGATGATCGCGCAGTTCAGCTGGGATCGTCAGAGGCTTTTAAAAGCATTTTTTTCTGTAACCTCTTTGGTGGAAGAGGTTGTTGAAAAAATGCTTTGAAAAGTAAAAAAAAAAAAATTGGCCATGCCCACAGAGTCACTTTACCCACCCCCAAGCAACGCCCACAGAACCGGTAGTAACCAATTTTAGATTTCACCCCTCCTGGGGATGCTGCAAAAGTTGTAAGGGTTAAAAAAAGTGATCTTTTTCGCTATTATAACGTCAAAACAGTCACTAAATGAGTGGCTGTAAGTCGAGGAATACTGTAAAATGCAAAGTTTTGTTTTTTTTTTTACTTTTTGTTCTTTCAGCAAAAACAATTAGTGGGCATTAGGACTTTTTCCACATGATAGCAGTGTTCCAATATCTTAAGGGCTGCCCCAAAGAAGAGGGAGTCAAGCTATTCTCCAAAGCACCTGAGGGCAGGACAAGAAGCAATGGGTGGAAACTCATCAAGGAGAGAAGCAACTTAGAACTAAGGAGAAATTTCCTGAGAGTGAGAACAATTCATCAGTGGAACAACTTGCCTCCAGAAGTTGTGAATGCTCCAACACTGGAAGTTTTTAAGAAGATGTATATGTCTGAAGTGGTATATACCATTCTGAACAAACGACTATCCAATCTCTTCTTAAAACCCTCCAGTGATGGAGCCCCCACGATTTCTGAAGGCAAGCCTGTTCCACTGGTTAATTGTTCTCACTGTCAAGAAATTTCTCCTTATTTCTAGGGGTTATTTTATTTTATTTTATTTTATTTTATTTTATTTTATTTTATTTTATTTTATTTTATTTTAATTTTATTTGATTTATATGTCACCCTTCTCTGAGTCTGGAGACTCAGGGAGGCTTACAATGCGTTAAGCAATAGCCTTCATCCTTTTGTATATTTTTATACAAAGTCAGCTTATTGCCCCCACAAACCGGGTCCTCATTTTACCCACCTTAGAAAGGATGGAAGGCTGAGTCGACCTTGAACCTGGTGAGAATTGAACTCGCAGTAATTGCAGGCAGCTGGATGTTAAATGCTACCTTAGTAGGAGGCATTAGCCTCCTACGCCACTCAAGCTCCTTGAGAGAATCAGGTTGGATTCTCTCTATTGTTTCCATCCATTGCTTCTTGGCCTGCCTATTGGAGAATAGGCTGAGCCTCCCACCCCACCCCTTCTTCTCTGGGGCAGCCCCTCAAATATTGCAAGATTGCTCTATCTTGTCATCTCTGGTCCTCCTAGTCTTAGACTTGCCCAGTTCCCGCATTGTAAAATGTGTTAGGTCAGAAAAGAGGTTACTAGATTCCTTCAGAATGGCTCCTCCAGTCGAGATGAAAAAGAAGAGACAGAGAAGAAAGTTGCCAGCGTTTGGAACATAACTGCCCGCGGTCCGTCGTTTCCGAGCCTCGCAGCAGAATAACAAAATAACAGAGTCGGAAGGGACCTTAGAGGTCCTCTAGTCCGACCCCACTTGATTCAGGCAGGAAACTAGCAAACTTTTATTAAAAGTCAGAGCAGGAAACCCAATCCTATTTCAGACAAACCAATCTCTTCTTAAAAACCTTCCGCGATGGAGCCACCCGCGACTTCTGGTGGCAAGTCGTTCCGCTGATTAATGGTTCTAACTGTCAAGCAACGCCTTCCTTCAGACGCCGCACGTTGGAAAGGCTGCACCGGCGACCTGGCCGAGCTTCTGGAGCAGGAAGGGAATCGCGACCGGGCCGGGCAGCTGTGCTCCCTTCCTTACGCGAAATCCTCGGTTGCATTTCCCCAAGAGGAAGGAATAAGTCACAATTGGCTGATGGGCGCATTTGGTATCCTAAGCAGTAAATCTCAATTTGCAACCGTATAGAACAGGGGTCTCCAATCTTGGCAACTTTAAGACTTGTGGACCTCAACTCCCAGCTGGCTGAGGAATTCTGGGAGTTGAGGTCCACAAGTCTTAAAGTTGCCAAGATTGGAGACCCCTGTTCTATAACAGGGGTCTTAAAGTCCACAAGTCTTAAAGTTGCCAAGATTGGAGACCCCTGGTAGAGAATGCAGAATAACAGTCTGAAGAGACAACTGTGATCTTACCAAGGCATTAAAAAGTTAATACTCTTTAAAATGTTTTTAATTGTTTGTTATTGTTTTTAATCATGGGGCCAAATTTATATACATCTTTTTAATTGTATCTTACTGTTTGTAGTTTATGCTTTTACTTGGCTGTTCACCGCCCTGAGTCCTCGGGGAGAAGAGCGGTATACAAATTTAAAAATAAAAATAAAAATAAAAATAAAAATAAAAATAAAAATAAAAATAAAAATAAAAATAAAAATAAAAATAAAAATAAAAATAAAAATAAAAATAAAAATAAAAATAAATAAATACCACTTTATAATGCTTTGATAAGACCAGGCTTGGAATACTGCCTCCAGTTTTGGTCGTCCACGATATAAAAAAAATAAAAAATAAAAAATAAAAAAAGACGTTGAGACTTTAGAATGAGTGCAGAGCAGAGCAATAAAGTTGATTAGGGGACTGGAGGCTAAAATATATAAGGAACGATTGCTGGAATTGGGTATGTCTCGTTTAATGAAAAGAAGGACCAGGGGTGACAGGATAGCAGTCTTCCAATATCTCAGGGGCTGCCACAAAGAAGAGGGAGTTCAAGCTATTCTCCAAAGCACTTGAAGCAGGGGTGAAATTCAGCAGGTTCTGGAGAACCGGTAGCGGAAATTTTGTGTAGTTTGGAGAACCGGCAAATACCACCTCTGGCTGGTCCCAGAGTAGAGTGGGAATGGGGAATTTGCAAGTATCCTTCTCCTGGAGTTGGGAGGGAATGGGGATTTTGCAGTATCCTTCCCCCTGGAGTGGGGTGGGAATGGGGATTTTGCAGTATCCTTTCCCCTGGAGTGGGGAGAGAATGGGGATTTTGCAGTATCCTTCCCCTTGGAGTGGGGTGGGAATGGGGATTTCGCAGTATCCTTCCCGGTGGGAATGGGGATTTTGCAGTATCCTTCCCCCTGGAGTGGGGTGGGAATGGGGATTTCGCAGTATCCTTCCCCCTGGAGTGGGGAGGAATTGGAGATTTTGCAGTATCCTTCCCCTGCCACACCCACCAAGCCACGCCCACAGAACCGGTAGTAAAAAAAAAAAAATTGGATTTCACCACTGACCTGAAGGCAGGACAAGAAGCAATGGGTGGGAACTAATTAAGGAGAGAAGCAACTTGGAGCTAAGGAGGAATTTCCTAACAGTTAGAACAATTAATCCAGCGGAACGACTTGCCACCAGAAATTGTGTGTGCTCCATCAATGGAGTTTTTAAGAAGAGATTGGACAATCGTTTGTCTGAAATGGAACAGTTTCCTGCCTGAGCACGGGGTTGGACTAGAAGATCTCTTACGGTCCCTCTCAACTCTGTTAATCTGTTATTCTGTCTTCTAGTCCAAGCAGGGGACTCTCTACTGTCCAATCCCTTCTTCACATTTGCACCTGCTGAAGAGGTCAAACTCAGACAACCCGGGCTAAATGCCTCGTTGCAAACACAGCCGGATTCCCCTTCCTGCCTCCGAGGCAGGAAACAGGACAGAAGTGGAATTTGCATCCCTATCGTCGGTTCCTGGTTGTAGAGGAATCGCTTTTTTTTACCTGTCAGCATCCCAGCTGCGCAACATTAGGAGAAACCCCTTTTTCAACGGCTTTTGTTACGGTTTCTTGTGGCAGGAAGTTCCGCGGATCGGTTCTCTCTTAGAAGCCTTTACATCGTTTTTTTTCCCCTGCTCCGCGCTGAGAGGTTTCCCTTCAAACCTCCCTCGTCTTTCCATCGCATAAGAGGGCAATTCAGATCTTTTTCTGAGGTTTCCAATCCTTGGAAGAACTGGGGTGGCGAGGCCAACCAGGCTGCAGCGATGCCCTAGCCTAAGATTAGAAGCCAGCGCCGCCTTCCCGCGATCGCTACACCTGGTTGTACTCTCCGGCCGTTAGAGAAAGCCAGGCGTTCCTTTGCTGTCTTCCTCGGCGGTGGATATTCCTTCAAACCGCCTTTCTGCAGCCTTGGGGAGGTCCCCGAATGGTCTGAAAGGATGGGTATGGTAGTTCCTGCAACGTATGAACAACGGTTGCTGGAACTGGGTATGTCTCGTTTAATGAAAAGAAGGATCAGGGGTGACATGATAGCGGTGTTCCAATATCTCAGGGGCTGCCACAAAGAAGAGGGGGACAACCTATACTCCAAAGCACCTGAGGGCAGGAAAAGTAGTAACAGATGGGAGCTTATTAAAGAGACTCCAACCTAGAATTAAGGAGAAATTTCCTGACTGTGAGAACAATTAATCAGTGGAACGACTTGCCTCCAGAAGTTGTAAATGCTCCAACACTGGAGGTTTTAAAGAAGATGTTGGATAACCATTTGTCTGAAGTGGTGTAGGGTTTCCTGCCTGGGCAGGGGGTTGGACTAGAAGACCTCCAAGGTCCCTTCCAACTATTCTATTCTATTCTATTCTATTCTATTCTATTCTATTCTATTCTATTCTATTCTATTCTATTCCATTCCATTCCATTCCATATTTTCTATTCTATTCTATTCTATTCTATTCTATTCTATTCTATTCTATTCTATTCTATTCTATTCTATTCCATTCCATTCCATTCCATTCCACTCCACTCCACGCCACTCCACGCCACTCTTTCATTCCATTCCATATTTTCTCTGTTCTATTCTATTCTATTCTATTCTATTCTATTCTATTCTATTCTATTCTATTCTATTCTATTCTATTCTATTCTATTCTATTCTATTCTATTCTATTCTATTCCATTCCATTCCATTCCATCCCATTCCATATTTTCTATTCTATTCTATTCTATTCTATTCTATTCCATTCCATTCCATATTTTCTATTCTATTCTATTCTATTCCATTCCATTCCATTCCATTCCATCCCATTCCATATTTTCTATTCTATTCTATTCTATTCTATTCTATTCTATTCTATTCTATTCCATTCCATTCCATATTTTCTATTCTATTCTATTCTATTCTATTCTATTCTATTCTATTCTATTCTATTCTATTCCACTCCACTCCACGCCACTTTTTCATTCCATTCCATATTTTCTCTGTTCTATTCTATTCTATTCTATTCTATTCTATTCTATTCTATTCTATTCTATTCTATTCTATTTCCTGATAATCTGGAAGATGGGGAAGAGAATCTCTGGCATGAGGTTGGATAGAAGACCTCCAAAGTCCCTTCTAACCCTGTTTATTCTATTCTATTCTATTCTATTCTATTCTATTCTATTCTATTCCCCGATAATCTGGAAGATGGGGAAAAGAGGACACAGCTGGGGACATTAACATGCGAGAAGAACACGGGGTGTCGTCAGAATGATCCTTTGGGGCAAATGCCTGGCAGGATTAAGCAGAGAAGTTCTAACTACACTCACGGGGGTTTAACTACTAGGTCGACCATGGTTATACCCACCTCGGTTAAATTGATCCTAGTTAGGCCTATTGTAAGGACACATAGTAGTGCCTAAGGGCATTCTTCTTCTTCTTTTTTCTTTTATCAGAGGGAAACTGATACCTTCCTGCTAGTCGCCCTGAGCTAACTTGAATTAAAAGGTGTGGGAGAGAGTGGAACTGCAACCAAATACTATAGATGGGATGTAGAATTGGGAATACATAGTACATTTTTTAAATGGCATGTTAAACTGAGATTTTTTTTTTAATCAGCTCTAAAATAGCATAGGGAAGTTTCACGGAAATATCTAGTCGCGACACCCATTTTTTAAAAAAATTAGATTGGTATCAGTTCAGAAAAACTCTCAAAAGATCCAGATGTCGTTATGCTAATATGTGCTTTCCAGTGAGATCAAATTCTTCATACTTATCTGGGCTGCTTGAATTTCCAAGTGACCAATCCTATGATGGAAATAAATAATGTTTTGATATACAAGGATTAAACTTGAGTATACGGGAGTGGAGTGGGAGAATAGTGCCTAAGGCAGGGGTGAAATGCTCCCGGTTCGGACCGGATCACCTGATCCGGTAGCGATGGAGGCGGGTGGTTCAGAGAACCAGTACAAAAATCCCTGCCCCCCCCCATTGCCCAGCTGAGCCGCGCAATCATCAGAGGCTTTTTTTATTATTATTTTTAAAAGCATTTTTCTACAATCTCTTTGGCCGAAAAAATGCTTTAAAAGTAAAAGAAAAAAAAGCCTCTGATGATTGCGCTGCTCAGCTGGGATCATCAGAGGCTTTAAAAAAAAAAAAAAGCCTCTGACGATCAGGTAAGTCAGCTGGGATCATCAGAGGCTTTAAAAGCATTTTTTAACAAACCTCTTCAGCGGAAGAGGTTGTAGAAAAAATGGTTTTAAAAGTAAAAACAAAAAAAAGTTGGCCACGCCCACTCAGTCATATTACCCCACCACCATCAAGCCACGCCCACAGAATCCGTAGTAACAAATTTTACATTTCACCACTGGCCTAAGGGGACCAGCAAGATCAGGGGATCCAGAGAAAGCAGTCAACAAAAGTCAAGGCAGTTGGCATGAGACGGTGGTGCGATCGCACCTCCAACCGTTTTTGTAGATGCTCTGTGGGTGCTACGTATAAAATGCAGTCAGAGTGTCAATTGTACCACCGTGGCTTCCATCTTAACTCTTTCTGACCATACGGTAGGCTTGTGGTCATCCTTAGAGGGTAAGACCATCCTGCCTAGACCTTAACCCATCCTTCTGTAGACACTAAAAGGTGGACAGGATAATAATAATAATAATAATAATAATAATAATAATGCCCTTGTTGTTAGTCGCAAAGTCATGTCCGACCCATCGTGACCCCATGGACAATGTTCCTCCAGGCCTTCCTGTCCTCTACCATCCTCTGGAGTCCATTTAAGCTCACACCGACTGCTTCAGTGACTCCATCCAGCCACCTCATTCTCTGTCATCCCCTTCTTCTTTTGCCCTCCATCGTTCCCAGCATTAGGCTCTTCTCCAGTGAGTCCTTCTTCTCATTAGGTGGCCAAAGTATTTGAGTTTCCTCTTCAGGATCTGGCCTTCTAAAGAGCAGTCAGGGTTGATCTCCTCTAGGACCGACCGGTTTGATGGCCTTGTTGTGGATTTAATAAGACAAACACAACTTTTAGATTAATCAGAGACAGATTTTATATATTGCGCAATAGGTTCAAGGCTCTGTACATGAAGCGTTGAACAAAGACAGAAATTAGGTACAATGGTTTTATACCCTTCTAGACAAAGGATTCTGTTAACTCAGCAATTCATATGGTCATATACATTTATCATTTTTAATTGACATTTCCTAATTACTGAATTTCTTTGCAAACAGTTACTGAAGCATAGATTCAAATCATCTTTTGACGATGGACAACTTTTAACTCATGTGGATCCCCTTGACCTAACCAACCTTTAAGCTGTATGTCATTAGAATGTTCCTTTCTTCTGACAACTTAGAGGCCTCCTAGAGGAACCAAAAGGATTTTGGCTGAGTTTGTACTTTTTCCAACCGGATGCATTGCTTTTTAGAATAGAGTGAATAGAAAGTTATCCAGTGGTCATCCATCAGAGCCCGCTTCATTACATTATTCCCCCCTCTGAAAGTTTTTCAATGCAGAAACTTTCACTATTCTCATATAAGTTTAACTTCTAAGTATACAAGGTTCCAATAAACAAATCTACCATATATAGGGTCTAACAAAAGATAATTAATAAAAGTAAAGGATAGGTAGTTCTTGATTGTTGTTGTTTTTTACTCTCTTGATTCTTGGGGAGATTCTCTACCTCTTTCTACAGGTTCCATTTCCTCATATGGGTCTGCCTCAGAATCTTTATGTTCTTCCATAGGATAGGGACCAAGTTGATTAAGAAAATGTTCTGTCAAAGCTAGTTCCTTTTCAACTTGAATCTCCTTTTACTGCTCTTATTGATGGATGTTTCAGCATAGGGATTGCACAAGGAATAAAAGCTAGGCCTGCCACAGCCATATTAATCCACCCGGATCCAGGCAACCAAGAAAACCACATGTCAGTTGTTTATAACCTCTGACCTATCTTGGAAGCCCTATCCTGCAATTCCTTGGCAATTTCTCTGACCACACCTGATTTGTTACATGTTCCTGTCCAGTTTGTTGGTAAACACAAATATGCATCCTTTCCAGGTTTGATGGCCTTGCAGTCCAAGGAACTCACAGGAGTCTTCTCCAGCACCAGAGTTCCAAAGAATAATACCCTACTCATCTCAGATTTTCACAAATGGAGAGAAGGAAGACAGTTAATACCAATGTTCTATGGAGCTTATTTCTGAGTCATTAATGTTCCTCATCCAGGATAAACACTGAGGACCTGGAAAGATTTCCCATGACCTTCTGGCCTTCACACGACCTCAAGAAGCTTAAGGAGAAACTTGGTTAGGTGCCTTGATGAAGCAATTTGGCAAGGGAGTCTCGTCAAGGTTGGGGTTTGCAATGTTTTGGTCCTATCCCAGAGGCGGATGAGGGGTCTTGAATTCAACATCCTCGGAGGGGCCTAGGCTAGCCAAGGATGCTCTGACCTCCCCCACTCAGCAAAACTTTCACCAAGGGAGGTTAACATTCCTGTGTAGCCGGAGGGCAGTCTGAGCTGCAGCCCCCCTCCCCCGCCCCGCTGCCCTTCTCCCTCCCTCCCGCTCCCCCAGGCCAAAAGAAGCTTGCCTCGCTGCTGCCCGCCATCCACCCCCTCCCCATCCTTCTGCCACCCCCTCCTCCTCCTCTTGCAGCTTAGCTCAGGGCTGTTCTCTTAATGAATTACTAATGAGTTAAAATTGGACAGCAGGCTTAATTAAAGCGTAGAGGCAATGTGTTTACCACATTGTAATTGAACTCATTAGGGCGATGCGGGAAGGGGGGGTCTATGTTTATGTTTGCTCTTCTGTGCCCCCTCCCCTTCGGTTGGTGGGTTTAAAAAAAAGAGAGAGAGAGAGAGAGGATGTGTTTGATTGCTGGAGATGGCAGCGGAGAGCTTTTTCCTCTCCTCGGAAGCGATACAAACCCGTAGAAAAATAACTCATAGACTCTCAGGAAGGTTCAAATCGAGACAAGACAGCTGCTAGCTGCCCTGTGGTAGCTCTCTATATCAAAGGGGTTAAGACAGTGGGGAAATCCAATTTTTTTTTACTACCAGTTCTGTTGGCCTGGCTTGGTGGGCGTGGCTTGGTGGGAGTGGCAGGGGAAGGATATTGCAAAATCTCCATTCTCATCCCACTCCAGGGAGAAGGATACTGCAAAATCCCCATTCCCTCCCCACTCCAGGGAGAAGGATACTGCAAAATCCCCATTCCCTCCCCATTCCACGGGGAAGGATACTGCAAAATCCCCGTTCCCTCTCCACTCCAGGGGGAAGGATACTGCAAAATCCCCATTCCCTCCCCTCTCCAGGGGGAAGGATACTGCAAAATCCCCATTCCCTCCCCACTCCAGGGGGAAGGATACTGCAAAATCCCCATTCCCTCCCCACTCCAGGCCGCAGGAAATGCATCAATGGTGAGCCACTTTGATCTAGCGGTTAAGGCGCAAGGCTAGAAAGTGGGAGACTGTGAGTTCTAGTTCACCTTTAACCATGAAAACTAAAGCTGGGGTGACTTTGGGCCAATCACCAGGAGACAGTGAGTTCTAGTTCTGCCTTAGGCATGAAAGCTACCTGATGTTGGGCCAATCACCAGGAAAAGGGGAATTCTAGTGCCACCTGGGTGACCTTGGGCCAGTCACTCTCTTTCACCCCAACCTACATCATGGGGTCATTATCGTGGGGAAAATAGGAGAAGGATATGTTTGCCTCCCAAATTATTCTTATAAATAATAAAGGTAGGATACAAATAGATAATTAAATATAAACCATACATTTTATAAATATAATATAAATCTTAAAATTTATATTTATAAAATATAAATATAAGGAAGGGGGAAGGGAGAAGGAGTTTTCCATCCATCCTTGGAACTCATTATAACTCCTAGACTGAGACATTTTAAGCAATAGCATAAATTGATTCATGTTGGCTTAACCTGACTTTATCTAAAGAAGAGTCGGAGGTTATTATCCTTGGATGGGAGACCCCCAGGAAATCCCAGGGACATACAGTAGACATACAAAATTGTGGAAACCTTTTAGGAAAAGTGTATTTTCTAAAACTAGCTAATAACACTACTTTTTTGGGGGGAGTAGTACCATAAAATTATATATCAGTGGAAATATAATTGAATCAAGAATGTAATGCAATAACTTTTATGAAGGATTTGCTATTAGAATAGCAGTTACAGTGTAAAGAAGAAAAGTGATCAGCTAATGAAGTAAATTTTTTACCCAATCTAGAATCTGGAAATGTGGGCATAGCAATGGAACTTACTTCCACCAATGGTGGACATGTCCGCTGGCAGCTAAATATTGGATGAAAATACGACAATGGTTGCTTGAAATTACACACTGTAGAGTGGAACTGAAACCTGAAACCTTTTTGTTGGGGGTTAGACCCGCAAATATTGAATTGACTAAATGGTATCTGATGCTGCACATAATCACTGCAGGGAGACTGGCATCCACACAAGAATGGAAGAATGAGGACTTACCAATGGACTCAAAAATAATTTATAAAATCATTGAATGTGCGGAGTCTGACAGACTTACAAAACTGATCAAGAGTAAAAGAGACTCAGATTTTTATAGTAGTTGGAACATGTGGTATGATTGGATCTAGAAACGATGGGAGAGAGATAAAGGATAATGTTGGATTATCATTATAGATGATGGTATAATTATGGTAATCAATAAGTATTGGAAATGTAAATTTGTATATAAGAATCTGTAAATATTTTCTATTTTTACTTTCTGATTATTGGTGTATTTATACATGGATATTTTGGTGATGTTACACCGTAATAGAAAAACTATTATACATTTGTTTTTGTTTTTTTGAACTATAATAAAAAAAAATTTAAAAAAAGAAGAAAAGTGAAACACGTAGAAAAAAATGAGATATACAAAAATGATCACCATAGAAAAAATGAGATATACAAAAATGATCACCATAGAAAAAATGAGATATACAAAAATTATCACTTTGTCAGTTAATACTTAGTTGGGTAACCTTTAGCATGAATTACAGCCTTACAACGTCTTCCCATGGAGTGAACCAAGTCTTTTAGTTCTGCAGCTGTTAAACCAAGATGGAATGATGGCTTCTATTAGCTGGGTTTTATTGCTGGGTCGTTTCTGACTAAGAAGTTTCTTTAGTCGGCTCCATAGATTTTCAATTGGCTTAAGGTCTCGGCTATTCCCAGGCCATCCCAGCAGTGGAATAGGATTATCTTGAAATTCCCCCCCAAAAAAGTGGTGTTATTAGCCATCAAACCTCAAAAATACACTTTTCCCAAAAGGGTTCCACAATTTTATATATATATAAATATATATATATATATATCTCCCCCAGAAGGAGGCAAATAGTAAATCCGGGAGGCAAGAATTAGAAAACTACATGAGGTTTGACTGGAAGGAATTTCTGGTTTTAACTATGTGGACCAAGCCACATCTGTTTCAAAGCTAAAGAGAACTTGGAAGGTTGTGTGAACCTGCATAGCTTGGCAGACTAAGCACTGTAATTTAACACCAGCTGTCTGCAATTAAAGTTCGAATCTTGCCAGGCTCAAGGTCGACTCAGCCTTCCATCCTTTCTAAGGTAGGTGAAATGAGGACCCAGTTTGTGGGGGCAATAAGCTGACTTTGTATAAAAATATACAAAGTATGAAGGCTATTGCTTAACGCATTGTAAGCCGCCCTGAGTCTCCGGAGAAGGGCAGCATATAAATCAAATTTAAAAAAAAAAAACCCAACTCAACCCTGAACAGAAGATTAGAGTGAAGAGAGAAGTTGGGGTGAGCCTTATTTCTGGCAGGCTGAGCGAAGGGTGGGTGAAGGAAAGGGGGAAGGCAATCAGATTCTGTAGCCCAAGGCAAAAAAACAGAATTCTGTTTGGATCACAGATGCCCTCAATGGAGCGATTGACTTACAAAGGAGCCAAACACAGAAGTGTCCAGTATGTGGTGTGAAGTCAGAGAGCTTAGAGTTAAGAGTTCAGTTACACTGGAGCACACAAGATAAACTGCAACGTTGGTATACAGGTAGTCCTCGATTTACGACCATAACTGAGACCATAATTTGTTTCTAAAGCGAGACAGAGGTCAAGTGAGAGGGTTTTTTTGCCCCCATTTTACAACCTTTCTGGCCAGTTGTTAAGTGAACCTCTACGGCTGTTAAATGGGTCATGTGGTTGATAAATGAATCTGTTTTCCCCATCTTGTCAGGAGATCGCAAAAAAGGAGAATCACATCATCCCGGGACACCGCAACGGTCCTAAATATGAATCAGTCGCCATAAATATGAACCATCCTGCGACCGTGGGATTGTTGCAACAGTCGTTAAGTGTGGAAAAAACGGTCATACGCAGGGGTGAAATGTAAAATTTGTTACTACCAGTTCTGTGGCCGTGGCTTGGTGGGAGGGTTTAATGTGACTGGGTGGGCGTGGCCAACTTTTTTTTTTTTTAACTTTTCAAAGCATTTTTTCTAATGCTTTGAAAAGCCTCTGCCGATCAGGCAACTCAGCTGGGATCGTCAGAGACTTTTCAAAGCATTTTTTTTACCACCTCTTCGGCCAAGAGGTTGCAGAAAAAAATGCTTTGAAAAGCCTCTGAGGATCCCAGCTGAACCACGCGATCATCAGAGGCTTTTTTTTTTACTTTTAAAAGTATTTTTTCGTCGGAAGAGGTTGTAGAAAAAATGCTTTTAAAAGTTTTTTTTTAAAAAAAAAAGCCTCTGATGATTGTGCGGCTCAGCTGGGCATGGTGGAAGCGGGGGGGCAGGGATTTTTGCTACCGGTTCTCCGAACCACCCACCGCCATCGCTACCGGATCGAGTGATCTGGTCTGAACCGGGAGCATTTCACCCCTGGTCATACACCACTTTTTTCAGTTGCTGTTGTAACTTTGAAGGGTCACTTGTAAATCAAGGACAACCGGTACTCAGAAATTTGGTAACACTCTCTCGATGCATCACTTATTTTGATGGTGCACAAATTTCTTTAGCTAAGAGCTGTATATATTCTATAGGTTTGGCTATACTCCCCCCCCGCCAGGATACTTGCAGCCAACATTGGGGGGGTGAAGTTAGGCCAAATTTGCATTTGATTTGTTTAAAATGTAAATTCAAATGTAAATTAAATGAATTAAATTCAGTCCAGGGATTGAAAACAAGCAAATCTTTCCCCATAGTTGAATGCTGCATGTAACCATTCATCCTTGACATTGCATGAAGAATCAACTCTCGGGATTGACCAAGACTGGGGTGAGGCTGGGAGCAAGAATTTCAAGACACTAGTCCACAAGAGATGGCACAGCACCTAGCTAGCAGATCCCAGATAATCAATCGCAAGGAAAGTTAAGTATTTGGAGGAGAGTCCACAAGCTCCTGTAAGTTCTAAGGCTGCAGCTTAGATCATTAGGAAATTAAAAACAGCAAATGCTTTCATATTGTTGAAGAAAGGGGGGAGGGGGAGGGGGAGTGTGAAGAAGAGGGAGAGGAAGGGAGAGGGGGAAAGGAGAAAGGTGGGAGATGGAGAGAGGGAGAGAAAGGGACAGGGAGAGGGTGAGGGAGAGGAGGGGAGTGGTAGGAGAGGGAGAGAGTGAAGTAAAGGGAGAGGGAGGGGAGGGGAAGGGAGAGGGGGAAAGGGGAATGGGGAGGAGTGGGAGAGGGAGGAGGGGAAGGGAGAGGGGAAAAGAGGAAAGGGGAGGAATGGGAGAGGGAGGGGAAGGGAGAGGGGAGGGAGAGGGAAAGGGGAAAAAGGGAGGAGTGGGAGAGAGAGAGGGAGGGAAATGGAGAGGGTGGGGAGAGAAAGAAGGAGGGAGAGGAGAGGAAGGGAAGGGAAGGAGAAAGTGGAGGGGAGAGGAGACGAGACAAGACGAGAGGAAGGAAATGCTAGCTGGCTTGATCCTATCAAATAGATCAGACAAATATACATAGTCCTCGACTTACAACACTTCATTTAGTGACCTGTCCAAGTTACAACAGTTTTGATAAAAAAAGTGACTTATGATTGTTTTTCACACTTATGACCGTTGCTGCATCCCCATGGTCACATGATCAAATTTCAATGCTTTGCAAGTGGTTCCTATTTATGACGGTTGCAGCGTCAGCAAAGTCAGTGGAGAAGGCAGATTCACTTAACAACCACATCACTAACTTTAGCAGATGCGATGATTCCCGTAAGAACTGTGGCAAGAAGCATCGTAAAATGGGACAAACTCCTGTAACAAACATTTCACTTAGCAGCATAAATGTTGGGCTCCATTGCGGTCATAACCCGAGGACTACCTGTAAAACAGCTTCAGTTTAACTGTATTAAGAACTTTACGGTAACAAAAGACAAGGAAGAACACTTTGGGGCAACCTAAGCCAATTTACAAGGTGCCCTCTAGGCAAGCCCAAAATTTATGCTTAACTCAATTTGTTAAATGAGTTTGTCCCGTTTTACGACTTTCCTGGCCACAGTTGTTAAGCGAATCATTGCATTTGTTAAGTTAGTAACATGGTTCTCCCAGCCAGCATGGACAAATGAAAAGTGAGGAAGCTCCTCATTTGAAATGAAACAACTTTAACAGATTAACGGAGTTGGAAGGGACCTTATAGGTCATCTAGTCCAACCCCCAACTCCACCTAAGCAGGAGACCCTACTCCATTTCTGACAAATGGCAATCCAATCTTTTCTTGAAAGTCTCAAGTGATGACGCTCCCATAACCTCCGAAGGCAACTTCTCTTCCATTGGGTTGATTGTTCTCACTGTCAGAAAATGTCTCCTGATTTCCAGGTTGAATCTCTCCTTGTTCAATTTCCATCCATTATTCCTTGTCTGGCCTTCAGGTGCTTTGGAAAATAGCTTGACCTCCTCCTCTCTGTGGCAGCCCCTCAAATATTGGAATATTGCTATCCTGTCTCCCCTGGTCCTTCTCTTCACTAGACTAGCCATGCCCAACTTAAATATATTAAATATATTAAACTTAAATGTATTCATTAGAGAGTAATTGATTCACTGTTGCTGCCTTTTCCAGTAGCATCTCCCTTGGATGTAGTCCCAGGACATGTTTAACCTTGGAATGGAATTAGCTCATTTTTCTAGACTCCCACAATACCATCAATCCTAAGAGAACTAACAGGGTATGTGGTTAAGATATGGAATGAAACCAGAGAGACCTGGGTCGAAATCTCCACTTCAGCCCTGGGAATTCACTGGAGTGTCTCTGGAGAGTCTCGGTCATCCAGGTTGTCCCAAAGGTGTTTTTTCAAGAGGCAACTGGACTTTCCGGATTTTTCTTTGAAGACGTTTGGCTCTAAGTCCTCTAAACTTCTGGTGACTTTTTTGACTTCTGGCACTACGGAGCCAGAACAGGAAGAGGGTTACCGGTTGTTGTGTGGGGAATGGGACAACTTGCCAGAGCCATCTTGCTGCGGCCAACTCCACCATGGCCAACTGGCCATCCATTTTTTCGCCATTCCCCTTTCACTCTGTCCCTCCTTTTGCAACCCTGCCTTTAATGATTGCGTCCCACCATTTCTTTGATATTAAGCCTAACTCTTGTCAAGTTACAAGTTGGCTGCGGCCAGCTGGCTGTCGCGAATGGTCATAGACGCGTTTGCGTGAACGCAACGGTGGCCAGGACTCCTTATCGGAGGCGATGGCCTCTTCCATTCCCCAACCCAGCCAGCTGACTCGAAGCTCCGAGGGCGTTCCGCATCCTTTTTAAGAGGGGAGAGAGGGAAAAAGCGAAGGGAGGCGGTTGATTGGTTCCAGTCGTGCCGAGACCTGGAGGAGGAGGAGGGGGGGGAGGGGGAGGAAAGGAGGAGGAGGAAGAGAAGGAAAGGAGGAGGAGGAGGAGGAGGAGGAGGAGGAGGAGGAGGAGGAGGAGAAGGAAAGGAGGAGGAGGAAGAGGAGGAGGAAAGGAGGAGGAGGGGGAGGGGAGGAGGAGGAAGAGGAGGAGGAGGAGGAGAAGGAAAGGAGGAGGAGGAGGAGGAGGAGGAGGAGAAGGAAAGGAGGAGGAGGAGGAGGAGGAGGAGGAGGAAAGGAGGAGGAGGAGGAGGAGGCGGTGGCAGTGGAGGCGACCCCCGCTTGCCTGCCTGCCTGCTTGCCTGCCTGCTTGGAGACGCCGGATGCCCTTCGCCCGGCCCACAAGAGGGAGGGCGAGAGCCACCGCCGGCCTCCAAAGTTGCCGAAGACGGGGGGCGACCTCCCCGCTTGGCAGAGCGGGAAGCGCCGTCGAGCCCGTGCCGCTCCGCTCGGATGGCCCGCCTGCTGACGAGCGCCGGGGCCGCTTGCGGGAAGCTGAGCGCGCCGCGCTGAAGCAGGTAAGTCGCCGCGATCGGCCGGACAAAGGTTGGGCGGGCGCTCTGCCTTCTCCCACCCTCCCGGGGCTGGGAGGGGGCAGGTGCCCGTTGCCCCCGACTCCTCTTCCCTGACGCTTTCAATCCGTCCAGAGGCCAACAGGAGCCCTGGATGTCGGGAGGCGGGGGAGGCACTTAAATGGGGTGCGGGGTGCCGTTTGCGGAATTCTTGTTCGGGTCTCCTTCGCCTCTTTGGAGAAGTACCTGGAGCTTCTTTCTTTCTTTCTTTCTTTCTTTCTTTCTTTCTTTCTTTCTTTCTTTCTTTCTTTCTTTCTTTCTTTTTTCTCCCTCCCTCCCACCCTTCTATCCTTCCTTTTCCTTCCTTTCTTTTCCTTCCTTCTTTCCTATCCTTCCTTCCTTCCTTCCTCTTCCTTCCTTTCCCTTCCTCCCTTCCCTTTCTTTCTTCCTTTTCCTTCCTTTTCCTTCTTTCTTTTCCTCCCGTCCTTTCCTTCCTTCCTTCCCTTTCTTTCTTCCTTTTCCTTCCTTCCTTTTCCTTCTTCCTTTTCCTCCCTCCCTTCCTTCCTTCCTCTTCCTTCCTTTCCCTCCCTCCCTTCCCTTCCCTTCCCTTTGCTTCCTTCCTTCCTTCCTCGATCTTCTGTTGCTTCCTTTTTCTTTCCATCTTCTCTTCCTCTCCCACCACCTCCCCCAACTCATCGCACCAACCAATCGTCCCTACTAACTTCACGCTATTATAATCGTCCTATAATTTGTTGCTGGCACCATCTTAATTTGCTGAGGGTGGATCTATTTGATTAAGACAATTAATCTTTGATTACAGGACTCCGATGTCACTCGACAATAAAACTGCATCCGCGTTGTTTATTCGGTGTTACCGCTTCTTCCCCCCTGCGTTTCCTTTTTATTTTCAAATCAGCTTTCTTCCCTCAAATAGAAGGTTTTTAGTTTTCCTTTTTAATGTTGCAACTGGGTAATATGAACCGACTGACCTCTGTGGAGAAACTAGTGCAGAAGGCCACATAGTAGGAAGTCCAATGATCTGCATTTAGGTTTTGATTTCCAAGTGCATTTTTGAAAAAGTTGGATTAGCTCAAAACTCGAGCTGTGGTGGCCGGACATTTTTTTTTAATTTAATTTAATTTAATTTAATTTAAGGAAATCATTTCCCAAATAATTAATGTCTGTGAACAGCCAGTGGAAATAGCCCAAGTATTCCTCTGGGGTTTCGGAGCAAAGTATCTATTTTGAAGTTTAAGAACGGAAGCAGCTCCTTTGACTTCTCCTTGGGGAAAGCAATGCATGGTTCAGAATCATAACCACCCAAAGGCTGGAGCAATCTACTCCATGGAGAAGAAATAGCCCTTATGGATAATCTGAGCCCCCCACCCCCACCCCCTGTATGAATTTAAACCCTGGAGGGAAAATTGAATGAGAATTGTCTCTCCCTTTTCCACGAATTCATACGTTCGCTTCTGTCTGCCCTCTCTTCCCTTCTCCCGTTCTACAAAAGGCTTCCGAAGTCGTGAGATTTTATTTATATATATATTGTTTCTTTTATTAAAAAAACCTGAATTGGATCGAGTGAGAGAGTTCGATTCCTAAAAGACTTCGAGAAGGGCGAAGCGGGTGGGGAGAGCTGGCGGTGGCGCGGAAGGCGCTGTCCGTTCAGCACCACCAAAGTTGCCTGGCGAAGGTTTAGCAATGGAATCGCGCCGCGACCAATCGCCTCTTTTCAGCATCCTTCCCCACAGATCGTCTTTCTCAGCTGCCCGATAACCTTCATCTCACAATACCCGAAATCCTAAACGTCTTATTTCAGCTGCGGGGAGATCTCTAATTTGCATAGCTTGAAATCAGCATGGTCCCCTGTGCAAGGACCGCTGCCAGCAGTAAAGACACCCCCGCTCCTCCCAGCAAAACAAGTTTTTGTATATAACTCTTATATCCCTAGGCTAGACGGAGGGAAGTATTTGATTTAAACAAGTTAAACTCAAAATTTATTTTTATTTAGGTTATGGCATCTACAGAAGTCATGCGATCACTGATAGACAAATTTAGCTTTGAATAAAACATCAGCATCTCTATATCTATCTATCTATCTATCTATCTATCTATCTATCTATCTATCTATCTATCTATCTGTCTGTCTGTCTGTCTATCGTGTATCTATCTAATTATTTATCATGTATCTATCTATCTCTATTTAGAGAGTGTATGTGGACAATACAATATAGGAGATTAAAAAAAAACCTCAAAATGATGGAATTGCTTGAGCGCCTTTTCCTTCATGGGTATGCTGTTCTAGCTGGCTAGGTTATTTCTTCTCTTGATTTGGTAAAACAGGGATGGGGGTTTTTTTTCCCCGAAGAGAGAAATTATTATTACTATTATGTTATAATAATAATTTTAATTAGCAATTTTATGATGTTTGTGTATCTATATTTTTCTTGACTGTACACCGCCTTGAGTCCTACGGGAGAAAGGCGGTATAGAAATATAATAAATAAATGAATGAATGAATGAATGAATAAATACCGTAAATAAAAAATAACAGTTTCATGCAAGTTTACATCACTTGATTCCTGGGCATTAATCATTAAGCATCATTAAGAGTGGAGGTAATTAAAAATCTGGGCACAGAGAAGTTTCCCCATGTTCAAACCTTCGCATTCCACCTTTGCACATTGTCTTAATTACGCTCCTCAAGAAAAGGACTTTTTCTGTCCGTTTCCTGGATACCACGTCATAATGGTGCAAAAAAAAAAAAAAACTGCCAGGAAGACAAGACCTTGCACATTAATTGGCCACTGGGCAGGCAAAGAAGAAGGGCATAAAGGAAGAACGGTGCCCATCTTCACTACTCCTGTGTAAACAGAAATATCACTACCTTTCCCATAAAACTTTCAGAAAAGACCATATTATCATTAGGGTATGTCATCTACAGAGGTCATGCAATCACTGATATCTAAATTTCGTGTGAATCAAGCATTTATTTTTGAATAAAAAAAATTAAAAGGGGTTCTTAAGTTTAGGCAAGTGACTTGGTAAGATGGAGGGAGGGAATGGTGGAATTTAACCTGCAGCAATAAAGGCAGGAACCCATCCGAAAAGGGGGCTGAGTAATTTATGATCCAGAGGATTATAGGAGTTCAACTCTCGTTTTCTCTTCGCATGACATATGAACCAAGCCACCCTGGGGAGTTTATTTGTTTAAGCATTAACCATTATGGGAACGCAGCAGTTGCTGTTTTGTTAACCCAGGTTTCATATGTTGTGTGAACCCAGGTATATATTTTA
Source organism: Arizona elegans (assembly GCA_022577455.1). Taxonomy (NCBI): domain Eukaryota; kingdom Metazoa; phylum Chordata; class Lepidosauria; order Squamata; family Colubridae; genus Arizona; species Arizona elegans. The sequence goes on from JAKOOJ010000050.1 coordinate 2,352,859, forward strand.
GTCCTTGAAAGATCTGATCTGTTGTAAGCCAGCACTGAGGACCCTAGAATTCTATTTACGGTTAGAATCTCAGCAACCAGACTAGTTCTCTCTTTGGCCGGGGGGGGGGGGCGGAACGGGGGGGACGGGGGCGGGGAGACGGGACACGATAGGAGGCCATTTCCTCTCCTTTTTTTCTCCATCCCTTAACAACCACACTTTTCCCTCCATCCTTCCAAGTCACATCCTGAAACAGCTTCCAGAAATAACTTTCCAAGAAGCTGCTGATGAAAAACGTGTCAACGGAGAAGTAGAAGAAGTGGGCAACAGGCGTTTCTCTCTTGGATGGCTAGCTTGGGCTGGAAATCTTTCTATACCTTAAATTATGTGCGTTGAGCCATCCTACCTATTTAGTTGATACGTTTCTCTGAATGGGTTTTTTTCCCTTCCTTTGCTTAAAAGATGACATCCTTTCTTGCCATAAGTTATTATTTTAAAAATCTAATTAAAATTCCATCCCCCAGCATCTCTCTTGCATTGCTTGACTTCAATCATATTTCGGCCCTTTTACTTCGAGTTTATGTACTTCATAATCCATCCTGTTGAGCAGACTAGATTGCCCTGCCCTCTTCTCTTCTCTTCTCTTCTCTTCTCTTCTCTTCTCTTCTCTTCTCTTCTCTTCTCTTTTCTTCTCTTCTCTCCTTTCTCTCTCCTCTTTCACTCTTCTCTTTTTCTGTCTTCCCTTCCTCTCTTCTCTTTTTCTCTCTTCCCTTCCTCTCTTCCCTTCCTCTCTTTCCTTTCTCTTCCTCTTCTCTTCTCCTTTCTCTCTCCTCTTTCACTCTTCTCTTTTTCTGTCTTCCCTTCCTCTCTTCCCCTTTTCTCTCTTCCCTTCCTCTTCCTCTTCTTTTCTCTCTCTCCTCTCCCTCTCCTCTCTTATTTTCTGTTTTTCCTAACTTCCTGGGATGAACCTGATCTGATTTCTCCAGCGAAGTGGGCGGGGGTGGTAATTAACTGTCCTCAATATTTTAAACGCCTACAGCTAAGGACTGACGCAGAGTCCGCTTAAGCTACGGGAACTGATTCGTAACTAACACATCCCGCTTGGTGTCTGCGGATGTCTGTCCTGACAAGCCGTTTCCAATTGTTGTTGTTGTTTGAAGGAAAAAGACGAGGGAGGGCCCGATCCACCGTCCGGGAAAGGCTGCAACCCACACCGTGTGCTTCGAGTAAATCTCACTACATACAGAAGCTCTCTCTCTCTCTCTCTCTCTCTCTCTCTCTCTTCCTTCTGAGTTACGCTTAAGGGGTAAAACTCCTCGTATTCAGCGGAAGGAAACCCTTTGGAAGTCGAAGGGGTTCCTGCAACCTTCGGTTTAGCCGCGTTTGAAGTTCGATCTTCCTTCAGGCCGAGAATAGGGAAGAGGCCAAACGGGGGGCGAGGAGACGAATCAAGACCCTTTCCGTGACTCGGGGGGCGAGACTGCAACGCCGCCGGGCTCGTTGGTCGGTTGATGGTTGGATCGCCAAGGGATCCAACCGCGGCTTGCGTTAGCCGTGGGAGGGTCTCGGTTCAAATCGCTTGGTCGATTCCTCCCGAAGGAAAACCCTCCTCCTTCGACGGAGGTCGTCCCCGCAGGCATTGAAATCGGTCCTCGAAGCAAATGCTCCTGCGACAAAATCGATCTTTTTATTGGCTCCTGTAAAAAGCTCGACCTTGGGGTGGAACGCCTGCCGCCCGTTTACAAAAAGCCCAAAAAACCCACCCCCAAAAAATTGAAATCCGGAGGATCAGGAGAAACAGAAAGGTGACGGGATCGGGGGGGGGAGGGATTCGAACTCTTTTAGTCCCAAGCGGGGGTGGGGGGGGGGAACCTAAGGAAAGCCGGAGAAATCTCATTACGGAGGCGTCGGAGCTATTAGGCAGAATTACAGTCGAATTCCCTAAGCTCGACCGCCTTTCTCATCGCGCCTTTGAGATCCGGGACGGGAGTCCCGTTCGCCTGTTAGAGTCGATTCTGAAGATTTCGGTGGGGGGGAGGGAGGGAGGGTGTTCTCTGAAGGTTCGTGATTGTGAACCAGACTCTGGGTGCAGTTTATTTTTTTATTTTATTTTATTTCCCCCCTAGACAAGGCTCTGCCCCGAGGCCCCTGCGAGGACCACGGATGTCATCAGAGACTCGGGTGTGTCTCTCGGTTAACAAAAGGGGATAGAATTGCGTTTGGTAAAGGTTAGTAAAAAGTCCGGACCCGTTGGGTGGTCTCTGAGCAATATGGATGTTCTCCCTAAACCCAACAGTTCAACTCGAGCTATACATACATACATACATACATACTATTCTGAAAATACGAGTTCCAGGTATATTAGTAAAAAAAGAAGCAGACATACTGCGAACTCCGGAACTTAAGATTTTAAAATTTTAAAGTTTTTAAAAAATTGTAAGATTTTAAAATCTTAAGTTCCGGAGTTCGCAGTATGTCTGCTTCTTTTTTTATACTTACATACATACATACATATTCTCCCCACGTGGGAATTGAATGGAAGATAATAATAGTAAATAACAACGCCATAGCTTCTAATTAAGACGGGTCTTTTCTCCCTTTCCTCGTTCGGTTCCGCAGAAAGTAGAGCGGAAGGAGGCCCCCTCCTTTTTTTTTTTTTAAATAAATAAGAATAAATCTTCCTTAAATAAACTACGGGGGGGTGGGGGCGGGTAAACCAGCCACACAGGATGTTGTCTATTTATATGGTTGTAGCTGCCTACCTCGAGCTGGTTGCAATTCCTCCTTGTCAAAACAAACAAAAAATACCCCGACCCTGTAAAACATGTTTTCATGTTCCATTTGCCTAAATATTAATAGAGGAAGAATTTTATTTTTTTAAAAAAAAAGAAAGAAGAGCAACGGGTATGTACGTGTGTGTGTTTCTTCGCTTCACGGCTCTTCTCCTTTTTTTCCCTCTTTCTCTCCTTTGTTTGAGACCCACTCAAAATCTAAAACACTTCCCGGGTTGGGAGGGAAAGGGTATATTCCGAGGAGGACACCTTGGATTCACAAACCAGCGTTGCCTACTGTGTGAGAACCCAAGGGAACGGGAGTTAAAGCGAATCTGGGACGAGCGTCCTGTGAGAACGCCCTGTTTTGCCTTTGGTTAAAAATATATTTATTAAATTTATTTATTTATTTTATTTAAATTTGTATACCGCCCTTCTCCTAGTGGACAAATTTATTGGTAGCCCCCCACCCACCCACCCACCCAATCGTACCACAGGGTAACTCTGGGCGGCTTTGCAACATTAAAAGGATAAAAACACTATATAAAACCCAATACGGAATACGATAACCAAGGAGGCCTCCTTCCTTCCCTCCCTCCTTAACTCTCCGGAGAGCCAGTCCCCTCGCCATCTAGTTTCCCCCTCCCTCACTATTCCATTTCGAAGTCTCCCCCTCCGTGACAATCCTTCTGAAACCGAGGAAAGAGGAAAGGCGGCGGGGGGGGGGGAAGTGGGGAGGGGGGGGAGGAGGTTACGGAGAGGAACCGCCAGCCACGACCGGGAAACCTCTCTTTGGCGGATTCCGAAGTGTCATTAACATTCCGCTTTAAGTGAATGTTAACAGTAAATAAAGTATTCTCTTGATTGTAATAGTAGGAGCGAAGCAACCATAAACCAGTAGGTGGTCAGATTGTCTTGTTATCTCGGTGTGGCTGAGGCAGGGAGGGAGATGGGAAGGAGGAGGGGAGGGGGGAGATGGAGAGAGAGAGAGAGAGACGGCAGGGTTCGGCTGGTTAGTTTTACAAGGACCCCTGCCTGGCCCCCATTTCTCTACATCTTTACTCAGAAGGAAGATTAACGCCGCTCCCCCACACCCAACACTTCTCCTTCCCTTAAACGGATGCCAGCCTGTGCCAAGCAAAGGGAAAAGGGCACTTAGGAGACCTTGGTCAATCTTGAAAAAAAGAAAAAAAAAGATAAACCAGACCTTCTTTGATCATTGGATTGGGGACCACCAGGAAATCCTAAAGTTGTAAATTAAAGGAGAGAAGCCAACGAAACAGCCCAGCAGGAAAGTTGGCAGTGACAAACCCTTTCTCGGTGCAGTTATCAAGAATTTGAGCTCAACGGGGGGGGGGGGGGGGGGGTGTCTTTGCCTCTTTGTACTTTGTTTATATCTCACTTTTATTATTTTTATGGGAGGCGGTGGCTCGGTGGCTAAGACGCTGAGCTGGTCGATCGAAAGGTGGGCAGTTCAGCGGTTCGAATCCCTAGTGCCGTATAACGGGGTGAGCTCCCGTGACTTGTCCCAGCTTCTACCAACCTAGCAGTTCGAAAGCACGTAAAAAAAATGCAAGTAGAAAAATAGGGACCACCTTTGGTGGGAGGGTAAGAGTGTTCTGTGCGCCTTTGGCGTTGAGTCATGCCGGCCACATGACCACGGAGACGTCTTCGGACAGCGCTGGCTCTTTGGCTTTGAAACGGAGATGAGCACCGCCCCCTAGAGTCGGGAACGACTAGCACATATGTGCGAGGGGAACCTTTATCTTTATTCTTTTTTACAAATAACTCAAGATGGCAAACATATCCAATACACCTTCCTCCTACTTTCCCCACAACAACAACAGCAACCCTGTGAGGGAGAGTGACTCGCCCAAGATCACCCAATCTGGCTTTTTTTTTTTTAATTTGATTTATATGCCGCCCTTCTCCGGCGACTCAGGGCGGCTTACAATGCGTTAAGCAATAGCCTTCATTCTTTTGTATATTTATACAAAGTCAGCTTATTGCCCCCACAACTGGGTCCTCAATTTACCTTCCTTAGAAAGGATGGAAGGCTGAGTCAACCTTGAGCCTTGGAGAGATTCGAACCTGCAGTAATTGCAGGCAGCTGGTCTTAATAACCAGCTTAATAACAGGGTGTCTTAGACCACTGTACTACCAAGGCTCTTTTATGCCTAAAGTGGGACTAGAACTCACAGTCTCCTGGTGATTGACCCAAAGCCACCCATCTGGCTTTTCACAGCTAAGGCAGGACTTGAACTCACCGCGGTCTCTCCCTTTCTAGCCTGGCTGCCTTAGACCGCTAGACTAGACCAAACTGGCTCTTTTAATTTCATTCTAGGACAGAGGTTTTCAAACCATAGCTGGCTGGAGAATTCTGGGAGTTGAAGTCCACAAGTCTTAAAGCTGCCAAGTTTGAAAACCTCTGTAATCTAGGATTTAAAAGACACTAAACTTTTTTGGTCCCTATTAAAACGGGCTAACATTTTCCGAAGGCCTTTCGGATTTAAATAGATTTGGCACCAAAGCCAGCTCATATCAAGGAAGCCGATTCCCCCCCTTAATAAGGTGGGGATGCTCAGAGACCGAGTTGGAGGCTTTGGGTCTTCCTTTCTCCGCAGAATGCAAACCTATGGAGCCGCAGTCTATTTGGGGATCCGTCCCGTTGTGTTCGCCTTCGTTGCAGCCTTACTAAGGACTAACGCCATGCATAAAGTGGCAATTGTTTCTAATTCTAAGGGAAACTTCTTCCGACCCTTTTCTTTGGTTGAAGCGCAGCAGAATCCCGGATCCGTTTAAACTCAATCTAGGGTGACTTTGAACGAATCAGAGAACTATATATTCTTAAATTAGGATCCAAAATAGCTCCTACCGTCACCAGATTTCCTCCTCTGCTGGGATTGGCAAGCAGTTTAAAGCAGCAGCCTTAAACAGCAGTGAGAAAATTTTAAATCCAATCCACGCTTCCCCCCCCCTTTCAGCACCCCCCCCCCCATTTTCTCAAATGTAAAGTTCCTCCTTAATGGCTGAATCCACACAACCACCGCAGTTCTAAACCGGGTTTATCCAATTATATTTATTGGTTCGATTTATATGCCGCCCTTCTCCGGAGACTCAGGGCGGTTTACAATGCTTTTAAGCAATAGCCTTCATACTTTTGTATATACCTGCTTAGTAGGGCTTTCGGGCCCCCCCTAAGCGGTGTTCTTTTTTTATACGAAGTCAGCTTATTTCCCCCACAATCCGGGTCCTCATTTTACGTACCTCGGAAGGATGGAAGGCTGAGGCAACCTTGAGCCTGGTGAGATTTGAACTCGCAGTAATTGCAGGCAGCTGGCAGCTAAGTGCTACTTAATACTATATCTGCCCTCTTAGGCACTAACATAGCCTAATTCACTAAATTATGAAATCGGGTTCCCGCGAAAAGGTAAAGCAAACGCTGGATCCCACAACCCACTGAAAGGGGGAAATCACCCAACCCGATGCAGACAAAGTTTATTTCTGAAATTTGTAGCAAAGAGACGACTCTGAGCCAAGGCAGGAAACCAAAGCCATTAGAATATAATTTCCAAAGTCGTTACAGTAATTTCATGTGTCGTCCCCCCCCCCTTGTTTTTTTATCTATTTAATTTTTTTTTAAAGAAAAAAAACATGGGCTGTCACATGAAGTGAGGAGGAGCACGGGGTTCTAAAGAATATTCTTCCCCACTCAAAATCTTGAAAAGGCCCTTTCCTGGAACCCGTGGCATTCGTGGAAACTGAATTCTCCTTGAATTCCCACTCCAATAGTTATCACCTATCTATCTGTATCACCTATTTATCTATATCATCATCTATCAGGTATATATCTCTACTTATCTATAATTCTATCTATCATCTCTATCTTCTCTATATCTAAAATCTATCTATCATCTATTTCTATTTCTATATCTATATCAATCATCTATTATCTTTATCTGTCATCTGTCTATCATCTAGATCTATCTATCATCTATCTATCTATCTATCTATCTATCATATATCCCTCTATCTATCTAGATGATAAATATATAGATGATAGATTAGATAAATAGATAGATAGATAAATAATCTATCATCTATATATCTATCATCTCTATCTTCTCCATCTCTATCTAATATCTATCATCTATTTCTATATCTATCAAGCATCTATCACCTATCTATCATCTGTATCTGTCATCTATCATCTATATCTATCTATCTATCTATCTAGATAATAGATATATAGATGATAAATTAGATAGATTAGATAGATAATCTATCATCTATATATTTATCATCTCTCTTCTCTATCTCTAATATCTATCATCTATATATCTATCAATCATCTATCATCTATCTATCATCTATATCTGTCATCTGTCTATCATCTATATCTATCTATCTATTGTCTATCTATTTCTATATCTATCTATCTATCTATCTATCTATCTATCTATCTATATCATCTATTTATCTATCATCTATCATCCATTTCTATTTCTATTTCTATATATCTATATCTATATCTATCATATATCCCCCCCCCTCTATCTATCTCTATCATCTATCTACCTAACATCTCTCTTTCTCCCCTATGCCGCCCATCTTTCTATCCAAAGCGACTCTGGCAAAAAAAAAAAAAAAAAAAAAAAAATTAAATCTGGATTTGACCCACACGAGTCATTGAAAACGTTGGGAATCCGTTCCTGCCCCCTGCAATGGGTTGTATTATTTTCTTCTTCTTTTCCCATTTTTTTGGGACGGGGTGGGGAAGAGGGTAGGGCAGGAGGAGTGGCGATGGCCCAGCCGTCCTTCCCCAGCATCTCCCCTCCTTCCCCTCTCGGATGCTTTCCCCTCCGCTCCTCTGTCTATATACTATAGACTCAAACAGGGAAATGAAAGGCGAATGTTGTTGCGGGAACGAAAGCGGCCAAGAAAAGCTTCGGCGGCTGTCGCTTCCCCGCCTCCCCCCTGCCTCCCCCCTCCCGGCGGGACGGGCCCGCCTCAATTCCCAGGGAGAGCCCCAGCTGCGTCTTTGGCACTGCCGTGATTGCCTTTATGTCTCTCCTTCCTGGAGTGCCTAGCCTTGCAGAAAAGAGCTGGGCCCTTAGGTACAAGATGCCTTGGGTCATTTGGCGGAGGGAGGGAAGGAGGGAGGGGGAATGGAACACACACACACACACACACAGAGAGAGAGAGAGAGAGAGAGAGAGACCCCTCTGTCTCAGCCCAAAGCTACCCAGCTCCAGACCTCCGCGCCTCTGACTCTTTTTCTGGAGAACACAGAAACTGGCGCTGTCCTCCTTTGTCCTCTGAAATGGGGTAGGGTTTCCTGCCCCAGCAGGCGGAGGGATTGGTCTAGAAGACCTCCCAGGACCCTTCCAGTACTGCCATTCTGCCATCCCTTGGCGCCCATCGAAGAGGGGCGCTGCGCTGCGCCCAGAGGCAGCGAGAGAAGAGCCCTTTCCGTTTGCTCGCCCTAGCGGCGGACGGGCGCGGAGTTTTCCGCCTAGCTCCCGGGTTCGCCTTCTCTTCCGACGCTCCTTTTGAACGCGCGGTCTCTGGTCTCTCTCTCTCTCTCTCTCTCTCTCTCTCTCTCTCTCTCTCTCTCTCTCTCTCTCTCTCTCTCTCTCTCTCTCTCTCTCTCTCTCTCTCTCTCTCTCTCTCTCTCTCTCTCTCTCTCTCTCTCTCTTTGTATCTCTCTGTCTCTCTCTATCTCTGTATCTCTCTCTCTGTCTCTCTCTCTCTCTCTCTCTCTTTGTATCTCTCTGTCTCTCTCTATCTCTGTATCTCTCTCTCTGTCTCTCTCTCTTGTCTCTGTCTCTGTGTCTCTCTCTGTCTGTCTCTCTCTCTTTGTATCTCTCTCTCTCTCTCTCTCTTTGTATCTCTCTCTCTCTCTCTTTGTATCTCTCTGTCTCTCTCTATCTCTGTATCTCTCTCTCTGTCTCTCTCTCTTGTCTCTGTCTCTGTGTCTCTCTCTCTCTCTTTGTATCTCTCTCTCTCTTTGTATCTCTCTGCCTCTCTCTATCTCTGTATCTCTCTCTCTGTCTCTCTCTCTTGTCTCTGTCTCTGTGTCTCTCTCTGTCTGTCTCTCTCTCTTTGTATCTCTCTCTCTCTCTCTTTGTATCTCTCTCTCTCTCTCTTTGTATCTCTCTGTCTCTCTCTATCTCTGTATCTCTCTCTCTGTCTCTCTCTCTTGTCTCTGTCTCTGTGTGTGTCTCTCTCTCTTTGTATCTCTCTCTCTCTCTCTTTGTATCTCTCTGTCTCTCCCTATCTCTGTATCTCTCTCTCTGTCTCTCTCTCTTGTCTCTGTCTCTGTGTCTCTCTCTGTCTGTCTCTCTCTCTTTGTATCTCTCTCTCTCTCTCTTTGTATCTCTCTCTCTCTTTGTATCTCTCTGTCTCTCTCTATCTCTGTATCTCTCTCTCTGTCTCTCTCTCTTGTCTCTGTCTCTGTGTCTCTCTCTCTCTCTTTGTATCTCTCTCTCTCTCTCTTTGTATCTCTCTGTCTCTCTCTATCTCTGTATCTCTCTCTCTGTCTCTCTCTCTTGTCTCTGTCTCTGTCTGTCTGTCTGTCTCTCTCTCTCTTTGTATCTCTCTGTCTCTCTCTATCTCTGTCTCTCTCTCTCTGTCTCTCTCTCTTGTCTCTGTCTCTGTGTCTCTCTCTGTCTGTCTCTCTGTCTCTCTGTCTCTCTCTGTCTGTCTGTCTGTCTGTCTGTCTCTGTCTCTCTCTGTCTCTCTCTCTGTCTCTCTCTCTTGTCTCTGTCTCTGTGTCTCTCTCTGTCTGTCTGTCTGTCTGTCTCTCTCTCTCTTTCTGTCTGTCTGTCTCTCTCTGTGTGTGTCTCTCTGTCTCTGTCTCTCTCTCTGTGTCTGTCTGTCTGTCTCTCCCTCTGTCTCCTCTGTCTGTCTCTCTCTCCTTCTGTGTGTGTGTGTGTGTGTGTGTGTGTGTCTCTCTCTCTGTCTCTGTGTGTCTCTCTGTGTCTCTCTCTGTCTCTCTCTCTTGTCTCTGTCTCTGTCTCTGTGTCTCTCTCTATCTCTCTCTCTTTCTGTCTGTCTGTCTCTCTGTGTGTGTTTCTCTGTCTCTATCTCTCTGTGTCTTTCTGTGTGTGTCTCTGTGTCTGTCTGTCTCTCTCTCCCTCTGCCTCTCCGTCTCTCTCCCTCTCTCTCTGTCTCTGTGTGTGCGTGTCTCTGTGTCTCTCTCTCTGTCTCTCTCTCTCTCTCCCCCCGCCCTCCCTCCCTCCCTCCCTCCCTCTCGGTTTTGTTTCGTTTTGCCTAGAAGGGGATTGGGGGGGGAGAGCCTGGGAGATTGGGGGGCGCGGGAAGGGGGTCGGGCAGGGGAGACCAGGAGAAAGGAGAGGCCCCCTGAAGTGCTGCGCCCTCTAATTGAGTGGCCTCCTCTTCCAGATGGGACCCGCGCGCTCCTTTTCACATTCAAATAATCACCCCACGAATTGGGAGAGGGGGTCTCTCGCTGGGCGAGCTGGAAAGAGCAGGCGCGGTTGCCAAGGAAGGAATAGAGCCCCCGCCATCCCATCCCATATTCCGAATATACTTTAAAAAAAAAAAAAGTTAAATGGACACTGGAGCAAAGAGAAACACTTTTGAAATATTTTGATGGCCTCTCTCTGTCCCTGAAGCCAAGGGACATCCAGTGGCTTTTTGCCTACATTTTGCCCATTTTTATTCCCCACTTTTTAGGTTGTATTTCTTTCCTGATTTAATACTCTTAATAAAGCAGGTTGCTTAACCGTGTCAGGTAGAGCATCTGGGCTCGTGTTACATGCTAGTTTAGGACTAACCTTGCTATGGTTTGTTTGTTTGTTTGTTTGTTTTGGTGGTTGAATCTATTAAGGATATTCAGTGCGTTTTCCCAACCCCAGCATGTATTAACCGAGTAACGGTTTATGCTTAATTATGTTGACACAGTCACAATCCAGAATAATTATTATTGTGGTTAGTCGCACAAACAGATATTTAGACTGAATGTTGCATTTGGATTCCACCTATTTAATCTATTATTACATAAACAGCTAGACCAAGAAGCTGGCCTCATTCGGAAGACAGACTAGGGATGACATGATACCAATGTTTCAATATTTGAGGGGTTGCAACAAGAAAGAGGAGGACAGCCTATTCTCCAAAGCACCAGAAGGTAAGACAGGAAACAATGGGTGGAAAGTAATCAAGGAGAGAAGCAACTTAGAACTAAGGAGAAATTTCTTGACAGTTATGAACAATTCATCAGTGGAACAACTTGCCTCCAGAAGTTGTGAATGCTCCAACACTGGAAGTTTTTAAGAAGAGGTTGGAGAACCATTTGTCTGAAGTGGTGTGGGGTTTCGTGCCTGAGCATGGAGCTGGATTAGAAGACCTCCAAGGTCCCTTCCAACTCTGTTATTCTATTAGATGAACCTCATAGCTCAATTTTACATGTTAAGAGTAAATCATGCGTGGTTCCTTCTTGATTGTCAGAGAGGCATTTTTTTAAAAGCCTCTCTGACGATCCCAGCTGAGTAGCCAGATCATCAGAGGCTTTTCAAAGCATTAGAAAAAAATGCTTTGAAAAGTTAAAAAAAAAAAAGTTGGCCACGCCCACCCAGTCACATTCCCCCCCCACACCGCACAAGCCACACCCACAGAACCGGTAGTAATAAATTTTACATTTCACCCTTCGTTTCCACCCATTGCTTCTTGTCCTGCCTTCAGGTGCTTTGGAGAATAGGTTGAACCCCCCCCTTCTTTGTGGCAGCCCCTCAGATATTGGAACACTGCTATCATGTCACGCCATATCTGAATCCCATCAAAGGGGCATCCACACTTGGACCGAAACAGTTCTGAAAGATTCCCGCCCAGTGATGGAACGGGAGGGAGGAAGGGAGGGAGGGAGATTCACTCCAGCCTATTGGGATTTAAAGGGGGCACCGTCACCATTTAGTAGACCCTCCCCATTTAGTAGAATAAACGGGGTGTTTGTGTTTTTTTTAAGCTGGCTGGTGTAATTCCATGCAACTGGTTGCAAGTGGGATAAGCCACTTTTGAAAGCCCCCTTTGGCTCCAGCAGCAAAGATCTGAGCAATCTGATATACTTAGAACAGGAGTCAGCAACCCACGGCTCTGGAGCCGCATGTGGCTCTTTCATCCCTCTGCTGCAGCTCCCTGTCGCTCAAAATATGCATCACAACCGCCAATGTGCGACACCTGCCAGCACGTGATTTATTGAGCTTTTCGACCCAACCTTTTTTTTTTTTTTTTGGAGTTCAAAATGCTTTTGTTGCATGCAGAAATAAAAATGTGTTTTCTCTGTAGCAGGTCATTGATTTCATAAATGCAGCACACTATAGTTTTTTCATACATAGCATAAAGTTTTTTTAAAAATGATATATGCAGTGTTATCTTCATTTTAGATGTCAGAAGGGTTTTGTGGCTCCCGGTGTTTTCTTTTCTGTGGGTCCAAATGGCTCTTCGAGTGTTTAAGGTTGCCGAGCCCTGGTCTTCAAAGAACCTCCCATACTGGGTTTTAAAACTTAGGGCAGCCTTACACAAAAATGTGCAGCTCTTCTGACAACAGCAGAGCCCCCAACCCTCGACCCCTACCCTGCTAGATACACACATACTGATGGACTCACGCACACACCAAGTTTCACTTCCTCTGTCCCTGAGATTCTCAGCACCTGAGAATGTTGTTGGTGCAAGATAAAAAGGGAGTCATTCCTGCATCCCCAAAAATTGTGCTGTGACAATGTGGCAGCCTCTCTCGTTGTAAGAGAAAGATGATGGATTACATCTCTCATCATCCCCAGCCAAGTACTTGCCTAGGGCCCATCAGAAGTGTAATTCCACAAGGGGACTAGAATGGAGGAAGGCACCATTTGCACTATATACCATGAGCCATGAAAAAAATTAACCAAGGTAAGGTAAAGGTAAAGGTTCCCCTTGCACATATGTGCTAGTCGTTCCCGGCTCTAGGGGGCAGTGCTCATCTCCGTTTCAAAGCTGAAGAGCCAGCGCTGTCCAAAGACGTCTCCGTGGTCATGTGGCCGGCATAACTCAACGCCAAAGGCACACAGAACACTGTTACCTTCCCACCAAAGGTGGTCCCTATTTTTCTACTTGCATTTTTTACGTGCTTTCGAACTGCTAGGTTGGCAGAAGCTGGACAAGTCACGGGAGCTCATCCCGTTACACAGCACTCGGGATTCAAACTGCTGAACTGTCTATCTTTCAATTGACAAGCTCAGTGTATTAACCACTGAGCCACCGCGCCCCAAGGTTATTGTTAACCAAATCTGGTCTTTTGAGTGAATGCCACTAACTTTCACAGCTCCCGATTCAGCATCCTGCACAAAGATGCCCTTTGTGTGTCTGTCTAAAACTGGGACATCGGTAGAATAAGGGGAGGTAAATTGGGTCCCTTTTTCGTGATTCAAGGTTTCCCTTTAATTCCCTTGCCCTGCCCAACATTTCCCCTGTCTGACTTCAGGTGGTGGGCCTGGATTATATAGTGCTCAAATTCCTTACTTCAACCGGGGAAGTATTTTCCAAAAGCAAGATTGCATTTGAAAACCGAGCACCTCGGAGGAGAATATTATATTAAGCCTCTGATTTATTCACTCGTTGCTTGAGGCAATGTTTCTCAGGCTTGATGATGTGTGGACTTCAACTCCCAGAATTCCCCAGTCAGCATTGCTGGCTGGGGAATTCTGGGAATTGAAGTCCACACGTCTTAAAATTGCCGAGATTAAAAATAACAGAATAACAAGAGTTGGAAGGGACCTTGGAGGTCTTCTAGTCCAACCCCCTGCTCAAGCAAGAAACCCGATACCATTTCAGACAAATGGTTGTCCGATCTCTTCTTAAAAACTTCCAGTGTTGGATCACCCACAATTTCTGGACCGAAGCCATTCCACTGATTAATTGTTCTCACTCTTAGGAAATTTCCCTTTGGTTTTGATTGGTTCTCTCCTTGATACATTTCCATTCATTGCTTCTTGTCCTACCTTTAGGTGCTTTGGAGAATAGATTGACCTCCTCTTCCTTGTGGCAGCACCTCAAATATTGGAACACTGCTATCATGTTCTTTTTTATTAATCCTTCTTTTTATTAAACTAGACATACCCGATTCCGGCAACCGTTCTTCATATGTTTTATCCTCCAATCCCTTAATCATCTTTGTTGCTCTTCTCTGCACTCTTTCCAGAGTCTCAACCAGTGGTGGGTTCCTCCCGGTTCGGCCGAGCCGGTAGCGGTGACGATATGACGTCACCGAACCAGTTCTGTTTGTTCGGGAGCTGGGCCCTCCTGCCCCGCCCCCCCACGTTATTCTTACCTTTTATTTGCCCCCCCCCCAATCTATTCGCTGCCTCCCGAGTCCCAGCTGATCGGCTAGAAGGAAAAAAACTGTTTAAATTCTTGCCGGGGGGGCTTCAAAGGGCCGCCCTACAGCTGATCAGTGTTAAAAGGCAGTTTGGTGGTAGACTGGTGGGCTCGGAAAACAAATGGGTAGACCGGTGCCTCCAAAAACAAATGGGTAGACCGGTACAACTCTGCAAGCAGTTAAAAGTCTGGTAGACCAGTACCTCTTCTAAATCCTAAAGAATTGTCACATGACCATCAAACCACGCCCACAAAATAAGCCACGCCCACAGAACCGGTAGTAAAAAAATTTAGAACCCACCCCTTGTCTCAACTTCTTTATTACGGGGTGGGTTCTACTTACCATTTACTACTGGTTCACAATGGGAGTGTGCACGCTTCTATGAACCGGTTCTGTCCGGTTCTAAAGAACCGGACAGAACCGGGAGCAACTCACAACTGCTCTATTATACCTTTTATATTTTATATATACAGTATATAATACTAGCATAGCAAGACCAACGCTCGCTGATTCCAACATGGCAAAATATTGTTCCAAAAACTCACATATATTTTTAAAAGGTGTTTTCTAGCATAGAAAAAAAAAAGCACTTTCCCAAATCGTTACAGGTGTGTTGTTCAGAGCAAGACCTCTATAATAAATCCAGCTTTTCTCTCTGCTGTTTTTAATACATTGCAGAATCTTTGCTTTGCAGCCTTGTTCCTTCTCCAGTGACCCAACAATTCTCATTTCTCTGCCATTTTCTCTTGCGGCTGTGCCTTAAATATATCCAAGTCAGTGCTGTTGCTTCTTGTTAATCTAAAAGGGATTGGATTTCTAGGATTGGGACTGGAATTCCAAGACACACACGAGTCTCGTCTTTGACCATGGCTTCAATCCACTGAGAAATTCAAGCATCTTTATCTTTCTAGCACAGAGGTCTTCAAACTTGGCAGCTTTAAGACTTGTGGACTTCAACGCCCAGAATTCTCCAGCCAGCTTTGCTGGAGAATTCTGGGCGTTGAAGTCCACAAGTCTTAAAGCTGCCAAGTTTGAAGACCTCTGTTCTAGCATGTCTCACTTATTCAATACTGGTAGTCAACTTAACAACAGTTCATTTCATGGTCATTTGAAGTTACAACAGCACTGAAAAAAAGTGATTTTTGAGCGTTTTTCACACTTACGACTATTGCAGCATGATCAAAATTCAGATGCTTGGCAACTCGCTCAAATTTAAGATGGGTACAGTGTCCTGAGGTCATGTGATCACTTTTGCGATCTTCCGACAAGCAATGCAGAAGCCAGTTGCACTTAACAACCATGTTACTCACTTAATACCGTGTTCCCCCAAAAATAAGACATCCCCTGATAATAAGCCCAATTGGACTTTTGAGCACATACGTTAAAATAAGTTCCCTTGAAAATGAGCCCTCCCCAAAAATAAGCCCTCCCTGAAAATATTTAAACGCTTGTGCCGCTGGTCCCCACCATTTCCTCTGGTTAAGGTTAGGGAGACAGAGCTGGAAATCAGGTAAGACGGCAAGAGGAGCACCCTCTTGCTCCACGCGCCCCAGAATAATAAGACCTCCCTGAAAATAAGGCCAAGCACTTATTTCAGGGTTCAAAAAAATATAAGGCAGGGTCTTAATTTTCGGGGAAACACAGTAGCTGCAGTGATTCGTTTAACAACTGCGGCAAGAAAAGTTGCAAAATGGGGGAAAATTCACTTAACAAATATCTTGCTTAGCAACAGAAATTTTGGCCTCAGTGGTCGTAAGTTGAGGGCTACCTCTACCATCCTTTCTGATTTGTTATGGCAGCCAGGGGGCCCAGTTGGTTTTCTATCAAGTTCTAGTGAACTGATGTCATTACTCTCTCCTTTCTCTACTCTTAACTCAGAACCAGATTCGTTGTGTAGCTTGCTCTTTTTGGAGATCTCTCTCCCCCCCACCAGCTATATGTTGGCTTCTAGATCAGTTTGTATGGCTTTGCATATCTTGTTTTAAAATGGTGGTAGAACAAACAATACCTTACCACATAATGTCCAGCACCATCTTCTCTTAAGTATCTACAATACCCGTGACTGCTTTTCTCAGGGACTGAGAAAAGCAGTCTTCATTTTAATGGTCTTCCAAGCAGAATGTTAGAACTTGGAACACTTGACGAAGATCATAGCAGGTCTCTGTTGACAATTCGAATTTTGCTGGTGTCCCTTTTTTTTTTTCCTGGACCAAATCATTTGGTCCAAATGATTGCAGGCTACAAAAGAAAGAATCTCATTTATCCTTAAATTGAACTATTTCATTTCAAAATCTGGGTGGCCTTCGCTTAATCCTCTTCCAGAAAATGAGTGTGGCGGTTAGAAACCCTGGTTTTTTTCCCCTTAAAGCAGTAAAGTCTCCTTCAAGGTGAGTTTCAGGTTCTGGGGGACAGGCCTCATGTAGTTTGGAAGTGGCTTGTCAGACCTTTTTATCCAGGAAATATCCTCAACTTCTCCGTATGAGCTATAGCTCCTGGAATTTCTCATAGTCTCTTATCCAGGAACTAACCAGGTTGCATCCTGCTTAGTGACTTGAGGCCAAGCAATTGGTCAGAAAGGATCATTAATAGGATACCCAAGCATTACAGTTAAACAATGCTCACTTTGAGAGTTGTGCAGCCAAGAAATTGGATGGATGGATGGATGGATGGATGGATGGATGGATGGATGGATGGTATAGCCATTATATCCTAGTTATATCTACCTGACCCAGCAGAATGGGAAGGCTGGGGATATTATGGGTCCACTTTCTTAAAGAGGCCCATCTGGTGGGACCAAGGAGGGCCTTCTCTGTAATAGCTCCCTATCTATGGCGCATTATCCCAGCAGAAATAAGATTGGGCCCCATCTTGACAGCTTTTTGAAAGGCCTTGGTTTTTCCAGGGGACCTCAGAGTCAGGGGTGGGCTTCAAAAATTTTAGCAAGGGGTTCTCTGCCCAGTTGCTGAGTGGGCGTGGCCATGGTGGGCGTGGCCTAGTCTCCCTCCTGCACCATGGGGGGGGGGCGTTTTGGCCCTCCCCAGGCTCCGGAGGTTTTCCTCAAGCCTCTGGGAGGGCGAAAACAGCCTCCCCAGGCTCCAGAGGCCCTCCGGAGGCCTGTTTTCAGCCTTCCTGAACTTCTGATAGACCTGTTTTTCATCCTCCCTGAGCCTCCGTGCTTGCCCTGCACTTAACCTGCATCCAAAATGGGCCGCATGAGGACTCCTGGGAGGGGAGAGGAGGGGTGGGAGGAGCCAGCCAGGAGTGGGATTTGGGGGTTCTCCGAACTGCACAGAAACTTAGCTAGAGGTTCTCCCGAACCTTTGCAAACCCCCAGCAGCCCACCCCTGCTCCCAGTGATACAGAGCCTATCAAATGGTTGGTTTGATTGTTGTCACTGAGGGGAGGGGAACGAAGATTTATTGGGGTTTGTATTGGGATTGTTATTTTTGTAAGTCACCCAGAGTTACTCTGAGTGAGTTGGGCGGCCATATACATTTTCTTAAATAAATGGGATGGATGGATCCATGCATGCGTGAATTTTAGGATTCCGTTCCAGAATTTTACATCCAGCCTTTAGCACGGCTCACTTCAATGGAGGAAAAAAAGTTATAAAATAGAACACAACTTTGTATAAACTATCACACTTTTGATTGACACTTTTTCAGTTGTTATGAGAAGGGGAGTGATGCAAAGTTGGCTGTGAGGGTTCCAACTGATGCCCTTGGCAATCAAAATGGTGTCATTTGAAATTATTGTCCTGTTTTCAGTTTCGGGGAGGTTTGTTTCCATTTTTGCTTTGGTACATCAGATGTATTCACTCAGGCTTTTTATTTAAAAAAAAATGTGGAAAACCACATTATCTTGAATTTGGATTTGACCACTGCGATGTTGGGGAATTCTGGGAGTTGAAGCCCAGACATCTTCAAGTTGTCAAGTTTGGGGGGGGGGAGGAAAAAAAGGATCTCCTATCTTAACCTTACTTCAAAGAGACTCCCATTACATGCTTATTTGGGTGACTAAGCTTAGATTGAGGGGTGCGGTGGCTCAGTGGCTAAGACGCTGAGCTTGTCAATCAAAAGGTCAGCAGTTCAGCGGTTCAAATCCCTAGTGTCACGTAATGGGGTGAGCTCCCGTTACTTGTCCCAGCTTCTGCCAACCTAGCAGTTCAAAAGCACGTAAAAAATGCAAGTAGAAAAATAGGGACCACCTTTGGTGGGAAGGTAACAGCGTTTCGTGCGCCTTTGGCATTGAGTCATGCTGGCCACATGACCACGGAGACATCTTCGGACAGCACTGGCTTTGAAACGGAGATGAGCACCGCCCCCTAAAGTCAGGACAACTAGCACATATGTGCGAGGGGAATCTTTACCTTTAAGCTTAGATTTAACTTTCCTCATTTGCAGCTCTGTCCCAAGCTTGGCATTAGATAGAAGAACTATAGGGGTGGGGGAAATGAAGGTTGTTCCTCCCCCATACTTCTCCTTATAGCCGGTCTCTTTTTTATTCCAGTAAAAGAGGCAAACTGGACTGAGAAAAAGAATAAGCCATTTTAAAGAGCCGACATTTCTCAGGTAGCACCACTTTTCAGTGGTCCCTTTCCCTTTTCATTTTTAAACTTCTGATATTGAAGAGAAGGTGTGTTATTTATTGATCTTCTCGCTCGATTAGATCCTGCCCAATTAAATGCCTCAATGTACACCGTAATGTATCGCAAGAAACAGTATTGGGATGGAGTCTGGTGGGAGGTTAGGGTCAGAAAAGTCAAGATGGCAGCCCAGGCCTATGACGTCGTTTAACAAAGGCAAACCTTTGATCACACAGTTCTACTTGCTGTCTTGACTCTTTTGACCTCTTGTAGACATCCCTGACACAACAGGATTAATGGGATAGAAATTACCCAGTGGTGAGTTGCCCCCCATTTGCACCGGTTGTATAGAACCGGTAGTAAAACCGGTGGAGGCTCCACCCACTCACCCCGACATCATCAGAACGCTTCTGCGCATGTGCAGCGCACATGCGGTCCCATTGCGAACCGGTAGTAAAAGTAAGTAGAACTTACCACAACAGTATCCGAAGCTAAAAGTGCTCAAAGACAGAAGGACTAACTATTAAAGACAAACGAAAGATGAAAAGATAGGGATTTTGTCACTGTCCAAGACAGGGAATGAGAACCATCCAAACATCGGGTGACAAGTTATTCCCTAAAATAAGAATATCATGGACATGGGCTGCTTCCTCCCATCCATTCAGGTGCAACCTTAAGGAAGGTCAAAAAAGTCAAAATGGTGGGGATGACTGGTAGTCAAAGCTTTGCGGTTCTGAAAATGTAGACTAGTATCTTGACAGGTATCCACAAAAATCTCACTTTTCATCAAAATGATGAAAGCGGTGGGGGAATGTTTTATTGTCACACCTCAAACTCAGTTCCGTGTGTATAACAGAGAAAGAGAGAGAGATGCCATGATGCGTGTACCAGAGAAAAATTCTATGACATTACTTTCTACTTACTAGATAGATAGATAGATAGATAGATAGATAGATAGATAGATAGATAGATAGATAGAAAGAAAATAGAATTCTTTATTGGCCAAGTGTGATTGGACACACAAGGAATTTGTCTTTGGTGCATAGGCTCTCAGTGTACATAAAAAGACAAGATACATTCGTCAAGAATCATAAGGTACAACACTTAATGATAGTCGTAGGGAACAAATAAGCAATCAAATCATACTAGGAAACAATCAATATAAATCGTAAGGATACAAGCAACAAAGTTATAGTCATACAGTCATAAGTGGGAGGAGATGGGTGATAGGAACGATGAGAAGATTAATAGTAGTGCAGACTTAGTGAATAGTTTGACAGTGTTGAAGGAATTATTCGTTTAGCAGAGTGATGGCGTTCGGGGAAAAACTGTTCTTGTCTCTAATTGTTCTGGTGTACAGTGCTCTATAGCGTCATTTTGAGGGTAGGAGTTGAAACAGTTTATGTCCAGGATGCGAGGGGTCTGTAAATATTTTCACAATCGTGAAGTATACAGGTCCTCAAAGGAAGGCAGGTTGGTAGCCATTGTTTTTTCTGCACTTCTAATTATCCTCTGAAGTCTGTGTCTGTCTTGTTGGGTTGCAGAACCAAACTAGACAGTTAGAAGGAGGAAGGATTGTCAACTCTTGCTCACTAGATGTTCTGACCAGATGGACAGATTCTATTCTGGCAAGATGTTGTTGGATGTATTCCACTATAGTGGGTAGTCCTCAACTTATGACCACAATTGAACCCAAAATGTCCATTGCTAAACGAGACCGTTGTGAGTATTTTTGTGCCGTTTTGTGACATTTCTTGCCTTTCTTTTTTCCAGTGCTCTTGTAACTATGAACAGTCAGTGAACGAATGGTTGCAAATTGAGGATTACCTATACCAGGGGGTATAGAGGGTCTTAAAAGATAGCTAGACAACCCATGACTCAAACAGATAAACAAAATGACCATGGATGGGTGCAGGAATGATTTCTGGCATCTTGATGGCTTCCCTATTGACTTTGCATTGAGAAGCTGGCAGGGAGAGCATTAGAAGGTCAATTGTCATGTGACTCTGACAAACTTGCAGTGACCACAAGTTTGCGATTCAACTGATGTGAAGATCCTTAAAATTTAAATTATATGGGGAAAAATGGGTCCCGAGTTTTGTATGGATTTGAGGTACCCTTGATTCAAAAACTTTCTGTCAGCACTTCAAGCTGCATTTACTCTAATGCTGATATAAGAAGGAGAAGCGGAGGCGGCTGGAAAGGGACGTTTGACTTTTCACCTACTTATATCCCCTAGGAGATGGGATGGGAGGGGGGAAATTCCTTTGAGCTGGAGCAGTAGATTAGGGGTAGAGTGACTTGGAAGATGGCCAATGAATGCAGAGGAGTGGGGGACAGAAAGGGAGGGTTTTGGGTCTGGAAGTCAGTGTTGGTTGCAATGGAGTCGGAGTTAGAATGTCGTGCTTAATAAATGGGAGTTTGTCATTAAAGACTTTGTTTGAAATGCAATTTATTTGAGATGACCTCGAAACCTGACACTTTCGTGCTATGATGGACTGTTTGGGGCTAATTGAAGGTTACAAATGGAGAGAAGAGTTTCAGTGGTATATAAATGACCAGCACTTTGAACTGAATCCATAGTCTACTGGTAACTAATGCATTCATCATAGGATCATTTTTGCTCTACCCTAGTGAAGGTTTCCAACCAACAGTTGGATTGCCACATTTTTTTTAAGCTCCAAAGGAAGCCCCATATAAAGTAATTTACACTGGTCACCTAAATGGCAATTAAGTTACAATTGCTATGGCATTTTAATGAGGTATTTCTGAGGGCTTGGGATTTTTGGGGATAATTCAATTTAAAGGATTGTTAATTAGGACCCTGTTGTTTGCTGAAGACCTCCTTCTGAGTCAAAAGAGTCCAGATGCTTGCAGTAGGACTGTCAGACCTGGTTTATAAACATCCTGACAGCAACAAAGACGTTCAGAAACCTCTCCTTGCTGCCATCTAGTGGTCATCTGGAGTTTTGCAGTCCAGATCGGTCAGCCTTATGTGATGTGGTGTGAGGTTATCCAAGGCGGCGCAGTCGCTCAGCATTTAAGACGCTGGGCTTGTCGGCAGGAAAGCCAGCAACCCAGGTTCGAGACCCGAGCGCCACACAATGGGGTGAGCTCCTGTCCTCGCTCCAGCTCCTGGCAATCTAGCAGTTTGAAAGCATGCAAATTTGAGTAGATAAATAGGTACCACTTTGGTGGGAAAGTAGCAGTGCTCCATGATGTCATGCCGGTCACATGACCACAGAAATGTCTTCAGACAGCACTGGCTCTCAGTGGCCTTGAAACAGAGATGAGCAATGAGTCAAGGAATAAAATCCACAGGGACTCCTCGTCCAGATTATCCACTATTTTGATATTGTTTCATTGCGTCAAATCTTTAGTCCTTTCTGTTCTTGCACCATGGCACAATATGCCATAGCAAACATCTTTGTGCCATGACTCCATGATATTGTTTTTATGTGATCCTCAGCTAAAAAAAAAAAGGGCAGGTATTCTCAGTTCTGCTATGAAAATAGTGCCTCTCCCTTCTCCCATCTCGCTTGAGGGGAGCTTCAAATAGAGGGATAACCTGGATTCCACATTCGTGACAGGTAGTCCTCAATTTACAACCATTCATTTAGTGACCACTTGAAGATACAACGGCACTGGGAAAAAAGTGACTTACAAATGGTCCTCGCGCCACAACCTTCACAGCATCCCAACAGTCACATGATCAAAATTTGGGTGCTAGGCAATCACCAGCATGTATTTATGGTGGGTGCAGCATCCCGGGGTTTTTGTTCATCATTTGTGACCTTCCCAGATGGCTTCTGACAAGCGAAGTCAATGGGCATATCTGGATTCACTAAACTATCATATCAGGGGTCACCAACCTTTTGGACCTCAGGGACCACTACATTCATAATTTTAAATCCCATGGACCACTAATATGATCTGCCTAATGACCGGCTAAATGGTCATGTGATTGGGTGGGCATGGCCAACTCAATGTCACTCTTGTCGAGGGGCACCTCGCCGGCCTCTACTCGCCCCTCCCCTCCCAGCTACTCCTCCCCTCCCCACCGGGGCTCCTTTAGGCCGCCAACAGAAAGCAGTTGTTGGAGCTAAGTAGCCACCATGAGAAAGAGTTGCCAAAACAGCTCAGTTCAAATTGGATCTGGCCGAGGAGGCGGCTCAGCAGAAGCACCTCACTGAGGGCTAGGAGCATAGGCTTTCCAAGCAGAGGGAAGACCTGAGGGAGTG
This sequence comes from Arizona elegans, assembly GCA_022577455.1. Lineage (NCBI taxonomy): Eukaryota > Metazoa > Chordata > Lepidosauria > Squamata > Colubridae > Arizona > Arizona elegans. The sequence continues at coordinate 2,375,812 of JAKOOJ010000050.1, forward strand.
CAAGGCCAGGTACCAGCGCCTGGAGACTCAGTGGGCTGTGATGGTCAGCCAGTACCAGGCCATGATGCAGTCCCACTGGAACAAGGCCCTCCAGCTCTTCGCCACCAACGGCACTTCCCTCCAGCCTTAGCCCAAAGCCCCACACCAGGAGGCTTAAGCAGACCCCAAATTGGAATTTCTGCCCCCCTCTGACCCACACAAAAAGACCCCAAAGGGGGAGACTCTCTGCAGCATCACAAGCTTTCATTGCACATATCCGGCCTAGGGGCCGTAGTTTGAGGACTCCTGATTTAGCGCAATATAAAAAATGCAAATAATTGTTCTGCGGACCACCAAAATTTTCTCATGGACCACCAATGGTCCACGGACCACCCGTTGGTGACCACTGAACCATATGATTCCCTTAACAACTTCAGTGATTCACTTAAGAACGGTGGCAAAAGATAGTAAAATCAGGCGTGATTCATTTAACAACCATCTTCCTCGGCAACAGAAATTCTGCTCTCCATTGTACTCATAAAGCGAGGACTGCCTGAATGACCTTCAGATGGCAGCACAGAGACCTAGAAAACTCTAGGTCTTTGCTGCTCCCCGGTGGTCAACTAAAGTTCTGCAGTTCAATCACGTAGTCCTCAAATGACCTTCTCCTTCCCCAATCCTGTTTAATTAAGGTTACATGGTTTGGGCTGATTAAGTGGGTATTATTTTAATCAATTTAACATCTTAATTGGCTTTCAAAATTGGGTCCTGAAGTACTTACAAAAGAAGAAATGGCAAGCGCTCCTCTGAGAGAGCTATTCCCATCCTAATGGGAGAAAAAAATGTTTTTTTCGGAGTCTGTTTTTGCGCTTAGCTGCCTCTTCTGAAAACAAGGCATAGATTTGTTTGTTTTCCAGTGCAAACATGTGCTGTTATAATTGGTTAATTGACTGCTCAATCAATTCTGATAACCTGCATTTATCAACCTAGATTTTTTTTTTCCAGTTGAGTGACAGTCCTCATTTTCGTATGGGGTTCCCAGGAATTTTTTTTTCCCCCTATAGATCCAGTGGAACATTTGTTGACTTGTCAGTTAGCAAGACAGCTTCTGCAGATTAATGAATGCAAAGCAAAAAGAGAAGAATAAATGTGTGTACGGTTGAAAAAAAGGTTGCACTTGGAGATCCACCATTACAAGCAAGAGAATTTGGAAAGGCCTCTAAATCCAATATGATCTTCCACAATCTATTTCAAAGGATTTTCATAGGAAGCTGGTTTTTAATGAGAAAGGTCTAGCTCAGTTTTGCTAATGCTGGTAGAAGTTCATGTCAAATCAAAGCTTTTGCTTAGCCTGGCCTGCTGGAAATGCTAGGAATTAAACGACAACCTATCAATGGCATTCAAACATAGGCTTTAACACAAGTTGTGGCTTTCATGTAGCATTTTTTTCTAGAGTGGTTTTAGGAGAATAACAACAGTATAACAGAATTGGAAGGGATCATGGAGGTCTTCTAGTCCAACCCCACCGCTCAGGTGGGAAAGCCTATACCAGTTCAGACAAGTGGCTGTCCAATCTCCTTTTAAAAACTTCCAGTACTGGAGCACCTACAATTTCTTGAGGCAAGCTGTTCCACTGGTTAATTGTCCTCACTGTCAGGAAGTTTCTCCTTAATTCCAGGTTGCTTCTCTCCTTGATTAGTTTCCATCCATTGTTTCTTGTCCTGCCCTCAGGTGCTTTGGAAAATAAGTTGATCCTCCCTCTTCTTTGTGGCAGCCCCTCAAATACTGGAATACTATCATGCCACCTCTAGTCTTATGGAAGGAAGGAAGGAAGGAAGGAAGGAAGGAAGGAAGGAAGGAAGGAAGGAAGGAAGGGAGGGTGGGAAGGAGGGAGGGAGGGTGGGAGGAGAGAGGAAGGAAAGGAGGAAGGAAGGGAGGGTGGGAGGAGAGAGGAAGGGAGGGAGGGAGGGAGGAAGGAAGGAAGGAAGGAAGGAAGGAAGGGAGAGAGGGTGGGAGGGAGGGAGTTGGAGGAAAGAGGATGGACGGGAGGAAGGGAGGGAGGGAGAGTGGGAGGAGAGTGGAAGGGAGGGAGGGAGAGAGGGAGAGTGGGAGGAGAGAGGATGGGATGGAGGGAGGGAGAGTTGGAGGAGAGAGGATGGATGGGAGGGAGGGAGGGAGAGTGGGAGGAGAGAGGGAGGGAGAGAGGGAGAGTGGGAGGAGAGTGGAAGGAAGGAAGGGAGGGAGAGAGAGAGGGAGAGTGGGAGGAGAGAGGGTGGGATGGAGGGAGGGAGAGTTGGAGGAAAGGATGGACGGGAGGAAGGGAGGGAGGGAGAGTGGGAGGAGAGAGGATGGACGGGAGGGAGGGAGGGAGAGTGGGAGGAGTGTGAAAGGAAGGGAGGAAGGGAGGGAGGGAGAGTGGGAGGAGAGAGGATGGACGGGAGGGAGGGAGGGAGAGTGGGAGGATTGTGAAAGGAAGGGAGGGAGGGAGGGAGGGGAGAGGATGGAAGGAAGGAAGGCAGGCAGAAAGGAAGGGAGGAAGGGAAAGAGGGAGGGAGGAAGGGAGGAAGAAGAGGGAAGCAGGGAAGAAGGAGATGCAAGGAGTGGTAAATACATGATTAAAAATGGTTTTGGAGAATAGATTGGCCTCCCTCTTTTTTGTGGCAACCCCTTAGATAACCCCTTGGCAACCAGTCCCAACTGAACATAAGTAGTCCTCTATGTACAACCATTCATTTAGGGACCATTTGAATTTACAACGGCATTGAAAAAAGGGACTTCTGACCCGTTTTGACACTACTGTCACGGCATCCCCATGGTCATGTGATCAAAATTCAGCCGCTTGGCACCTGGTGTGTATTGATGATAGAGGAGATGTCCCATGTTCATGTGATCACAACCCTCTGCAGCCTTCTGACAAGCAAAGACAAAAGGGAAGCCAGTTGCCCGTGTTACTGATTTAACAACCGCAGTGGTTCGCTTAACAATTTTGGCAAGAAAGGAAGGTCGTAAAATGGGGCAAAATTCACATCGACTGTCTTGCTTAACAATGGAAATGTTGGGTTCAATTGTGGTCATAAATCGAGGACTACCTGTATATACAGGCATATATCAGGACTGCAACCACTAAGGCCATACCAGATTTAATTCTAAGCCTTGAACTTTATGGGGGAAGTTTAGGGAATGCTGATAGGCAAGGTCAACTTATGAGTCTCAATGTGTTACTAACTGCAACTTCCAACTCATCTTATTGTTGTATGCACATTGAGAGTTGATGCACCAGAGACAAATTCCTTGTGTGTCTAATCACACTTGGCCAATAAAGAATTCTAATAATTCTAATCTTTGACCATTGATCATGCTGGTAAGGGAAGCTGGAGAGAGATCCCAAAAAACAATGTCTCATTTTGGTAAAGGTCTCCAGGTCAAGGGCTATGTCTTCTTATTTCTCCAAAATTCTTCTATTTATTTTTTCTTTCTTTCTTCTTTCTTGGCTTCACAATAACTTTGTAGGGCAAGTGAGGATCTCTTCCAACCTGGGGAATTCTCCAAGTGTGCTAACCTACAATTCCATCATCCCTAATGGCCCCAATACATCAGCAGCGTCCCAAATGATGAGATCCTGGATTAAAGTAGATATCTGGAAACTCAGACCCAAAACCCCTGTGGTTGGTTGTCATGGTCTTGTTTTAGCTCAAATTGGATTTGCGAAGCACAGTGACGATGTTGTACACAAGCAGGTGGAAGGGTCCACAGGGTGTCGTCAAAAAAGCAAAAAAATTGCATCTACGTGGTAGAATTGAAGTGGGAAGTTGCCACCTATCTCTCTCTCTCTCTCTCTCTCTCTCTCTCTCTCTCTCTCTCTCTCTCTCTCTCTCTCTCACACACACACACACACACACACACACACACACACATATAAAAAACGAGTGGGATTTTGATCATACCAGCCACCATCCTATGGCTGCCATCTTGATTTGTGTGTGTGTGTGTGTCCTACAGATATCCCTGGATTCCAGGTTGTTCAATTTCATTTGACAAATCATAGCTATGCAAACATTGGCTTGTGGAGGAGTCTAATCATCTTCTCTCTGCTGTAATTTTCAGAAATAAAATTTAGAGGGTTTCCTGCCTAAGCAGGGGGTTGGACTAGAAGACCTCCAAGGTCCCTTCCAACTCTGTTTATTCTATTCTATTCTATTGTATTCTATTGTATTCTATTCTATTCTATTTTCTATTCTATTCTCTATTCTCTATTCTCTATTTTCTATTCTCTATTCTATTCTCTATTCTATTCTATTCTATTTTCTCTATTCTATTCTATTCTCTGTGCTATTCTATTCTATTCTCTATTCTATTCTATTCTATTTTCTATTCTATTCTATGCTATGCTATTCTATTCAATTCTATTTTCTATTCTATTTTCTATTCCATTCTGTTCTCTATTCTATTCTATTCTATTTTCTATTCTATTCTATTTTCTATTCTATTTATTTATTCTATTTTTCTATTCTATTTATTTATTCTATTTTCTATTCTATTCTATTTTCTATTCTATTCTATTTTCTATTCTATTTATTTATTCTATTCTCTATTCTATTCTCTATTCTCTATTTTCTTCTCTTCTCTTCCCTTCTATTCTATTCTATTCTATTCTATTCTATTCTATTCTATTCTATTCTATTCTATTCTATTCTATTCTATTCTTCTTGTCAGGGAATTGTGCAACCAGTGTCCAAATGGAGTCAGAGAGGCTGACACAAACTTGTACTTTTATATAAATAAATATATTTTACATTTATATTTAGAGCAAGCAAGATAGTCAGGCACATCCCTACATCGTGAGGTAAACCATCAGGTTAAATCACAGAAGAAGCACACGGAAGAAAAAGGCGGGAAAAAAGGGAAACTCCCCCTTTACGCCCAGCAACCAATCTTCATGCAGAAGCCTGCATTCTCCAACCAATCAACTACAACTATGTCTTCTGGCCCATTTGTACCCTTTACGGTTCCAGCTATTAAATTAAAGACCTTCTTAACCTTTCTGAATTGGATTTCATGAGATAGATTATAATTTATATCAATTACACACACACAGCATTGCCCAGATAATTGAAAGGGGTGGAAATTAGACTACAAAAGTTTCTGGAAGCACATCAGTTTGGGAAGGCTGCTTTTGAAAAAAATTGGAGGAAGCTAAACTGGAGTGCACAATACTCATTTACGCCACATTGCACATATGGATGTTGACATCTTGGCGTAGTTGATTCATTTCCTCCTGGCTCCCAATGTCCATAGCCGAGGCGAATATTGTGAGCTGGTTGTGACACATTGTGAGCTGATTGTGACATGCATTACTTGATAGCAGTTGTAATATGATCTTCGGTTTTCTGCAGTGTTTCTCAACCTGAGTAACTTTAAAATGGTAGACTTGTGGACTTGTGTGGGCTTGTCCACTTGTGGTACTTGTTCAATTGTGTGGACTTCAACTCCCAGAATTCCCCAGCCAGCAAGGCTGGCTGGGGAATTCTGGGAATTGAAGTCCATAGATCTAAATATCGCTCAGATTGGGACTGAATCTAGTGCAAGAGTCAGCAACCTGTGGCTCCGAAGCCACATGCGGCTCTTTGGGTCCTCTGCTGTGGCTCCCTGTCGGGTGATCCCACCACTGGCTGGCCCCCACCCCTCGCCCTCCCCTACCAGTCACTCCTCACCTGGCCTGAGAAGGTAAGGGCGATGGCAGGGGATGGAGAAGTGGCCAGGGCAGAGAGAGAGAGATACAGAGAGAGTGGGAAAGAGAGAGAGAGACATAAAGAGATACAGAGAGAGAGGGAGAGATGGTGGGAAGGGGAGAGAGAGAGAAAGGTCAAAAGGGTTTTGTGGTTCCCGGTGTTTTTTAACAACTGGTTCTCTGCCCTAATGACCGGCTGGGTAGGCATAGCTAGGAGGGGTCATGTGACTGGTGGAAGTGAGTGACATTGAGTTGGCCACACCCACCCAGGTTTTGTGGCTCCCGGTGTTTTCTTTTCTGTGGGAAACGGGTCCAAATGGCTCTTTGAGTCCTTAAGGTTGCAGACCCTTGATCTAGTGGAACTGAGCTTCAAAGAAACTTACTTCTCAATCAAGCTAGATTGTCCATCCCTTGCTAAGGAAGATGTACACACTTGTATTTTATTTATTAAGTTTATTTGCCACCCATCTCACTGATAAGGCGATCCTTTCCTAAATGAACCCATGTCCTGCATTTACGCAAGCCTTTTAAGCCATCTAAGGGATGGGGTGGCTCAGTGGCTAAGACGCCGAGCTTGTCAATCGAAAGATCAGCAGTTCAGCGGTTCGAATCCCTAGTGCCGCATAATGGGGTAAGCTCCCGTTACTCGTCCCAGCTTCTGCCAACCTAGCAGTTTGAAAGCACGTAAAAAATGCAAGTAGAAAAATAGGGATCGCCTTTGGTGGGAAGGTAACGGTGTTCCGTGAGCCTTTGCCGTTGCAGCCCCAGGATGGCGATTGTGCAATTTCTTACAGATCCAAGCAAGAATGTTTTGCGAACACAACCTGTAGAACAGGTTGAACTAAACGAACTCGGTAGGATTGTGTCAGACCAAGAATAACTAGAACAAATCAGTTCAGTTCTGTATTTACTTACATGCAGCAGACAGAATCTTGCCAGACTAAACCCTTACTACAAGTAGTCCTTCACTTATAACAGTTCATTGAGTGACTGAAGTAACAATGGCACTTAAAAAAGTGACATGACTGTTTTTCACACTTGGTCATAAGTGGCATCCCCATGGACACGTGATCCAAATTCAGACACTTTGACAACTGATTCATATTTATGACGGTCTCAGTGTCCCGGGGTCATGTGATCCTCTTTTGCAACCTTCTGACAAGCAAAATCAGTGGGGAAGCCAGACTCACTTGTGACTAAACAACTGCATTGATTCATTTAACAACTGTGGCAAGAAAGGTCATAATATGGGACAAAAGTAATTTAACTGTCTCACTTAGCAACAGAAATCTTGGGCTCAATTTTGGTCATAACTTGAGGACTACCTGTACTCTCATTCTAAGAGTTATAAAATGGGAGATTGTAGGAAGTGGCTATCCAATCTCTCCTTTTGTGTCAATGGCCTATGCTGTCTCTTGTCTCACTCCTCCTTCCTAGAATGTGCTCCACCCAATATTTATATAGAACTCTTGTGTGAAAGATGTAAAATCAAACTGAGCTTTGATCGTACCGATACAGGTACCACTTCGACTTATTTTATCATACGAACGAAGGTAAATAAATATATCTTCAAGGATAATGTTGCAAGATCCAATCTGAGTCGGTCACTGAGACCAAAGCTTTGTCCTTCTTTTGGGCTTGTACTGGAGCCCATCATCATTTTATCACATCATATAATTTGATCATAATTTATCATAATCATACGGGCTCCCTTTCCAACATGCATTCGTGCCACAGGTGAATGCTGATACACTTCCCCATGGAAAATTATTATTATAATTTATTGAATTTCTATACTGCCCTTCTCCCGAAGGGCTCATGGCGGTGAACAGAATAAGATTTCATATACATATACATATACATATACATATACATATACATATGTCTTTTTCTTTTTCGTAGGCTTTTATGTGCATATTCTTTCTAGCCAGGTTTTACCTACGTAAACCAGGGCTGTAGAACAACTCAGTTTACGTAGGTAAAACCTGGCTAGAAAAAATATGCATATATATATATATCACAGTAAATAATAAATTGAGTCAACTTAGTGTATCTGCTAAGACCTTGGCATAGAATTTAGATGTTTATGCTAGCCCTGCTTGTTGAAACAGAAAGGTCTTCAGGGCACGTCGGAAAGTGCAAAGATCTGGGATTATTCATATTCCAGGGGGTATTTTGTTCCAAAGAGTAGGTGCCCCCACAGAGAAGGCTCTCTCCCTTGGAACTACTAGACGACATTGTTTTAAATTCAGAAATACCAAGCAATATATTTATTGGAAGATCGTTGGGTGCCTGCTTTTACAAAAAAAACCCTAGAACAATGGGAAAGCAAATATTCTTATAGGATGCTAAGGGGCTCCAAAGTGGGAAATCCTAGGAAATCTGATTGGCCAGCCAATTTGGGGAAGCTAAGCAGGATCTTGTCAATGGATCTGGCCTTAGTTCTGTTCTTAGGCAAAAATGCCCCCTTCCAGGAGGGGAGCAGAGCTGGGCATGCCCATTGGGTAAAGGAGATGGAATGTTGAGACAATGGGGGGCGATCCTTCATTGAGGATGGAATGTTGGGGTTTCTCACCTTGTTACTATGTTGCAATTCTCTCCTCTTGAGCTGCATTGTGAGCAGGTGATGGGGCTCCTGTTTTTTTTTCCTTAGACTGGACTGCAAGGGGGGGGGCTTGGTCTGGGGCAGCGAGGGGTCAATTTTGGTCTGAGGGGATTGGGCAGAGAGTTGAACTGGGCTAAACCTGCCCACCTCCAAAAGACAGGAGGAAAAAGATGCAGCTTTTATGTTGTGTTTGTAGATCTATTTTTCCCCCACAGTAGACACCACGTTTCTTTCCTTTGTTCAGATGCTGAGCAGAATCAGGCTGCTTATTACTTGGATGGGAGACCACCAAGAGCCCCAGGGGAAGTAAGCCATCCCCTCCCCCCCCTCAGAAAGTGGTAAAAGCAAACCATGTCCATATTGCTCCCAATACAACCGCACCGACACTGAGACAAGCTCAGCTAAAAGATTCCCTTTATTGCAGTTTATTTATATCTTCCCTTGCAATGATTTCCTGACAACACAGAGAGGGGACCACGAGGTGATCCTTCCCTGCCGCTTTTTTTTTTTTTTTTTTTAATCATCACCACAAATCATCTGAAGTAGGCTGGGCTAAGCTGAAAACCCCCCGAAATAGCTACAGGACAAGTGGGAACTCAATTCTGGCCCTTTCTTGGTCCTATCCCAGCTCGGTAAGTCCTGGCAGTCGGGTGGGCTCCCTTCTCGAACCACAAAAGAGCCAGCCACCTCTTGAACCCGCTTCTCTCCCCCGCCTGCCTTTTAACAACTCAAGCAAACGTCGAACTGAAGCGGATTTTTTCCCCCTTTCTTCCTCCGCGGGTAGATAAAAGCAATTTAAATCAATTAAACCGGGAGACCAAAAAAAAAAAAAAAAAGGAGCACCGTTCTTCGAAAGCCGCGTGTCCTCCTGGCTGGAAGCGCCGGTGAAAACATCACGGCGAGCAAGATGAAAATGAAACAGCGCATTTCTCGTTCAGCGGTTCCTCGGTTTAACAGGAGGGAGGCGCGAGGAGAGATTCCGTTAGCCATCGATCTATCGGATCCCTGGGACTAAAGAGAATCAAGAGGGAATTGACGCCTGTAACCAATTAATAGCCCCAAACTGGCTGGTAAATGCTTTTTTTAAAAAAAAGTTGGCCGCAGCGACGGAGATTCAAGTCTCAGTTAAGCCGGAGCTGTGCCAAGCGCCCAAGCAGCCTCGTTTTTCCTCAAACGCGGCTTCTCCCCGGTTTCCTCCGGAGCTGGCAGGAGGAAGCCCGGCCTACATCGGCCTGAAGAGACGAGACGGCTTGGTGCTCCTTTCGGCTTCGCGCGAGCCGCTTCCATCGTGCCCAAAGGTGCCTCGGCCGTCGGGCACCGCAGCGCTTCCTAAATTAGCTGGATTTGCACTCGTTACCCGGCGGCATTGGAAAAGGAAGGTCCCAGTTTAGGGTAGCCAGATCTGGGCTGCGAAAATCCGGGGAGTCACCAGGCGGCAAGGGAAAAAGTCGCTTTCCCACGACAGCCTTTACTCTCTCTTTGTGACAAGGGGGTGAAATCGCCGTAAAATACTATTTTAAAAAGTATTCAAAGTTAGGCACGAACCCAATTTAGCCTGTTATGAGAATGCAGCCATTAAGCATGAGTACTCCTGCTGACTGGGCCACGCTTGTTGTCTGAACGCTCCCTGGGTCCCTTCCACCCGACACGTCCTGCGGGATGAACTGCTTAAAAATAATATTTTTTTTTCCCCGCCTACAGAAGAGTTAAGATGTAGACAATGATTCTCCCGGAGAAAGTCTCAACAGACTGGGTTAGCATTTCAGTAGCACGAGACTTTTTCTCTCTCTCTCTTAATACTGGCTACATTCACACGACACACTAACTCGCAATCCAACCAACCCGTGCTTTAACTTAGTATGGGTTTGGGAATCAAGATCCTGCCGCCGGTTTATGGTTTGGGCCCCTCTTGGTAACTCAGAACAGAGGAGTTAGCCGAATAAGCCCCGATCCGGTTAAATATCGGAAATTGTACACGTGTCTTGTAAATTTGGTGGCCGCAACATCTTAAGACAAAACAGGTCAACCCATTCTTTCGAAACTTATTTTTAAAAGCGAAGTACACATTTGGGGGCATTTCACAAGTCGTTTAAGGTTTTGTTTCAATCGAAATCCGAAAGCTCTTTTTTAAGAATCCAGCATTCCGTCTCTTTAATATTACTCCTGATAGAATCAATCCTCTTGAGAAAAAAACTACTACTTTCAATAAAGTGGGAAACAGGCGTGCTGTCGGAGGAACTAATCCCGCGGGTTACAAGTGTCGTCTGAATCTGTGAATTCAGTCGACACTTGACTGAAGTGCCGCAGTCCCGTGAACCTCAAGTACTGCGGGCTGTGACTCGCTTGTTTGCGCCCAGCCCTTTCCCACGTTCCCTTGGGGTGGGGTGGGGGGCTCCCTGTCCCCCAGAGAAAGGGAGTGACATTCGTGCAATTCGTGGCTTCAGACGTACTCTCCCGGCTTGTAAATGATTGTGAGGACCTGCCCAGGATCCAGTTCAGCCATCAACCGCGTTTTAGTTTCTGCGGTTAATTCTTTTTATTATTATTTTTATTAGTTTGATTTATATGCCGCCCTTCTCCGGAGACTCAGGGCGGCTTACAATGCATTAAGCAATAGCCTTCATACTTTTGTATATACCTGCTTAGTAGGGCTTTTGTCCCCACCCCCCAAATGGTGGTCTATTTTATACAAAGTCAGCTTATTGCCCCCACAAACCGGGTCCTCATTTTACCTACCTCGGAAGGATGGAAGGCTGAGTCAACCTTGAATCTGGTGAGATTTGAACTCACAGTAATTGCAGGCAGCTGGCAGCTAAACACTACTTTAACAGTAGTTTAGTCCACTGCACCACCAGGCTCCTAATCGTTGGTAGGAGAGCATGGACCTCAAGAGTAACCCTCTGCGTTGATTGAATCAACTAGGATTACTTTACGCATCTGTGCGAAAGCCAATGTCCAGATCGGAAGTTAGTCAGTCTGTGTAACAACTCCCTTCGTCTGCGCTCGATTTGGAAGAGAGCGAGCGCTAAACCGATGGGGGGTCTTCCCGCAATAAGTAGGGTGAGGAGATCAGTTCAAGATCTACCAGATTACAAGTGATCGGGGGTGGGTGGGTGGGTGGGATGAGCGGGGTGCCTATTTTTCTTCTGCAGCGCGGACCCACCTGGCCGTGGCAGTTTGGCTTCGTGCGAATGAGAAGAGCGAATTACGCGGGTTGCGTGTGAAGGTTAGACTTCAGGGAACGTAGGACAGCTCACTTGATCCCAGTCCGACTTTAGCTACGTTCACTCCAAAGGAAAGCCAGCTGCTTTCTCCTGGGTCGGGACTCGGGACTCATTTTCCCACGCACCCTTCCCCTTGTGAAAAGGTTCCACGGGTGGGGGGCTCTTTCGGCGCGCCGATTTCCGCGGGACTTTCGCGCCGGCCAAAAACTCCTTTATTTAAAGCAGCCTTGCCCACTCGAGTTCCTCCAGAGACGGAGGACTACATCTCCCATGCTCCACTAGCAACCCCCAAGGAAACTGAAGGCTGTTTCAAATCGGATAAGAGGAAATAAGGGATTTCTCCAGAAAGACATCCCAATCGGGATGGGCAGTTTAGAAGCAGGACTGCTGAAATCAGATTCCCAAGATCCCCAGCCTAGGCCACGGTGGTGGGTGCAAAAGTCAGAGAGGCCGGGGGGGTAATTACAAGGTCCTCTTTTCTTTGGCGAGGAGGGTTTATTTCTCCGCTGAAAATACCGCCAAGCTTTTGACTTATGATGCTCCGCGCGGATTGGCAACGCTCGGTGCCTCTAAAAGTCTCTAAGTGGCCATTTGCAGACGTCTGATAAAAGTTGCGCCCGATCCAAAAGGTTTCCCCGCGCGTCCCAATATCTTTTTTTGCATGAATAAAGAGTAGATGAATTAAAAAGGGAGGGGGGCGATTAAATCGGGAACCAGACCCGCTCAGTCCTTGGCTGTGGTGAGATCTCGTCGATTAAAAACATATTTTCTTTTCTTTTTTTTCCAGCGCAGGGTTACTTTAATTCCAGCTGGCTCAATAAGCCTCTCTCGCACAGGATAAGTCGGAGGCCTTGCATATGCTCAGATGCGCCAGGGAATCGCTTGCAAGGGTCGGGGCATTCACACGACGTGCTAAACCAGGATAAAACCCGGGTTGGATCATGCGTGATTCAGGGTGTCTTGCGAACATGTTATTGTGGCTCCTTGCCAGAATACATCCAGGTGTTTTGTGAACTTGGCTTTTAGGGTTCTTTAGGTTGGGTGGAACCACCAGTTTGGGGGTTTGGTGGAGAATTCGGAAGAGAGGCCATCCTGCCCAAGTTTTGCTCGCGGAACAAGGATTGAATTTTCCACTTTGCCTATGGAGATTCTCAGTCATCCAAGGTCATATTTGTCCCAAAGGTGCTTTTTCCAGAAGGCGGACTGGACTGTCTTTTGTTTTTCCTTGAAGACGTTTCGCTTCTCATCCGAGAAGCTTCTTCAGCTCTGACTTCGATTCAGTCCGAACTGAAGAAGCTTCTCGGATGAGAAGCGAAACATCTTCAAAGAAAAACAAAAGACAGTCCAGTCTTGCCTTCTGGAAAAGCACCTATGGGACGTCCTGCACACTTAACTTCCCAATACTTTCCGATGGGTCTGTAAATGCTCTCGCCTTCATTTCCTCATCCATTGTGATTAAGGAGTAGTGACTTTGCGCACTTTATATCTCCCCGGCACCTATCAGTCTCGGCCTGACTAGGTGGCTCAGTGGCTAAGACACTGAGCTTGTCGATCAGAAAGATCGGACGGTTCGAATCCCTAGTACAGGTCTCCTACGTGAGCAGGGGGTCAGACTAGATGACCTCCAAGGTCCCTTCCAACTCTGTTACTGTTACAAGTGGTTACTAGCTACTAGCTAGGGCTGGTCCAACAGTACTGAAGGAACCAGTTCACATGTCGTGAACTGTTCCTCTCGTGTTCCTAATTCCAGACTTATTCTTATTTTCGCGGAAGCAGAAATGAAAGACCTATTTATTTATTTATTGGTTCAATTTATATGCCGCCCTTCTCCGGAGACTCAGGGCGGCTTACAATGCGTTAAGCAATAGCCTCCATACTTTTTGTATATACCTGCTTAGTAGGGCTTTCGCCCCCCACTTCCCCCAAGCGGTGTTCTTTTTTATACAAAGTCAGCTTATTGCCCCCCCCCAAAATCCGGATCCTCAATTTACCTACCTCGAAAGGATGGAATGCTGAGTCAACCTTGAGCCTGGTGAGATTCGAACTTGCAGTAATTGCAGGCAGCTGGTGTTACTTAACAGCACTTTAGTCTGCTGCGCCACCAAGGCTCTTTTATAATATTCCACGCCTTACCTTTGAGAATCGTGGAGTGCTGGGCTCACCCTATTTACTTGTGAATCTTGGCTCTATGGGTATTTTACTGGAGGCTGGAAGTAAACCTGCCCGTGGGCCTATTTCGTCCTGAGTAAACCTTCTTCTGGATTCAGTGTCTGCGATTTCTCTCGGGGAAATCAAGCTTCGGGCGCCGTTTTCTTTGAAAGGAACTAAATTGCAGGCAGCTGTGTTAATAACAGGGTGCTTAGACCACTGTACTATCAAGGCTCTTAATGACCGATTGTTTTGGAAAATGAATCCATTGGTCAGAATATTCAGATACTGTTCAAGTGAACAGCCCCGGCTACTCTGGTTTAAATTCCCAAAAACACTAAGGAGAAATGGGCCTGGTACAGCGTTTCTCAACCTTGGGGAATATAAACTAGGTGGGCTTCAAACACCTGGAATTCTATGCTGCCTTTGGGGAATTCTGGGAGTTGAAATCCACCTATCTTATAAGTTAGCACCATTGAGAAGCATCTCCCCCCCCCCCCCCGTGTATTCTCGGATGGGAGACCACCAGGGGTGAAATCCAGCAGGTTCTGACAGGTTCTGGAGAACCGGTAGCGGAAATTTTGAGCAGTTCGGAGAACCGGCAAATACCACCTCTGGCTGTGGCCCCAGAGTGGGGTGGGAATGGAGATTTTGCAGTATCTTTCCCCCAGGAGTGGGGAGGGAATGGGGATGTTGCAGTATCCTTCCCCTGGAATGGGGTGGGAATGGCGATTTTGCAGTATCCTTCCCCTGCTACGTCCACCAAGCCACGCCCATCAAGCCACGCCCATCAAGCCACGCCCACAGAACCTGTAGTAAAAGAAAATTGAATTTCACCAGTGGTGTCATCCAGAATTGTGTGACTTTTGCCCATCACAATCGGTAAGCCAACCTATTCCACTTTAATGCTCTCTTGTATGTTTTGGATTCTGGCTGGCCCCAGAGTGGGGTGGGAATGGGGATTTTGCAGTATCCTTCACCTGACACGCCCACCAAGCCACGCCCCACAGAACCGGCAGGGAAACATTTTGAATTTCACCCCTGGAGACCACCCAGAAATGCCAACAACCAGGCGTCTTGAAGGTGGATTTACTAGATCGAGAAAGGATCGGGCTGGGCATCCTTCTAGGCAACTTAAAATGTAAAATCAGCTTTCCCAACCCGGCAGAGCCCGGGGTTCAAGCGATGGGATTGTGTAACCCAACAAAATCCGTGAACCTGGGTCCTTGCAGTTCGATAAGTCATCGGTTGAAATAAGGATAAACGTGGAGGCAGAAATGAAGTCATTCTAAATACTAAAATAAAATAGACCTCGGGAAAACAGTTAAGCTGTGTGCATTGTACCGCATGCATATTTATTTATTTATTTGTTTGTTTGTTTGTTTGTTTGTTTGTTTGTTTTAATTTGTATACCGCCCTTCTCCAACCGGACTCAGGGTGGTGAACAACCATGGTAAAATATAACATATAAAATTTAAAAGCAGTTTAAAAACATTAAATAATTTCAGCTATCCATTTAAAACAACCCAGGTTAAAACCAATTACAAATTAAAACCGAAGGGATGGGATCAAGCCAGCGCAGCTAGGTGAAAAAGATGGAGGTCTGGTATCGTGCGTATCTCTGGGAGTAGGTCGTTCCAGAGGGCAGGTGCCACCACAGAGAAGGCTCTCCCCCTGGGGGTCGCCAGCCGACATTGTCTGGCCAACAGCCCCCTGAGGAGGCCCTCTCTGTGGGACCGTACTGGTCGGTGGGAGGCTATTGGTGGCAGGAGACAGTCTCGAAGGTACCCGGGTCCTAAGCCATGGAGCGCTTTAAAGGTGGTCACCAACACCTTGAAGCGCACCCAGAAGACCACAGGAAGCCAGTGCAGCTCACGCAGGAGAGGTGTCACATGGGAGCGCCCCGTCGCTCCCATAATCCCCCGCGCGGCCGCATTCTGGACCAACTGGAGCCTCCGGGTGTACCCCAAGGGGAGCCCCATGTAGAGAGCATTGCAGTAGTCCAGACTGGAAGTGACAAGTATATCGCTATGTGATAAAGATACTAATTATATCTGCCACTAGATTTTTTTCCAGCTCCTTTTAATGTACAACCCATGACTATCTTGCCAACTGGAAGGGTGGGGGAGGGGCGAAGGAACCGGAGAGCGAGAGAGAAAGTCAGTTTATATATACCTCCGTCCAACACGCATCTCCGGGGTCACAGAAAGCTTAAGCTGGTTAGTTTCGCACGATAGGCCACGCTCGGGTAAGAGTTACTCTTGGTGAGTTTTAGGCTGCTTTGGCTTGGCCAGGCTTTAGGGTTAGTTCCCCGTCCACCAATGGCTGAATTGATAGGAGCCTGGATAGCTCAACAGACAGAAGCATTGTAATTTAACACCAGCTGTCTGCAATTAAAGTAAGATCGAATCTCGCCAGGCTCAAGGTCGACTCAGCCTTCCATCCTTTCTAAGGTAGCTAAATTGAGGACCCGGTTTGTGGGGGCAATAAACTGATTTTGTATAAATATATACAAAGTATGAAGGCTATTGCTTAGCACATTGTAAGCCGCCCTGAGTCTCCGGAGAAGGGCGGCATATAAATCAAATTAAAAAAAAAAAAAACACGAGTTCAGCGCCTTGTGTGAATGCAGTTCCGAGAAACCAACCAGGCTTCGACAAGCCCCCAAGTGTTAGCCCTCTGGGAGACGCAACTCGCCCTGAAGCCCACCCACCCACTCCTTCCCTAGCCGTCACCCTGGCTGGATCCCTTCTTTTGGGTTCGGTGGAGGTTTCTTTTCCTTCTCGCAGGAAGCAGCGATCGGGGGAGAGGGGGGTCGGTGACGTCACTGTGGCCACTGGGTGTCGTCCTTTCGGTCCGCCTCAGAGGCAAAGCGAGAGAGAGAGAGAGAGAAGAAGAAGCGCAGAGCGTGGAGATTCCGACTCCTCCCGGCGCAAGCAAGGAGGCGGGCGGGCGCGGTGCTAGCCCGCTTCCCCCGGCTGCCAAACGTAGGAGGCCGCTTCTGCTGTTGCTGCTGCCTGGGCTCCGGATCCAAGCCTGCGCCGCCAGTTGCGCCCAAAGATCCAGCGAGCGGGCTGGCGCTCCAAAGCGGTCCGGATGCGTCCTCCTTGGAAACTGGCGGACGCCTCCGCGAGCAGCAGCCGGATTTAGCAGGTAAAATCGGGGTTCCGCCCGTCCTTCGGGGCTGGGAGGGGGGTTTGGGGGAGAGACCTTTCTCAGCCCAGGCCGAAGAACTGCTCAGGGGGTTCGTTGAGCTGGAGCTCAGTGGAGCTTCCACCTCTAGAGGAAGTTTATCGTCGAAGGCGGACGGGGTGAAAGGATGGATGGTCCATTCCAAAAATGCGATTTTTCAAGCCCGCGTTTGGCGGCAGCTCTCCTTCCAGAGATCCGGACTAGCCGCCTAATCTGGATTGACGACAAACCTGGATTCGATGCCGCTTCGTCCTTGAGAAGCCGTGTTTATTCTAGAAGGGACAGGAGAACAGTTGGGAAAACTGGGACGGGGGAAAGCGGAGTGAATCCTGGAAGGGGACAAACGGTTTGTCTAGTACAACCACCGCTTTTCTAATCCGGTCCTCTTCCCCTTTCCCTCCTCCCTCGCAAGCCGCAGTCTTCTTCTTCTTCTTCTTCTTCTTCTTCTTCTTCTTCTTCTTCTTCTTCTTCTTCTTCTTCTTCTTCTTCTTCTTCTTCTTCTTCTTCTTCTTCTTCTTCTTCTTCCTCCTCTTCCTCTTCCTCTTCCTCCTCTTCCACTTCCTCTTCCTCTTCCTCTTCCTCTTCCTCTTCCTCTCCTCCTCCTCCTCCTCCTCCTCCTCCCTTCTCCATGAATTTCCCTCCACCCAAACCCTCCAAAACAGCGCCGGGCTTCAGGTTCCCCGTCTTTCCTCCCTTCACTTTCTCGGGGGGGGGGGGGGGGGGGGAGTGCGTCCCATTGAGTCCAAGGGGCTTCCCTTCCCAACGAGCAACCAAGCAGAGTTCTCCGATTCCGCTGGAAGAACCATCGGAGGGTTCCTGCGCGGCGGCGGGGGTGGGGGCGGGCGTCGCTTCTCAGAACTGGGATGGAGCGGTGGGCAAACCCGCCACACCGCAGGAAAGTGGAGGCGGGAGAGGTGTATTTCTCTGGGTGAGAATCTAAATTTTTGCCCCTGTTTTGGTGCCGAGCCTTCGAAGGCAGGCGAGGTTCGGGGAAAACTGGTGCTCCGGAGCGATGGAGATGAGAGGAAAGGGGTGATCCGAGCGCCTTTCGACCCAGCATCCTCCGAATGAGACTTGACGGGAAGTGGGGGAATATTCCCACCCACCCTTCTTTGCCCGCAATACGACGGGGCTGGAAGGAAGAGAAAAGTACCAAGAAAGGAGAATATTTGTAGCTCAGGGTTGGTTGCTCTCTGAGCTTGCTTGTTTTCTTGGACGTTTCCTTACCCAAACTAGGTAACACACCATCAGTGCGAGTCCCTAGCAGTGCATGATGTTACCTAGTTTGGGTCACAACACCTCAGGATGAGAAAAAAGGTCTGTCTATCATCCCCCAGCTGCGGAATTCCCTTCTGCCGTCGGTCCCCCCCCCCCCCCCCCGATCTAGCATCACTCAACGATGGCTTTGCGTTCCCTTCCTCCAATTTCTCTTTTTTTGAATCCTAGGGGATTCAAAATCTAGGGCGCAAGCTAGTTGGAATCCAGGATCCGCTGCCACCGAGCCGCCTAAGTCAGCAGACTTAGTCCGTCGGCTGAATGCAAAATTTCCCAAGGTTTCCATTTTTTAAAAAAATTTGATTTATATGCCGCCCTTCTCCGGGGACTCAGGGCGGCTTACAAGGCGTTAAGCAATAGCCTTCATAGTTTTGTATATTTATACAAAGTCAGCTTATTGCCCCCACAAACCGGGTCCTCATTTTACCTACCTCAAAAGGATGGAAGGCTGAGTCAACCTTGAGCTGGTGAGATTTGAACTCGCAGTAATTTGCAGGCAGCTGGAAGCTAAATACTACCTTTAACAGTAGCATTAGTCTGCTGCGCCACTCAGGCTGATTTATGCCCAGACGGGTCCGGTTGCAGAACGTCTAAATTAAAAAGCAAGCAAAATGAAACCAGGATTTAAAAAGAAGGCAGCGCCAAAGCTAAGATTCCCCCACTTACCAAAAAAAACCAAAACCCTGAGTTGCGTTTTTGGCACTTGGAGAGAAATGCCTCTCGCCCTGTTTAAACCATCCTCAAACCAAATGGATTGTAATCTGGTGTGGCGAAAAGGCAACCTGGTCCCTTTCCCCCTCCCCCCCCCCCTACCAACCGGAGGAGGATATTTATTCCCAAATAAGCATTCATTAAATAAGTAAGAATCTTATCTTGGCTGGCTGATACAACCCGACCGGATGTAAGGCTTAAGTATTTGTGGAACCGAGCTGCGGAGTAATCCGGTTTTTTTATATATTTGTCTGAATCCTGAAAGGTTATTATTGTTGTTTAGACGCAAACAGTGATACAATGGTGCCGTCTGCCTTGTTGTGTGTGTTAGAATCTGTAGAATTACACACTAGCGTGCCTGATTCTTGTGGGTCTCTGTCCCTGCCACATTATTCTGTTTTCTCCTTCAATTTCGGTGCTTAGTTGTGTGTTTGTGTATTGGTGTTCTTTTCTTGGAAAAAAAGTCAAGGTGGAAATCTCAAACCAGTCCATTGCTGGGGATTGGATTAGTTGCAAGAATGATTTATTGAGTAAATAATAATTAATAGTTCAGTTATAAAATAATAAATAATCTATGACCAATGTCCCGAAATTCCCTAGAATTAAACTCTGGCTGTTTTAGAGTTCTTATCCAAATACTTTCTTCACATTTCCTTTGGAGTTTTGGCCCACTGAGATAAAAAGGCACCCCTTTCTAAAAGGTATATAATATATACCTTTATATATTATAATATATACTTTAATATATAATCTGTGGAGGGGGTCGATTAATGTAATGCTTACTGAGTAAACTGGAAAACGTTCCTGTTTTAGTTGCTTTCTTTGATGGAATGGCTGAAGGAGGGGAAAAATAGGTATTTCACAAAAAGAAAGGAAAATTCAAGAGCTCACGCAAGATAGGTTTATTTTCTTGGCAAGTCTGTTTCCGGAGGAATCGTTTATCTTCACAACATACACACACACACACACACACACACACACACACACACACCTTTATGATACTTTGTGGTCTTCAGTTTATCAAAGATTCTGAGATCCAGAAATTAAGCAGCTAGCCAAATGCCTCGATTTTGTTTTGTTTTATTTTATTTTTTGCAGCCTTCCAGTCCTGGATCCTGCAATGTAAGAGAAACTGGTCTGAAGGGTGCAGCAGAACTGTGGGTCTTATGTAGCTGAAGTGGGAGGGTTTTGTGAGTGTGTGAATGCAATCCTGCATTCACACACACACACAATGAAATTGGAATCAAGTGGTAGAATTACGGACTGCTTCATCTGCAGAAGCGAATGGGCAGCCCAGGATGCTCTGTGTCTCCATCCTGTACTGGAAGTTGTCCCTTGATGAGACCTTGGGATGCCATTCGAACAATCATAACTAGCCTAAATGATTTTTAATGGGATTTTTAAATTTTATAGACTTGGGGTTTTAAATTGGGAGGCCGATTGATTTAATCTCTTTTAATTATCTTAACTTTTGAATTGTATGTATTTTAATTTTGGCTGTTCACCGCCCTGAGTCCCTTTGGGAGAAGGGCGGTATATAAATTAAATTAATAAATAATAAATAAATAACTACCCGGGAACCTTGATCAGCTCTTCCAAAGCACAGACACCACCTTGTATTTCTACGATCAGATTTAAGAGTCCATTCCACACCGGAGTCCTGGGGCCTTTAGCTGTGGTGAGAAGGAAATGGTCGTGCCTCGGACTTTGAAAGACAGAAACACAGAGGGAGGAGAGAGAATGAGAGAGAGAAGCGGGGAGGGGAGAGGGAGGGAGAGAAAGAAATGTGTGCCTTGTGAAAGAATAGGGAGGGAGGAGAGGAGAGGAGGGAGGGAGGGAGAAGAGAGAGAGAATGAGAGAGAGAGAGAGAAGGTGGGTGGGAGAGAATGAGAAAGAGGAGAGAGGAAAGGAGAGAAGGAGGGAGAGGAGAGGAGAGAGAGAGAGAGGACGGAGGGAGGGAGAGGAGAGGAGAGGAGAGGAGAGGAGAGGAGAGGAGAGAGAGAAGGAGAGAGAGAAGGAGGGCGGGAGAGAATAAGAGAAAGAGAGGAGAGAGGAGAGGAAGGAAGGAGGGAGAGGAGAGGAGAGAAGAGAGAGGGGGGGACAGGAGGGAAGGAGGGGAGGGGAGGGGAGGGGAGGGAGGGAGGGAGAAGAAAGTGAGAGAATAAGAGAGGGAGGGAGGGAGAGGAGAGAGAATGAGAGAGGGAAAGAGAAGGAGGGAGAGAGAGAATGAGAGAAAGAGGAGAGAGGAAAGGAGAGAAGGAGGGAGAGGAGAGGAGAGGAGAGAGGAGAGGGAGAGGGAGAGGGAGAGGGAGAGGGAGAGGGAGAGGGAGAGGGAGAGAGAGA
The DNA here is from genome assembly GCA_022577455.1 of Arizona elegans. Taxonomy (NCBI): domain Eukaryota; kingdom Metazoa; phylum Chordata; class Lepidosauria; order Squamata; family Colubridae; genus Arizona; species Arizona elegans. Next base: position 2,397,017 of record JAKOOJ010000050.1, read on the forward strand.
GAGAGAGAGAGAGAGAGAGAGAGAGAGAGAGAGAGAGAGAGAGAGAAATGAATGCCTTGTGGAAGAATAGATTCAGGAGCGAAAACTGGCTCCTGAATCTAATCTATGAAATCTAGGACATCCTGCCTAATAGGGGCCCAGAAGCTTATTCTCCTTTTTCTGTGAGTATCTAAGATACAATAGAATTTCTCCGAGAATTCATGCAGGTAAGCTAACAGGAGCTGAGCTTTTGTGAATAAAGGGAGATGGAGGCAGAAGGAGCATTGCAGGGAATAGAAAGCGCAGGCCTCTATCTATTTAAATAGGCACAGTCTACTCTAGGCCAATAAACTAAGGGGGTTTTTCCCCCCTTTTCTTCCAAAAAGACTTCTTTTCGAATGGAATGGAATGGAATGGAATACTTTAATTGGCCAGCTGTGATTAGACACCCAAGGAATATCGATACAATGCATTCCATTTGAAAAATAAGTCCCATTCTGTTTTTTCTTTGCCTTTTCTTTTCCTCCTTTGCTTGCTGGCTCCTCCCTCCCTCCCTCCCTTTCTCCCTCCCTTCCCTTCCTCCCTCCCTTTCTTCCTTCCTCCCTCCCTTTCCTTCCTTTCCTTCTCTCCTCCCTCCCTTTCTTCCTTCCTTTCTTCCTCCCTCCCTTTCTTCCTTTCCTTCCCTCCTCCCTCCCTCCCTTTCTTCCTTCCTTTCTTCCTCCCTCCCTTTCTTCCTCTCTCCCTTCCTTTCCTTCTTTTCCTTCCCCCCTCCCTCCCTTTCTCCCTCCCTTCCCTTCCCTTCCTCCCTCCCTTTCTTCCTTTCCTTCCCTCCTCCCTCCCTTTCTTTCTTTCTTTCTTTCTTTCTTCCTTCTTCCCTTCCTTTCCTTCCTCCCTCCCTCCCTTTCTTCTTTCCTCCCTTCCTTTTTTGATGTCTTACATAATTCCTTTTCCCTTTGAATGACAGGTTAACTTTCCTATTTCAATTTTCCCAGCCACCGGAGCAGTGAGTTGAGATGTTTAATTGAATTTGCAGAGGTTCCCCCCCCCCCCCTCTTCTTCTTACCTCCATCAGTCTAGTTCTGTTCGTTTCTGGACTGGGATCTTTACAAAACAACAACAGCATAATTCCCATAAGAAAATGCAGTAGGCCTTGAAATGCCTCTTTGGCTTGACTGTATTTGTTCACTGATTTATTAGAGAGAAAAAATAGCTTTTTGCTTCAAGCTGATGTATCAGATTTTGTGAGATACTGAACTGTGGTTTGATTTAATTCTGAAGATGTTCCCCCTTTGAAATTATATTGAAATTCCCACAGTGTTAACCTTTCTGTCTAATAGGCTTGAATTAAGGATCTTTTTCTTTCTTCCTTTCTTTCTTTTTCTTTTTCTTTCCTCTTTTTTCTCTTCCTTCTCTTCCTTCTCTTTCTCCCTTCCTTCCTTTACTCCCTCCTTCCTCTTTCTTTCTTTTTTCTTTCTTTCTCTTTCTCTCCTTCTTTCTCTTTCTTTTTTTCCTCTTTTTCTTTCTTCTCTTCCTTCTCTTTCTCACTTCCTTCCTTTACTTCCTCCTTCCTCTTTCTTTCTCTTTCCTCTTTTTTCTCTTCCTTCTCTTCCTTCTCTTTCTCCCTTCCTTCCTCCTTCCTCTTTCTCTCTTTCTCTCTTTCTTTCCTTTTTCTTTCTTCTCTTCCTTCTCTCTTTCTCCCTTCCTTCCTTTACTTCCTCCTTCCTCTTTCTTCCTTCTTCTTTCTTTCCTCTTTTTTCTCTTACTTCTCTTTCTCCCTTCCTTCCTTTACTCCCTCCCTCCCTCCTTCCTTCCTTTCTTTCTCTTTCTTTCCTTATTTCTTTTTCTTTCCTTTTTTCTTCTCTTCTTTCTCTCTTTCTCCCTTCCTTCCTTAACTTCCTTCTTCTTTCTTTCTTTCTTTCTTTCTTTCTTTCTTTCTTTCTTTCTCTTTTTCCTTCTTTCTCTCTCTCTCTCCTTTCCTTTCTTCCTTTCCTCTCTCCTTCCACTCTCTCTTTCCTCCTTCTTATCTTCAAGTTGCCAAGATTAAGAAACACTGAACTGATATTATGAGCCATTCTATCATTTCACATGCAGCAAACAGTGGAAAAGTATATTCTTTAAGGCTGATTCTGTTGGGTTGGTAGGTAGCTTGATGGGTCTCCCTGCTCCAGCCATTGCCTATTTATGAAAATCTGAAGTCAGTGGGCCATATTAACTACAATAATGAGCATAACTGGCTGTGATTGGTTGTTTCAGTTTGTCGTGGGAGGGGGGAAAAGAGAGCGTAGAACAGACTTCCATCTTTCTGTCATTTCATTTTCCTTTATTTTATTTTATTTTATTTTCCTTTGAGCTAGTTTTGGCTCCTGCTGACTGCCTGGATTAGTCCCTGCATTTTTCTTGGAACTGTTTTTCAGAAGAGGTTCATCCTAGCCTTCTTTGATGGCCTGAGAGAGGGAGATTGGCTATCCAACTGGTGTTGTCCCTAAGGCAGAATTAGAACTCATGGCCTCTTGTTTTTCAGCTCAGTGCCTTTAACTACTAGGTAGGCCATACAGCTTCTTTGGTTTTCCTTAGCTCCTGAGATTTCAACAAGTGAAGTGCTTTTGTTGACACAAATAACGTAAGATTTTAAATGGTGGCTCTAGACCCAAACATTCTATATCCCCCATAACAAAAACTGTGTCAGCACGTCAAGATGCATTTATCCTAGTGCTGACATAAGAAGGAGAATGCAGGCATCTGCAACGGGACGGTTGCCTTTCACCTACTTATTTCCTCTGGAGATAATGTCCCCTAGGAGATGGATGGGAGGGGGGAATTCTTTGAATTGGAGCAGTAGATAGGGGTGAATGATTGGGAAGATGGCCAATGAATGCAGAGGAGTGGGGGAAGGAAGAGGAGGGGTTTTGGGGCAGCACGTCAGTGCCTGCTGCAACGAGTTGATGTAAAAAGTGCTGTGCTTAATAAAATGAAAGTTTGTTTTATAAAAGTCTTTGTTTGCAATGCAATTTATTTGAAGACAGCCTGAAAACCTGATAAACTGACTCTTTTAACACACTGCCATGACTTCGACAACTCATTTGTTTATTACATCTTTATGATTTGATCTCAAGGTGGCAAACATACTTCAGATCCAGCTGAGAGAGAAGGACTGGTCCAAAGTCACCCAGCTGGCTTTCATGCTTAAGGTGGGACTAGAACTCACCATCTCCATGTGATGGGCCCAAAATCACCCAGCTGGCTTTCATGCCTAAAGTGGGACATCACTTACTGTCCCCTGGTTTCTAGGCGAGCACTTTAAGGATTAGATATTTTGGTGGGAAATGACATTGGAAGCAGGTATTCCTGCCATGTAGAATTCAGGAACATTATAATAAATGTGAGTTGTTTGTTTGTTTGTTGATTGCAACTGTGTACATACAGGATTCTAATTAGGGGATATATTTCTGGAGAAATCCCTGCTTTTTTTACATTCACATCAGGGAAGAATAAGGGATTCTCAGAAGAATTGCAAAGACAGAGGAAGAGAAAGGGGTTTTTGCTGGTGTGATGAATATTTGGGAAAATAGAAATGTTCTGGTTGTACCCCAAATGATTCCTAGTCTTGGATTTATTAAGAAACACTTGTGCTTTTTCAATGAAGGGATCACAGGGGGAAATAGGGGGCTTCTTTGAGTGAAAAGGCATTTGACTTCACATTTTGAGACATAAATGTTTAATTGGTGCCCGGATAAGGGATATTGGCTACGCATAGCTGGCATTGGATGAAAGCTAATGGAATGTAAGCCAGAGAAGCAATGTTCTTTTATGTATACAGGTAGTCCTTGACTTACAACCACAACTGAGCCCAACATTTCTGTTGCTAAGCAAGTCAGTTATTAAGTGAATTTTGCTCCATGTCTTTCCTTCTTGCCACAGTTGTTAAGTGAATCACTGCAGTTTTTAAGTTGGTAACGCTAAGTGAATGTCATTAAGTGAATCTGGCTTCCCTATTGATTTTGCTGATCAGAAGGTCACAAAAAGGGATCACATGATCCCAGGACACTGCAACCATCATAAAGATGAGTCAGTTGCCAAGCATCCGGATTTTGATCACATGACCATGAGGATGCTGCAACCGTCATAAGTATGAAAAATGGCCGTAAATCTTTTTTCCATTGTAACTTCAAGCAGTTACTGGATGAACTGTTATAAGTCGAGGATTATCTGTATTCCGTTTCATTCTTTTTCTTCTCTTTTTTGACCAGTGGCACATGAATCTTTTCCTTAAATTTTCCCCTAGTAGTGGCCAAAGTTGTGGAAACTTTTTGGGGAAAGTGTATTTTTGAGGTTTGATGGATAATAACACCACTTTTTTTTTTTTTTTGGAGTTTCAAGATAATCCTATTCCACTGCTGGAATGGCCTGGGAATAGCCCAGACCTTTAACCCAATGGAAAATCTATGGAACCAAGTAAAGAAACCTGTTAGTCAGAAGCGACCCAGCAATAAAACCCAGTTAATAGAAGCCATCCTTCAATCTTGGTTTCACATGATAACACCTGCAGAACTAAAAGACTTGGTTCACTCCATGGGAAGACATTGTAAGGCCATCATTCATGCTAAAGGTTACCCAACGAAGTATTAACTGACATGGGGATAATTTTTGTATATCTCGTTTTTTCTATGGTGATCATTTTTGTATATCTCATTTTTTTTCTACGTGTTTCATTTTTCTTCTTTATACTGTAACTGTTATTCTAATAGCAAATCCTTCATAAAAGTTATTGCATTACATTCTTGATTCAAATATCTTTCCATTGATATATAATTTTATGGTACTACTCCAAAAAAAAAAAAAAAAAAGTGGTGTTATTAGCTAGTTTTAGAAAATACACTTTTCCCAAAAGGTTTCCACAATTTTGGCCACTACTGTATAGTTTTCTCTGAACAAACAGAATTTAATTTAATTCATTGCATTTCTATGCCGCCCAACTCCCAAGGGACTCTGGGCGTCATGTCTTGGCTACATGAGAATTCAGACAGCTAAGTTCCCAGTTAGCATAAATGATAGCAAATTCAAGCACTTGACCCGTCATGTGTGAACATGAATTCGGTTCCACTACTGAGTGGGGAGTTCGCTATCGAATCAACCTCAAGCATGTTTCTTTACTGCTGTTGGCTCAACAATTGATGCCTTGGAACTGCCGAATTTGGGAATAGGATGTGAATGGTGTTACATTTGCACAGATATGAATTTTGATGAGCTTGGCTGGCAACATCTCATTCATGCATTCAAAGTATCAACTGTCAGTTTCCTGAAAATTAACAGCCTGTTTGGTGTAGTGGTTAAGGTTTTGGCCTAAAACCTAAGAGACTGTGAGTTCTAGTCCCACTTTAGGCATAAAGCCAAACTGGTGTCTTTGGACCAATCACTAGGAGACTGTGATTTCTAGTCCCATCTTAGGCACAAAAGTCGGCTGGGTGACTTTGGGCCAATCACCAGGAAATGTTGAGTTGTAATCCTGCCTTAGATACGAAAACCAGCTGGGTGATTTTTGGGCCAGTCCCTCTCTCTCAATCCAGCCCACCTCACAGGATTGTTGTTCTGAGAAAAATGGGAGGAGGAAGATGTATTTGGATATGTTCACTATTATTTATAAAGTAATAAAGGCAGGACAAAAATCTAATCTGAATAAAATACAATAATTTGTATGAACACATTTGATTGAATATCTAATATCTCCTATCAGACATATCAAGCCAGTCAGGTGCAGCAATAAGAGCATTAAGTTTAGGTCCAATGTATAAATCCTTATTTGATGTTGAATTTGAGCTAATCATCATCTTTAATAGTCAACCAGCAAAGGTGGTAGATCAGTGGTTCTCAACCTGTGGGTCGGGACCCCTTTGGGGGTCGAACGACCCTTTCACAGGGGTCGCCTAAGACCATCGGAAAACACATATTTTCAATGGTTTTAGGAATAATTTTATGGTTGGGGGTCACCACAACATGAGGAACTGTATTAAAGGGTCATGGTATTAGGAAGGTTGAGAACCACTGTGGTAGATGGATGCTGTATTCAGAACCTTGGACAGAGCACATCAAAAGAGAGAAGCTATATTTCAGCAAAATGTAGAGAGACCTTCTCTAAGCTAATGTTGGTCCTCTTCTACATCCTTCTTCTTTTATATTAACAACTGTTGCACACTTCCCTCCCCATCACTTGTTAAGGTACAGAACGGGGGTGTTCCAAGCGTAAGGAGTCAACAAAGCAACTTCCTTGAGCCTCAAAGGTTGCTCAAAATTGCAATCTGATTGAAGAGAATATTTGTAGCTCAGAGTTGAACTGTGAGGGTCTTATGACCAGTTTTTCACACTTACAACCATCGCAGCATCCCCATAGTCATGGGATCAACATTTAGATGGTTGGCAACTGGCTCATATTTATGACGGCTGCCAGTGGTGAAATCCAATTTTATTTACTACCGGTTCTGTGGGCGTGGCTTGGCGGGCGTGGTGTAGCTTGGTGGGCGTGGTGTAGCTTGGTGGGTGTGGCAGGGGAAGGATACTGCAAAATCTCCATTCCCATCCCACTCCAGGGAAAAGATACTGCAAAATCCCCATTCCCTCCCCACTCCTGGGGGAAGGATATTGCAAAATCTCCATTCCCATCCCACTCCAGGGAAAAGATACTGCAAAATCCCCATTCCCTCCCCACTCCTGGGGAAAGGATATTGCAAAATCCCCATTCCCTCCCCACTCCTGGGGATAGGATATTGCAAAATCTCCATTCCCATCCCACTCCAGGGAAAAGATACTGCAAAATCCCCATTCCCTCCCCACTCCTGGGGGAAGGATATTGCAAAATCTCCATTCCCGTCCCACTCCAGGGAAAAGATACTGGAAAATCCCCATTCCCTCCCCACTCCTGGGGGAAGGATATTGCAAAATCCCCATTCCCTCCCCACTCCTGGGGATAGGATATTGCAAAATCTCCATTCCCATCCCACTCCAGGGAAAAGATACTGCAAAATCCCCATTCCCTCCCCACTCCTGGGGGAAGGATATTGCAAAATCTCCATTCCCATCCCACTCCAGGGAAAAGATACTGCAAAATCCCCATTCCCTCCCCACTCCTGGGGGAAGGATATTGCAAAATCTCCATTCCCATCCCACTCCATGGAAAAGATACTGCAAAATCCCCATTCCCTCCCCACTCCTGGGGATAGGATATTGCAAAATCTCCATTCCCACCCCACTCTGGGGCCAGCCAGAAGTGGTATTTGCCAGTTCTCCAAACTGCTCAAAATTTCTGCTACCGGCTCTCCAGAACCTGTCAGAACCTGCTGGATTTCATCCCTGATGGCTGCAGTGTCCCAGGACCTTTTGCAGCCTTCTGACAAGCAAAGTCCATGAAGGACGACAGATTCACTGAACATTCGTGTTACTAACTTAACAACTATAGTGATTCACTTAACAACCGTGGCAAGAAAGGTTGAAAACAGAGGGCAAAACTCTTTTAATGACTGTTTCGCTTAGCAACAGAAATTTTGGTCTCAACTGTGGTTGTAAGTCGAGGATTACCTACATTGGTCTGATCCAGGACAGTAACGATTATGGGAGATTTGCTTATGGCAGTATTCAAAGCAAGGGGAATATTTCCCCCATTGGAACAGCCTGCTAGGCTAACTTTAATTCCACAGTCTTCAGTGGGGAGGAAAAAAAAAGATACTTGATTAGAAAACTTCAAAGAATTGGGGAACCAGTAGCTGTCACATTTGACAGTACTTAATTAAAGTAGAAGACACTTTCCCAGCTTCCAATCAAGAATGACTAACTTGGATTTCAATCTGCCTTCCCATCAAACTGACATTCTCTAGACTCGTGGCTGTACTGAATCTTAATCACTAAGCTGTTAAGAAAGTCCCTTAACAAGTTCGTGGAGAACTGAGATAGTGCGGGGAATGCCCACTGATTTTGGGGTGTGGTGGAGTGGGGTGAAGCTTCGGTTAAGGCCTCTTGCTAATTCATTTTTGGTTAAATTCCTGTTGCTAATTTTCAAAAAGAGGGATATTTTTATGCATGTACGCCTCCTGGTTTGCTTGCTTGGTTGTTAGTATGCATCCTGGTTAACCATGCTAATGCTGTTCCCTTGTGCAATTTCTGCCAGACAATCTCTTTCCAAAGCTGTTTTAACATTGCAAAAGAGGCTTCTGTTTTTCTACTTTATTTTCAGGGCACTTTTAACACTTTTCTTATGGTGGGAGAAGAGGCAGCTGGTTGGTGTTATGGGAGACCTTGCTCCATTTTTTCAGAAAGTTCCTTGCTACCCAGCATACCCAAACTGAAAAGGGCCTCTGAGAATGAGCTCCCAATTGGAAACCTCGCTTATAATTTAATTTAAATGGTTACGATGTTGAGACTCTAGAAAAAATGCAGAGAAGAGCAACAAAAATGATTAGGGGACTAAAGGCTAAGACATGTGAAGAACAGTTGCAGGAATTGGCCTTGTCTAGTTTAATGAAAAGAATGTCAATGTGTTAAGTGTTTGCCAGCTGAGCTTCCATTCTGAGATTTTTATTTTTTTTTTAAATTTGATTTATATGCCACCCTTCTCCGGAGACTCAGGGTGGCTTACAATGCGTTAAGCAATAGCCTTCATACTTTTGTATATTTATACAAAGTCAGCTTATTGCCCCCACAACTGGGTCCTCATTTCACCTACCTTAGAAAGGATGGAAGTCTGAGTCAACCTTGAGCCTGGTGAGATTCGAACCTGCAGAAATTGCAGGCAGCTGTGTTAATAACAGGGTGCATTAAACCACTGTACTACCAAGGCTCCACTGTACTACCAAGGATTTACGGTGAGACATTGGACTACTGCGCATGTCTACGTTCTTTCTTTTCTAACTTCTTGATTTATTTTCCTTTGTCCTGTAAAATGTAGTTAGCTAGTTTGTTTTACTTTTATAATAAAATGTTTCTTAGAATATATACTTCGGGTTTTCTTTCTTTGAAAGTATACACCATGGAAAACAAGATCCATTCACCTCTAATTAGTTACAGTTTTCCCCGGTGGGGGGGGGAACGAGGCTTCGACAAAGAAGGACTAGGGATGACATAATAGCAGTGTTCCAATATTTGAGGGGGTCAGCCTATTCTCCAAAGCACTTGAAGGCAGGACAAGGAACAATGGATGGAAACTAATCAAGGAGAGAAGCAAACTAGAACTAAGGAGGAATTTTCAGACAAAACAATTACAATTAATCAATGGAACAATTTGCCACCAGAAGTTGTGGGTGCTCCAATACTGAAGTTTTTTTTTAAAAAAAGAGATTGGACAGCCATTTGTCAGAAAGGGTTTCCTGCTTGAGCAGGGGGTTGGACTAGAAGACCTCCAAGGTCCCTTGTAACTTTGTTATTGTTAACTGAGAAGCCAGGGAGGCTGTCAACTTGATGCCGTTCATTTAGTGACTGCTTGAAGTTATAATGCCCCTGAAAAAATGATTTATGGCCACTTTTCCCCACTTACAAATCCTTGCAGCATCTCCATGGTCATGTGATCAAAATTTGGATTCTTGGCAACTGGCATGTTTTTATGATATTGCAGGGTCCCAGAGTCATGGGATTTTTTTTTGTAACCCGCTGACAAGGAAAAATCAATGGAGAAACCAGATTCATTTAACAGCCGTGTTACTAACTTAACAACTGGAGTGATTCATTTAACAACTCTGGCAATAAAACAAAATGGGGCAAAACTCACTTTACAACCATCTTGCTTAGCAACAAACATTATGGGCTCCGTTGTGGTCATAAGTCAAGGACTACCTGTAGGAGCTTCCAAAAGAAGAGCCCTGTTATTATAAAATTTTTTAAATATTTTTTAATATTTTTAATATTCAAAGTTTAATTTGTTTTAAATTGATTGGGGTTTCTTTTAATCTGTCTGGGCCAAACTATTTAATTCGATTTTATTTCTGCTTTTTAAATTTTGTATGTATGTATTTTATTGTTGGCTGTTCACCGCCCTGAGTCCTTCGGGAGTAGGGCGGTATATAAATCAAATAAAAGTCAACTAAGTAAAGTAAAGTTAGCCTACAGTGGCCAAAATAATGGTTCTGGCTAACCATTTTAGTTAAACGGTTGGCGCCATGGTGACGCAGTGGTTAGAATGCAGTATTGCAGGCTAATTCTACTGACTGCCAGCAGTTCGATCCTGACCAGCTTAAGGTTGACTCAGCCTTCCATCCTTCGGAAGTCGGTAAAATGAGGATCCAGTTCGTTGGAGGCAATATACTGATGTTGTAAACTGCTTAGAGAGGGCTGTAAAAGCACTATGAAACCTGGAGGAGCCTGGTTTAGCTCAACAGACAGAAGCACTGTAATTTAACACCAGCTGTCTGCAATTAAAGTAAGATCGAATCTCGCCAGGCTCAAGGTTGACTCAGCCTTCCATCCTTTCTAAGGTAGGTAAATTGAGGACCCAGTTTGTGGGGGCAATAAGCTGACTTTGTATAAATATACAAAATTATGAAGGCTATTGCTTAACGCACTGTAAGCCGCCCTGAGTCTCCGGAGAAGGGCGGCATATAAATCAAATAAAATAAAAAAAGTGCTATTGCTATTAAAAGGCAAAAGCTTTCATGGGCTGCGGTTCTCTTCATTGTCTCAAAGGTGCTTCTTTAAAAAGTCAGCCGGACTTTATTTTGCCTTGAAGACGTTTTCCTTCTCATCCAAGAAGCGTCTTCTAAAGACCTGAAGAAGCTTCTCGGATGAGAAGCGGAACGTCTTCAAGCCAAAACAAAGTCCAGCTGTCTTTTGAAGAAGGACCTTTGGGACAGCCATGACCTGGAAGACTGAGAATCCCCATTGATAGCTCCCTTCATCAGATGCGTATTATTGCCTGTAGTTGCCCAACTGGCCAATTCTTTTCACAATGCCCAATCTGGATGTATGCATAAGAGTCTATAAGGTGTTGAAGAATTAGAATTTCCCTGAAATATGCCAAGCCAGGGACACCCACCAAGCGGGATAGGGAGGTCAAAAAAGTAATTTTGACTCCTGACTACCCCCTACCCTTCTCTAAGCAAATTGGTGAATTAGAATAGAGGAGGGATTTATTTATTTTTTTAGTCTACAATAATGTAAGAGCTGTTTGGTGTGGGGGTTAATACATTTGGTACGTGACATTTGTTTTTCTCTTAAGGAGAAGATATGTCTGGAAATCGAGTCCTGGCATCTGGACTTATTTTGGGGATGGGGGCTGGTTTGAGTTGTTATGCTGTCCACACAAAGACTGAAGAAGCTGCTTACAGTAGTGGCCAAAATTGTGGGAACCTTTTGGGAAAAGTGCATTTTCTCAAACTAGCTAATAACACCATCTTTTTTTTTTTTTTTGAAGTAGTAGTACCATAAAATTATATATCAATGGAAAGATAATTGAATCAAGAATGTAATGGAATCACTTTTATGAAGGGTTTGCTCTTAGAATAGCAGTTACAGGATAAAGAAGAAAAGTGAAACGCGTAGAAAAAAAACGAGATAGACAAAAATGATCACCATAGAAAAAATGAGATATACAAAAATTATCCCCATGTCAGTTAATACTTAGTTGGGTAACCTTTAGCATGAATGACGGCCTTACAACGTCTTCCCATGGAGTGAACCAAGTCTTTTAGTTCTGCAGCTGTTCTAATGTGAAACCAAGATTGAATGATGGCTTCGATTAACTGGGTTTTATTGCTGGATCACTTCTGACTAACAAGTTTCTTTAATCGGCTCCATAGATTTTCAACTGGGTTAAGGTATGGGCTATTCCCAGTCCATTCCAGCAGTGGAATAGGATTACCTTCAAAATCCAAAAAAAAAAAAGTGGTGTTATTAGCCATCAAACCTCCAAAATACACTTTTCCCAAAAGGTTTCCACAATTTTGGCCATTACTGTATATGGACAGCGAACCATCTCAAACCAACAAGAAAATAACTCCAGTTGCCAGGACTCCATTTGCAGACTAGTCTTGATTACAGGTGCTCTTCCACTGACAATCCTTCATTTAGCCACCATTCAAAGTTACAATGGCTCTGAAGAAAAGTGACTTACAGCTTTGTCCTCCACTTAACAACCCATTGCAGCAAGCTATGGTCATGTGATCAAGATTCAAGCCCATGGCAACCTGGACGTATTTATGACTATTGCAGCATCCCGGGGTCTCACAATTATCATTGGTAACCTTCCCAGACAGCTTCTGGCAATGGGGGACCGTGGATTCATTTGTTGTGGCCTGTCAGCAGCCTGTGCAGATTGTAGCTGATTCCGACAACGAGGAGGCTGGTGTGGTGCTGCGCCAGCAGCCTGTGCAGCTGGCGCTCGAGTCGGACAGTGAGGAGGCTGGAGAAGATGTGGTGCCAGAGGCGGGGATTCAGCCAGGGCCTTCAGAACCTCCAGAAGCTCCTTTAAGTGAAGAGGACGAAGAGGAGGAGCCTCTTCTCAATGCACGGGCGCGCAGAGCTGCCAAAAGGCAGGAGTGGCTCCTCAGGAGGAGGTCTCCTCGAGAGGAAGGCTTGGGGCTAATTGGCCACTCCCTTAGCCTATTTAAGGAGGAATGCCGATTGCAGCAAGTTGTAGGGAACAACTTTAGTTCACTCTCCTTCGCATCTGGATTCTCTGCAAAATTGCTTCTGGGCTTTCTGCCAACTCTAGTAAGATTCTGATTACCTTATCTCAGAATTCTGGTAGGCTGTTAAGACAGTTTATTAACAGCCTTTGGTTGATAAAGACTGAGTTATTTGAGTAAAATACGCTTTGTATAGAGTTTGTGTGTGCTGCATTCTTTGGGGTCTGTAGCTGGGGCAGAACATCATTCAACAACCACATATTCATCTAATTGCAGTGAGTCTCTTTATGACTGGGTGTGGGGGAAGTGGTAAAATCAGGTGTAAATCACTTAACAATTGCAATGGAAATTCTGGTTCTAAATTGTGATCGTAAGTCGAGGACTACCTGTAAAAGTATAATAATTTTAGTATAATTTTATTTCTATACCGCCCTTCTCCCGAAGGACTCAGGGTGGTGTACAGCCTATTTAAAAACACAAGACAAACATCAATTAAAAATTTAAAATTATTAAATAAATTCGGCTCAATTTAAAACCCCAGAAATTTAAAATATTCCAATTTAAAATTATGTTGATAGCCCAGCCTGGCGGAACAACAGGGTCTTCAGTGCACAGCAAAATACTCGGAGATCTTACGTAAAAAGCGATAATATGAACAAATGTCTGCCTCTATAGATGTACAACATATCCCAGTGAATAACCCCAGTTAGATTTACCCAAGCAGTTATCTACGGAGATTCTCAGTCATCCAGGTCATGGTTGTCCCAAAAGTGCTTTTTTCAAGAGGCAACTGGATTTTCTGGGATTTTTTTTTTTTAAGACATTCTGCTTCTCATCTAAGAAGCTTCTTCAACTCTGACTGGATGCCCCACCATCCAGAGTTGAAGAAGCTTCTTGGATGAGAAGCAAAATGTCTTCAAAAACAACAACAACAAAACAGAAAGTCCAGTTGCCTCTTGAAAAAAACATCTTTGGTAGTTACTTCTGAATAAACAGGATGATATCCTAAGAGGCCCAGTCCAGTTTTAACGCAGGAGGACCATTTTTTTTTAATGGAAAAGAGCTGGTTGGAAGGTCTTTGAGGCTGGTAGCCTGTACCATGATGGGCCACCTGTAAATAAAAATTTTGTCTCCTAGTTAATAGAGCAGTCTATTGATGTCTGTTGAGTGTGTTGTTTTTCTAGTTTGTCAGTTCTCTCTCCATCCTCTCATCCAGAACTTCAAGGAAGGCATTCAGTTCTCCGATTTTGTCTTTGTAATGACAAGGTTGCAGAGGCTGTGACAGAGAGACCAAAAAGGGTCCATGTCAGGGGTGAAATCCAGCAGGTTCTGACAGGTTCTGGAGAACCGGTAGCGGAAATTTTGAGTAGTTCAGAGAACCGGCAAATACCACCTCTGGCTGGCCCCAGAGTGGGGAGGGAATGGGGATTTTGCAGTATCCTTCCCCTGGAGTGGGGTGGGAATGGAGATTTTGCAGTATCCTTCCCCTGGAGTGGAGAGGGACTGGGGATTTTGCAGTATCCTTCCCCTGGAGTGAGGAGAAAATGGGGATTTTGCAGTATCCTTCCCCTAGAGTGGGGTGGGAATGGAAATTTTGCAGTATCCTTCCCCTGGAGTGGGGTGAGAATGGAGATTTTGCAGTATCCTTCCCCTAGAGTGGGGTGGGAATGGAGATTTTGCAGTATCCTTCCCCTGGAGTGGGGTGAGAATGGAGATTTTGCAGTATCCTTCCACTAGAGTGGGGAGGGAATGGGGATTTTGTTGTATCCTTCCCCTGGAGTGGAGAAGGAATGGAGATTTTGCAGTATCCTTCCCCTGGAGTGGGGAGGGAATGGAAATTTTGCAGTATTTTTCCCCTACCACACCCACCAAGCCTCACCATGCCCACCAAGCCACGCCCACAGAACCCCTAGTAAAAAAATTGGATTTCACCACTGATTCATTATTTATCGATAAAAGAATCTGGGGTTTCTTTCATGCTAATCCAGGATCCAGCAGTTAATTTATTTATTAGTTTATTTATTAGTTTGATTTATATGCTGCCCTTCTCCGGAGACTCAGGGCGGTTTACAATGCCTTAAGCAATAGCCTTCATACTTTTGTATATGCCTGCTTAGTAGGGCTTTTGCCCCCCACAACAAAGCGGTGTTCTATTTTATACAAAGTCATCTTATTGCCCCCACAATCCGGGTCCTCATTTTACCTACCTCGAAAGGATGGAAGGCTGAGTCAACCTTGAGCCTGGTGAGAATTGAACTTGCAGTAATTGCAGGCAGCTGGCAGCTAAATATTACTTTAACAGTAGTTTAGTCCACTGCACCACCAGGCTCCTAATCGTTCGTAGGAGAGCATAGACCTCAAGCATAACTGGGCTGTTGCTCAGAAAGGCAGATTTAGGGAGCCGCTAATGAAGTCAGCCTTTCAATGGCGCTAGTCCTCATGCAGCCCTTTCTTTCTCTCTCTCTCTCTCTCTCTCTCTCCCTAGCTCTCAGCAAAGGAACCCCAAAGGGGCCACGACGATGGCCAGCAGTCCTTTGCCGGCCCCCACCGAACTGCTTCTGACCGTCCCGTCCAACGCCTTCCCCCCAGAACCGCTGACCCAGCCCGCTCCGGCCTCTCGCGGCTCCTCGGTCCCGTCGGCGGGCGCCATGAAGCCTAACCAGGTGGGCCAAGTGATCCTGTACGGCATCCCCATCGTCTCGCTGGTGATCGACGGGCAGGAGCGCCTGTGCCTAGCTCAGATCTCCAACACGCTGCTCAAGAACTTCAGCTACAACGAGATCCACAACCGTCGGGTGGCGCTGGGCATCACCTGCGTGCAGTGCACGCCCGTCCAGCTGGAAATCCTGCGCAGGGCCGGGGCCATGCCCATCTCCTCGCGCCGCTGCGGGATGATCACCAAGCGGGAGGCCGAGCGCCTCTGCAAGTCGTTCCTGGGCGAGAACCGGCCGCCGAAGCTCCCCGATAACTTCGCCTTCGACGTGTCCCACGAGTGCGCCTGGGGCTGTCGGGGCAGCTTCATCCCTGCGCGCTACAACAGCTCCCGGGCCAAATGCATCAAGTGCAGCTACTGCAGCCTCTACTTCTCGCCCAACAAGTTCATCTTCCACTCCCACCGGACCCCCGACGCCAAGTACCTGCAGCCCGACGCCGCCAATTTCAACTCCTGGCGCCGCCACCTCAAGCTGACCGACAAAAGCCCGCAGGACGAGCTGGTCTTCGCCTGGGAAGACGTCAAAGCCATGTTCAACGGGGGCAGCCGCAAGCGAGCCTTGCCTTCCTCGGCCGCGCCGTCGAGCCACCCGCGGCCGCCGCAGCCGCCGCCGCCGCAGCCGCCTTCTTGCCACCCTCTGGCTTCGGTTAAGACCGGCGGGGTGGGCTTGGGAAGCGGCGGAGGCGGCTTGCTCAGCCCGCATCTCTTAGCCGGACCCCCGCCGCCTCCCCCGCCGCCGGACCTGACCCAGAAGCGGCCCCGCTTCGACGACGACAGCGAGCTCCAAGAAGCGGTGGCGGCGGCGGCTGCAGCGGCCGCGGCTATGGCGCACGGCAAAGCCCCGCGGAACTACCCGGTCATCCCGGTGCCCAGCAAGGGAGCCTCCTTCGGGGGCGTCCTGCAGAAGTTCCCCGGCTGCGGGGGGCTTTTCCCGCACCCTTACGGCTTCCCGGCCGCCGCCGCCGCCGCTTTCAGCCTCTGCCACAAAAAGGAAGAAAGCGACGGGCTGGGCGTCGGGGGTCAAAGCGGATCGGGGGCTCCCAAAACGGCGTCGGGAGCCCCGTCGGCCGGAGCGGGTCTCTCCGGTCTCTTTTGGCCCGGGAGTCGCAAAGATGCGGCGGCGGCGGCGGCTGCCGCTTTCTATCCGCCTTTCTGTATGTTTTGGCCTCCCCGGGCGCCGGGGGGGCTTCCAGGGCTGCCCACTTACCTGCAGCCCCCGCCGCCCCCTCCTCAACCGCCGGGCTGCTCGGCTCTGGGCGGGGAGAGCTCCAGCCTGCTCCGCCAAGCTTTCCTGGACCTGGCCGCCGAACCCAGTGGCGAGGGGGCGGCCGCAGGGTTGGGGGCACCTCCCGCCGCCGCCCCCCAAGCTAGCGGGGCTGCGGGAGGGGGCAGCAGCCGGGAGCCCCGCGCTTTCGAAGGCGGCGGCGAAGGCGGCGGGTCCCCCACCTCCGAAGGCGCGGTGCCCGCTGCCCACTTGCTGGACGGCCAAGCGCGGCCCAAGGGGGGCTCTGCCTACCACCACTCCAGCGCCTTCCGCCCGGTGGGCGGCAAGGAGGACTCGGAGAGCCTGGCCAAGCTCCACCAACACCATCAGCCGTCGGGCCGGCCTTCCTCGCCGCCGCCGCCGCTCCTGCTCCTGCCGACGGATCGCGAGCCTGCCCTCCAGCCGGCCGGACCTCGGCTTCTCTCCCCCGGCGGGACCAGTTGCAGCTTCCCCAGCGAGGACAGCAGCGAGGAGGAAGAAGAGGAAGAGGAGGAAGAAGAAGAGGAAGAGCCGGAGGTGGACGTGGAGAGCCATCGGCAGCCCGGCGAGGAGGAGGAGGAGGAGGAGGAAGAGGAGGAAGAGCGGAGGGGGGAGGAAGGAGAAGGAGGGGAGGCCGGCCACTTCCAGCAAAGCCGGGGACTGACGGACAAAGCGGGCTGCCGGGAGAGATCGAACTCTTCCAGCGTTGCCCCGACGGGGCCTTTCCCTGGCCAGGAGAGCCCGGCTGTCCCCGAGGCCGAACAGCTGCCGCCGCCGCCGCTCCCTCCGTCTGCGCCCCCCTGCCTCCCCAAAGGGCCCGGCAGCCCCACTCTCCACACAGCCCAGGAGATCCCAACGACGCCCTACAAAGATGTAAATAGCCCCCCTGAAATCTGCAAGTGTTGCTATGGGGGAGATGGGAGAGGAGGGGGGGTTGCTGTGAGCTGGGAATTATTTTTTTTTTAAATTTGATTTATATGCCACCCTTCTCTGGAGACTCAGGGTGGCTTACAATGCGCTAAGCAATAGCCTTCATCCTTTTGTATATTTATACAAAGTCAGTTTATTGCCCCCACAATCTGGGTCCTCATTTCACCTACCTTAGAAAGGATGGAAGGCTGAGTCAACCTTGAGCCTGGTGAGATTTGAATTTGCAGTAATTGCTGGCAGCAGATGTAAGTGGATGTTAATAACAGTGCTTTAGTCTGCTGAGCCACCAGAGCTCATTTCCCTGTGGAATATTTTTTTGTGTGTGTTCAAAAGTTTTATTGAAGTATAATATAAATACAAAATACAAAACAATACAAAATACAGAAGAAAACAATAGGAAAATAAAGGAGGGGGAAAGTGTAGAGCAAGTGGGAAAAACAAAGGGAAAAAAAAGCATTGACTTCCAACTCCTTTTAATGTGGTCGATAGAATAAGATTATAACATCAAACCTTAACTTTTTACAGTTGTGTATTTTATTATTTTATTAGCCGTATTAGTCATATTATTTTATTAGTCATATTAGTCATATTTATTAGTCATATTACATATAGTGTAATAATATAAACTAGCCATTTCTATAACAACAAAACCAAAATCGGCAAAACCCCAAATCAAAGTTTCATTTGTTTCCCCCCATCACCTCGAGCACAAAATCCAGAAGTGGTTTCCAAGTTCAGGTAGTCCTTGGCTTAGGACCACAATTGAGCCCCAAATTTCTGTTGTTAAATGAGACATTTGTGAAGTGAGTTTTGCCCCATTTTACAACCTTTATTGCCACCATTGTTAAATGACTCCCTTAAATTGATAAGTTAGTAACCCAGTTGTTAAGGTAATCATTTAAATCCAGACTGGTGTTCTTAAATTATTGGGTTTTCTTTTTCTCCTAATACAGGTAGTCCTACACTTATAAACACTGTTGAATCCAACATTTCTGCTGCTAAGTGAAACAGCTGCTAAGTGAACCCATTGCCCAGCATCCCAAATTTGATCATGTGACCACAGAGCTGCTGCTCAAAAAACAGTCATAAGTTACTTTTTTTTCAATTCCCTTGTACCATTGAACAGTGAATAGAATAGAATAGAATAGAATAGAATAGAATAGAATAGAATAGAATAGAATAGAAAATATGGCATGGCATGGCATGGCAGAGTTGGAAGGGACCTTGGAGGTCTTCTAGTCCAACCCTCTGCCTAGGCAGGAAACCCCACACCACTTCAGACAAATGGTTATCCAACATCATCTTAAAAACTTCCAGTGTTGGAGAATTTACAACTTCTGGAGGCAAGTTGTTCCACTGATCAATTGTTCTAACTGTCAAGAAATTTCTCCTTAGTTCTAGGTTGCTTCTCTCCTTGATGAGTTTCCATCCATTGCTTCTTGTTCTACTCTCAGGTGCTTTGGAGAATAGCTTGACTCCCTCTTCTTTGTGGCAGCCCCTGAGATATTGGAAGACTGCTACCATGTCACCATTAGTCCTTCTTTTCATTAAACGAGACATACCCAGTTCCTGCAACAATTCTTCATATATTTTAGCCTCCGGTCCCCTAATCATCTTTGTTGCTCTTCTCTGCACTCAGTCACTAAATAAATTGTAAACTGAGGACTACCTATAATCATTTTACTTCTGTTGCCTGCAAAATGCTGCCTTCCTTTCCAAATCATATCACTTTTTTTCCAAAGTCACTGAAAAGCTGTTCCCCCCACCTCTGACAAACCTACAAGACTAAATTTGGTGGGGGTGGGGGGTGGGAATCCAATCCAAGTGTGTAATCCACAAAGAAACTTACACCGGTTACCATTTGAAGATTCTTGTTTTAATTTGCCTGACCTTCAAAACTGGCACAACGAAGAGCCCTTTTAGCGTTAGCCCCCAGTCGAAGATACATTTAAGTAGTAAAGCTGGTTAGGAGTGAAACCCGATTCCTGGGGTCCCCATGGATAGATTGATGTTGTTTTCTTGGAAGCAACATAGACAAGAATAGTTGTATCCCTTGGTGGGATTCAGCCGGTTCGCACCCCTTCGGGAGAACCGGTTGTTAACTTTCTGAGCAGTTTGGCAAACTGGTTGTTGGAAGAAATCATTAGGGCAGAGAACCGGTTGTTAAATTACTTGAATCCTACCACTGGTTGTATCTCAGGGTTGAACATGGTGCAGAGTTTGGTTATTTCTTGCAGATGTTTCATTACCAGACTAGGTAATATCATCAGTGCTAAGTGAGTGTGGGTTTGCTCCTTGTTTGTATGCAAGGTAGCTTGCTCTTGCAGTACAGGTAGTCCTCGACTTACGACCACAATTGACCCCCAACATTTATGTTGCCAAGTGAGAAATTTGTTAAGGGAGTTTTGCCCCACTTTACGGCTTTTCTTGCCACATTTGTGACCAGAATCACTGCAGTTGTTAAATTAGTTAAGTGAATCTGGCTTTCCCATTGAGTTTGTTTGCAAAAAAAGCTTACCTTCAAAAGGATCATAGGACCCCTGAATTTATTTATTTATTGTTTATTTATTTATTTATTGGTTTGATTTATATGCCGCCCTTTGGAGACTCAGGGAGGCTTACAATGCGTTAAGCAATAGCCTTCATACTTTTGTATATACCTGCTTAGTAGGGCTTTCGGGCCCCCCCAAGCAGTGTTCTTTTTTTTATACAGAGTCAGCTTATTGCCCCCACAATCCGGGTCCTCATTTTACCTATCTCGGAAGGATGGAAGGCTGAGTCAACCTTGAGTCTGGTGAGATTTGAACTTGCAGTAATTGCAGGCAGCTGGCAGCTAAGTGCTATTTAATAGCACTTTAGTCCACTGCACCACCAAGACTCCAATAAATACCGCAATAAATATATATATGCCTAAATATGAACCAGTTGTCAAGCATCCGAATGTAAATCACATAACCATGGGGATGCTGCAATTGTCATAAGTCTGAAAAATGGTCATAGGTCACTTGTCTCAGGGCTGTTGTAACTTCGAATGGTCACTAAATGAACTGTTGGAAATTGAGGATTGCCTGTAGTTTGCTCTGCCAAAAATGCTGAGCAAACCCCACACTCACTAGCACTGATGATGTTACTTAATTGGGTAATGAAATGTCTGCAAGAAAACAATCATCAGAGAGCACCAAGGACCCCATAAGAAATATAGAGGTGGTTTTACTATTGTTTTCTCTGGAATTTAACTGCTCAGGCCATCTTGCGATGTCTTGATAGTTTTCCATCCAGTCCTAATCAGGCTCAGTCCTGCTTAGCTCTCCAAACAGAGCTAAAATCTGCATAATTGTGCCAGATCTTGAAAGTGATCACAAGTTAGGTGCAGATGTCTGCAGAATATGATAAAGAGATTCAAGTTGTTGGTAGCCACACCCTGCAAATAAGCATATTTTTGTTTCCCTGGACATCTGTAGAAAGTAAGATAAACCCTGGAGGTAATAGTAGGAAATTAATGTAGCTTTTCTGCTGATATCCTAAAGTCAAGAAGTATGAATCCCATTGCTGAAAAATTGCATCAAACGAGAATGATACTCTAAGCCAGCACAATCTAAAAACGAGCTTTATAGTTTTCCTGCAAATATATACTCTTTTCTCTTTAGCTTAGTCGGCAATCATTCCCATTGATTTTTAGACCTGGAGTTCACTGTTTCAGGCTTGCAGGGTTAATAATCATAAAGATCATAATTTCACAATATGGAAGAAAAATCAAAACAATTATAGTTTCCTCTCCAGTTATCCTAGGGATGAAGTCCCAGATTACCCCAAATATGTGAGTGTGTATCCTAATTCATCTGCAGGGCAAACCTCCTTGAGAAGGCCTACAATCTTCCTTTTTGTGAACTAACAACCACAAAAATTTGATTGCATGAGAACAGGACTCTCCAAATTTGGCAACTTTAAGATTTGTGGACTTCAATTCCCAGAATTCTGGCCTGTGGAATTCTGGGAGTTGGTCCAAAAATCTTAAAGTTGCCAAGTTTGAAGATCCCTGCATTAGAATCAGAAAGATCCCGCCAAAGGATCAGCAAAGGGTATTGGGATGCTAGAACAGATTGGGGGGGCAGGGAATTTAGAAGATTAGAATAGCTGTGTTATAAAATCGATAATTCTGATTTGAAGAGAGGTATTGGTTAGAACCCATGCAAATCTTTACAATCCATTGTCGAGAAATTCATGTTTCCTCCCTCTTAATATTAATAAATATAAAACTAAATATTAAGATTTCAAATCTTCCAAGGATGCTAAATGGAAGATTTAAGATGTCAGGGGAGAAAAAGAGCCACTTTGAAAAATTGGCCCTTGGGACTCTCTGTCCCATGTTGTAGCATTCTGTATGAGGAAGAAGGGCTGTAATAGCAGGAGGATTATTAATGTTAATATTAATGAAAATGTCTATAAGATTCAGGTGCCGGTGATTTTCTTTCCACTTCTAAATGTCTTGGATTGGTCCAGTTTTTCTCTGTTAAACTAGAGAAAATTCACCTTGCCTTTGTAAAAACAAGGACCAGGCCACTCAATTTGTGATTTGTTGTACTACAATGGCAGGGATTTCTAAGGGGGCATTCCTTGCTAGGTAAGGTCTTATCCCGCTAAACCAGTGATGGCAAACCTTTTTGGCACCGAGTGCTGAAAAGGTCACGTGGAAATGTCGTGCGCACGCTCATCAGGGCCGCACTCCAGAAAAGCTGAACTTCTGGGTTCTGGCGAGCATGGGCACCCAACAATCAGCTGGCTGGCTGGCATTCATGCACACACCAGTTTTTGGCACTGCCGTGTGCGTAAAGGTCAGCTGATTATCGTGCATGCATGCATGACAGAAACCCAGAAGACAAACGGGCAAAGGCGCACGCGCGCCAGGCAACATGGCTTCACATGCCACTTTGGGCACGCATACCATAGATTCGCCATCACGGCCCTAAGCCATTCCCAAAAGAGGGCTACAAAACTGGACCTGCAGTGCTGTTCCCACTGAATTCAGAGGAATGTCTTTTGAAAAAGCCATTTGTCCAGATTGGAACAGGGTCTCTTTCTTGAGTAAGCGGGTTGGACTAGAAGATCTCCAAGGTCCCCTCAAACCCTGTTATTCTATGTTCTAAAAAGGCCCATTTTGGCTCCTCTGGTTCAGTGTATTGAGATGGACAAGCTTTGAATGAAGCTCTTTTAAGATGTTTTCTGCAGTAGATCTTTGACTATTAAAAACACCACCTATTTTTCCATCAGGGGTACCCCACAGAGAATCTCACCGGTGTCTTCCTCATGTTCTGGACTGCAGCTCCCATAATGCTCAAGAAATAATAGCGTCCAAGGGAAGGACTATCAAAGTCCTAAGCTAAAACATAGAGAGGACACCAGGTAAACTTTCCTGCAGATAAAACAGGGAAAGAAACTCGATCCCCTTCCTAGGATCTGTATCTTTTAGTTATGGATCTGATTGTTCACTTAATACAGTGTTTCTCCAATTGGTCATTTTAAGATGTGTGGACCAGTGGTGGGTTCCTCACGGTTCGGTCCGGTTCGGCCGAGCCGGTAGCGGTGACGATATGATGTCACCGAACCGGTTCTCCCACCCACACCCACCCACCCACGTTATTCTTACCTTTTATTTGGTCCCACCCCCAATTTATTTCTGCCTCCTGAGTCCCAGCTAATGGCTAGAGGGAAAAAAACTGTTTAAACCCTTGCCACGGGGCTTCAAAGGGCCGCCCTACAGCTGATCAGTGTTAAAAGCAAACAAATGAGTCGGGTCGTAAGTACGAGGACTGGTTGTAAGTGCAAGGACCTTCCAGAAATGACTCTGACCAGCTAGCCACGCCCACCTAGTCACATGACCTCCAAACCACACCCACAAAATAAGCCACGCCCACAGAACCAGTAGTAAAAAAATTTAGAACCCACCCCTGGTGTGGAGCTTAGGAATTCTGGGGGATGAAGTCCACATATCTTACAGTGACCAAGATTGAGAAACATTGACTTACTCCTGACTTGCTTCCCAATAGATAAACCCTACTTATCTTCCCAATAAGCTTCAGATGCAGGACATAAGCCCCTCTTTTGAATTGGTACACTGGCAATTTGTGTAAGATGTAGCGGGCACATTCACAAAATGGCTGCTGCGAGAGACTTGCCTCCTCACAATATGCTTGTCGTGCTAAGACTGGACGCTCACAAGACACCCAGAGTAATTTCTGCAAATAAAGCACACTGTTATTAACACCTGCTGCTTGCAATTACTGCAAGTTCAAATCTCACCAGGCTCAAGGTTGACTCAGCCTTCCATCCTTTCTAAGGTAGGTGAAATGAGGACCCAGTTTGTGGGGGCAATAAGCTGACTTTGTATAAATATACAAAAGCATGAAGGCTATTGCTTAACGCATTGTAAGCCGCCCTGAGTCTCCGGAGAAGGGCGGCATATAAATTAAAACCAAAAAAAAAAAAAAAAGTTAGCGGGAGATACTTTGTGTTGCATTGTTCTTATTCAAATAAACTTAGGGTTGAAATTCCAACCTTGTCAACTTTAAGACCTGTGGACTTCAACTCCCAGAATTCCTCAGCCAGCCATGTTGGCTGGGGAATTCTGAGAGTTGAAGTCCACAAGTCTTAAAATTGACAAGATTGAACATCCCTGGCTTAGGGGAACAAGGTGTGTGGACCAGAATCTGATGGGCATCAAGGGTGGGGCAGGTTATATTCTGCAACAATATTTAGTGCCTGGTAAATCACACCAAATTACCATCACACCACAAATACTGGACTGGATCTAAGCCATCATTTTAACTAAAGCCTTAAATACCATTGATTTCAGTGGGTCTCCTTTAGTTACGTCTGGAGCCAACTGTCTACTTCTAGATTGCCCAAAATAACCTTATATAATCGACCGAAAGTGTCAACATCTGGACTGTCTGATTTCAAAAAAGCTAAGTAGCGTGAGATATGGATTGGACTTAGATGGAAGAGCACCAGGGCAACTCAGGGAGGAAAACTAGATGGAGAAGTTGAAAAAGTATAGTTATCCTCACTTAGTGACTATTTGCAGTTACGAGGGTTGATGAAAAAGGAACTTCACAACCAATTCTTAAACCTTTACGACTTTCACAGGTCTGTAAAGGAAAGGAAAGCCGAACGAAGATCAGAAGCACAGTGGCTGTTACACTTAGCGAATGCTTTGCTTAATTACTGAGTTGCCAGTCACCATTATGGTCACTAAACAAAGACTACCTGTAACTTGGAAGAAAGAAAGGCAGGCTATTTCTATACAGCTGCTAGAAAAATTACCTGTATGTGCACTGATATGAAGAAAACATAGGTTTGACATATGAACTCTACTGCAATTCATCCCCCCCCAAATCTGCTACCCAAATCCTACAAAGAATCCTTTGGCAATGCAGCTAGGTTGATTAAACAGGACCCTCCAATCCAAGAGAATTTGCAACTTTCTCCAAATGGAGGTCATACTCCTCCATCAACTCTGGCCACAGCAGAAGATAGACCTGAGCAATCTCTAAGGAACCTCAGATTTCCCCTACTGGGGTCAGTCTTCTAAAACGCAATGACCTTCCCCTCTTTTGAAGGACAGTTGTCAGCATTCCTGCATTCAACAGAGCCAACATTTATGTCGGTTTACCAGACTTGCTCTGCAGAGATCTACACAACCACTGGGTGCCAGCAAAGGCAAACAACAGCCATCTCTTTGCTGCCATCTGGTGGTGATCTGGAGGTTGGTGGACCACTTTAAGGATCACCAGGTAGAGTAGGTAGAAACAAGTCCAGGTGAACTACCGTAATTCTATTGTATTGTAAGGCTACGTTAACAGAATCTTGTAAGGCTGAAAGTACAAATCTTCTGCCATTTCCTTTGCAGACTGATAACTTCAGAATCCTTTCTGAATCTCTTTCTCTGCCTGTTATGCAGTTGTGAGCTGTGTCTTCTCTTCTCTGATTATCCCTGTACCTTCCCCTCCTACCCAGTTTCCCAAGTCCCCAAAGGTGCTTTTTCAAAGAGGCGACTTTTGTTTTCAGCTCTTGAAGCTTCAGAGCTTCTTGAATGAGAAGCAAAACGTCTTCAAAGAAAAACCAGATTGTCCGTCCAGTTGCTTCTTGAAAAAGCACCTTTGGGACAACTATGACCTGGATGGCTGAGAATCTCTATAGACAGTTTCCCAAAGTCATTCTCAAACCCCATTACAACACAAAACCTAGTATTTTGGGGGAAGGGGGGGTGGTTAGAATCTCTGAAGTTGATCTTTTTCAGTTCAGATTAGTGATCAGTTCAGATTCAGCTCACATTAGTGAGATTTATATATTCAGCTCAAAACCACAATCAGGATCCAATCCATTGTCACCCTTCATAGCTGTTGATTTGTAAACTAGATTACAAATTGAGTATATGTTGACTTGTAACTTATAAATTTTCTAAAATAAATAAATAGATAAACAAACTCTAGTTGATGCTAAGAAATTACTCTTATCTCCCAATGAAAGCAAGCACAATTCTTGAGCCGAGATTTAGCCTGTATGTGTTATTTTCTCGCCCTCTCTCTCTCACATCCACCCACCACTAATGTTCTTTCACTATTACTAATTGTTCATCAACTGAATTACGGGTGGGAGACTTCCTTCCTTCCTACCTTCCTTCCTTCCTTCCTTCCTTCTAATTTTTGCTTGTTGTTTATTTCTTTCCATGCTGGCAGATTCCGAAAAGCAAGGAAGCCCACCCCATCAGTCTCTCTTCTTCCAAGGAAGATAATTTCTCAGGCAAGGCAACGCAACGGATTCCTGTTGATTGTGTTTCCACCCTGGGGTGAAGTCAGGAGGGAACAAAATGGACTTGCATCCCCTAAAATTGACCTCCAAAACTTTTTGGTCCATCCGTGTAGTTCCTGAAAAACCTCAGTATCAAAATTCTGAACCTCAAACAACATGTGTTTGTGTTTGTGTGTGTTTGTGTTTGTGTATACTGTATGTGTGTGTGTAGATGGGATGGGGATGAAGGATATTAAGAGAAGAGACATATTTCTCCATTTGTATCCGTCTTTTAACATTTATTTCTTACAGCCAGATAAATGTGTTCTCTCCATCTCTTTTTTTATTGATAGCTAGCTTCTCTCGTTATCTCTTTTATAGATAAATAGAGCTGTGCTGTCTTGATCTAATTTATATTTAATGAGAAAATGAGAGAGAAAGAGAGCAAGAGGAGGAGAAATTCAGCATCATAATAGTTGCCTTCACAAGATGCCTAACCAAGATCACGGAATTAACCCATTGTCTGGGTTCGTTGCTATATGAGCCGCTCGCTGGTCAAACGATCTTCATTTGTGGTGCTTTCTAAGTCAGTTGTATACAGGTAGTCCTTGAGTTTACGACCACATTTGGAACCCAAGAATTATGTTGCTCAGTGAAATATTTGTTAAGTGAGTTTTGCCCCATTTTACGACTTTCTTGCCACAGTTGTTAAGTGAATCATTGCATTTTTTTTATAGTCACATGGTTGTTAAGTGAATCCAGCTTCCTCCTTGACTTTGCTTGTCCGAAGGCCACAAAAGGGGATCACCTGATGCCGGGACATTGCGACCGTCATAAATATGAACCAATGGCCAAGCATCTGAATTTTGATCAGGTGGCCATGGGGTCATGGGGCAAGGGTCGTAAGTGTGGAAAACAGTCATAAGTCACTTTTTTTCAGTGCCGTAACTTGGAACCGTCATTAAATGAACCGTTATAAGTCGAGGACTACCTGTGTAGCGTATGTTTACAAGATACAAAATACAGAAAAAGCAGGGATGGAAAGGATTCTTGGAGGTCTTGTGGTCCAGAGGTCTCCAACCTTGGCAACTTTAAGCCTGGCGGACTTCAACTCCTAGAATTCCCCAGCCAGCAAAGCTGGCTGGGGAATTCTGGGAGTTAAAGTCCGCCAGGCTTAAAGTTGCTAAGGCTGGAGACCCCTGTTCTAGTCCAACTCGCTGATCAAGCAGGAGACCCTATACCGTTCTGGAGAAATGGTTGTCCAGTTTCTTCTTGAGTTGGATGCTCCTCCAGTGAGGGCTTGTTGTGGGTGCTCCTCAAGTGATGGACTTATCCACATCTTCCGGACCCAAAATGATGACTGTAGCAGTGCTGTGATTGTACCATCGCAGCCGCCATCTTGACTTTCCTGATTCTGCTCTTGCGGATAACCCTGTTTACCCTTGCTCTGTCCATATAACCCCTAGATTTCTAACTGATCTGAGTAAGGGTGTCGTACGAACATAGTTAGTCTGTGAAGAATAAGACATCAGCAATGTAGTGCTTTGATAATTGATAATAAAATAATTGATAATAAGAAGGGACGCGGTGGCTCAGTGGCTAGGACGCTGAGTTTGTCGATCGAAAGATGGGCAGTTCAGTGGTTCGAATCCCAGGTGCCGCATAACGGGGTGAGCTCCTGTTACTTGTCCCAGCTTCTGCCAACCTAGCAGTTCGAAAGCACGTAAAAAAAATGCAAGTAGAAAAATAGGGACCACCTTTGGTGGGAAGGTAACAGCGTTCCGTGCGCCTTTGGCGTTGAGTCATGCCAGCCACATGACCATGGAGACGTCTTCAGATAGCGCTGGCTCTTCAGCTTTGAAACAGAGATGAGCACCGACCCCTAAAGTCAGGAACTACTAGCACATATGTGCGAGGGGAACTTTTACCTTTACCTTAACGTAATAGAGGTAGTTTTCGACTTCCGACGACAATCGAACCCAAAATTTCTCTTGCTAAGCAAGACAGTTTTTAAGTGAGTTTTGCCCCATTTTACGACGTTTGTTGTCACAGTTGTTAAGTGAATCACTGCAGGGGTTAAGTTACCAACACAGGTATTAAACGAATTTGGCTTCCCTACTGACTTTGCTTGTCAGAAAATCGCCAAAGAGACAATATGACAATATGACCCAGTTTACTGCAACCGTCATAAATACGAGCCAGTGGCCAAGCGTCTGAATTTTGATGATGTGACCACGGGGATGCTGCAACAGTCGTAAGTGTGGAACACGAGGTCATAAGTCGCTGTTTTTGGTGCCGCTGTAACTTCGAATGGCTCACTAAATGAACTGTGGTAAATCAAGGACTACCTGTATAACACCTCACTCATTCTCAATACCTCTTCTTCCAATTTCAATAGAAATGTTAAGGAGATTCCTCTGTTTTGGGCAATACAAGTAATCCTCAAGTTACGACCACAATTGAGCCCAGAATTTATGATGCCAAGTGAGAAATTTGGTTAAGTGAGTTTTGCCCCACGTTACGACTTTTCTTTGCCACGGTTGTTAAGTGAATCTGGTTTCCCCATTGATTTAGCTTGTCAAAAAGGTCACATAAGGGGGATCACGTGACCCACCCCGGGACACTGCAACTGTCATCAAGGTGAGTCAATTGTCAAGCATCCAAGTGTAAATCACGTGACCATGGGGGATGCTGAAAAATGGTCGTAAGTCACTTCTTTCAGTGTCGTCGTAACTTTGAACAGGAAGTAGGGGAATTGTTGTAAGTCAGGGAGTGCCTACATTTAATTTTTGCTCCTCGTTTTCTTTGTGTTTAGATAAGAACAAGGAGCACAGTTTTTTCATCTCAGACGGTGAACATCCAGGAGACTTCTGGAGAAATATAGCAGGTGCGTGTTGAATCAAACCCAGAGCTCCCCTCGACGTCTTTACTTCAAAGTAAGCTTACTGATTTCCACTGTGTGTGTGTCTGTTCCCTACTTGGCATGCACAGAAGCTCCTTTTGAAAATTCTTAATCAAACGACTGAATATTTGGTAGGGTTTAATTTTTTTTCCCTCCCCCAAAAATAAAAATAGAACAACTCTTAATAGATGGAATAACTAAGGGGAAAATACAAATAAGCAGGGCTGGTGCCATGTTAATAGCAATAAGAATATTAATTGCGGGTCATATTTTAGCAAGAAATTTCCAGAAATATATCAGGTTACACAATGGAGCAGGCTGGGAAGGGGGGGGGGAAAAACAGCATAAAATGACAATAATTGAAATGTTCTCTTTGAAACCTTCCATTAAAAAGGATCACAGCTTATTGCTTTTAATATCTGTCAGAGAGACATTAAAGGTGTTTTATGAGATCTAAGGCAACATTTATATTATCTCCGTGATAATGATCTCTACACAAAATGTATAATACATTGACAAAAATTACATTATACAAATTAAATGGAACCACCTTTTACTGATTGCTAAATGTCTCCAAGGGTTTTGGGGAGGGGAGGGGAGGGAGGGAGGGAGAGAAGAAGGGGGGGGGGAAACGTGATTAGAAGTTTTGATACTAAGTTGGGTATTGCCGGGGAGGGTTATAAGGAAAGAGAGGTTTTGTTTCAGGGGAGACAGAAAAGACGGGAAGGGGGGGTGGGGAGGGAATGTAATTTTCCATTTATGTAATGCAAACTGTCTCGGCTTTGACTATTCACGGTTAATTGACTGTCAAACGAGGTTGTTATCCTCGGGCTACGTCTGCAAATTTGCCTGTCAAATGAGACAGAGAAAGCAAGCCAGAGAGAGAGAGAGAGAGAGAGAGAGAGGGAGAGAAAGAGAGAGGGAGAGAGAGAGATGGGATAGAATGGAAAGCAGTTGCAAAAATTGGGTCTCAAATCTTGAGCGTAAAAGCAGGAGGGAAACATTTGCAAACTCGGAATTAAAAACACCAAACAAACCTTTCTCCAGCCTCTGTAGAAACCTGGGTTTGGCTGGCCAAGGAGTGCCTTGTAGGAAAGGTTTCTCCTGATTTTTTTTAAATTTAAAAAAAAAAGTCTGAAAGAAGAAAGGGAAAGAGGAAACAATAGACTTTTAAATAAAGTGAAAGGATGATCAGAAGAGAAATCAACATTAGAATGGGGTGAGGGAGAATGGAATGGGATGGCATGGGATGGCATGGGATGGGATGGCATGGGATGGGGTAGGGTAGGGTAGGGTAGGGTAGAGTAGAATAGAGTAGAGTGGAGTGGAGTAGAGTAGAGTAGAGTAGAAGAGAAGAGAAGAGAAGAGAAGAGAAGAGAAGAGAAGAGAAGAGAATAATTTAATTTAATTTAATTTATCGCATTTCTGTGCTGCCCAACTCCCAAGGGACTCTTGGAATAGAATAGAATAGAATAGAATAGAATAGAATAGGATAGGATAGGATAGGATAGGATAGGATAGGATAGGATAGGATAGGATAGGAAAGGAAAGGAAAGGAAAGGAAAGGAAAGGAAAGGAAAGGAAAGGAAAGGAAAGGAAAGGAAAGGAAAGGAAAGGAAAGGAAAGGAAAGGAAAGAATATTGTTTATTGGCCAAATGTGATTGTCCAATGTGAATGGAATTTGTCTCCGGTACAGAAGTTCTCAGTGTACATACAAGGAACAAAGTGATAAATCATAAGATACAAAAATATTAAGTATCAAAATATTAAGGGAGGGAATTATTAAATTGATTGGAGGTGTTGCTTCAATTCTCATGTGGCATGTTATGATAAGCTAAAGACTGAGTAAAAATCAGAAACAAGGGGTTTTTGGTGCTTTCTGAGCTTGGTTGTTTTCTTGCAGACCTTTCATTAGCCAAACTAGGCTAGCACTGATGACATTACCTAGTTTGGGTGATGAGACATCTGCAAGAAGGAAACCAAGCTCAGAGAGCACCAAGGACCCCATGCTTCAACCCTGGGCTATGAATATTTTCCTTTATTGAAATCAGAAACAGGGTTCGGGATATTTATCATCTATCTGTCTGCCCTATTTATCTGAGATCAGTTACATCGAGTCATACCGAAATATATCTGAGAGTTTGCAAAAATCTTTAATTCTACTTAGAGGGTAGTAAGGTTTTAAGGACCAGGGACTACTTCAAGAGACACAACTGATGCTTTCAAAAGCTTAGTTGCCTGCAATTACTGCTGGTTCGAATCTCTCCAAGGCTCAAGGTTGACTCAGCCTTCCATCCTTTTAAGGTAGGTGAAATGAGGACCCAGTTTGTGGGGGCAATAAGCTGACTTTGTATAAATATACAAAAGTATGAAGGCTATTGCTTAATGCATTGTAAGCCGCCCTGAGTCTCCGGAGAAGGGCGGCATATAAATCAAATTTTAAAAAAAGAAAAGAAAAGAAAAAGAAAAGAAAAAGTTTAGGGAGTCATAACATATTCTCTCTCTCTCTTTTTCTGTTTGTCTAATCATTTTATTTATTTTATTCAATTTGTATACCGCCCTTCTCCTAGAGGACTCAGGGCGGTGCACAGCCAGAACTAAAACACAAACCAATACAAAATTTAAAATTATTAAAAGAATTACATACTTTGGCCCAAATTTAAAACCATTCGAATTAAAACCCATTGACAAATTAAAAGCTAAAAAACTAAAAAAACTAAAAAATCATCATCCCATTTTATTTCAAAGGCGCTTTTTTTCTTCTGTTTTTTTTCCCACCCCTTGAGGTAGAAGAGGAAGAAAACGTTTCACTTCTCATCCAAGAAGCTTCATCGGTTCATCTGTGAAACATTTTCTTCTTCCTCCTCAAAATAAAATTAAAAAAACGGTCTATTTGCCTTTTTCTTTTTAATAAACGTTTTTTATTTTTATTTCTCATAAAACATATATAAACGTACAATCTCTTTTAACCATTCTTATCATACATATTATCTTTTAGTTTCCATATTGGTTCATTCTTCATCCTAAAGAGCCTTGGTGGCACAGCAGACTAAAGTGCTGTTAAGTAGCACCAGCTGCCTGAAATTACTGCAATTACTGCAAGTTCAAATCTCACCAGGCTCAAGGTTGACTCAGCCTTCCATCCTTTCGAGGTAGGTAAAATGAGGACCCGGATTGTGGGGGGCAATAAGCTGACTTTGTACAAAAAAGAACACCGCTTAGGGGGGGCGCCGAAAGCCCTACTAAGCAGGTATATACAAAAGTATGAAGGCTATTGCTTAACGCATTGTAAGCTGCCCTGAGTCTCCGGAGAAGGGCGGCATATAAATCGAACCAATAAATAAATAAATAAATAAAATACATTGAAGAAGAAAAGCACTTTTGAGACAACTATAACCTGGGTGACTGAGAATCTCCACAGGCATCCCAAATCATATTTCGTGCAGCCATCATAGACTGAAATGGTCATTTGTTTTTTGGAGATTGAATGCACGTTCTGCCTGTTATCTCATTCCTGTTCTCCACAAGACAATAATATTAGCTTGTAAATAGTCTGGTAGCACATGAGCAACTACGGAATTTATGATGACATGATGAACTCTCATAAGCTAAAATCCATTGTGAGTTGCAAAACCAAAGTGCCATAGAGGTGAATTGCCCAGAGTTGCCTCAAACTGTGAGATGGACCAGGTGTGAAATCCAGCAGGTTCTGACAGGTTCTGGAGAACCGGAAGCGGAAATTTTGAGCACTTCGGAGACCCAGTAGTGGAAATTTTGAGCACTTCGGAGAACCAGTAGTGGAAATTTTGAGCACTTCGGAGAACCGGCAAATACCACGTCTGGCTGGCCCCAGAGTGGGGTGGGAATGGAGATTTTGCAATATCCTTCCCCCTGGAGTGGGGAGGGAATGGGGATTTTGCAGTATCCTTCCCCCAGGAGTGGGGAGAGAATGGGGATTTTGCAGTATCTTTTCCCTGGAGTGGGGTGGGAATGGAGAATTTTGCAATATCCTTCCCCCAGGACTGGGGAGGGAATGGGGATTTTGCAATATCCTTCCCCCAGGAGTGGGGAGGGAATGGGGATTTTGCAGTATCTTTTCCCTGGAGTGGGGTGGGAATGGAGAATTTTGCAATATCCTTCCCCCAGCAGTGGGGAGGGAATGGGGATTTTGCAGTATCCTTCCCCCGGAGTGGGGTGGGAATGGAGATTTTGCAGTATTCTTCCCTTACCACACCCACCAAGCCACGCCCACCAAACCACGCCCACAGAACTGGTAGTAAAAAAAATTGGATTTCACCACTGAGATGGACAGCATAATAAATTTACTAAGTAATAATAAATAATAACAGCAATGTTCAAAGGCAATATAGAAGGAGACATATAGTAGCCCTCAACTTACAATAATTCATCTAGTGATAGTTCAAAGCTACAACAGCACTGAAAAAAGTGACTTATGACCATTTTTTCACACTTATGACTGTTGCGGCATCCCTTTGGTATATGATCAAAATTTGGGCGTTTGGCAATTGGATCATATTTATAACGGTTGCAGTGTCGTGGGGTCATGTGATCACTTTTTACAACCTTCTGAGAAACGAAATCAATTACCCGCCTCTGCAAAATATAACATACCCATAGACTTTCCCAAATTATCTTGTTGGCCAAGGAACTAGAAAACCCCTTGACCTGCCCAGGAGGTTCATCTCAGATGTAAAATTATTTTACACCAATATTGTTAACTTTCTGAATGTCTAGTAACACTTTGATTCTCAGATGCCCCCAGTATGGTGTATCAAACTATTTCTCCTTCCATTTCACTCCTAAGCACAGTGGTTTCTTTCTGTACATCTCCATTATCTCCTAAACCAAACTAAACCAAACTTCTCTAGGTTGATATCTTCCAGATGTGTTGAAACAGCAGTTCCTAGTATTAGCCAACTGGTTTGGCTGTACAGATAGTTGCCTGCACTTAAACCTCTAAACAAAAACAATCCTTGGCTCCATTTATTGAGAAAGGTATAACTTTATTAAAAGTCAAATGTTTTGCAGTAAAGCATAGCCAGAACTGAGAATCGTGTGCCAAAATCTTTAAATTCAACTTTTCCCTCCCTTAACTGTCCCCCATTGCTGATCTCCCTATGACCAATCAGGTTCAAGCAAAATATTTTCAGAACAGACACTTCAAATGGTTGGTATGCAGCTGCCTTCTTTTCCCAGCTGGATGATCTTGAAGCAGCGTCTCAGGAAGATACAGAAGTTACTTTTGCTTTCCCCCAAGCATCCCTCCTTCCACGTTTTTCGGTGCTGTTTTAACTTCAAACAGTGACTAAATAAATGGTCGTAAGTTGAGGCCTACCTATGTTGGTTTAGAAGACTGGGAAGTTTCGCTCCAAATTATTGCGAAGGCCCCAAGTTGTGATTAATTGTTTCAAAGTGTCTTCTAGCGTCTTCCTTACCCAAATATCGAAACCTTTTGTTCTATTAATTCCTTTGTCCTCAGCTTTCTAAACTGGAAGTTTAGAATAATATACTTAATATACTTTACATAATATACTTAGCCTGGTTTCTCAGTTGACCCATATTCTGGGTTCTTGTGTTAAATCAAACAATCTGGGTTTGCACAGAATTTTAAGCAAACTTTGTATATTCCGTGGATATTTCTGCTAGGCTTTTACATGGCTTGGTTAAGCTTACTAAATGAATGCAACAATTCTTCCATGTAATACTACTGCTTCCTTCCTGTTCTTTGTTGCCTATTTTTGTCAAATTTAAGACTGAATTGTTCAAAGCAGAACAATACTTCTTGGGTTTTATAAGTATCTTGCATATCACTATCACTGTTTTAAGAATACTATATTTGGATTATAAAACTTGAAAATAGCCAGTAGATGGCAGCAATGGGATTCTGAAGAGGTCCTTTGCTGCCATCTTGTGGACATGTGTGATCTTGTAGTCCAAATCTGATACTGTAAGGTAAAGGTAAAGGTTCCCCTCACACATATGTGCTAGTCGTTCCCGACTCTGGGGGGCAGTGCTCATCTCTTTTTCTAAGTTGAGGACCCAGCGCTGTCCGAAGACGTCCCCATGGTCATGTGGATCGAAGGACTTTTAAGTGAGGCTGTGGATCTCTATTGCTGGTCATCCCAACTCAATACAAGTAGCCCTTGACTTACACAACAGTTCATTTAATAACCAAAGTTACAACAGTGCTGAAAAGAGTGACTTGACCATTTTTCACACTTATAACCGTTGCGGCATCCTCCTGGTCATGTGATCAAAATTCAAGTCCTTGGCAACTGACTCATATTTATGACAGTTGCAGTGTCCCAGGTCAGTGATCACCTTTTGAGACCTTCTGACAAGCAAATTCAATGAGGAAGCCAGATTCACTTAATAACCATGTTGCTAACTTAACAACAGTGATTCACTTAACTATTGTGGCAAGAAAGGTTGTAAAATGGGGAAAAGCTCACTTAACAACTGTCTTGCTTAGCAACAGAAATGTTGGACTCAACTACCTGTATCACCTGAACACTCTCACTACAGGGCTATCCGATGTGGGCTGCAAGTATCTTATGGCTGCTAGATGGCAGCCCAAATACACAAGACCCTTACTGTAATTATTTGCTGCCACCTAGTGGTTGTGTATCTTTTTGCGGCTCAGATTTTAAATCCTTATTGGAACCTCGGTGGCGCAGTGGTTAGAGTGCAGTACTGCAGGCTACTTCTGCTGACTGCCGGCTGCCTGCAATTTGGCAGTTCAAATCCCACCAGGCCTTCCATCCTTCCAAGGTAGGTAAAATGAGGACCCAAATTGTTGGGGGCAATATGCTGACTCTGTAAAAACCGCTTAGAGAGGCCTGTAAAGCACTGTAAAGCGATATATAAGTCTAAGTGGTGGCGTAGCAGACTAAAGTGCTGTTAAGTAACACCAGCTGCCTGCAATTACTGCAAGTTCAAATCTCACCAGGCTCAAGGTTGACTCAGCCTTCCATCCTTCCGAGGTAGGTAAAATGAGGATTCGGTTTGTGGGGGCAATAAGCTGACTTTGTATAAAAAAGAACACCGCTGGGGGGAGAGGGCGAAAGCCCTACTAAGCAGGTATATACAAAAAGTATGAAGGCTATTGCTTAATGCATTGTAAGCTGCCCTGAGTCTCTGGAGAAGGGCAGCATATAAATCGAACCAATAAATAAATAAATAAATAATAAATAAGTGCTATTGCTTTTCCTAGTTTTTAGTCATGTTGTCTTGAAAAACTGGCAGTCCCAATATTTCCGGAGACCATAAGATTGAAGAAACATGGAGTATGCAACATTAGGAATTGTGTGACCAATAAATCTGATTTGGTAGAATTCAGCATCTTAAATGTTGCTTTACATATCTAATACCAGTACAGTATGAGCTCACATGACAATAGACTCCACATTAATGGAGTGGAAAACAGATAGTATGTACTTTATGACTTAGGAAGGGACACTGAATTTTTCAGCCCTTTGCAACATTATAGTAAGCCCTATAGCTATGGTCCTCCTTCTACATATCTTAAATAACACTAAGTAAATGTATTTCTTTATGACATTCCCTACCTTTTTTCACCATTAATTTTTCTATTCCTAGGAGCAAGCACTGGATTTCTTGCGGCTGCAGGTCCCAGAATTTCTAGCTATCACCACCAAGGGATAATTGGAATTTGGAACCAGTTCCACTCAGTCTTTCTTAACTTTGGCAACTTTCAGACGGGTGGATTTTAACTCCCAGAATTCCATGGCTGGCTGTTGCCAAGATTGAGAAACACTGGTCCCTGGACTGGTAGGACCTGGTTGAGAACGTCTGGTAGTAGCCATAACAACACAATATTTATATTAGACTACAATACAGGTATACGTCCTCAACTTATAACCACAATTGAGCTCAAAATTTATGTTGCTAAGGAAGATAGTTGATAAGTGAGTTTTGCCCTGTTTTACGACCTTTCTTGGCACCATTGTTAAATGAATCATTGCAGTTTTAAGATAGTAACAAAATTGTTAAGTGAATCTGGCTTTCCCACTGATTTGTCAGAAGGTCACAAAAGGTGAACATATAACCCTGGGACACTGCAATTGTCATATATATGAGCCACTTGTTAATGGCTTTTATCACATGACCATGGGGATGCTACAACGGTCATAAGTGGAAAAATGGTCGTAAGACACCTTTTTCAGTGCCATTATAACTTCGAACAGTCCCTGAACAAATGGCTGCATGTCGAGAAGTAACTTTACATTCAACCAAAGGCAAATTTTTGGAGAAGGTACCTCAGACCAATTATTGTTTGGTGTGACAGACAGTTCCTTGCTGCTTCAAAAATTAGATAGTCGTATTTTTCTCCACAGTTATCCTTTGACATGTGGTTCTTCTAACCCCTTGTGTAAATTTTCCACCTGAAAGAAAGAAGATGTTAATTGAGGCTCTGGGAGACAGGAAGGAAATTTCATATCTTTCGTATTCATTGAAATATGAGCTGCCAACCCATTAACAACTTCCAGTTGATTAAGCATCTTCCTTTTAATTACTCCATCAATTATATTTAAATATACAGTATATTACCAAACTTCAAGAGGAGTGCCATTTCGTACCATGAAGTGATGGAAACGTAAGATAATTTTAGAATTTAATAAACAGAACAGACATGTGTTATTAAAAGAGAGAGAGAGCAATACAGAGTAATTGTTGATCATTTCCTTTTGTTTATATTAGTAACACATTAGAGATAGCTTCTCTGGATGAGCCAAAATATGTTTATGACCCACAGCAACAGTAATTAACATTGACTTTCCTCAGTTATTCAGGCTCTAATGGATTCATCCACTAATTTAATTAATTAAAAAAGACTCTAGCATTAATAGTAGCATATGGTATGGTATTAAACAGTCTGCTTACATCTACCAGAAGTCCTTGACTTACAACCATTCATTCAGTGATTATTCAACGTTACAACAGCACTGAAAAAAGGTATAGAACCAGTCCTCATCCTTATGACCATCCCAGCATCCCTCAAAATTTGGCTGCTTGGCAACTGGCAACTATTTACAACGGTTACAGCAAACCAGGATAAATTATGGCAATTTGTGGTCTTCCCAGCCAACATCCGATCAGCAAAGTCAATGGGGGAAGCCAGATACGTTTAATGACCACATTATTCCCTTAATAACTGCAGGGATTTGCTTAAGAACCTTGGCAAAAAGATGTGAAATTGGCCACAACTCATTTAACAACCATTTTGCTGAGCAACAGAAATTCTGGTTGCAATTGTGGTCATAAGTTAAGGACTATCTGTCGTGTATCCAATAGGATACAATATTATAATATTAGAAAGAAGAAACTGCTGCAGATTATATCAAACTAGGTTTCAGTCTTGAGCTGGTTGTTTAGAATAAAGTCTCTATATCATAATAGACAGCTAGACGAACGGACGGACAGATGGATGGATGGATGGATGATAGGAGAGAGATGATAGAGATAGACAGATAGAGAGACAGACAGACAGACAGACAGTGACAAAGAGATGAGAGAAATAGATCAGACAGATATCTATCAAGCTATCTAGCTAGCTATCTAGCTAGCTATCTAGCTATCTATCTAGCTATCTAGCTATCTAGCTATCGGGGTGAAATCCAGCAGGTTCTGACAACTTTTGGAGAACCGGTAGCGGAAATTTTGAGCAGTTCGGAGAACCTGCAAATACCATCTCTGGCTGGCACCAGAGTGGGGTGGGAATGGAGATTTTGCAATATCCTTCCCCAGGAGTGGGGAGGGGATTTTGCAGTATCCTTCCCCTGCAGTGGGGTGGGAATGGAGATTTTTCAGTATCCTTCCCCTGCCATGCCCACCAAGCCACACCATGCCCACCAAGCCACGCCCACAGAACCGGTAGTAAAAAATTTGGATTTCACCACTGCTATCAGCTATCTATCTATCTATCTATCTATCTATCTATCTATCTATCTATCTATCTGTCTATCTCTACATACCTATCTATGATCTTTTAATAAAATCGAAAAATAGTTAAGTAAATTATATTTAGCAAAAATTAAAATACCCAAAATAGCTACAAAGGAAAAAAAGAAAAGGAATTATTCGGTTTCTAACATAATTTGCACAATTACTAATTTGCCCTATTTTAGACATTTAAACCTAACCATTAGAATTTTGATTGGGATCATATTTGCCCTGCTGTGTGATGTTATTGTATGAAGAGTAACCATTCTTGCTTACATTTTAAGTTAAAATTTCTATCGTGCAGTCATACTGTTAGTTTTTGTGTTGTTGTCTGTTCTTCAACTTTAGGCTCCCCGTCCAATATTAATAGAATCTTTCTTCTGAGGTTCAGCAAAATTTATTTTTGTTGCTACAAGCGTAGATTTCATTAAATTGTTATATTTCTTGTTGATTTTTTTTCCTGAGATTTCACCTAAGAATATTTTGGTTTCTTTTTGGAGGGTGCAAATCATTTGCCTATCCTTGCTGCCATCATGGTCATTTTGAAATCCCCCTGTGGATATCTTTGTCACTTAAGGTGGATTCTGCAAAAAAATGCATGATTGACATGTTGCCCTCTGGAGTCATACAGAGTTGGCTTAAACAGGAACATTTCTCAGCATGTTTTGCTATTTCGCAATGATGCAATATGATAGATTGGGAGAAAAAGGTCAGAAAATTTAAGCTGATGGTCACAATTACATGATCAAAATTTAGCCACTGTCTTAATTGTTTTGAACTCTTTTCAAGGACACTACTATAAACACTTTACTTGATCAAATGTAGCCTGATGGATGGTGCAAATCAATAAGGATGGGATGGGATGGGATGGGATGGGATGGGATGGGATGGGATGGGATGGGATGGAATGGAATGGAATAGAATAGAATAGAATAGAATAGAATAGAATAGAATAGAATAGAATAGAATAGAATAGAATTCTTTATTGGCCAAGAGTGATTGGAAATATAAGGAATTTGTCTCTGGTACACAAGCTCTTAGTGTACACACAAACAGATCATAGCTACATGATCTGAAGATACAACAAGTGATAAATCATAAGATACCAATAGGAGAAGGTAGTAAGAAAGTTGAGAAGATAAGAGGGATAATAGCAATACAGCCTACTACATGGGTAAATAACTTTAGGTCTAAGACAGTGCTGTGGAAATTAGCTACAGTATTTAGCAGAGTGATGGCACAAGAGGGGAAAAAGCGATCTTTGGGTCTAATTGTTTTGGCATGCAATGCCCTATAGCAGCATCCTGAGGGGAGAAGTTGAAACAGTTTATGTCCAAGATATGAGGTGTCTGTAGATATTTTCTCAGCCCTTTTTCTGGTTCATGCCGTGTACAGATCCTCAATGGAAGGCAAGCTGTTTGTAATAGTTTTTTTTTTTTTCCCTGCAGTTCTAATGCTCCGTTAAATGTCGGTGTCTGTCCTGTTTGGTTGCTATGCCAAACAAACAGTTATAGAGATGCAAATGACAGACTCAATATTTCCTTTATAGTAATACTTCTCTTTTCATTCAGGTGATCCCATCCAAGAACCCAGCGCACCCCATTCTCTGAAAAAGGACATGGAAAACATGGGAAAAGGTAAAAAAGGTGGGGGATTTTTATAAAGATAAATAGATGCAAATCTCTTACTAGAGGCTGACTTTTGTTTTAGCGGAATATCAAGACAATTAAGGGTAATATATGTTTTTTACTCCCAACCATATTTTAAGCTTGACAAGCAACATATGAATAATATATGGACCTTTTGTGTGGCTATAATTGAGATTAATGCATATGTATCAATCAATACATGACACTGGGCTATAATACTTTAAAATAATATATTGCATTGATTTGTATTCATGGATTTCTGCACAAAATCTATCCAAAGCTGCTCACGGCATGCTGGAGCCACCCTTAAGCTGCCAAAAATATTTTTTTCCTTTTGTAATTGTGAATGTTCGGTCTTAAGAGTCCGTATGCTCACAAAAAAAAATTTTTTTTTTCTTTTTCCTCTTTGGTTTAGAAGAGCTTCAGAAGGTCTTGTTTGAACAGATTGATTGGCGCAGGAGGCTTGAACAGGAATTCCAAGTGCTCAAAGGAACCACGTCATTCCCAGTTTTCAGTAAGGTTTTATCTCTTTTAATTCGTTTAACTTGAGATAATGCACTGAACTGCAACATCCAGAACTCCCCCAGCCAACGTGACCAATAAAGGGATGATCAGATATAGATCTTATATCATCAGACATAGATCTAAACTAACCTTGATAGCACAGTGGTCTAAGTACCCTGTTATTAACACAGCTGCCTGCAATTACTGCTGGTTCGAATCTCTCCAAGGCTCAAGGTTGACTCAGCCTTCCATCCTTTCTAAGGTAGGTGAAATGAGGACCCAGATTGTGGGGGCAATAAGCTGACTTTGTATAAATATACAAAAGTATGAAGGCTATTGCTTAGCGCATTGTAAGCCGCCCTGAGTCTCCGGAGAAGGGCGGCATATAAATCAAAAATTAAAAAAAAAAAACATTTTGAGTACCGCAGGTCACATTTCTAGGAGCATTGGCACAAATCATGTGAAATCACGTGAAGTACTAGTCATGCTTTATAAAAACCTTAGTAAGGCAGCACCTGAAATACTACATCCAGTTTTGGTCACCACATTACAAAAAAAGATGTTGAGATATTTGGAAGAAGTGAAGAGAAGGGCAACTAAGATGATTATAAAGGCCTTGGAGGCTAAAATATAGGAAGAACGGTTGCAGGAATTGGGTATGGCTAGTCTAGAGAAAAGAAGGACTAGGGGTGACATGATAGCAGTATTGCAGTATTTGAGGGGCTGCCACAAAGAAGAAGGGGTCAACTTATTTTCTTGTTGTGACTCCGACCCCCGAGCCCATCTTATCGGAGGAAGAAGGCTCCGAACATGAAGGAGAGGAGCCGGCCAGGCCTCCCTCTCCAGGCCCCTCCTCTCTGGCAATGCCTCAGGTGTCTGCCAAGGGAGAGGAGATTGACCAGGAGCCAGGTGTCTCCAATGACAGCGATGAGGGTGATAAGTCGTTCCTGGATCCACGCCAACGAAGGCGAGATAAACGTTTGCAGCAGATGAGGAGGCGTGCCAGGGATTAAGCTGAGTCACTGGACCACACCCCACAGGCTATATAAGAGAGTGTGGTGGCCATTTAGACTCTGTGACGGACAAAGCTAACTTCTGGCTAGTCACTTTGTACAACGCCTAATCTGCTGAAGGTTTCATGTTTGAGCTGGACTGTTTTGAAAACTGTGTGTATTCATTGGTGTTATCTGGTGGAGGAACACTCCCTCT
The DNA here is from genome assembly GCA_022577455.1 of Arizona elegans. Lineage (NCBI taxonomy): Eukaryota > Metazoa > Chordata > Lepidosauria > Squamata > Colubridae > Arizona > Arizona elegans. The sequence continues at coordinate 2,439,513 of JAKOOJ010000050.1, forward strand.
TCTTGTAGTAAAGCACTTGGCAGACGGTTATCGTATTGCTGCCAAGTTCCTGATAACGAACCTTGTGTGTGCCGAGTACTTCTTTAACCCCCAGCTGGCTGTTTGTGTGTGTGTGGGGACGGAGACAGAACATTTCTAAAGCACCAGAAGGAAAAGCAAGAAACAATGGATGGAAACTAATCGAGGAGAGAAGCAACCTGGAAGTAAGGAGAAACTTCCGAACAATGAGAACAATTAACCAGTGGAAGAGCTTCCCTTCAGCAGTTGTGGGTGCTTCATCACGGGAGGTTTTAAAGAAGAGATTGAATAGCCACTTGTCTGAAATGGTGTAGAATCTCCTGCCTGAGCAGGGGGTTGGACTAGAAGACCTCCAAGGTCCCTTCCAGCTCTATTCTGAATGAATTGAATTTTAAAATGTGTGTATTATATCAAAAAGGGATAAACTCAAACACGCTATCTCTATAATAATAAGGATAATAATATGGTAGTGAATGTGAACTGGAGAAAATCAAAATACAAAGATCTGCAAATAGAAGTAGAACAACTGGGGCAAAAGAAAGCAAAGATAGTACCAATAGCGATAGGTGCCTTGGGTGCCATCCCAAAACACCTGGAACACCACTTGAACAACATTGGCATTGAGAAAAATCATCATTGGTCAATTAAAAAAGGCAGTTTTACTTGGAACAGCTTACATCCTCCAACAATATCTTTAATACCATCAAAGATATATATTTTCCTGTCCCAGGTTCTTGGGGAGGACTCAATAGGTAGTGTTCTGCCCCAGCTACGGACCCCAAAGAACGCAGCACATACAAACTCTATACAAAGCTTATTTTACTCAAATAACTCAGTCTTTATCAACCAAAGGCTGTTAATAAACTGTCTTAACAGCCTACCAGAATTCTAAGATAAGGTATTCACAGTCTTACTAGAGTTGGCAGAAAGCCCAGAAACAATTTTGCAGAGAATCCAGACGGGAAGGAGATTGAACTAAAGTTGTTCCCTGCAAATTGCTTCAGTCGGTGTTCCTCCTTAAATAGGCTAAGGGAGTGGCCAATTAGCCCCAAGCCTTACTCTTGTGGAGACCTCCTCCTGAGGAGCCACTCCTGCCTTTTGGCAGCTCTGTGCGCCCGTGCATCGAGAAGAGGCTCCTCCTCTTCGTCCTCTTCCCTTAAGGGAGCTTCTGGAGGTTCTGAAGGCCCTGGCTGAATCTCTGCCTCTGGCACCACATCTTCTCCAGCCTCCTCACTGTCTGACTCGAGCACTAGCTTCACAGGCTGCTGGCGCAGCACCACACCAGCCTCCTCGTTGTCCAAATCAGCTACAATCTGCACAGTCCGTTGACAGGCCACAACAGGTAGATAAAAATGCCTAGAGCTAGAGCTAAACCTCTAGCTCACTGTGTGACAAACCATAATCCTTTAGGAAAGTAGGTTGTTCAGAGTATTAAAACATCCTATTTGATATTACTGGAACCTTCAGCCAAGAATAACAGAGTTGGAAGGGATCTTGGAGGTCTTCTAGTCTAACCCCCTTGTAAAGCAGGAGGCCCTATACCATTTCAGACAAATGGCTGTCCAACCTCTTCTTAAAACCTTCAGTGTTGGAGCACCCACAACTTCTGGAGGCAGGTTGTTCCACTGATTAATTGTTCTAACTGTCAGGGAATTTCTCCTTAGTTCTAAGTTGCTTCTCTCCTTGATTAGTTTCCACCCGTTGCTTCTTGTCCTGCCCTCAGGTGCTTTGGAGAATAGTTTGACTCCCTCTTCTTTCTGGCAGCCCCTGAGATATTGGAAGACTGCTATCATGTCTCCCCTAGTCCTTCTTTTGATCAAACTAGACATACCCAGTTCCAGCAACCATTCTTCATATGTTTTATCCTCCAGTCCCCTAATCATTTTTGTTGCTCTTCTCTGCACTCTTTCCAGAGTCTCAACATCTTTTTGGAAGAGTTTCTCTTCCATGTTCTTGTTTTGTTGTTGATTAGAAGCATCTTCTCCCTAGCTCCCAAGCTCCGTTGCCCACCCCATTGTCACAAAGTCACGGTGCTCAATCTCTGCCAAGGTAAGAGAAATCCAACCAGGATCTCCCACTGGTTAATCTGGAAGAGCTAAGCAGATACAAAACACCTCCCAAAGCTTTTCCATTGTTGTCGAGGGAGGAAACATTTATTATCAGAAACCCAAGGACACAAAGAAAGCAGAGGACAATGGATCATCTGAAAAAAAGCCAAGGAACTAATTTATAGGCTCCCATTTGCTGAGTCAAGAGCCTTAAAGAGACAGTGCACCACACAGGTCAACCCAAAGAGACATTTTTTTTAAAAAAAAGGCAAGATACACAAGGTTGTTGTAAAGGTTAGGACGAGTAATGCATATTAACCACTTTGACCACAGTATATCAGAACTTTATAGAGAGGGTTGTATACACATATATGCCCGTCATACGGTCTCCTTCCAGGGAAAGGAATGTGATGCATAGTGCAGAAAAGAAGAGAAAGTCAAAGAAAGATAAGACATGAAACAGAAAATAAAACTTTTTTCACACCCAGACAAGAGCATTCATTGTATTTCTCAGTAGCTATCTACCCTGTTTCCCAAAATAAGGCATCCCCTGATAATAAGCCCAATCGGGATTTTGAGCACATGGCAATAAGTCCAAGTGCTTATTTCAGGGTTCAAAAAAAATATAAGACAGGGTCTTATTTTTGGGGAAACACGGTATTCTTGCAAATCATCCTGGCTCTAGAGTCATCTATCATAGGGATGGTCCAGCCTTGGTAATTTAAAGGCTTGTGGACTTCAGCAACCAGAATTCCCCAGCCAACATGGCTGGCTGGGGAATTCTGGGAGTTGAAGTTCACAAGCCTTTAAGTTGGCTTAAAGTTGGACACCCCTGATCTACCACTTCATGCGTGGCATTTTGTTCTTTAATGTTCTCATTTTTCCATTTCTGAGGATCTCCTCAACCTCATCTTAGTGTGATTTTTCTCCCTCTTCCTCTCAACTCTTTCACTCTTCCTTCATGTAACGGTGGTACAATTCAACCTTAATTCTCTCTACATGACCAAAACACCTCAGCCTGTTGAGTTCATCCCGGGAATTCATAATTCATTTTTAGATTTAGATAGATAGATAGATAGATAGATAGATAGATAGATAGATAGATAGATAGACGGACAGACAGACAGACAGACAGATAGAGTCATAGATAGCGATCATAAATAGATCAATCACAGTTTGATCATAGATAGATAGATATATAGATAGATAGATGATAGATCGATCATAGATTGATAGATAGATCATAGATAGATAGGTCGATCATAGATAGATTGATCATATAGATAGATAGATGATAGATAGATAGATGATAGAGAGAGAGATCATTGATAGATCATAGATATATTGATCATAGATAGATCGATCATAGATAGATCGATCATAGATAGATTGATCATAGATAGATAGATAGATAGATGATAGATAGATAGTAGATAGATTGATCATAGATAGATAGATCATAGATAGATAGATAGATAGATAGATAGATAGATAGATAGATGTAAAATGGGAAGAAATATATGTAATATATATGTAAAATAGGAGGAGAATTTATTGCTTTTTCTCTTCTTTCAGCACTCAGCCAAGGTGGATCCTACATATTTAGATGTTAAATTTAATTGACCATTTTTTCCTTCTTTTTTGCACACTATTTTTGTTGTTGTTAGGGCTGGATGTATGTTTTTGTTTTGCTTCATTTGGTTGGTTTGTTCTGTATTTTATTCTCTATGACAGAACAATCAATTTATATATTTAAAAAAAAGAACTTTCTTTGCTAAGCACGGAGGTTATTAAATGAGGCAGGCCTGATTTTACACCTTTTTTGCCATGGTTGTTAAGTGAATCACTGCAGTTGTTAAGTGAATTGAGTGGTCATTAAGCAAATCTGGCTTCCCCCCATTTGACTTTGCTTATCAGAAGCTCCCTAGGAAGTTTGCAAATGACAATCCCAAAACCCCGGGATGCTATATAACCATTGTAAATTGTTAAGATTTTAAAATTTAGTAGCTAGAACTGTGGGCTTGTACAATGAGCCAGAACACACAGTTATAGTTGACTGACTAGAGAGGGCTGGCTCCTGCGTGAGGCAATCCGCACTGTGATTGGTTGCTATGGATGTGGAGGGGGAGGTTCCCTTTTTTCCCGCCTTTTTCTTCTGTGTCCTCTGTGGGCTCTGAGATTTACCTCATGACGCTCCTATTTGCCTGACTATCTACCGCATTTCCCCAAAAATAAGACCCTGTCTTACATTTTTTTTTTGAACCCCGAAATAAGCACTTGGCCTTCTTTTCAGGGAGGTCTTATTATTTTGGGACAGGTGGAGCAAGATAGGGCTCCTCTTGCCATCTTACCTGAGCGTTTAAATATTTTCAGGGAAGGCTTATTTTCGGGGGGAGGCTTATTTTAGCGCATGCACTCAAACCCCCAATTGGGCTTATTATCAGGGGATGTCTTATTTTCAGGGAAGCAGGGTAGTTTGATATAAAATATATTTTTTTATATAAAACTACAAGTCTCTAACTTCATTTGGATACCTGCTGCACGATTCCCTGACATAAATGCATGGTGATTTCCAAACACCCACATTTTGATCAGATAACTGTGAGGCTGTTGCAACAGTCATAAGTGTGAAAACTGGTCATAAGTCACTTTTTGTAACTGTGAACGGTCATTAAACAATTGGGTGTATCTCAAGGACTACCTGTACGTACCATCAGGGCGCCGACCTCTAGCAATCACATAGATAGTTCGTCTCCATAAAGATTTATCCTTAAAACCTATTCCTTCAAGTCTTCCAATGGTGCCTTCATCACCTCTGTAATTGAGTTCATCCACTTCCTCCTCTTCTTCTTCCTTCCACCTTTCTTAGCAGGAGAGCCTTCTCTAGATAACTAGGTCTTCACATAATGTGTACAAAGTAGGATAATTTGAGCCTGGCTAAATGTCTGAGATTCTCAGCCATGGTTGTCCTAAAGGTGGTTTTCCAAAAAGCATCTGGGACTTTGTTTTTCCTTGAAGACGTTTTGCTTCTCATCCAAGAAGCTTCTTCAGTTCTTCAGAACTGTTCTTCAGAACTGAAGGAAGCCTCTTGGATGAGAAGCGAAACATCTTCAAGGAAAAACAAAGTCCCAGATGCTTTTTGGAAAAGTACCTTTGGGATGGTTTGAGCCTGGCTGTTTATGCTTGAGAGAGAACTCTGGGTTGATATGGGATTATCAAATTATATTTATAATATAAGATCCATGAAAAGCAGATTTTAAAAAATGTTAGGCTACCAAATCAGCTGCAAACATCTGGATAACTACCAGAACACAGCTAGAAGTGATATATCATAATCAACTTGAATTTTGAAGCCCACATTTGGTAGCTTTACATGTGATGTCTCTGAGAGATGGAATTATAATTCCTGCTACTCTCAACTGATAGTACAATACTGCAAATATAAAACAGGTAGTCCTCGCTTACTTCTTCAGCGCCCATTCAAAATTGCAGTGGTGCTGAACAAGTGGGACTTACAACTGGTCCGCAAATGTGCAACCATTGCAGCACCCCTGTGTTCACATGATCACGATCCACATTATTGGCACTTAACAATGGTTGCAGCTTCCCTTGATCTTGTGATTGGCATTTGCGATCTATCCCCCCAGCTTCCGACAAGCAAAATCAATGGGGAAGCCAGCAGGGAATGTTGCAAGTCACTCAAGTAAGTCTCCCCCCACATGGTAACAACCACCCCAGGCCCAAACTCGCTCACCTTGCATCTGCAGCCACCTGGGCATCTTCCCAGCAGCAGTTACTTAACTCCCTGTGGATCAGCTTGTGAACCCACTGTGACTTACAACTTTCTGCCGGCTTCCCCAGTGACTTTGCTCATTAGAAGCTGGCAGAAAGTTGCAAGGAGGGCCTTTGTTTAAGGAACCATGATTCTCACTTAATAATGGCAATGGGGAGAGTTTGGATTGCCACTGCTAAGCAATGCAGTCATGTGACATCATGCTTTACAGCCATATTGCTTTAGTGATAGAAATTCCACTCCCAATTACCGTCATTAACTGAGGACCATCTGTATACAGACTGAGGATAATTGCTTAAATACTTCATTTCATTTAAGGTAACAGACTTCCTATGATCTAACACCTCTGCACAGCCAGGTCTGCTCTTTTTTTCAGTAACCAAATTTTTTTTTCAGTACAAAATTACCAGAGAGTAACAAACTGCGGCTTTTAGGGGAAAAAATTGAATTGGCAATGTCTAACAAGAAAATTATTCATGTACTTTTTCTCTTTTTTTGTCCTTTTTGCACAGATAATTTTCAAGATCAGATGAAGCGGGAGTTGGCCTACAGAGAAGAAATGGTTCAACAATTACAAATTGTAAGATTCTCCTCTGCTGAGTGGCTTTGGATTAAAAATGCACTCATCTGATAGCTTAGCACAGATGTCTATGAATATTTGTCTTGGCTAGAACAAAGGAGTTTGGGATTTTCTTTTCATGCAGAGCATTAGGGCTTCTTTAATCATTTTCTGTCTTTGAGACAGTCTTGACTCTCCGCAACTGCCTGCAATTTTTCTTGTCCACCTTGTCAGAAGTAGTTTGCCATTGCCTGCTTTTTAGGGCTGAGAAAGAGGGATTGGCCTAAAGTCATCCAGCTGGCTTCATGCATAAAGTGGGACTAGAACTCACTGTCTCTCAATGCTGGGAGCTATCTTGGTGCTGTAACCACTATATTTAGCCCTCAACCTATGACCTTAATGAGGTCCACAATTTCCATCTTATGTCATGGTGACTCACTTAACCAATCCAATTTTATGACCTTTTTTTTTTGTGGTGGTCATTAAGCAAATGAGGCAGTTGTAAAGCGAACATGGCAATCACAAAGCAAGTCCATTCATTCCTATGGAGATTTTTTGCAGAAACTGCCCGAAAATCCTGGAAACTAGTCAAACATTCCATCGCTCTTCCTTTCATGAATCAAGGTAGAGCTAGTTCAGTCTAGTGATTAAAGCAGCAGGCTAAAAACCTGGAGACAGTGAGTTCTAGTCCCACCTTAGGCATGAAAGCCATCTGGGTGACTTTGGGCCAATTACCAGGAGATGGTGAGTTCTAGTCCAACCTTAGGCATGAAAGCTGGCTGGGTGACTTTGGGCTGGTCCTTCTCTCTCTCAGCCCAGTCCACCTCACAGGGTTGTTGTTGTTGTGGACAAAATAGGAGAAGGAAAGAGTATAAGGTATGTTCGCCAACCTGAGTTACCTATAAAAGTAATCACGGTGGGATTTTTTAAAAAAATCCAAGATAAATAAATGTTACTCCCAAGAAGAGTTCGGTTGATGGTTTGGCCAGCTTACTGTCAAAGATCCAGAAACCAGCTGGGCTTTTTCTTAGTCATCAAACATATGAGAAGTAGATCTGTTTGGCCAGCCATGGGAGATGCCTCCTGCCAGTGGTGGAATCCAATTTTGTTTACTACTGGTTCTGTGGGCGTGGCTTGGTGGGCGTGGCAGGGGAAGGATACTGCAAAATCTCCATTCCCTCCCCACTCCTGGGGGGAGGATATTGCAAAATCTCCACTCCCACCCTACTTTGGGGCCAGCCAGAGGTGGTATTTGCTGGTTCTCCGAACTACTCAAAATTTCTGCTACCGGTTCTCCAGAACCTGCTGAATAGCACCCCTGCCTCCTGCCCCACCAACTTTCTTCAGTTTCTGTGGAGTTCTATGAATGCCCACAAAAACCTAACAAGACAAAATTGCCTTTAAGAGGAGCTTGATTGCACACTCACACATCCATGTACTTTTCTTGCCAAGGTGATGGAAGGGTTTCAAACTAGAATAGGCTTTTTAAGGCAACCCAGTCTCCCAGTGCCCTCTGCTGCTTTCTTTTATTACTGCACCCCCCCCACCCCCAGCAGCTCAGCAGGGAAAGCCATTAGTACCTGCAGTTACAATAAACCTCAATGAGGAGGACTCTTTTTCAGTTTTTCTCCATTGGTGGGTTTGTAAAGAATCTTGTTTCTGGTGGATTGACCTCCTTGGTTTTATTTATTTATTTGATTTTTATCCCGCCTTTATTATTTTATAAATAACTCAAGGCGGCAAACATACAGACTACTCTTTCCTCCTCCTATTTTCCCCACAGCAACAACACCCCTATGAGGTGGGTTGGCTGAGAGAGAGAGTGACTGGCCCAAAGTCAGCCAGATGGTTTTCATGCCTAGGGTGGGACTAGAACTCACAGTCTCCTGGTGATTGGCCCAAAGTCACCTTGCCAAGTTTCGTGCCTAAGGCAGGACTAGTACTCACTGTCTCCTGGTGATTGGCTCAAAGTCACCTTGCCAACTTTCATGCCTAAAGTGGGACTAGAACTCACTGCCTCTTGGTGATTGGCCCAAAATTACCTTGCCAACTTTCATGCCTAAAATGGGTCTAGAACTCACTGTCTCCTGATGATTGGCTCAAAGTCACCTTGCCAAGTTTTGTGCCTAAGGTGGAACTAGTACTCACTGTCTCCTGATGATTGGCCCAAAGTCACCCTGCCAGTTTTCCTGCCAAGATGGGACTAGAACTCCCAGTCTTCTAGTTTCTAGCTTGGTGCAGTAATCACTAGACTAAACTGGCTCTCATTGATATCCCAAAACATTGACCTTTTGTAGATAAATGGGAAATGGGTCATAGGGCCTTTCTCCTTGATTGCTCTTCCCTTGCCAACAGAGAGCCAGCACCTGTGAGCTGGGGCTGCAAATAATGATGTGAGCACAGGTTGTGAGAAAGCACATCAACAGAAAGTCTTCTTGCCCACTGCTGTACGTTAGCCCTTCGCCATCTCCACTAAGAGAGCATTGTGTTTTATTCCTGCCTGCGTAGGTTGCTGTATCCCTAGGAGTTCAAGCAAGCACAGATGGGGCTTGTCATGTTTTTATTCTCCCAACAAAGGGTTGCCGTGTTGGAGCGGTGCTTTGTGCAATGACCCTTTGTAGTCATTGCGCATATATTTGCTTTTTCAATGAAGAGAGCCATGCACAGAACCCGGCCATCTCTGCAACATTCCCACTGGTTACGTTAGCTTAACCCCCGTGCATGACTGAGCCTGTTTGGGGCTGAGTACAACAACATCCTGAGAATTAATTGATTGGGCCAGCTGATCCTATCAGGGTTCTCCCAGCACATTAACCCCCTCATTAAACCAGTTAGGCAGATTGTAAGGACAAAGTCAGTTGGTTGTAAAAAGGTGGAAGAGTGATTGCAATTTATTTTATTTCCTCTCCGAGCTAGCAGAACGTATCACAACCTGGCTGCAGAAATCCAAAGGTTACAGTAGAGGGCAACAAAAATTGGGAATTCAGATGCGCTGCTGCCATCTAGTGGCAATACAGAGACATGCAGCCTAGATTTAATTGCTGTGGTGTGTGTGGAGTGGGTTACCTATAAACTGGGTTACGAATAAAATGTGTTGACAAAATTAGAAATGAGGAGGTGATAAGCTGCCTGGGAAAGCCAAGGGAAATCATCAAAACCATTAAAAAGCGAAAGTTAGAATATTTAAGACATGTGATGTGACACCCGAAAAAATATGGCATGCTTCACTTAATCCTCCAGGGCAAAATTGAAAGCAAAAGGCAGAAGAAGAACATCATGGCTTCAAAATCTAAGGGACTGGTTTGGACAAAACTCAGCAGCACTTTTTCGTGCGGCTGTTGATAAAAATAGGATCACCAATAATGATCGCCAATATCCGATGATGGATATGGCACAAGAAGAAGAAGAAGTGTGGAGTGGGATGGTATTTGTAGCTTTTATGATGTGGATTTCAACTCCCAGATATGGACTCAACTCCCAGAATTCCCCAGCCAATTGGCTGGGGAATTCTGGGAGTTAAAGTCCACATTCCTTAAACTCACTGAGGTGGAGAAACTGGTAGTGTGTGTTATCTGAACTTTGAGATTGGCAGATGAGAAGAGAAGCATAAGTCATCTTTAACCTGATTTGTGAGGGTGGGGAGATGAAACATGTTGGTGTGAAAAGGTTCTTGATACCCTCCAAAATCATCTAAAAATTAAAACTTGATTGAAGTACTATGTTATACTACAGGGTTGATCATCTATGGCCCCTTTACGCCCTGTGGACTTCAACTCCCAGAATTCATGGTACTCAACATGACTGGGTCAGGAATTCTCGGAGTTGAAGTCCACAGGGTGTAAAGTTGCCGACCCCATAGTCATAGTACAATATTGTAACCCAGGCATTCAATGGCATTTTGCCCCCTGCAGTTTTTACTTCAAGAGAGGATCATTTTCTACAGGAGCATCCCTTTTGTTCTATTATATATTTACTTATTTCAAGTGAAATATGTACACCTTATTCTTATCTACATCCATCTTATGGTCTTCCTAATAGATATGATTGCATTCCTACCAGGATTTTTAGATTTTTGGGTTTTAAGGTGCCTTCTTTGATATCTCTTCTTTCTTCACTAACTCATTGCTGTTGAGTGAGATATTTCTCTGTTTTCTTTCAGATCCCCTATGCAGCAAGCTTGATCAGGAAAGAAAAACTTGGCACACATCTCAGCAAAAGCTAAAAGGTAAGCTCACACGAATAGGGGATGGGCCCCAAATATTTTTTGCCAGTGTGGCTATTACATTTTTCCTATATGTCCTTCTCTGAGGATATTAATTTCGCAATCCTGCTGCACTATAATAAAACAACTGCAGTGATTCATTTAACAGTTGTGTCAAGAAAGGTCATAAAATGAGGCAAAACTCACTCAAATGTCTCACTGAACCGAAATTTTGGGCTTAATTGTGGTTGTAAAACTGAAATACATTTTGGGGAGAACCCTGTGCAGTTGGTTATTTGACTCTCTACCTAATATTTTTATTTTGACTGAGGAAGTTAACTTGGCTGAGTAATGAAACTTCTCAGATTAACAAACTTTGGTCCAGTTGCTATGATTTAACCTTTTTAAATACTTTTGGCCTGAATGTTGAAGTATGTCTTCATTGACATACTGCAACATTTGTTTTAAGCAGAGTCAAGAAAAAAAAAAAGTTGCTTCAAATGTTGACACGACTGAATTTCCCTCTTATTGCTTGCAGTTTAGGACAGTGAGGAATTAGGTGAATAAATTCACTGTTTTGAGTGGCACTGCTGAACAATCACGATGAAGCCCATCGCTCTTCTGCCCGAGAGCTGAAATTAAAGGCACTGTCACAATGCTGCGATTTTCAGCCCTCAATCTCTCCAGAAACATTTGAATTTGACCTGCAGTCACTTTCTGTTTTGCTGACTCAGAAATGCTGAGAACAAATAGCAAAGAAAGCCATTCACTCACTATCCTGTCCCTGGAGATTTTTTTTTAAAAAAGCCCTGCACTAGCTGGACCAAACAAAGATTTTATCAGGTCAGACTTGACTCTTGATGATGTACCTTGGACGTATCCATGAATCTTTCATTGCTATAATATGGAATTAGGTTGCCATTGCTCCTTCTCAAGTTTTGCTTAAGCACCCCCTAATCTATGGCCACAGGATCTTCTGGTGGCCTCATGTCTAAATACTATCTTGATATTAGTGTATCATCCCACTTGGAATACTGCATCCAGTTTTGGTCACCACTAAATAAAAATATGTTTGAGACTCTAGAAAGAGTGCAGAGAATAGCAACAAAGATTATTAGGGGACTGGAGGCTAAAACATATGAAGAATGTTGAAGGAAGTGTTACTAGTCTAACAATGAGAATAGTAATAGCATCTAGTAATAGATAAAAATAATAGTAATAGTAATAGTAATAGTAATAGTAATAATAATAATAATAATAATAATTCTAAATTTGCCAGACTTGAACATTTTGACTCTACAAAAAACCACCTTACTCGGAACAGCTTACATCCTCCGACGATACCTTAACAGTTCCTAGGTCCTTGGTTAGGACCCGAGCTGCTGAGCTATTAACCAGCCTCAAAGGCTGTGAATCTCACTAAAGATTAACTTATTATTATTATTATTATTATTATTATTATTATTATTATTATTATTTAATCTTTAGTGAGATTCACAGCCTCAAAGGCTGGTTAATAGCTCAGCAGCTCGGGTCCTAACCAAGGACCTAGGAACTGTTAAGGTATCGTATTATTATTATTATTATTATTATTATTATTATTATTATTATTGAATGAAATATGTAACAGTGATACCCATTGTCATCGGGGCACTTGGTATCATGTCCAAGAATTTTATAAAATATCAGCAAATTGCAGCTTTCTGCAATAACACCAGGGGAACTGCAAAAAACTGAGCTACTTGGAACATCGTACATCTTAAGAAGGTATTTGGTTGATACCTAGGACGTTGGCAGCAACCTGTATCAACCATTAGCACCAGTCAATGGTATTTGTGATGCATTTTTGAATGTTCAGTTGACTGAGTTTCATATTTAATGGATAAAGATAGTAGTAGTAGTAGTAGTAGTAGTAGTAGTAGTAATAGTAGTAGTATCTAGATTTATATACCACTTCACAGTGCTTTACAGCCCTCTCTAAGTGGTTTACAGAGTCAGCATATTGGCCCCATCAATTTTACTGACCTTGGAAGGATGGAAGGCTGAGTCAACCTTGAGCTGATGAAAATCGAACTGCCGAACTGCAAGCAGCCAGGAGGCAGCAAAAGTAGCCTGCAGTACCACATTCTAGGGGTAACATGATAGCAGTCTCCCAATCTATGAACGGCTGTCACAAAGAAGAGGGGTCAACCTGTTTTTCATAGCACCCAAAGGCAGAACAAGAAGCAATGGATGGAAACTAATCAAGGAGAGAATCAAGCTAGAACTAAGGAGAAATTTCCTGACCGTGGGAACATTTAATTAATGGAACATCTTGCTTCAGAAGTTGTGGATGCTCCATCACTACAGGTGTTCGAGAAGAGATTGGACAGCTATTTGTCCAGCATGGCATAGAGTCTCCTTCTTGAGCATGGGTTAAATTAGAAGGCCTTCAAGATCTCTTCCAACACTGTTATTCTGTATTCAGTTTTGAAGACCAGTCAAGGTTGGGTAACGTAGGTGGACTTTAGCTGTATAGTGAGATCCATTCAGTGGGAAACCTTTCTGATGTTTCCTTTTTCTCTGTCTTTCTAGCAGGACCACAAGACCCTCTTGTAAGATACTACTCATCACTCTGAGTTTGGATGTATCTAAAGACTGAAAACAGAAGGACTCTGGGCATTTCAGAAAAACAGTACAGAAGAAATAAAAATGGCTCTTCTAATGACAAATGGCCTCGACTCAAAGCTTTATGGACAACCATAGACATTAGAAAGTAGCAGCCATTTATTAATTTAAGAACCAAAAGGGAAATTTAAAAAAAAACAACTGGAAAGACATCTTGGATTATTTATTTATTTTTTATTTTTTTTTTGATGGTACCAAAGGTTGGTTCGGTGATTTTTAGAAGGACTCTGGAATGTGATAGGAACTGTGGAAAGGCTGTGGCCATCCAGACTGACCCACGGGCATAGGATCTCATGGTGCTTCCGATTCCAATGCTATGATTATGAAACACATTTGGGATGTTAGCTCTTCTCCTTTGGCAGAACGATCCTTCTACAGAATGAGGTCTAAACGAACATGGGGGAAGAGTCAGCCCTGGACATATTGATGGAAATGCATTAGCCATATCCGGCTCTTTCTGGAAGGAGACTGCATTACACAAGAGTGTTCACAACTTCTCTCTTCCTTTTCCAAGTTTTCCCCTGATACTTTGCTTGCTGTACAAATGAAGATGATAATCCTTCCGGAAATATTTTACAATGTACGATTGAGTGTAATTTAAAAAAAAAAAATTATAACCACTCAGACTAAAAAAACAAAACCAAACAAAGGTATTTAACTCTGTTGTAGTTTCTTTAACATTCATGTCGATTAAAACAAAGTCTATAATAAAAACTGAAAATTATATGAGGGGACGGCTTGTTCTTTTCTCGCACTTCAGTTCCTGCCTTGTTTGATGAACTTCTTACCTTCCTGTGTGTCACAACTGGAGGAAATTCTATTGGTTACTGTAGGAAGTTAGCACCCACCCCTTTTCTAGAGGAGTGAAATATTTTGGGAAATATGAAAAAGGCAGAATATTATATTTCCCTGGGATAAGCATGTTTTGAAGCAGCTCCCATCTTCCTGCCCCCACCCGTTGTCAATGGGCCATTAAGGCCTGGGCCAGTCTATTCTACATAACAAAGATCTGCCTCCTTCAGGCAGAGCCATAGTGGGAATTGCCAAAGATCCAACAAAGATAGGATTAGCCCTCTACACAATAGCAGCAGAAACTCACCACATGTGACCTGGGAAGCACATGTGACCATCAGACAGCAAGACTAGCTAAGACCCCCACCCCCTGGGAGTCTGACAACCAATCAGGATACTCTTTCGGGGCCCCAAGAAATGCAGAACCAGAGAGAGCATAAAAACCCAAGGATTTACTGTATCTGCCCCCTTTTCTGTTCAGGAACTCAAGCCATGTGATCCTGCCCACCATTAAACCATCTTTCCAAGCAGTCTCCATGTTTCCAGTGTCTTTCTCCCCACTTGGAGCAGAACCTAGAAGGAGGTTTCTTCCAACATTACAATACTGAATACGTTACCAATATGGGAATTTAATTCTGTCCTAATTTTGGTGATTCAGTTAACTGGCTGATCTTTGAACTGAACACAGGTCGTTCTGGACTGGCAACGGTTCATTTAGTGACCACCCAAAGTTATAACAACACTGAAAAAAAGTGACCTGACCATTTTTCACACACACTGGTCATGATGATGATGTCATGAAAGGGCTTTGGACAATTCCTACTATGGCTCTACCTGAAGCAGGTAGACCTTTGTTATGTAGAATGGACTGGCTCAGGCCTTAATGGCTCATTGACAAAGGTGGGGGGCTCAATTTCTGCCTCCCTTTTAAGGGAAATATTCTACCCTTTTGATATTTCCTAAAATATCTCATTTTCCTGGGAATGGGATGGGTGCTAACTTCCTACAATGCCAAATGGTGTGTGAGCAAAGCGAGCGAGTGCACGGGTGCGGTCACATTTGTGAACTGTTAGAGAAGGTAAGTGAATTCCACCTCTGCTCCATCAGCATGTGCCATCACAACAAAGGTGTTCCTTCAGCGCCGTGAAGGATCTTTCAGATTATTTCATCAATTGCCACACTCGGTGGTGCCCTTTCCCTTACAGTTTTGGGGTTCATTTGGGATCCAGGGATATTTACATTGTCAGCATTCTGATGCTGCCATAAAAAGATGAGGCTTGACTTTTCACCTACTTATTTTCTCTGTAGACAATATCCCCTAGGAGATGGGATGGGAGGGGGGAACATTCCTGTGGGGTGAGGTCAGAAGCTGGGCAGACTGACTTGGAAGATGGCCAATGAGAAGATGAGAACTGGGGAACGGAAAGGGAAGAGTTTGGGGGTCAGAGGGTTAGTATCGGCTACGACGAATTCGGGGCCAGATCTGTCATACTCAATAAATGGAATATTTCAGCAAAGATTAATTGTTTGGGAGTGCAATTTATTTGAGATGACATCAAAACCTGACATATATAAATATTGCTTCTATTGTTAATACTTGTCAATGGAGCTGATCTGAAGACTAACACAAAACATTCGCTTTTAAAAAGCACCTGAGGACTCAGAGTATCACTTTATAATTCCTTTCGTAAAACCACACTTAATATTGAATATTGCATCCAGTTTTGGTCACCACCATATAAAAAAGATGTTGTTGTGACTCTGGAAAGAGTGCAGAGAAGACCAGCAAAGGTGATTAGGGGACTGGAGGATAAAACATATGAAGAATAGTTGCAGGAATTGGGTATATCTAGTCTAATGAAAAGAAGGACTAGGGGAGACATGAGAGCAGTCTTCCAATGTCTCAGGGGCTGCCACAAAGAAGAGGGAGTCAAGCGATTCTCCAAAGCACCTGAGGGCAGGGCAAGAAGCAATGGGTGGAAACTCATCAAGGAGAGAAGCAACCTAGAACTAAGGAGAAATTTTCCTGACAGTTAGAACAATTAATCTCTCTCCCTCTCTCCCTCCCTCTCTCTTTTCCTAAAACATTCAAGAAGGAAAAATGTCTATGAAGATTCTCAATCATCCTGGTCATGCTTGTCCCAAAGCTGTTTTTCAAAAGACAACTGGACTTACTTTCTTTTTTCTGCCCTTGAAGATGTTTCGCTTCTCATCCACGAAGCTTCTTCAGTTCTCTCATTTCTTCAGAACTGAAGAAGCTTCTTGGATGAGCAGCAAAACATTTGCAAGGCAAAAAAAAAAAAAAAAAAATCCAAGAAAGTCTATTTGCCTTTTGAAAAGCACCTTTGAGATATCCAAGGAGAGAATACTTAATACAATTAGGGAATGTGAAGTACCGCCCAACAGACAATACGGGATGCATCCTGATTTAATGGAAAACAATCTAATTCTAATCGTTTTCTCAAGGGACAGCAGTAGCAAGCTATGTTCAAGGTGAATCTGCATTTCCTCCAGTTCTGTTGAAATCAAGGATATTACAATGTTTTCAGGTACCGTATTTTTTGGACTATAAGGCACTGGAGTATAAGACACACCAAGATTTCGAAGAGGAAAACAAGGGGAAAAAACAGTTTTTGCCCTCCCTAGCCCCCAGGAGCACTCTGCAGGCCTCCCAAACCCTCTGCACATCCTGTTTTTGCTAAAAACGGGCCTATTTTCGCAAAAACGGGATGCGCAGAGGGTTTTGGACATGTTTATGTTTTTTAAGTCTAGAAATTGCTGCTCTCTGGCAGATAGGACAAAAAAAAATGAGCCAAGTTATTGCAAAAATCAAGCGTGATACGTTTGATTTAATTTACATCAAATCAAATTAATTAAATACAATTAACAAGATGCTTCTCTGAGGTACTTAATAATTATACTCCTTTGGCACATTAAAATTTTGGTGGTAACCTTTGAAAGAATGCTAAATCTCTTTTGTTTCACTGGATCTATGAATGTGCTCCAGAACCACCTCTTGAGACCCAAATCTGTCCAGTTCAGTTGACAAGAGTTATTTAGCCGGACAGACTAAATTCAAATATTTGAGGATGCACTGTAGGTAGTCCTTGAGTTATAGTCAGAATTGAGCCCAAACCTTCCGTTGCTAAGCGAGACAGTTGTTAAGGAGGTCTTGCCCCATTTTGTGACTTTTCTTGCCACAGTTGTTAAGTGAATCACCTCGGTTGATAAGCTAGTAAAATGGTTGTAAAGTGAATCTGGGTTTCCCATGGAATTTGCTTGCAAAAGATGATCACGTGACACCAGAACACTGAAACCGTCATAAGTACAAGCCAGTTGCCGAGCGTCTCAATTTTGTTCATGTGACCAGGGGGATGCTACAACAGTTATAACTGTGAAAAAACAGTCATGTCATTTTTTTCATTGCTGTTGTAACACTAAACGAATGGTTGTAAGCAGTGGTGAAATCTAATTTTTTTTACTACCAGTTCTGTGGGCATGGCTTGGTGGGTGTGGTGTGGCTTGGTAGGCGTGGCAGGGGAAGGATACTGCAAAATCTCCATTCCCACCCCACTCCAAGGAAACGATACTGCAAAATCCACATTCCCTCCCTCCCCACTCCTGGGGGAAGGATATTGCAAAATCTCCATTCCCACCCCACTCTGGAGCCAGCCAGAGGTAATATTTGCCAGTTCTCTGAACTGCTCAAAATTTCCGCTACCGGTTCTCTAGAATCTTTCAGAACCTGCTGGATTTCACCCCTGGTTGTAAGTCAAGGACTATCTGTACCTGTTGTTCTTCTTAATCAAGTAAATGCAGCTTTCATTTTGGAGCAAAATACCTTTGTAAACCAAACATCAGAGGATAATGGACATATATGTCTACAGGTAGTCCTTGACTTACAACAGTTTGCTTTTAGTGACTGATCGAAGTTACAATGGCACTGAAAAAAGTGACCTATGACCATTTTTCACACTTATGACCGTTTCAGTATTCCCATGGTCATGTGAATTACATTTGGATGCTTCACACCTGAGTCATATTTATGATGGTTTGCAGTGTCCCAGGGTTATGGGATCACATTTTGTGACCCTGTGAGAAGCAAAGTCAATGAGGAAGCCAGATTCACTTAACAACTGTGAAAAGAAAGGCTGTAAAATGGGGCAAAACTCACGTAACAATCTTCTCACTGAGCAACATAAACATTGGGCCCAACTGTGGTCGTAAATTGAGGGCTACTTTATTTGCATTTGTTTGTCCAAGCAACATGGTTGGAAAAGAAAACACTCAACTCCTGTTGACTATGTGGAAATGCATGTGAAGTTTTGGGTAAAGGCATGGAAATATTTACAATTATCATCTCTTGAATTTTTTTTTAAACTTGTAATTTTGCCCACAGTTACAAATGGGCTTCCCATTGTAGGATTAAGCAGACTTAATGATAAATTCATTTAACAACTGTCTTGCTTAGCCACATAAATTTTGGGTTTAATTGTGGTCATAAGTTGAGGACTACCTGTAGACCTATTTGAACGGTTATATGATCATGAGATCTTATCTTGAGAAATTAATTTATGAATTAGGGTGATCATATAATATAGAATGGAAGGAAGGAAGGAAAGACAGTTAATGAGAAAGAAGGACTCCCTAGAGAAGAGCCTAATGCTGGGAACGATGGAGGGCAAAAGAAGAAGGGGACGACAGAGAATGAGGTGGCTGGATGGAGTCACTGAAGCAGTCGGCGTCAGCTTAAGTGGACTCCAGAGGATGGTAGAGGACAGGAAGGCCTGGAGGAACGTTGTCCATGGGGTTGCGATGGGTCAGACATGACTTCGCAACTAACAACAACAAATAATCTAGAATAGGTGGTACCTGGCTCAACTGTAGTAACTGCAAGAGGGATATTGGAGTCCTAGTGGAATATGAGCCAGCACTGTAGCAGCAGTCAAAAAAGCTAACACAATCATTGCTTGTATAAACAAAGACATAGAATCAAATCACATGTAGTATTAGTACCACTTCATAATAATAAGACCACACTTGGAATATTGCATCCAGTTTTGGTTGCCACAATATAAAAAAGATGTTGAGACTCTAGAAAGAGTGCAGAGAAGAGCAACAAAGATGATTAGGGGACCAGAGGCTAAAACATATCAAGAACGGGTGCTGGAATTGAGTATGTCTAGTTCAGGGGTCAGCAACCTGCAGCTCTGGAGCCGCTTGTGGCTCTTTCGCTCCTCTGCTGCAGCTCCCTGTCACTCAAAATATGCGTCACAACCGCCAATGTGCGACAGCCGCCAGCACACAATTTATTGAGCTTTTCAACCCCTGGTAGGCCAACCATGGATAAATCAAAGAAAAGAAAAGTTTTAGAAGAAAACAGAAGATTTAATTCGACTACATATGCTAGTTTTGTGCCCGCTCAAGAAATAGTCAGGCACGGGAAGGGTTTTGTGGCTCCCGGTGTTTTCTTTTCTGTGGGGAAACGGGTCCAAATGGCTCTTTGAGTGTTTAAGGTTGCAGACCCATGGTCTAGTTAATGAAAAAAAGTAGGATGCCATGATAACAGTCTTCCAATATCTAAGGGGCTGCCACAAAGAAGAGGGGGTCAACTTATTCTCCAAAGCACTTGAAAGCAGGACAAGAAGCAATGGATGGAAACTAATCAAGGAGAGAACCAACCTAAAAATAAGGAAAAAATTCCTGACAATGAGAACAATTAATCAGTGGAATGACTTGCCACCAGTGCGCCAACACTTGAGGTTTTCAAGAAGAGATTGGACAACCATTTGTCTGAAAAGGTATAGGGCTTCCTGCTTGAGGAGGGGGTTGGACTAGAAGACCTCCAAGGTCCCTTCCAACTCTGTTATTCTGTTATTCTATGTATCTATCCTGGGCTATTATTAGGGCTGTTTCTGGAATCTTTAGTAATTTCAAATATATAGTTTTAATTCAATACCCAGTGGAATCTTCTTCCTGCTTTTCCTCCAAATTCCTGCTTCTTTGTATAAGCAACTTGTGGCTAATGGATTTTCTCTTCTTTCCTGTGAATCCCTTCTGACTTAAAGATGTTGCTTCAAAGAGAAAAGAATTCAAAGGGACCCATACATAACACAAAGCACTGACTCTGTGACACCAAGGGAGAAAGATGTCGCAGATGGTTGATTAACATATTTATTAAAGGTGTGTTATCGAGACACAACCTCTGTAATTCCACACCTCATTTATAATCTGGAATAAGGGGCAGCTAGGGTCACAGCATAAATGCCATAAGGAAGGCATTATATTAACACTCTAATGTCAAACCAAAATGCTTTGGGATGGATTTACGGGAAAGAAAGGCCTTTAAATCCTGTGGCTTTAAGGAGGGCTCAGAAAGGAATCAGCCTCTGAAATTATTCACTGTAATGGTTTATGGGAATGTTGTTGCCGCATGCATTATTTTTCCCCAATAAGTAAATATAACACAATAGATGAATAGATGGATAAAGGTGGGTTTCCATGTGCAGATAGGAAAATAGTTCATTTCCACATTAGGGACTTAGGGTGTCATTCAAAGACATCCAAGGATCATTCCGCTAAGAGAATGGTAATAAAACAGGCTGTTTATCACTACCATGATGATAGCTGGATGATCTTATGGAGATGCGGTAAGCGTGATAGATGAGAGAGAGAGAGAGAGAGAGAAATGATAGATAATGAAGAGATAGAGGAGAGATAGATAGATAGATAGATAGATAGATAGATAGATAATGGATGGATAGATGGGTGGATACAGATAAACATGACATAGATGATAAATAGAACAGATAGATGATGGATGGATGGATGGATGGATGGATGGATAGAAATGACAGATAGATGATAAATAGAACAGATGGATGGATGGATGGATGGATAGATAAACATAACATAGATAGAATAGAATTTTTTATTGGCCAAGAGTGATTGGACACACAAGGAATTTGTCTTGGTGCATATGCTCTCAGTGTACATAAAAGAAAAGATACGTTCATCAAGAATCATAAGGTACAACACTTAATGATAGTCATAGGGTACAAATAGGCAATCAGGAACAATATCAATATAAATCATAAGGATACAAGCAACAAAGTTACAATCATACAGTCATAAGTGGAAGGAGATGCATGGTGGGAACGATGGGAAGATGATAAATAGAACAGATAGATGATGGATGGATGGATATGATAGAGATAGATGATAGATCGATATAAATGAATGGATTGATGAATGGATGGAGCTGAAGAAGCTTCCTGGATGAGAAGCGAAACATCTTCAAAGAAAAACCAGAAAGTCCAGTTGTCTCTTGAAAAAAAGCACCTTTGGGACAACCATGATCTGGATGACTGAGATTCTCCATGGACGCTTAAACGAGCTATTTCCTTTATTTTTTTAAGCGCAAACAAAAACTTGGAAAAATTACATTATTATACTGGACGTCTGTGGTTTTACATATTTTTACAGTGCAATCCAGGAGTTCAAAGACAGCTCACATACCCCTGAAACGGAGGGGAGCTGTAGCATCAATACGGTATTCCTCCCCTGATCTCCTTCCCACCCTTGCATTCCCCCTTTGGCTAAATGGATGCATTCAGGAGACTCACAAGCAAAGGACAAACTTGGTTTGCCCCAAACATCCTATACACATCATATAATCATCTGAATCAGAAGCCAGTGCAATTCTTAAGTACATGTTTCAATATGTCCCATACAAATGAATGCAGGATAGCGAGTAAAAAAGCAAAATCTCCTTCGGGCCGAGCTGATTTTCTTGCTGAAAATATGGTAGTCCTCGATTTACGATCACAATCGAGCCTAAAATTTCTCTTGCGAAGCCAGAAACTGGGTTAAGTGAGTTCGCCCCATTTTACGACCTTTCTTGCCACTGTTAAGTGAATCACTGCAGTTGCTAAGTCACAAGGTTGTTGAGTGAATCTGGCTGCCTCGTTGACTTTGCTTGTCAGAAGGTCGCAAAAGGGGATTGCGTGACCCCAGGACACCACAACTGTCATAAATGCTACCACCAATAGCTTCCCACCAACCAGTACGCTCCCATAGAGAGGGGCTCCTTCAGGTGCCGTCGGCCAAACAATGTCGACTGGTGGCCCCCAGGGGGAGACCCTTCTCTGTGGGGGCACCTACTATCTGGAACGAGCTCCCCCCGGGGATACGGAGGATCCCGGATCTGCGTACTTTCCGTCGCGCGCTCAAGACTTTCTTATTTCATCAAGCTGGCCTGACCTAAGTCTTTCCCCTTTTTAAATGGAAATTTTAAATTTGGTTTTAAATTATTGGGGTTTTAAATTCAGCCAAATTATTTAATTCATTTTATTTTATTTTAAATTTTGTATTTATATGTTTTATTCCATGGTTGTTCACCGCCCTGAGTCCTTCGAGAGTAGGGCGGTATACAAATTCAATAAAATACAAATACAAATACAAAATGAATACAAGTCAGTTGCCAAGCGTCTGAATTTTGATCCTATAACCATGGGGACGCAGCAATGGTTGTAAGAGTGAAAAACGAGCATAAGTTGGGTTTTTTCAGCACTGTTGTAACTTTAGACCAGTGGTGGGTTCTTACCGGTTCGCTACAGATCTTGAAATCGGTAGTAGCAGCGCATGAGGACCTGCCCACCCGTCGGACATCATCACGGATGCTCTACGCAGGCACAGGAGCGTGGCACACTCCCATTGCGAACCGGTAGCGAAGGTAAATGGAACCCACCCCTGCTTTAGACAGTCACTTTATGACTGTTGTAAATTGAGGATTACCTGTAGTTAGAAACATTCATTTAGCAACTGTTCAAAGTTACAAGAGCACTGAAATAAGTGCTCCTCGCACTTATGATTGTTCCAGCATCCCCAGATTCACGTGATCCTAATAAAGGAAAATATTTGTAGCTCAGGGTTGACATGAGAGGTCCTAGGTGCTCTCTGAGCTTGGTGGTTTTCTTGCAGATGTTTCATTACCCAAACTAGGTAAATTTGAGTAATGGAGCCCATTAAATGGCTAGCGTGTATGTGTGTTGTCGCCATGGTGCGAGGGTTATTATTTGATTATTTTTCTTTGTATTATTTTTCTTTTTATTTCTTTTATATTGTGTTTTTATGTCCCTGTAAGCCGCCTTGAGTTGCCTCGTATGCAATATAGATTTTTCTAAATAAATAAGTCAATAGTTTGGGTAATGAAACATCTGCGAGAAAACAAGCAAGCTCAGAGAGCACCAAGGACCCCTCATTCACGCGATGAAAATTCAGGCCCTTGGCAACCGGGCACATATTTACAATGTGTCTGCAGCATCCTGAAGTCACGTGAATACCATTTGCGAACTTCTCTGCCAGTTTCTGACAAGCAAAGTTCGATGCAGGAAACCAAATTTGCTTAACAACCATGCCACTCACTTAACAACTGCCATAATTTGCTTAAGCGCACTGGCAAAAATGAAAAAAACAAGGACATTAAATTGGACATGACTCACTGAATCCCTTGCTTAGCAATGGAAATTCTGGCGTCTGGAAATTGTAGACGTTAAGTTTAGGAGTCCCAGTATTAAATGCATTTGCAAAAGATCTTGTTTCTGTTCATTTTGAGCTGAAACAACGCATTTCAGAATCACAATGAATAATCATCTGAGCCAAAGGCAGCATCTGGAGTAAACCCAATGTGTTAGTAAACTTGCTTCCAAAGCACAAAATTATCTATTTCTCTTCCTCCCCACCCTCCCTGGCCTCAGCGTGCAAAGACTATGTTCTAATGCTGCATATTCTAGCTAGATCAGATACCTGTTCATCTTTTCTGGTGAGTCTATTTTACCCTCACGATAGACACATTTATATCCCATTTACACTAATGGAATTCACACATGGGTATCGAGGGGAGAAAATATAACTCAGCTCTGTCATCCTTTACGGCTCTCAGACTGAATTTCTGAAAGTCTCTGTGCTGATGATCCCGGAAAGAGGAAACAGGAGCTCTTGAGCACATAAATCTGCCTCTCCCCAGTTATTACCCTCTTCCAAATTCTTGCAGGCACAAATGGGATTCTTTTTTTTAAGTGCAGGGAGAGGATTAGTTTTTGGATCTACAGTTGTCTACAATCAATCAATCAACCAATCAATCAATCATTCAGAATAGAGCTGGAAGGGACCTTGGAGGTCTTCTAGTCCAACTCCCTGCTCAAGCAGGAGACTCTACACCATTTCAGACAAGTGGCTGTCCAAACTCTTGTTAAAAACCTCTAGTGAGGAAAGACTTACAACTTCTGGAGGCAAGCTGTTCCACTGGTTAATTGTTCTCGATAGAAGGTAGTTTCTCCTTAATTCCAGGTTGCTTCTCTCCTTTGTTAGTTTCCATCCATTCTTTCTTGTCCTGCCTTCAGGTGCTTTGAAAAATAAGTTGATCCCCACTTCTTCGTGGCAACCTCTCAAATACTGGAATACTGCTATAATGTCTCCCCTAGTCCTTCTTTTCTCTAGACTAGCCAAACTCAATTCCTGCAACCATTCTTCCTATATTTTAGCCTCCAAGGCCTTTATAATCATCTTAGTTGCCCTTCTCTTCACTTCTTCCAAAGTCTTAACATCTTTTTTTGTAATGTGGTGACCAAAACTGGATGTAGTAGAGTAGATTAGGGTAGGGTAGGGTAGGGTAGGGTAGGGTAGGGTAGGGTAGAGTAGAATAGAATAGAATAGAATAGAATAGAATAGAATAGAATAGAATAGAATAGAATAGAATAGAATAGAATAAGCTGGAAGGGATCTTGGAGGTCTGTAAAGCCAATAGGGAAGCAAGATTCACTTAACAACCCTGTTACTAACTTAACAACTACAGTGATTCACTTAATAACCATGAAAAGTAGGGTTGTAAAATGGGGCAAGGTTCACTTTACAACTCTCGCTTAGCAACAGAAATTCTGGGCTCAATTGTGGTCATAAATCTATCTGTACTGTGTTAATCCACATAGCTGGACTCTAGCAGGAGCACTTACACCCATGTTCCACTATCTCAATGCTGTGCTTGTTTGCAGTGTCAAACAAATCTTCCTCTCCAAACAGCGTAATATCAGTTGGCGTTTTTCTTTGATTGAGTAATAAAACCTGCCCGTCATTCAGAATTAAGGCATACGTACATTCTGCGATTATTACAAAATAAAAATCACAACGATAGCGATCAGAACTCACCCACCAATCGAAATGCAAGACAGGAGAAGAAGAACATGTATCTTTATGCATCGTTAGCAGCATAATATCTCCCTGCTCCTTTTATGATTTGCTTTGTTATTATCTATATTATAGAACTGCCCAGAAGCCACACAGAGTTGATACAGCACAAGACATAATTGTTTCAGCCTAGAAACAGTTATTAATCTTGACACCTGCATTTGGGGTAAATAACAATTAGGACCTGATGAGATTCTTAATTACGACTTCAAACTCTATTTACACCAGTAGTTGTTTGGTATATGTGCTTTTTTCCTTGCGCTTTTTAATTGGATGTTTTTAATTGTTGAACAGAGATGCTGTGCTTCAATGGTTGTGCTCTGGGCTCTTTTAAGGGAAAGGATGGTCGATGCCAACAAAATAAAAATGAGGCAGTAATGAAATTAATCAGCTAAATATCATAGTACTGCTACTTAAAGCAAATGTAGTGGATTAATAATATTTAAAAACTACCCAAGCATTAAAGCAACGGATACACAAGCCCTAATTAAAGCATAATTTTGCTTCCTATTTTAAGGGTACACCATAAAATAGATTTCCCAGAATCTCTGAAAAATAAAAATAGCTTATTGGGGCTTTATTGATAGTTTCTGTATTTTCAATCAGTTAAACAGGGGAAAGATTTGCGACTGAGGCTAAGCTGGCATATAGATAGTCCTTTACTTATGATCACAACTAAGTCCAAGATTTCTGTTGCAAAAAGAAAGTCAATTTGTTTTGTCCCATTTTACAACCTTGCTTGCCACAGTTGTTAAGTGAATCGTTGCAGTTCTTAAGTCCGTAGCATGGTTGTTAAGCGAATAGACTTTGCTGGTCTGAAGGTTGCAAAAAGGGATCACATAACCCCGGGACACTGCAACTGTCATAAATATGAATCAGTTGCCAAACATCTGAATCTTAATCACGTGACCATGGGGATCCTGCAATGGTCGTTAAGTGTGAAAAATGGTCATAAGCTCACCCTGTTACGTGGCACTAGGGATTCGAACCGCTCAATTGCCGACCTTTTAATCGACAAGCTCAGCGTCTTAGCCACTGAGCCTATACTCACGTTCGCATATGTGTATACACATACACACATATGTGTATATATATATTATACATACTGTACATCAGAAACTAAACATTAGGTTGGGGTGTTTAACTAGATTATATAAATAAGAGTTTTCACTCAAGACTGAAATGACAAGGCTCAAATTATTCCACTTGGACACAAGATGTTAAAGTCCAGCTTGCCATAACATTAGGAAAGGTGGAAGACAAGAGCAGAGGACAACCACCAACAAGAGGGGTGATGGGTACACCCCAGGGGTGAAATCTAAAATTTGTTACTACCGGTTCTGTGGGCGTGGCTTGGGGGGGGTAATGTGACTGGGTGGTCTTGGCCAACTTTTTTTTTTTTTTACTTTTAAAAGCATTTTTTCTACAGCTAAAGAGGTTGCAGAAAAAAATGCTTTTAGAAGCCTCTGACGATCAGGCAAGTCAGCTGGGATCGCCAGAGGCTTTTAAAGGCATTTTTTCCCCTACAACTTCTTCAGCTGAAGAGGTTGCAGGAAAAAATGCTTTTAGAAGCCTCTGACGATCAGGCAAGTCAGCTGAGATCGCCAGAGGCTTTTAAAGGCATTTTTTTCCTACAACCTCTTCGGCCGAAGGGGTTGTAGAAAAAATGCTTTTAAAAGCCTTTGAGGATCCCAGCTGAGGCACGCGATCATCAGAGGCTTTTTTTTTACTTTTAAAAGCATTTTTTTGGCCGAAGAGGTTGTAGAAAAAATGCTTTTAAAAGTTAAAAAAACAGCCTCTGATGATTGCGCGGCTCAGCTGGGCCTGGGGGTGGGGGTCACAGGGATTTTTGTTACCGGTTCTCCGAACCACCCGCCGCCATTGCTACCGGATCGGGCGATCCGGTCCGAACAGGGAGCATTTCACCCCTGGTACACCCTTGGAATATCCATAACACTGGGAAAGGTGGGGTGGGGGAGAAGAAAAGGACAATCAGAACAAGGTGGATGAACTCAATTATAATGGTGATGGGTGCACCATTGGAAGAACTGAAGGACCAGGTTAGGAACAGGTCAACATGGAAAAAATCTGCGACCTACGGGAGCTGACACTGACTTAAATGGCCCATATGTAATCTGTCAATCAATATGCAAAGACCCATCTCCCTTTGAGAGGTCTATATTGCTGTGAAAGTGGAAGAAAAGAGAAGATGACCAGCAACAAGGCAGATGGACTTGGTTATAGATGATGGGCCACTTATAGATAGATAGATTGGAAGACCTAAACAGATCATCATGGAGAAGCATCTATGTAATACAAGGACCCGATTTCCTTTGAGAAGTCCATGATGCCGGGAAAGGTGGAAAGGAAGAGCAGAAGACAACCTAAGGTGGGTTCATTGTCATAAGTGATGGGTGCATCATTAGAGGATCTGAAGGACCAGGTGAAGAGGGATAGAGAAAATCTATCTGTACCAGTCAGTCAACAAGACTCAGCAATGAGTTCTTGGCACATAATGAAGCATTTCTATGTTTCTATAAAATGCTAAACTAGGTTAGTAGAATCGCTCAATGTCTATGGAGATTCTCAGTCATCCAGGTCGTGGTTGTCCCAAAGGTGCTTTTTTTCAAGAGGCAGCTGGACTTTCTGGTTTTTACTTTGAAGAGGTTCCACTTCTCATCCAGAGCCGAAGAAGCTTCTTGATTGGAGAAGCAAAACGTCTTCAAAGAAAAACAAAAAAGTCCAATTGTCTCTTGAAAAAAAAGCACCTTTGGGACAGGTTAATAGAAGTTTTTTGGGGAGATCATCCTGCTGTTGGGAGTCATTTAAGATTGGCTGTCTTGTGCAAATCCAGAAAGTGGGATAAAATGCATTAATGCTGCAAGGGAGCCTTTTAACCAAACAGGCAAGGCTGCTGCTGCTTCTGCTAACACCCCCAGGGGCCACCAGGGGCAGCTCAGAGAGTTAGAAACCCAGCGCTGCTGCCCCCTGGTGGCCACCCATAATATTGCAAGGCAGCTCCTTCAGCGAAATTTTGGGTGCTTTTTTACCTCAAGGTTAGCATTCCAAAATTTAAAAAGACAGGATAAAACGTCAAAAATAAAGTGTCCCGGTCCCCCCTCAGCCTTGCAGAGCAAAGATTCTCGCACAAAGGACCCCACGAGTCTTTTCGCTCGTTTTTATGAGGTAGAAATCGAGCCTCCACCCATCCTAGCGTCCTCCTAGTACGCCAGAAGCGTCAGAAATGAGGACCCAGGTTGTTGGGGACGACGACGACGACGACAATATGCTGACTGTGTAAACCCCTTAGAGGCGGCTGCAAAGCGGTATATAAGTGTTAACTGCTATTGTAATCCACCGTCGCCCGAGGGCGCCAGGTTGGAGAAGCGAGGGAAAGTCGAGGTTACGGTCCATCGCCCCGCTGGCCCCGCCCTCTCTGTGGCGCGTATGGGGCGGGGGCGTGGCTTCCACGGGCCGCCCGCTCCCCGTTCAGTGACGTTCCGTCCGCCCCGCCCCCGCCACGTTCCGGGCGCACCCCGCGCGTGCGCAGAGAGCCTAAGCCGGTGGCGGCGGCGCTGGCGCTGCCGGAATGGCGTTCACGGTGTACTCGCTGCTGCAGGCCGCGCTGCTCTTCGTCAACGCCATCGCGGTGCTGCACGAGGAGCGCTTCCTCCGCAGGAGTGAGTCGGCCGCAAAGCCCCCTGGGAGGAGAGGGGAGGGGTCCCCATCTCTGGGTGGGGGCGGGGGGAACTTAAGCTGATGGAGGAAATCCAGGTAGTCCTCGAGTTACGACCACGATGGAGCTCCCCAAGTTTATGTTGCTGAGACATGCATGAAGGGAGTCTTCGCCCCATTTTGCGACCCTTTCTCGTCACCGTTGTTAAGTGAATCATTGCATTTTTTTTTAGTTAAGTCACATGGTTGGTATAGGTCGGGTGGGTTCTAAATTTTTTTACTACCGGTTCTGTGGGCGTGGCTTATTTTGTGGGCGTGGCTTGGAGGTCATGTGACTAGGTGGGCGTGGCTAGCTGGCCAGAGTCATTTCTGGAAGGTCCTCGCACTTACGACCCAACTCATTTGTTTTCTTTTAACACTGATCAGCTGTAGGGCAGCCCTTTGAAGCCCCGCGGCAAGAGTTTAAACAGGTTTTTTCCCTCTAGTCATCAGCTGGGACTCAGGAGGCAGCAATAGATTGGGGATGGGACCAAATAAAAGGCAAGAATAACGTGGGGTGGGGGCGGGGAGAACTGGTTCGGTGACGTCATGTCGTCACCGCTACAGGCTCGGCCGAACCGGGAGGAACCCACCACTGGTATAGGTGAGTCTGGCTCCCCCATTGACTTGGCTGGTCAAAAGGTCGCAAAAGGGGATCACTGAAAACCGTAAAATATGAGTCAGTGGCCCAAGCCTCTTGAATTTGTATTATGTGACCATGGGGATTGGGGGGGGGTGTGTGTCATGTGATCTTCCTTTTGCAACATTCTGACAAGCAAAGGTGGTAGGGAAGCCAGATTCACCCGAACCTTGTTACTGACTTAACAACTGTATGTGGGTAAATGAATAATAAACAAACAGTAACAAGAGTTGGAAGGGAACTTGGAGGTCATCTAGCCCAACCTCCTGCTCATGCAGGAGACCTATGCTAGGGATTCGAACCACCAAACTGCCGATCGACAAGCTTAGCGTCTGAGCCATTTAGCCAGGCTCTAGATCAGTGGTTCTCAACCTGGGGGTCGAATGACCCTTTCACAGGGGTCGCCTAAGACCATCGGAAAACACATATTTTCAATGGTTTTAGGAATAATTTTATGGTTGGGGGTCACCACAACATGAGGAACTGTATTAAAGGGTCGCGGCATTAGGAAGGTTGAGACCCACTGCTCTAGATGGTTATCCTTTTCCCTCAACACTGTCAAACTATTTACTAAGTCTGCACTACTATAATTCCCACCACCCATCTCCTTCCACTTACGACTGAATGACTGTAATTTTGTTGCTTGTATCCTTACGATTTATATTGATATTGTTTCCTGATTGCTTATTTGTACCCTATGACTATCATTAAGTGTTGTACCTTATGATTCTTGACGAATGTATCTGTTCTTTTATGTACTCCGAGAGCGTATGCACCAAGACAAATTCCTTGTGTATCCAATCACACTTGGCCAATAAAAAAATTCTATTCTATTCTATTCTATTCTATTCTATTCTATTCTATTCTATTCTATTCTATTCTATTCTATTCTATTCTTTGAGAGCTATATACCTGTATTATGTAAGAAGTCTTAGCACTTAAGATGATTCCTAGTAGGGTAATGAAACAACTGCCAGAAAACAACCAAAGAGTCCACAGTTTCACTCTGAGCTGCAAATATTCTCTTCTGTTGCGGCAAGCTACAATGTTGTGCAAACTGAATGTTTGTGCAAACAGCTGAACTGTTTGGTAACTGTCTGTAACTACTACACCTGCACTCTCTGAATTTCCAGGTTGCCAAGCCGCCAAATTTTGACCACGTGACTGGGGTTCTGTAATGACTGTGTGAGGACAAGCTGTAAATCACTTTTCTTCGCTGTAACTAAATGAAGGATGTGTAAGTCGTGGAATACTTGTATTTGCTAGTTCCCACAAACACATAGTCCCTCGAATTAATAACAGTGACCGTTCAAAGTTACAACACTGAAAAAAGTGACTTACAACTGTTTTTCATACTTATGACCATTGCAGCATCCCCATGGCCACATGATCAAAATTCAAGACACTTGACTTATATATTTATGTATATATTATGACACATATTTATGACAGTTTCTCTGTCTTGGGATCATGGGAATACCTTTTGCGACCTCCTGACAAACAAAATCAATGGGGAAGCCAGATTCACTTAGCAACCATGTTGCCGACTTAACAACTGCAGTGATTCACTTAACAAATGTGGCAAGAAAGGTCGTAAAATGGGACAAAACCCATTTAACAAATGTCTTACTTAGCAACAGAAATGTTGGGCTCAATTGCAATCGTAAGTCCAGGACTACCTGTACCTTTAAGTTTGTAGTCAAGCTCAATTCCCATCCATTTTCTCGGATGCTGTAGAGATGTGGTAGAACTGGATTCCATGTGATCATGTTGACTGGTGGTGATGGCTGTGACTTAAGGCCAGAGGCTTCTCCAGAGAACCAAGCCATGAAAAGGTGATCCTGATAAAGAAACCTTTATTGGTCTTTCCACCTTTGTTACTGAAGGAATACTAAAATACGAGTGGAGTGGAGTGGAGTGGAATGGAATGGAATGGAATGGAATACAGAACAATGGTGTGAAAGAGAAGAGAAGAAGAGAAGAGAATACAGAATAGAGTAGAGTAGAGTAGAGAACAATGGAGAATAGAGAATAGAATACAGAGTAGAATAGAAAATAAAATAGAGAATCGAATGGAATAGAATAGAACAGAATACAGAACAATGTAGAAGAGAAGATAGAATACAGAGTAAAGAAAATAGAATAGAATAGAGAACAATGTAGAAGAGAATAGAGAATAGAATAGCAGAATAGAATAGAATAGAGAACAGTGTAGAAGAGTGAATAGAATAGAGAACAAAGGAGAAGAGAAGAGAAGAGAAAACAATGTAGAAGAGAAAATCGAATAGAATCCAGACTAGAATAGAAAATAAAATACAATAGAAAATACAATAAAATAGAATAGAATGCAGAACAATGGAGAAGAGAGAATAGAATAGAATAGAATAGAATAGAATAGAATAGAATAGAATAGAATAGAGAATTGAATTGAATTGAATTGAATTGAATTGAATTCTTTATTGACCAGGTATGATTGAACACACAAGGAATTTGTTTCCAGTGCATAAGCTCACAGCATACATAAAACAGCAAGTAATAAATCATGGGTCATAATCACAGTTACAATCATTAATCATAAAATTATAAATAATTGATAAATCATAAGAAACTAATAGGAGAAGATAGTAGGAAATCTGAGAAGATGAGAAAAGATTAGAAATGAGACAGTGCTGTGGGAGTTAAGTGTTATTATTAAATAAATAGTATTTTAGTATAGAATTTTAAACCCTTAGCATTCTTTAGAACACTAAAACTCTGAAATAAAGCCAAATGTATTCTAGCAATTACTTCTACTGCATTCAAGATTTAAGAGCTTTCTGATATTTATCCGATTTAAACAGTGGTACTTCTCAATAATGATGGGATCATTTGGTATTTTAATTTTCTCTGATCAGTTTTCCATGAACTAATTTTCTGCTGTTTTTCTGATTCCTGGAAATTCTGTTCTTTGGCCATTATGAATGTTCTGGTTCATTTTATGTGTTCATTTCTGTTTGTTTTGTTCATTTTTTTGACGTTTAAAGAAAGAATTAGGAATTTCTCTATTCATTAGGTTTGGGTTTGAAACGGGCCTTTCCTTCTAAGAGAAATGATCGATTTGTATCACTGATGTTCGCTTTAACCAAAAATAAAACTTCTCCATACAGTTGGCTGGGGAACAGATCAGGGTATCGGAGGATTTGGAGAAGAACCTGGAATTAAAGGGCAATTAATGAATCTGATCCGATCTGTACGGACGGTTATGAGAGGTAAGATTGACATATTGGTACAAAACAGTTGGGAATTAATTTCCTTCCCAAGTACAGGTGGTCCTCGCCTTACAGCCATTCGTTCAGTGACGATTCGAAGTTACAACAGCCCTGAAAAAAGTGATTTATGACCCTTTCAGTATCCCCATGGTCACATGATCAAAATTGGGATGTTTGGCCAAATGGTTCATATTTATGGCGATTGCAATATCCCGGAGTCACCTGATTACCTTTTGCAACCTTTTGACCAAGCACAAACCAATCTGGAAGCTAAATTCGCTTAACAACTGTGGCAAGAAAGATGGGGCAAAACTCACTTAACAACGATCTCACTTAGCAACAGAAATGTGGGGGCTCATTTGTGGTTGTAAGTTGAGGACTAGCTGTAACATTTTTTTGCTTCTTTGAATCAGTCGTGGCTCCTTGGAAGGGCCAGGACAAATCCATGCAACTTTCTTGGTAATGTTTTTTGGAAACTGCCTTTGTTTTCTTCCTGGGCTGAGGTGGGGTGGGGTGGGGTTGTTCGGCTTCACACCTAAGGCAGGACTAGAACTCACAGTCTTCCTAATTCTAGCCCAGCAACTTTAACAGAGACACCAAACTGGCTTTCCCCAAATAACTCGGTATTAACTAAATGTTAATACTCTAATAACATTTACCAGGCTAATTTCACACTGCTATACATTAATGGCATGTTTGATTGCACTAATGCATCTAATCTTATGACAACTTGCATCTAATGACCTGCTCCATTCCGAAGAACCGAGCAGGTCATTAGCAAAGATTTATGTTATTATTCATAAACTCTGTACGCTTTTTAGAAGAAATTTGGGGGAGCATCATTGCTTCCCTGTTTTCAGATCTCTTAAATGTTAGTCTAAGAGCTCTCCTTTTTCCAAAGAGTAAAAGATTCTCTAACCATTACATCCTTCATGGCCAAATCTATTTTAATGACTTATTCCAGCATATAGTAAATATAATAACGTATTTAGTCGGCTTTCGCTTTGCCACTCAGAAAGTATGTCTTGCATGGATAAGTGCATGATATCATAATGCAGTGTATATTACTACATACCACAATAATAGTATAACGTTGCACAAAAGCCAAAGATGCTTCTTCAAGAAGCAGTTGGACTTTCTTTGTTTTTCCTTGAAGACGTTTCCCTTCTCAACCAAGAAGCTCAGTTCTGAACTGAAGGAGCTTCTTGGATGAGAAGGGAAATGTCTTCAAGGAAAGAAAAAAAAAAGTCCAGTTGCTTTTTGAAGAAGCATCTTTGGGACAACCACAACTTGGGTGACTGAGATTCTCCGTAGGCATTTACCGTATTTTTCAGAGTATAAGATGCACCGGAGTATAAGACGCAGCTTAGTTTTTGGGGAGGAAAAGGGGGGGGGAATCTGCCTACCAGGTATTCATCTGGCTAGCATCCTTAGTCTGGTCAGTTTCAGCACATTACCGTATTTTCCAGTGTATAAGACGACTTTTTAACACATGAAAATCTTCTTAAAAGTCGGGGGTCGTCTTACAATCCGGGGGTCGTTCTCCTGTAACCAGGCAGACCAGCCCGAAAGGCTCTGACGAGCCTTAAATGGCTCTGACCATCCCAGCTGAGTTGCCTGCTAATCAGGCAACTCAGCTGGCACCGCCAGAGCCATGTAAAAGGGAAAAAGTTTTCCCCCTCCAGCTTGCTTACCTTAGCTGCTAGTCGCAACGCTTGCCTTCTTCGCTTGCCTGAATCCATTCCATCAGCAAGCCACTCCCTGCCTGCAATCAAGCAGGCAGGGAGTTGTGGACTTCAACTCCCAGAATTCCTCAGCCAGCAAAACAAAGCTGGCTGAGGAATTCAGGGAGTTGAAGTCTACAAATCTTAAAGTTGCCAAGGTTGGAGACCCCTGCTCTGTTGGGTAACTTTTTTCCCCTTTGGGAGCTTTAAAAAAATAGTTAATTGGGTTTTTTTTACTTGTTCTTTTTTAGACCTAGCCATTTAAAGTTTAGGAAGTTTTAAATTTAGCTTTCATATAAAAATAAAAATAAAATAAAATAATATTTGTGCAGCTTTCTGAGATTTAGTGTATTTCTGTAGTGTTTCACTCTAACTACACAAACACGCAAAATCTCACAATGTATGTGGAATTTTGTGTGTGTGAAGTGTGAAAGTTGGGTTTTTGGGCTTTTTGTGGCTGTGTGAGGTTCCTGCTTGTTGCAGGGGCCATTTTGGGTCTAGCACAGCTGCTTTTTACATTGTGGGTAAGCCAGTTGATGTTTTTTAATTTTTATTTAGTGTGCGTTGGAAGAGGGGTAGTCTTATACAGCGGGTATAGCCCAAACCCTATGTTTTAACAGGAAAAGTCGGGGGTTGTCTTATACGCCCAGTCGTCTTATACGCCGGAAAATATGGTAGTTTGCTGGGTTTTTTTATCCCCTGCTTGGGGATAAAAAACAGCGGTTAAGACACAGCTGAGAGGAAACAGCAATGAGAAAAGCAGGCAAAGCATGGGAGATCACTTCACTCGTTAGCACCTTGTTAGGGCTGGAAAAAAACTTCGAAAAAGCTACATTCGGAGTATAAAACGCACCCAAATTTTCAGCTTCTTTTAGGGAGGGGAAAAAGGTGCGTCTTATACTCCAAAAAAATACGGTAGCTGGGCACTAAACTTTTCAAAATAGAAAAACTATTCTTCAACCTTGAACCAATATCCTTGGTACTTTTAGCAGCTGTTGCATTTTTTGTTGTTTGCATGATTTAGCTCCCATTAAGTTGGGTGCTGTATATTTAAAAAGCAAGAAAGAATATAAACACAGATGCAGATAATTTATTTTTAGAAGACAAGCCATAAAGGTAATCCTCAACTTAGCAATCATGCATTTAGCAACTGTTCACAGTTAAAACAGCACAGCACAGTTAAAACAGCACTGAAAAAAGTGACTTATGACCAACCTTCACATTTATGACTGTTGCAACATCCTCACAGTGAGATGATCAAAATCCAGGCACTTGGCAACTAGCATGTATTTACAGTGGTTGCAGCATCACAGGCAGTGGTGGGATTCAGCCAGTTCGCACCACTTCGGGAGAACCAGTTGTTAATTTCCTGAGCAGTTTGGAAAACTGGTTGTTGGAAGAAATCATTAGGGCAGAGAACCGGTTGTTAAATTACTTGAATCCCACCACTGATCACAGGGTCAAAAGCAATTTAGAAAGATTTTTTTTTTAAAGCGAACTTTGTCGTGGACAGTTTCATTAAAGTGACATTCTTGTCCTATTAAGTCGTGTTCCGAAAAATTATCAAAACTACAAAAGGAATGGAGAAAGAGAAATTGTGCCCCCCCCTTTCTTTTGAGTTTAACACAATAGGCTGTTGTTTGAAATGACGCTTTTCTTTCTTTTCCTTTTTTTTTCCCCCCAGTGCCATTAATTGGAGTGAACACAGTGACAATTGTGCTGTTGTTATTATTTGGTTGAAATCATCTTCAGAAAATCTGGATAGCGTCTACAGCGAACAGACTGCAGACCGATTTGCACGTGGGATCCAATCTGAGCTGCTGAAGAAGCTGCATATTTTGTCTCAATAAAAATGCCGTTTATATTTATTGTATTGCTTAATATGCACTCCGTTTCATTAAATCCAATAATTAAATTGAACCAGTTTTTCTTCCCCTCTACGTATTGTGGCAAAGGTGCTACTCTTACATTCCCGCCACAGTGGCACAGTGGTTAGAATGCAGTACTGCAGGCTCCTTCTGCTGACTGCCAGCCACCTGCAATTTGGCAGTTCGAATCTCACCAGGCTCAAGGTTGACTCAGCCTTCCATCCTTCCGAGGTCAGTCAAATGACGACCCAAAATTGTTGGAGGCAATATGCTGACTCTTGTAAACATCTTAGAGAGGGCTGTAGAACACTGTAAATAAGTCTAATTGCTATTGCTATTCCTTTAATCTTGGGGCTGAAAATTCAGTCAGTGAAGAGCCCAGAGTCAACACATGAGTTCAGGGCACATACAGGTAGCCGTAAACATATGACCATAATGAAGTCTGCACATTACAGTCGTATTTTGTCACAGCTGTAAAACGGATGGTCATGTGACCAACCCAATTTTACAACTTATTTTGTGGTGGTGGTTAAGTAAAGGTTGCAGTAGTTAAGCAAACCATTGGTTGACTAAGGAGGCAGCTTTGTCAAAAACCAGAAGGAAGGAAGTAATTTGGCAAAGCCATCATAAAATGCAGTCATTGGCTTCTGGATAATTTCCATTAAAACCAAGTATCGTCTGACTCCACCTGACTTTCCACTGAGGCAAAAAAAGTGGGAAACTAAATAACTGTGGACAAGTGATCGTTTTACGTACCTCAGAATTAAGAAGTAAGAAGTGATGGCGATCCGAAATTCCAATAGTTTGGTCCCCTTTGCGGTCTTCTGACTAAATTTTGGGTGCTTGGCAATATTTACGATGTTTCAAAGGTGCTTTTTCAAGAGCCAACTGGACTTAATTGTTTTTTTTTTTCTTTTGAAGACGTTTCGCTTCTCATCCAAGAAGCTTCGTCAGCTCTGACAGGACAGCCCTTCCATTCCCTACTGTCAGCTGAAGAAGCTTCTTGGATGAGAAGCAAAATGGCTATAAAAAAAACAAGAAAGTCCAGTTGCCTCCTGAAAAAGCACCTTTGAAACAACCATGACCTGGATGACTGAGAACTTCTCCACACATTTACAATAGTTTGCAGCATCCTGTAACTGAAAAACAGCCGTAAGTCACATTTTTAGGGGCCTTTGTAACTTTGAATGGTCACTAGATGAACTGTTGTAAGTTGAGGCCTATCTTTCATAGACTCTTTAAGGATTCTACTGGTCTCGCCTGGATCTCAATTTGGCTTCCTGGGTTCCACTATCTAGCTTCCCTCTCAATCAAGTTCTTCCTGCAACCACTGTGTATTCCTTGAACTCTTGAGGGGTTCTTTCTCGCAACCCCTGGATTTGCACAAAACACTTGTCAGCTCCAGGAGAGACCCTAGCAGGCTCATGTACAGCATGATAAGTTGGGTTAATAATTCAATTTAGTGCAGTGTTAGGAAGGAAGATGCAAGGCACGGCACAGTTGGTCTTGGGAAGTTTGATAATGCACTGTCAACAAATTTGTTCTTATCAGTTTAGAAATGCCCCGTTTAAATAGAAATTACATTGGCAGAGTTTCAAACACTCTTTAAAAGAACAAAAACCTTGAAAAGTGTTGAATTACCTATCTAATACATGGAATTTGATAACTGGACAACATAAATAGATTCTCCAGGCTGCTATTATAGGTAGAAGATTGATACTGTACCGCTATATTGGAAAGCTAAATCTATGGCCCTTTCACTCAACAGATGGGAAAACCTGATTGTATTTGCTGCCCGTGAACGGATTGCGGTATAGATGTAGACCTTGTATCAGGTGGGTTCCAAATTTTTTTACTACCAGTTCTGAGGGTGTGGCTTATTTTGTGGGCGTGGCTTGATGGTCATGTGACAATTCTTTCGGATTTAGCAGAGGTACTGGTCTACCAGGCTTTTAACTGCTTGCAGAGCTGTACTGATCTACCCATTTATTTTTGCAGGCACTGGTCTACCCATTTATTTTTGCAGGCACTGATCTACTCATGTATTTTTGCAGGCACTGGTCTGCCCATTTATTTTTGCAGGCACTGATCTACTCATGTATTTTTACAGGCAGTGGTCTACCCATTTATTTTTGCAGGCACCAGTCTACTCATCTGTTTTCTTTTAACACTGATCAGCTGTAGGGCGGTCCTTTGAAGCCCCAGGGCAAGAGTTTAAACAGTTTTTCCTTATAGCCCATCAGCTGGGACTCAGGAGGCAGCAATAGATTGGGGGTGGGGCCAAATAAAAGGTAAGAGTAACGGGGGTGGGTGGGCCAGAACCGGTTCGGTGACGTCACTACCGGCTCGGCGGAACCGGGAGGAACCCACCACTGCCTTGTATGGATAAATATAGGGAAATATGGGACTCAAAGTACAGTAGATTAAAAATAGTCATGTAAGTATTACACATAGGTAATAATA
The DNA here is from genome assembly GCA_022577455.1 of Arizona elegans. Classification (NCBI taxonomy): domain Eukaryota; kingdom Metazoa; phylum Chordata; class Lepidosauria; order Squamata; family Colubridae; genus Arizona; species Arizona elegans. The sequence goes on from JAKOOJ010000050.1 coordinate 2,478,492, forward strand.
AAAGAAGAATATTTGTAGCTCAGGGTTGACAAGAGGATCCTACTCTTCTAGCACTGATGATGTTACACAGTTTGGGTAATGAAACGTTTGCAAGAAAACAAGCAAGCTCAGATAGCACCAAGGACCCCTCCAAACACACCCATGAATAATGTTTGTACCAGTGGTGAAATCCAAATTTTTTTACTACCGGTTCTGTGGGCGTGGTGTGGCTTGGTGGGCGTGGCTTGGTAGGCGTGGCAGGAGAAGGATACTGCAAAATCTCCATTCCCACCCCACTCCTGGGGGAAGGATATTGCAAAATCTCCATTCCACCCCACTCTGGGGCCAGCCAGAGGTGGTATTTGCCGGTTCTCCAAACTACTCCAAATTTCTGCTACCGGTTCTCCAGAACCTGTCAGAACCTGCTTGATTTCACTCCTGGTTTGTACCAGATAATTACCTATAGAACTGTGTTTATTGTTCTAATCTAATAACATATACTCCGCATCTTATTCTTTCATATTTTTTTCATATTTATTTATTTATTTATTTATTTATTTATTTATTTATTTATTTATTTATTTTTCATATTTGTATACCGCCCTACTCCCGAGGGACTCAGGGCGGTGAACAGCCATAAATAAATACAAAGACATATAAAAGTTAGAAACTATTAAAAACAGATTAAATAATTTAGGTATAGGTTCAAAGATTAAAATATCCAAATTTATCTAAAGAGATTTAAAAACCAATTTAAAAGCCAATTTAAAAGGGAGAGTTAGGCCAGACCAGCCTGTTGGAATAAGAACGTTTTTAGGGCGCGGCGGAAGATACGTAGGTCTTGGATCCTCCGTATCTCCGGGGGGAGCTCGTTCCAGATGGTAGGTGCCCCCACAGAGAAGGCTCTCCCCCTTATTTTTAAGTATTTTTAAATACTTGTATATTTTTATAATGTATATGTTTTGTTTTTGCTTTTTGGGTTACTATTTTTTTTAAGCCATACAAATTTTATTTTAAAAAGCTACCCTGAAAAGTGACTCTGTTTTGTCTCTCCGGGCCAAGTTAATCTTACATCAAAACTGGGAGTCTGACTGACCAGAATACGCTATGTTTCTTTCCTTCTTTCTGCCATTATTCTCAGACTGACCGCAGGGAATCGTGGTTTAGCAGCACTTGGATGTTGATCTGGTATCATAATTACTGTTTCTACATTGCTTTTTCTTCCCCAAGGAGCTCAGAGCAGTTTACAAGAGAAGGGGAAAAGTCTTCCTGCCATTGCCATAAAAGGAAAAAAATATAACAACAGCAAATTCAGAGGCAGTTTGTGTGAACAAGAGTGTCTTTAGTTCTCTTAAAGAAATACAGTAGTAATGAATTCCTAGAGTTTGGGGGTAAAACGTTGTAAAGTGGAGCAGCACCTGCTGCTATTCCCTGGTTTACATCAGAGGTTCCTGTATCCCATCTCCTTTGGGATCTAGGATCCTATAGATAGGCAGAAATTCAACAGGAATGTATTTTTTTACTGTAGTAGAAAATAGATCCCAATTTACAGTTATCAAAGGGACCACAAAGGTGTTTATCTAACCGCCTGTTCAAAAATGTTAGCCTCGAGCAGGAGGCAAAAGTAAGTGTTATCATCTCGACTAAGGGACACATTTATTTGTGCTATTTAGGAAAATTATATCTCGATTGCTGACGAGGAAAAAAAAGAAACGAAGGCCCATACAGGCAGTTGTTTAGACGACTCTAAAGGTCCTTAAGCGACAGGACCTTCCGTCAAATCCCAATGACGGGTCATAGAGAGAGAGAAGGCTGTCTCGTTCCTCCTGCATCTCATAATAGTACAGTCCAATCGGAGGCGTCCCCAATGGCGGGGACGGTACCAATGGTGTGAAAGAGGGGGGAAGTGTTGCCTCCAGTCTCCGTATGGTCTCACGAAGGGCTCCTGCTGCAGGGCTTTTCTGAGCAGCAAGGAGGGACTGTCTGGGGTGTGGAGGTACGGAAGGAAGGAGCTCTATGGGCGATTTTCCTTCCCCTTGTGACATTGGCAAGGAGTGTGGGGCTGCTTTCCTCCTTAATGGGAGAGGTGTGTGTGTAGTAAGGCTGAATGGGGGTAATGATGAAGTTGGTAAAACAGTAAAACCAGAGGAACCAACGGTGGGGAGGGTGCATGTTGTGCCTCTGCAGGCATCTCTGATCTTGCCATTAGGCTCAGTGGTGAAATCCAATTTTTTTTAACTACCTATTCTGTGGGCGTGGGCGTGGTGTGGTGTGGTGTGGCTTGGTGGGCGTGGCAGGGGAAGGATACTGCAAAATCTCCATTCCCACCCCACTCCAGGGGAAGGATATTGCAAAATCTTCATTCCCTTACTGCAAAATCCCCATTCCCACTTCACTCCAGGGGAAGGATACTGCAAAATCTCCATTCCCATCTCACTCCAGGGGAAAGGATATTTATTTATTTATTTATTTATTTTTCATATTTGTATACCGCCCTACTCCCGAAGGACTCAGGGCGGTGAACAGCCATAATAAATACAAATACATATAGAAGTTAAAAACTATTAAGAAACAGATTAAGTAATTTAGGCTCAAAGATTAAGAACATCCAAATTTATCTAAAGAGGTTTAAAACCCAATTTAAAAGCCAGTTTAAAAGCCAATTAAAAAGGGAGAGTTAGGCCAGACCAGCTTGTTGGAATAGAAATGTTTTCAGGGCACGGCGGAATATGCGTAAGTCTTGGATGTTTCGTAACTCCGGGGGAAGCCCGTTCCAGATGGTAGGTGCCCCCACAGAAAAGGCTCTCCCCCTGGGGGCCGTCAGTCGACATTGTTTGGCCGACGGCACCCTGAGGAGTCCCCCTCTATGGGAGTGAACTGGTCGGTGAGAGGCTATTGGTGGCAGGAGGCGGTCTCGTAAGTACCCTGGTCCTGAGCCATGGAGCGCTCTAAAGGTAGTAACCAAAACCTTGAAGCGCACCCGGAAGACCACTGGGAGGCAGTGCAGCTCGCGCAGGAGGGGGGTTACATGAGAGCGCCACATTGCTCCCATTACCACCCGCGCGGCCGCATTCTGGACCAGTTGGAGCCTTCGGGTGCTTCTCAAGGGGAGCCCCATGTAGAGCGCATTACAATAATCCAGGCGTGAGGTGACAAGGGCGTGAGTGACCGTGCGTAACGAGTCCCGATCCAGAAAGGGATGCAACTGGCGAATCAGGCGAACCTGATAAAAAGTCCTCCTGGCTACGGCCGTCATATGCTCTTCAAAAGACAGTCGTGAGTCCAGGAGGATGCCCAAGTTGCGAACCCCATCTGTGGAGGCCAACGACTCAAATAACTCAAGATATTGCAAAATCTTCATTCCCTCCCCACTCCAGGGGAAGGATACTGCAAAATCTCCATTCCCTCCCCACTCCAGGGGGAAGGATACTGCAAAATCTCCATTCCCATCTCACTCCAGGGGAAAGGATATTGCAAAATCTTCATTCCCTCCCCACTCCAGGGGAAGGATACTGCAAAATCTCCATTCCCTCCCCACTCCAGGGGAAAGGATACTGCAAAATCCCCATTCCCATCCCACTCCAGGGGGGAGGATATTGCAAAATCTCCATTTCCACCCCACTCTGGGGCCAGCCAGGGGTGTTATTTGCCGGTTCTCCAAATTCCGCTACCGGTTCTCCGAACTGCTCAAAATGTCCGCTACCGGTTCTCCAGAACCTGTCAGAACCTGCTGGATTTCCCCCCTGCCATAGCTCCTTCCAAACTTTTTTTGGAGCAGACTCATTTCTGCCTGGTGCCTGCTCCATCAATTGCTGAACAGGGGTAGCTTCTAATGCCCAAAAGGAATGCCACCTGCCACTTAACCACAATTGTCTCTGTATGAATCCCTGTTCTGGCTTTGCATTCCACCAGTTTTGGCTGCCTGCATCCCTCCTTCCTGGAGCTGCACACAACCAAACGGAACACCCTGCTTCTTCCTTATATAATCTTGTTTTTCAACCTGAGCCACTTTTAAGATGTGTGGATTCTGGGAATTGAAGTCCACACATTTCCCCCAAAAAAACCCTGGTATCTTAATTGCTGTTGAATCCTGTAACAGGGCTACAGTTGGAACGGCTTCTTTCTATTGTAGCAAGAGAATTTATAAACTATAAAATTTGTTATCCTCTGAAACCAAAGCTGGACATGATGTCAATGTCCAGATTTTGTTTTGTGTGTAACTTTTTCTGTTTAAAAGAAAATGATTTTTTTTGTTTGTTTTGGGGGATTGGAGGAAAAGGTTCCGATTGATCAATTATTGATATATTTTTATACATTGCCCGCCTCTTTTTTACTTAGCAGGGAGACCATGACCTAGATCCGTGATGGTTAACCAATGGCACGGGTGCCACAGGTGGCACACGGAGCCATATCAGTGGGCACGCAAGTGTTGCCGTAGCTCAGTTCCAGCACACATGCATGCGCCAGCCAGCTGATTTTTGGGCCTTCCGGTCCCACCGGAAGTTGGGAAATGGGCTGTTTCCGGCCTCCAGAGGGCCTCCGGGTGGGGGGGGGAGGCCATTTTTGCCCTCCTCAGGCTCCTAGAAAGCCTCTGGAGCCTGGGGAGGGTAAAAAATGGGCCTACTGGGCCCACCAGGTCATTCTGTGCTAAAAGCTGGGGAGGGGGGCGCAGGAGGGGGCACGGCGCATGCATGGGGGCGGGGTGCATTGAATTATGGGTGTGGGGATGCACATGGGTGTCCTCCCCGCTCTCCCCCCGCTTTTGGCACGTGATGGCAAAAAGATTAGCCATCCCTGATGTAGATGACTGAGAATCTCCATAGACATTTACCAGGGAGATGGGGATTTTTTTATTTCTCCTGCTTGTTTTAATCGTCTGGTGTTACCTAACCATTTATGCTCTTTTTCTTCCCTTCTACCACCTCCATCTTCTTCTTGGCTTGAAGGATGGCAGCTCGGCGTGTGATAAAAGCGGTCTTGGTGGATCTGAGCGGTACCCTTCATATAGAAGACTCAGCTGTGCCAGGAGCCCAGGAAGCTCTTAAAAAGCAAGTTCTTTCCTCCAAGTTCCATTGAAGGATGTTGCGGGAAAGTGACAATTTTGCAAATTCCATTTCTTAGCTGAAAAGATGCTTTTGCTTCTGATGATGTTAACGAGTTGGGTAATAAAACGTCTGCCAAAAAACCCAACCAAGCTCAGAAAGCATCAAGGACCCCACAGTTCAACCCTGAGCTACAAATATTCTCTTCTATTGGAAATAAGTGTTTTTGGCAAAACCTTTGTAGTATAAAATACAGTCACATGACTGTATTATCCTGCAAATAGTCGTAAAATGTGGGTGTATTGCCAAGCATCCTGGGTGCAGTCATGGCACTGTGGGAAGGAGATGATCATGGGAACTTTGGATCGGGGTTGTAAGTGCCCTTTTTCAAGTAGGTCGTAACTTCAAACTGACACTAAGCCACCAGTTGTAAGTCAAGGACAGGGGTGAAATGTAAAATCTGTTACTACCGGTTCTGTGGGTATGGCTTGATGGGGGAGGGGTAATGTGACTGGGTGGGCGTGGCCAACTTTAAAAAAAAAAACTTTTCAAAGCATTTTTTCTAATGCTTTGAAAAGCCTCTCTGCCGATCAGGAACTCAGCTGGGATCATCAGAGACTTTTCAAAGCATTTTTTTAACCACCTCTTCGGCCATGAGGTTGCAGAAAAAAATGCTTTGAAAAGCCTCTGATGATCCCAGCTGAGCCGCGCGATCATCAGAGGCTTTTTTTTTTACTTTTAAAAGCATTTTTTTCATCGGAAGAAGTTGTAGAAAAAATGCTTTTAAAAGTAAAAAAAAAAAAAAAGCCTCTGATGATCGTGCGGCTCAGCTGGGCATGGTGGGGGGGCAGGGATTTTTGCTACCAGTTCTCTGAACCACCTGCCTCCATCGCTACCGGATCAGGCGATCTGGTCCGAACCGGGAGCATTTCACCCCTGGTCAAGGACCATCTGTATTGTAAGTACAGGTAGCTCTTGACTTAATGAACACAATTAAGCCCAAAATTTCTATTCTTATGCGAGACATTTGTTAAATAGGTTTTGCCCCATTTTACAACCTTTCTTGCCACCGTTGTTAAGTGAATCACCACCGTCAATAAGTTAATCACACCGTTGTTAAGTGAATCTGGCTTCCCCATTGATTTTGCCTGTCCAAAGGTTGCAAAAGGAGATCGCAATACAATCTTTTGCGAGATCGTAAAACAGGGCCAAACTCAGGTGACAAATGTCTCATTTATTAGCAGCATAAATTTTGGGCTCCATCGTGGTCATACGTCGAGGATTACCTGTGGTAGAATGTTGTGGTCTGCCAGCAGCCTGCGGAGCTGGCAGCGGAGTCAGACAGTGAGGAGGCTGGGAAGGACAATGGGCCAGTCCTGGAGTCAAGGGAAGGCCCAGAGGAGGGCTCTGCGTCACAGGCAGAGATGGGGCCAGGGCCATCTGGGAGTGATGCACGGGCTCTGGAGCCTCCAGAGCAGTGATGAAATCTAAAATTTGTTACTACCAGTTCTGTGGGTGTGGCTTGGTGGAGGGGTAATGTGACTGGGTGGGCGTGGCCAATTTTTTTTTTAAACCATTTTTTCTACAACCTCTTCAGTGAAGAGGTTGTAAAAAAATGCTTTCAAAAGGCTCTGACGATCCCAGCTGAGTTGCCTGATCGGCAGAGGCTTTTGTTCTTTTAAATGCCTCTGATGATCCAAGCTGAGTTGCCTGATCGGCTGAGGCTTTTTTAAAAGGATCATCAGAGGCACTTAAAGGAAAAAAAAGGGTTTTTTTCTTTTAAAAGCCTTTGACGATCCCAGCTGAGCCGCGCGATCATCAGAGGCTATTTTTTAACTTTTAAAAGCATTTTTTCGTCCGAAGAGGTTGTAGAAAAAATGCTTTTAAAAGTAAAAAAAAAGCCTCTGATGATTGTGCGGCTCAGCTAGGCATGGGGAGGGCAGGGATTTTTGCTACCGGTTCTCTGAACCACACGCCTCCATCGCTACTGGATCAGGCGATCCGGTCCGAACCGGGAGCATTTCACCCCTGCTCCAGAGGCGGATAGCAGAGAGGCAGAGGAACAGGAGGAGCCTGTTCCTAGTGCACACATGCGAAGAGCTGCCAGTAGGCAAGAGCAGCTAAAGCAAAAAGGACGACTCGGGAGTAAGGCCAGGAGATGATTGGCCCCTCCCAGAAAGCTTAAAAGAGCAGTAAGGGCTCTTGGGTTCTTTGTAGGAAAGCAAATTTGTTGCTAAATTTGTTTCTTGTTGGCATCTCTTGCTTTTGAACTTTTGCCAAGAAAAACCTTTGGCATGGTGCCAAAGTAGACAAAGGTTGGCGATAAGGCTGAAGGACTGTTTATGAAGGATTTGTTTTGGAATTAATTTGGACTAAGCTAAGAGTGAAGTAATTCGCAGCTGTTCTATTAAAATATGTTTGTTTAGGACTGATTGTGTCTCGTAATAACTACTTGGGCCTAGGTCACAACAGAGGATTACACACAAAAGTACTTCTGCGATCAAAATGCCATCCGCTTCTCTTGTTTCTCCCGGCCAGGTTACGCTCTGCTCCCGTGGCCATCCGATTTGTGACGAACACGACAAAGGAGTGCAAGCAAGACTTGGTGGAGAGACTGAAGAAACTTGAGTTCGACATTCAGGAAGATGAGATCTTCACGTCCCTGACGGCAGCCCGAAATTTGTTGGAGCAGAAAAAAGTCCGGCCTTTGTTGATGGTGGAGAAAAATGCTTTGCATGATTTTACAGGTATTTGATTGATTGATTGATTGATTGATTGATTGATTGAATTTATATTGCCACCTATTCGCCCATGGCGACTCAAAGCGGTTTACAGAATATAAAACCACATTTAAAACAATAAAAACTAACAAAAGAGTCAAATAAATTAATATAGTACAATATAACAAAATGAAGGTATCCTAATATAACTCTCCTGGCATAAATATAGAATTATATCAGCGGTGAAATCCGGCCGGATCTATCCGGTTCGCGCGAACTGGTAGCGCCTGTGGCAGGAGGCTCCACCCACCTGGCGGGACGTCATTACGTCCCATTTTTGACCCTTTGCACATGCGCAGAGACGTGCACGCTCACATACCCGAACCAGTAGCAAAGGTAAGTGCATTTCACCGCTGAATTATATCTATACATACAGACAAAGGATGTATGAATGATTTAACCATTGCTGTACTATAATGGGAGCCAGTTTAAGGCCACAGGCTGGTAGCCGGGAGACTGTGAGTCCTAGTCCTGTCTTGGATTCGAAACCAGCTCGGTGCCAGGTGCCAAGCAACCGACTTTTGATCACGTGTCCATGGGGATGTTGCAACAGTCGTAAGGATGAAAAACAGTCGTAAGTCACTTTTTTCAGTGCCGTTGTAACTTTGAACGGTCACTGAACGAACGGTTGTGAGTTGAGGACTACCGATAGTCCTTGATTTACAACTGCTCATTTAGTGACCATTCAAAGTTAAAACGGCACTGAAAAATGTGATTTATGACCGTTTTTCACAGTTATGACCTTTGCAGCATCCCCCTGGTCACATGATCAAAATTCAGATGGTCGACAACTGGTTCATATTTATGACGGTTGCTGTACCCTGGGGTCCTGTGATCCCCTTTTGCGACCTTCCCACCAGCAAAATCAACAGGGAAGCCAGATTCACTTAACAACCATGTTTCTAACTTATCCACTGTGGTGATTCACAACAACTGTGGCAAGAAAGGTTGTAAAATGGGGCAAAACTCACTTAAAAAATGTCTCACTTAAGGACAGAACTTTTGGGCTCAATTGAGGTCGTAAGTACCGGTATTTCAATGCTGAGATGGTAGTTGTGATTTAGGAAAAAGTCTTAAGAGGGTTTTTCTGGCGTCTTCTTTCCATGATGATGGTTGTTTCGGTTGACTTCAGTTTCACACCAGAGTTGTGTATTTGCTAAGTACCGTATTATTCGGACTATAAGATGCACCAGAGTATAAGATGCACCTAGATTTTGAAGAGGAAAACAAGGAAAAAAATAGTTTTTCGCCTCCATGCGTCCGGTTTCTGCCCTCCCTGGCCCCCAGGAGCACTCTACAGGCCTCCCAAACCCTCTACACATCCCATTCTTATAAAAAACGGGCCCATTTTTGGCCTCCCAAACCCCCCACACTTCCTGTTTTTGCCCTCCCCACCCCCCAGGAGCACTGTGCAGCAGTGGTGAAATCCAATTTTTTTTGCTACTGGTTCTGTGGGCGTGGCTTGGTGGGCGTGGTGTGGCTTGGTGGGCGTGGCAGGGGAAGGATATTGCAAAATTCCTCCCCACTCCTGGGGGAAGGATACTGCAAAATCTCCATTCCCACCCCACTCTGGGGCCAGCCAGAGGTGGTATTTGCTGTTTCTCCGAACTACTCAAAATTTCCACTACCGGTTCTCCAGAATCTGTCAGAACCTGCTGGATTTCACCCCTGCTCTGCAGGTCTCCCAAACCCTCTGCGCATCCCGTTTTTACCAAAAACGGGCCCATTTTTGGCCTCCCATCCCCCCCCATGCGTCCTGTTTTTGCCCTCCCCAGCCCCCAGGAGCACTCTGCAGACCTCCCAAACCCTTCATGCGTCCCTTTTATAGCGAAAAGGGGATCCGCGGGATGGATTCAGGAGGCCAAAAACAGGGCCGTATTCGGTCTATAAGAGATACAGACATTTCCACCCACTTCTGAAAAATACGGTACTTCATTCCAGTTTTGGCATAGGTGGACAAGCTAACTTTCCCTCCCGTTCCATCTGGCCCCGGTCAGTGTACAACACTGAAACATCTTAATGTAAGGGAGATTTAAAAGTTTAGTTAAATCAGATTGTGTTTCCTGTCTTTAGATCAATTCTGTGTCAAATCCCATTGGGTCGTGACTCTGCCTTCTCTTCACCTAAAATGCTTTATGTGCATTTTTGTGTATGTGTCCAGTAGTTTTAAGTACGATGAAAGATGTTTAAGCCCCTGTTAGTAACTACTATGGAATTATTCTTGGATAATCTTTGTTTAAGATAGCTCACAGTCAGATGAACATAATCCATCCTTTGCTTAATGGCGCCAGATGCTCCCAGGGAGCGTTACAAAGTAAGTCCAAGTAAATCTCCACCCCAGGCCATCCCAACGATGCCCTTGAAGTGATGTCCCAGTGCCTGGAGGCCGTGCGGATCTGGATGGGGAGTAACAGGCTTCGACTCAACCCTTCCAAGACCGAGTGGCTGTGGCTTCCGGCGTCCCGATATAGCCAGCTGGTGCCATCGCTGGCTATTGGGGGCGAGTTATTGGCCCCCACAGATAGGGCTCGCAACTTGGGCGTCCTCCTGGATGCACAGCTGTCTTTAGAAGAGCATATGACGGCCGTGGCCAGGGGGGCTTTTTATCAGGTCCGCCTGATTCGCCAGTTGCGTCCCTTTCTGGATCGGGATTCCTTACACACAGTCACTCAGGCACTCGTCACTTCCTGCCTGGACTACTGCAATGCTCTCTACATGGGGCTCCCCTTGAGGAGTACCCGGAGGCTCCAACTGGTCCAGAATGCGGCCGTGCGGGGGATTATGGGAGCGAGAGGTTGCTCCCATGTGACACCTCTCCTGCGTGAGCTGCATTGGCTTCCAGTGGTCTTCCGGGTGCGCTTCAAGGTGTTGGTTATCACCTTTAAAGCGCTCCATAGCATAGGACCTGGGTATTTGCGGGACCGCCTTCTGCCGCCGATAGCCTCCCACCGACCACAGAGAAGGACTCCTCAGGGTGCCGTCGGCCAGGCTATGTCGGCTGGCGACCCCCAGGGGGAGGGCCTTCTCTGTGGCAGCCCCCGCCCTCTGGAACGATTTGCCCCCGGAGATACGAAGGATATCGGATCTTCGGGTCTTTCGCCGTGCCCTGAAAACTCTTCTTTTCCAGCAAGCTGGGCTGGCATGAACCCCGCCCCCCTTTTTTAGTTTTTAATGGTTATTAATTGTTTAGTTTTAATTTGTTAATGGGTTTTAATTCACCCTGTTTTAATTCGGGCCAAAGTATATAATTCTTTTAATTAATTTTAAATTTTGTATTGTTATGTATTTTAGTTTTGGCTGTGCACCGCCCTGAGTCCACTAGGAGAAGGGCGGTATATAAATTAAATTAAATTAAATTAAATTAAATTAAATTAAATTAAATTAAATTAAATTAAATTAAATTATAAAATAAAATAAAATAAAATAAAATAAAATAAAATAAAATAAAATAAAATAAAATAAAATAAAATATAAACAAATAAATAAATAAATAAATAAATAAATAAATAGGAGTATCTCCCATTGCTGCACTTCAATTTTTGCCTTTTGTAAGGACACCTTCTCTTTGAAAATATCCTGGGCCTAGAATTGCCCCGCAGGTTTAACTAAATATTGCCTTGGGTCACGTACTTCCTTGTGGAGAGCAGGATGGGGCTTAACCTTTCTATTTGCATTGATGGGTGAGTAGGACACCCATTCTCATTATTATGGTTTACTCAGTGGTGAAATCCACATTTTTTTACTACCGGTACTGTGGGCATGGCATGGCGGGCGTGGCGTGGCGGGTGGGTGTGGCAGGGGAAGGATACTGCAAAATCTCCATTCCCACCCCACTCTAGGGGAAGGATACTGCAAAATCCCCATTCGCTCCCCATTCCCGGGGGAAGGATATTGCAAAATCTCCATTCCCAACCCACTCCTGGGGAAGGATACTGCAAAATCCCCATTCCCTCCCCACTCCTGGGGGAAGGATACTGCAAAATCTCCATTCCCACCCCACTCCTGGGAAAGGATACTGCCAAATCTCCATTCCCACCCCACTCCTGGGGGAAGGATACTGCAAAATCTCCATTCCCACCCCACTCTGGGGCCAGCCAGGGGTGGTATTTGCCGGTTCTCCGAACTGCTCAAAATTTCCCCTACTGGTTCTCCAGAACCTGTCAGAACTTGCTGGATTTCACCCCTGGATTTACTCTAGCTGAGCCCAGTGCTCTTGTAGGCACCAGGAGTTGAGCTTGACTTGAGAAAAGTTTTGTCTTTTTCTGCAACCAAGATGATAGGGGCCTGGAGACTAAAACATATGAAGAACGGTTGCAGGAACTGGGTATGTCTAGTTTAATGAAAAGAATGACTAGGGGAGACATGATAGCAGTCTTCCGATATCTCAGGCATTGCCACAAAGAAGTGGGAGTCAAGCTAATCTCCAAGGCACCTGCCTAGGCAGGGGGCTGGACTAGAAGACCTCCAAGGTCCCTTCCAGCTCTGTTATTCTATTCTATTCTATTCTATTCTATTCTATTCTATTCTATTCTATACTTTTTTCAATTTTCAGATGCTAACAAATATATTGAATCTTTTAAAAAAATCCTATCTTCATTACTTTATAAATAACTCAAGGCAGTGAACATATCTAATATTCCTTCCTCCTCCAGCCATTTTCCCCACAACAACAATCCTATGAGGTGGGATGAGCTGAGAGAGAGTGATTGGTCTAAAGTCACCCATCCAGCTTTCATGCCTGAAGTGGAATTAGAACTCACAGTCTCCAGGTGGTTGGTCTAAAGTCACCCAGCCAGTTTTCATGCCTCTCAACCGGCTCAAGGTTGACTCAGCCTTCCATCCTTCCGAGGTGGATAAAATGAGGACCCAGATTGTTGGGGGCAACATGCTATTTAGTATACTGTCTCTGGTGTAAGCCGCCCAGAGTCCTCGGAGAGTGGGCGACATAGAAAATATGAATAATAAAATAATAATAAAATAATAGAACTCACAGTCCCCTGGTGATTGGCCCAAAGTCACCCAGTCAGCTTTCATGCCTAAGGCGGGACTAGAACTCACAGTCCCCTGGTGATTGGCCCAAAGTCACCCAGTCAGCTTTCATGCCTGAAGCAGGACTAGAACTCACAGTTTCTGGGTGGTTGGTCTAAAGTCATCCAGCTGGCTTTTATTTGTCTAAGGTGTGCCTAGAACTCACAATCTCCGGGTGATTAGGCAAAGTCACCCAGCTGGCTTTTGGAAAGAGGAAAGCAAGCCCACCCAGGGGAACCCTTCCTCTGTAGGGACCTGGGTAGGACTGGTTTTAACAGATATTTGCATTTTCCTCTAGGCATAGACACCAGCGATCCGAATGCTGTAGTGGTTGGGTTGGCTCCTGACCAGTTCAACTATCAAACTATGAACCGAGCTTTCAGGTAAGCAGGAATAAATCCCTCCCTGCTTGAATTGTTGACGTGGGTACCTGCTCTCAGCTTGCTGGGTACTTGTTGTGGCCCGTCAGCGGCCTGTGCGGATTGTAGCTGATTCTGACAGTGAGGAGGCTGGTGTGGTGTTGTGCCAGCAGCCTATACAGCTGGCGCTCGAGTCAGACAATGAGGAAGCTGGAGAAGATGTGGTGCCAGAGGCGGGGATTCAGCCAGGGCCTTCAGAAGCTCCTTTAAGTGAAGAGGACGAAGGAGGAGGAGCCTCTTCTCGATGCACGGGTGTGCAGAGCGGCCAAAAGGCAGGAGTGGCTCCTCAGGAGGAGGTCTCCTCGAGAGTAAGGCTTGGGGCTAATTGGCCACTCCCTTAGCCTATTTAAGGAGGAACGCCAACTGAAGGAATTTGTAGGGAACAACTTTAGTTCACTCTCCTTCGCGGCGGGATTCTCTGCAAATTGCTTCTGGGCTTTCTGCCAACCTTAGTAAGATTGTGATTACTTTATCTTTGGTTTCTTGTAGGCTGTTAAGGAAGTTTATTAACAGCCTTTGTTTTGAAAAAGACTTGAGTTATTTTAGTAAATTAAGTTTTGTACAAACTTTGTGTGTGCTGGGTTCTTTGGGGTCCGTAGCTGGGGCAGAACAGGACTACAGTGAGTTCTCATCCTGTCATATAGTGTTCTGATGCAACTCTTTTTGTGGATGGTTGCTGTTGAAATTCAGAATGGGATAAAACGGTGTCCAGATTGTCGGGGACAATATGCTGATATTGTAAACCAGCCAAAGAGTGTTGTAAAGCATTATGAAATACTATATAAGCCTAAGTGCTATTGCTATTCCTTCCTTCCTTCCTTCCTTCCTTCCTTCCTTCCTTCCTTCCTTCCTTCCTTCCTTTCTTCCTTCTTCCCTCACTCCCTCCCTCCCTCCCTCCCTGGAGGCACAGTGGTGAAATCTAAAATTTGTTACTACCGGTTCTGTGGGCGTGGCTTGGTGGTTGGGGGTAATGTGACTGGGTGGGCGTGGCCATTTTTTTTTTTACTTTTAAAACCATTTTTTCTACAACCTCTTTGGTGAAGAGGTTGTTAAAAAATGCTTTCAAAAGGCTCTGACGATCCCAGCTGAGTTGCCTGATCAGCAGAGGCTTTTTTTCTTTTAAATGCCTCTGACGATCAGGCAACTCAGCTGGGATCCTCAGAGGCTTTTGAAAGCATTTTTTCTGAAGAGGTTGTAGATAGTAGCTGATTCAGACAGCGAGGAGGCTGGTATGGTGCTGCGCCAGCAGCCTGTGCAGCTGGTACTCGAGTCAGACAATGGGGAGGCTGGAGAAGATGTGGTACCAGGGGCAGGGATTCAGACAAGGCCTTCAGAACCTCCAGAAGCTTCCATGGGTGAAGAGGAAGAAGAGGAGGAGCCTCTTCTCGATGCACGGGCACGCAGAGCTGCCAAAAGGCAGGAGTGGCTCCTCAGGAGGAGGTCTCCTCGAGAGTAAGGCTTAGGGCTAATTGACCACTCCCTTAGCCTACTTAAGGAGGAACGCCGACTGAAGCAATTTGCAGGGAACAACTTCGTTCACTCTCCGCGTCTTGTCTTGCTTATCTTATCAGCTTCCTGCAAATTGCTTCTGGGCATTCTGCCAACCACAGTAAGCTTTCAGTTATTATTCTTTGAATTCTTGGTGGCTGTTAATGCAGTTAATTAACAGCCGTTGTTGTAAAAAACTGGTTTATTCAGTAAACTAAGCACACTTTGTGTGTGCTGCGTTCTTTGGGGGGTCCGTAGCTGGGGCAGAACACAAGAGTGTGCCGTAAAGCTCTATGGAGCGGGATATAAATCTAAGTGCCATTGCTATTTTCGAAGAATTCCCGCTGAATGTTCCTGGCTGCCTGATGCTTCTAGGGTTACGTTGCAGCTTTTGTCTCCTTCCTCTTCCAAGGTTGGTGCTGGACGGGGCTCCCCTCATAGCTATTCACAAGGCAAGGTACTACAAGAAGAAAGATGGCCTCGCCCTCGGCCCAGGACCGTTTGTGACCGGCCTGGAGTATGCCACTGACCAGAAGGCCACGGTGGTGGGGAAGCCAGAGCGGACATTTTTCCTGGAGGCCTTGCGTGGGACCAACTGTGGACCTGAGGAAGCCATCATGATTGGCGACGTGAGTCTTCTAGAATCCTTGCTTGTTTGTTTATTTAGATATTTCTTGGATTTTTATAGCTGCCCTTCTCAGTAAGCGACCTGGGCGGTTTACAATTCAGAATACGGTATATTCAGGCCTCTTAAAACCGTGATGGTGAAGCTATGGCACACGTGGCATTCAGAGCCCTCTCTGCGGGGGCGTGAGCCGTCACCCGGCTCATCCCCACCGCACACGCGCTCTTGCGCCTCCTGCCGATCAGCTGATTTTTGGGATGCGCAGGAGGTGGGGCGCATGTGGGAGATGCGTGCACATGCGCAGGGGGTGGGGGTCATGCGTGCATGCATGGGGGGCATACGCTGTGCCCCCCATTATTGGACCCAGGAGGCTGCAGGGAGGCCTGCTAAGCCCAAAACAAGGGGCGGGGGGTGCAGTGCGCCCCCTCCCCCCCCCCACGGCCTGTTTTTGGGCCCAGGAGGCTCCGGGGGACCCCAATGTAGCATGAGTTCAAACTCTTCAGTTGTTTTTTTATTATTTTACCACTTGGTTGCAGCATAGGAAAAATAGCACACGTTAAGGATTGTTATGAAACAAAGAGTTTATTAAAAACACATCCCTATTTTTAAGGAGCTTTTACAACCTATTTGTGAGTTGCAGGTTTATTTAAGAAATTTAAGGAGAGAGAGGAGAATTTGTCTGAAATGGTGTAGGGTTTTCTGCCTAAACAGGGGGTGGACTAGAAGACCTTCAAGGTCCCTTCCAATTCCTATTCTATTCCATTCCATTCCATTCCATACTTTCTATTCTATTCTATTCCATTCCATTCCATTCCATTCCATTCCATTCCATTCCACTCCACTCCACTCCACTCTATTCTTATTCTTATTCTTATTCTTATTCTTATTCTTATTCTTATTCTTATTCTTATTCTTATTCTTATTCTATTCTTTGCATTTCTCTTGCATTTGCAGGACTGCAGGGATGACGTCGGGGGTGCCCAGAACGCTGGCATGCTGGGAATACTGGTGAAGACCGGTACGTAATGATACCTGGGCCCTAAAAGAACTACACTTGAAACTAGGCTGATGTTTATTTCTATTCTGCCTTACGTAAAAAATCCACGAAAGAACATTTTCCCTTAAGAAGAAAAAGTGATAAGCGAGAAGATGCTCAGAGATTGATCTAATCATGGATGAATTGCAGGGACACCCTTGAAAGGGATCTTGCTGATCATCTATACCTGTGATGGGAAACCTATGGCACGCGTGCCAGAGGTGGCACACAGCGCCCTCTTTGATGGCACGCGAGCCGTCGCCCCAGTTTAGCTCCACTGCACATGCGCGCATGCCTCCTCCTGGCCAGCTGGTCTTCAGGTGTCTGCCACGTATGCGCATGGGGAGGGGGGCTGTACATGCCAGGGGGCGGGGTGCATGCAGGGGGCCGTGCTCGCATGCACGGGAGGCACACGGGGTCCACACTTGCATTGCATTTTGGGGGTACGGGCGCGCTTTGGGCACTCAATCCAGAAAAGGATAGCCATCACTGATCTATACCAAGCTGTTTTTCAGCAACTTCAGTCAAGCTGCAGTTGTTCGTGTCAGGTTGCTTATAGTCATTTGCGGAACCAACATCCTACCTGTAACACCTTTCTACTGTTCCCTCCTGGGTTAACCTTCTTCTGCAGATTTTTCCCATCTGGACTTAGCTATCCCTATAGAACAGGGGTATCAAACTCGCAGCCCGCGGGACGGATGCGTCCTGCGCTGACCACGCCCACCCACCGGTTTAGTGAAGGAGGAGAAAAAGTTGTGTCATGTCACGTGACGACAATATGACCTCACAAGTTTGACACCCTCTGTCAAGGTTCGAAGTTGTCTCAAAATAAATCTCATTTCAGCCAAATTCTTTATGAAAACCCATTCATTTATTAGCACGACATTCTGTTCCAAAACTCATTGTAGCCAGCAATGAGTTCCTGCTCCAAAACCCTTCCCTTCCTGGCTTGCTCTCCTGTTCTGATTGGCCATCTTCCAAGTCATTCTACTCCTATCTACTAACTAAGCTCACAGGAATTTCCCCCCCTCCCATCTCATCTCCTAGGGAATAATCTCTCCAGGGAATTAACTGGGTGAAGTGTCAAACCGTCTCTTGCCAGATGCTCCCCCTTCTTTTCTATGTCAGCCCTGAATGAAGTGCAGCTTGAGGGGCTGACACCCCTGCTATAGAACAAGGAAGCCGTTTCATGGCTACTCAAGTAGTAGCTGAGCAGCTGTTGCATTTAGATCAGTGTTTTTCAACCTAAGCGACTTTAAGATGAGTGGACTTCAACTCCCAGAATTCCCCATGCTGGCTGGGGAATTCTGAGAGTTGAAGTCCACCCGTCTTAAAGACAGTGAGGTTGAAAAACGCTGATCTAGATACTGTGTTTCCTCGAAAATACGACCTCAGAAAGTAAGCCCTAGCTTGATTTGTACATATGCGCCCAATATAAGCCCTACCTCCCCCAAATAAGCCCTAATTAAGACCCTGCCCACTCCAGGATGCACAGGTAAAAACTAAACTAGGGTGGAGAAGGAGGGGAGGGAGTTAGAGCTGCCCTACGACTTACCTTCAGAGAGTTGTAGCCAGGGGTGAAATGTAAAATTTGTTACTACCGGTTCTGTGTGCGTGGCTTGTGGGGGGGTTAATGTGACTGGGTGGGCGTGGCCAAGTTTTGTTTTTCTTTTAACTTTTCAAAGCATTTTTTCTAATGCTTTGAAAAGCCTCTGACGATCAGGCAACTCAGCTGGGATCATCAGAGAGGCTCTTTTAAAAATGCTTTGAAAAGCCTCTCTGGCGATCAGGCAACTCAGCTGGGATCATCAGAGACTTTTCAAAGCATTTTTTTTTACCACCTCTTCGGCCAAGAGGTTGCAGAAAAAAATGCTTTGAAAAGCCTCTGAGGATCCCAGCTGAGCCACCCTATCATCAGAGGCTTTTTTTTTTTTTACTTTTAAAAGCATTTTTTCGTCGAAAGAGGTTGTAGAAAAAATGCTTTTAAAAGTTAAAAAAAAAGGACAGCCTCTGATGATCGTGCGGCTCAGCTGGGCATGGGGGAGGACGCGCAGGGATTTTTGCTACCAGTTCTCCGAACCACCCGCCGCCATCGATGGATCACCGGATCCGGTCCTAACCGGGAGCATTTCACCCCTGGTTGCAGCCAGGCCTCGCACACCTTAGCCCGTTTCTTTTGCTGCAGCCAGCAAGGCTTTCCTGAACGCTTTTGTAGTTAATAACAGAGCTCTGGATTGATCCGGAGCTCTGTTATCGGCTACAGACGCCTCCAGGAAAGCCTTGCTGGCTGCAGAAGAAATGGGCCGAGGTATGCGAGGCCTGGCTGCAACTCTCCGAAGCTGCAGGAGTTCCTGAAGGCCTCTGATAGTGAAAAAGAGGCTGGGGGTGACACACGCAAGTGAGATGTGGACAACATCCCCTCTGCCCCCCCCCTCCAAAAATAAGACCTGGTGCCTTTTTTGGTGGGGGAAAAAAATATATTGTTCTGCCCCAGCTCTGGATTCCCAAGGATTGTGACACACAAACCATGGTCCTTATCAAAGTTATAACGTACCAAGAATAAACAAAGTCCGGCAAAGATTGGCAACCAGCCCAGAAGACAAGATAAGATAAGACACTCACTGTTCAAAAATGCTCTTTAATAATTTCACATTCTTTCCAGCAAGAAATTACTAACCGCATGCGCCTTAAGTAGGCTAATTATCTTCAAAACTTACTCTCGAGGAGACCTCCTCCTCCTGAGTAGCCACTCCTGCCTTTTGGCAGCCCTGCGTGCTCGAGCATTGAGGAGATACTCCTCCACTTCGCTCTCTCCACTTGAAGGAGCCTCTGGAGGTTCTGAAGGCCCTGGCTGAGTCTCTGCCTCTGGCACCACATCCTCTTCAGCCTCCTCGCTGTCCGACGTGAGCGCCAGCTGTGCAGGCTGCTGGCACGACCCCATACCAGCCTCATTGTCATCGGGATCAGCCACGATCCGCACAGGCCACTGGCGGGCCACAACATATATAAGACAGGGAAACACGGGTAATTGTGGTCATTGTCTCCTTTTTTGTGTTACTCCATGTAATTTACGTTACTTCATGATTTTTCGATTTGATTTATGCAGAAGGCTGACCGTCAGAGAAATAATTAAATCATAGAAAAGTAATGAGGACACACTTCATCTATTGTTTAACAGGATGAGGCCCCAGTTCCTTGGTCAGTAAATACAGCCGTCCATGCCCACTGGATTACTTTTACAAAGCTGAATGCACCGGTTGAGAACATTGGAAAATAGCAGACACGAATAGGGCTGGAGAAATTTGCGGTGCCAGGTCTGATCTCTGGCAAAGTTTGAGGCTAATTCTGACCTAATTACAGAACGTAATTCATTTATTTCTGGTTTTGTCGTTGCAGGGAAATACCGAGATGCTGACGAAGGCAAAATTAACCCACCTCCCTACTTAACCTGCGAGAGCTTTCCCCATGCCGTGGAACACATCCTCCAGCATCTGCTCTGAAGAAGCACTGCAATTTTTAAAACGTCACTTTCCGGTGCCATAAAATGAAATGGCCCACAGCATCCTTTGTAGAGCTTTTGGACATTGGTGCATTGTCGCTGGACTCCACCCTTTTGGGGACTGTGATGGAATGAATGTTCTCACCGTAATCATTGCTTCCCACAGCCCAAAAAGTTATCCTGTCCAACAGGACTCTGTGCCCAACCTTCCCGTCTTGCCTTGCTCGATTTGCGAAGGCAGAGGGGGGAATTTGTGAGGTTGAATAAAGAAGGAAATATGCGATTCAGCCTTATAGAGCCTCAGTGGCGCAGTGATTAGAACGCAGTACTGCAGGCTACCTCTGTTGACTGCCGGCTGCCTGCAATTTGGCAGTTCAAATCTCACCAGGCTCAAGGTTGACTCAGCCTTCCATCCTTCCGAGGTGGGTAAAATGAGGACCCAAATTGTTGGGGGCAATAGGCTGACTCTGTAAACCGCTTAGAGAAGGCTGTGAAGCACTATGACGCGGTATATAAGTCTGAAGTGCTATTGCTACATACCGCTCAGAATCACCTTGAAACGCAAGTTGGATGGCAAATAAATTGGATAATAATATACATTAGATTGGCCTGTGGAATCGGTCTGTTATTGCACGACTGTCCATCTTCATGGAAAGGAGAAGTAGTGCACCTGATGCCCAGAACTTGCTAACACACCAGAGGTGGGTTTCAGCAGGTTCTGACCAGTTCTGGAGAACCGGTTCAGAGAACCGGTAAATACCACCTCTGACTGGTCCCGCTTCCATCTATTCTCTGCCTCCCGAGTCCCAACTGATCGGGAGGAAATGGGGATTTTGCAGTAACCTTCCCCTGAAGTGGGGAGGGAATGGAGATTTTATAGTATCCTTCCCCTGCCACGCCCACCAAGCCATGCCACGCCCATCAAGCCACTCCCACAGAACCGGTAGTAAAAAATTTGGAATCCCACCACTGTAACACACCTAATATACAGGTAGGCTCACCTACCTCTCCCCAGTGATGCATTAACCAGCCATTTTTTAATATTTTAACATCTTATATAGCAGGAAATGGGCACATTTTTAAGGTTCTTCCGCAGGCAAAGACTGTTGGCATCTTTCCAAGTGGGCTGCTTTAATGAATAGGTCCCTCCAAGCTAGGGAGTTTTATGTACAATAAGGTCTGGAAATAAATTTTGCCCAGCTTCTAATGACGAGTAGGTGAGAACTCGTTTTAAAAGGGATTATTTCAGAAACTAAAAGGAGTAGAGAGGTTGGCACAATCTTGCTGGTTTTATCAGGTCTCTGAATGTGTTTTTCTTTTCTTTCTTTTTTTTGCCGGAAAACATTTAACTTCCAGTTCTCTGTAAAAAAAACCACCCACTACAGACAACGATGGCAACTTTCACTTAATGACCACTACTCAAAATTTAATAAAATTCAGCTGGTTAGGTGGGTGTCTCAACTTAGGACCACCATGACATACAATGGAAATTCCAGACTTGTGTTATGGACATGAAGTCGAGGACTAGCTGTAAAAGAAAGAACTACCATGTTTCCGCGAAAATAAGACCGGGTATTATATTATTTTTTGCTCCAAAAGATGCATTAGGGCTTATTTTCTGGTTAGGTCTTATTTTTGGGGAAATACGGTACTAAATGCACCCATCTGGCTGACAATCTTAACGGACTTATTTTGGGAGGTAGGGCTTATATTACGAACATCCTGAAAAATCATGCTAGGACTTATTTTCCTGTTGGGTCTTATTTTTGGAGAACCGGTAGTCTTTCATGTCCAGTGTTTTTTTATCCATAAAATAGGATTGGCAAGTGTGCAGCTACGTTGACAATACAAATTCAGAAGAGCTGAATATGTGGGTTAGCCTGAAGAACCTGGATTAATTCTTTGGTTCCTGATAAAACTATGTCCAACCAAGCATGTTTTCACTTCAAAAGAACAAAGGAAATATATTCTCTTCTCCAGTAAGACCCTAATCATAAGACACAAGAACTTTTCCACACGTTATTGTCATAAATCCTTCCTTCCCAATTTAAACCAGCTGAGCTGCATCAGTGATGCTTCATTTAGAGTGGGCTGCCTTAATCATATTCCTGGCTATACTTCTGCTAATCTTTAAAGCTTCAGGCCTGTTTTTGAGATGGCAAGAGTAAACTGCTACTTGCGATCTGCAGATGTTTTAATTAGTCCTATTAACTTATTATAATTTTGCAGATAGGAACTGCAGCCAAGAAATTAAAAGACGCTTGCTCCTGGGGAGGAAAGCTATAGCAAATCTAGACAGCGGACTAAAAAGCAGAGACAACAAAAGTGCGTATAGTCAAGGCTATGGTTTTCCCAGTTGCAATGGATGGCTGTGAAAGTTGGGCCATAAGGAAGGCTGAGCGCCAAAGAATTGAGGCCTTTGAACTCTGGTGCTGGAGAAGACTCCTGTGAATTCCTTGGACTGCAAGGCCATCAAACCGGTCAGTCCTAGAGGAGATCAACCCTGACTGCTCTTTAGAAGGCCAGATCCTGAAGATGAAACTCAAATACTTTGGCCACCTAATGAGAAGGAAGGACTCACTGGAGAAGAGCCTAATGCTGGGAAAGATTGAGGGCAAAAGAAGAAGGGGACGACAGAGAATGAGGTGGCTGGATGGAGTCACTAAAGCAATCAGCGTGAGCTTAAATGGACTCCGGGGGATGGTAGAGGACAGGAAGGCCTGGAGGAACGTTGTCCATGGGGTCGTGATGAGTCAGACACGTGTCCAGGGGTGGGCTTCAAAAATTTTAGCAAGGGGTTCTCTGCCTGGGTGCTGGGTAGGCGTGGCCTAGTCAGCCTCCTACACCACAAGGGGGGCATTTTTACAGTCCTTGGGCTCCGGTGGCTTTCCTCGAGCCTCCAGGAGGGTGAAAATGGCCTCCCCAGGCTCCAGAGGCCCTCTGAAGGCCGAAAATGGGGCCATTTCCGGCCTTCCCAAACTTCCAGTAGGCCCATTTTTTTGCCGAGCCTCCGCGCGCGCCCCGCACTTACCTGCATCCAAAATGGGCTGCATGGGGACTCCTGGGAGGGGTGGGGCTGGGTGGGAGGGGCCAGCCAGGAGTGGGATTTGGGGGTTCTCCAAACTGCACAGAATCTTAGCTAGAGGTTCTCCGTGAACCCCCAGCACGGAGGTTACCGGTTCGCCTGATCTGGGTTGAACTGGTAACAACCCACCACTAACTCTAACCCTAACCCACCACTGAACTTAATGTGTAGCACATGGTCATCCAAGGACAAGCCCACATTCCGCACACACAGCATCGCTGGTGAAATTTAAATTACTTGCATTTATTAATTGTTCTGTTCAGCAGTAACTCAATACTGTCTGTCTTGTATTTGGGTCTCATTGTATGTATCTCTATTTTCTATTTTCACCATATCTTGTTCTTTCAATAAAGCATTCAGTTCTACCCACATGGCAGGGGTGAAATGCTCCTGGTTCGGACCGGATCGCCCAATCCGGTAGTGATGGAGGCGGGTGGTTCAGAGAACCGGTAGCAAAAATCCCTGCCCCCCCCCCATGCCCAGCTGAGCCGCACAATCATGAGAGGCTTTTTTTTTTTTTACTTTTAAAAGCATTTTTTCTACAACCTCTTCGGCCGAAAAAATGCATTTAAAAGTAAAAACAAAAAGGCTCAGATGATTGCTCAGCTCAGCTGGGATCATCAAAGGCTTTTAAAAGAAAAAAACCCTTTTATACTTTCTAAGTGTCTTCTCTAATAGAATAAAAATATTGAAAGTGTCTATTTTCAAAGGTGCTTTTTCAAGAAGTAGCTGGACTTTCTGGTTTTTCTCTGGAGACATTTCGCTTCTCATCCAAGAAGCTTCTTCAGCTTCTGTAGAGCTGAGGAAGCTTCTTGGGTGAGAAGCAAAACACCTTCAAAGAAAAACCAGAAAGTCCAGCTGCCTCTTGAAAAAGCACCTTTGGGACAACCATGACCTGGATGACTGAGAATCTCCATAGACATTTGTCTATTTTCAGCCTTCAGATGACCAAGGGAAGAGAGAGGAGTCCTATTGGTGACTGTAAGAAAGCCTCTAAAAGACATCTCTGAGACTCCAAAGTGGTTTATTCTTCAAGGACAGTCTTCAAAATCTACTGGTTTAATGCAAGGATGCCCGAGGAGGCCCAATTAGTCTTACTTTATCACTTCCTACTATCTGGTCCCACTAAGGAAGAAAAGTATAGCAGCAAATATTAAGTCAGCAAAACGGATCCAAAAAGTCTCTAGGTGACACAGAAATACAAACGGATGGTCATGTTTAATTACAAAAATTAAAAATGGCAAAAGTGCTAAAATGTTTTTTTTCCGCCTTGTGTATGAGTCTAAAGCTATCGGATGAAAAGCTAGAACCAGGTTTCTCCGAATAACAATTTGCGGCCTCTTCTCCATCATCGAAACTCAGCATCCAGCTTGGAAAGCAATAAGTTTCTTCTCCTCTCTGTTTTTTTTTTTTTTTTAAAATAAACTCTTCAGAAATGTGTTGTGTGGGGCGGAGGAAGCTGGACACGTGGATGATTGTTCCAGATCTTCAACTCGGCTCAAACCGACTCAAATTCTCTTTGCCAGTCAACGTATCTTTGACTTAGGTTTTTAGCAGAAGGCTTGGTATGAGAAATGACATCCAGGAAGTCTTCGGTTGTGACGGTGTCCAGGTGGATCACCGGTAAATTTCCACTGTCTGAAGAAAGAAGATCTCCAATTAGAAGTTGAAATGTTATCCATAATCGGTCCACCGATGGTCAAGGAACAACTCAGATCTCCTCTTGAATGGCATGTAACCCAAAAGATGATGAGATAGCAATAGTACTTAGACTTATATACCGCTTCAGAGTGTTTTTACAGTCCTCTCTAAGCGGTTTACAGAGTCAGCCTATTGCCCCCAACGATCTGGGTCCTCATTTTACCCACCTTGGAAGGACGGAAGGCTGAGTCAATCTTGAGCCTGGTGAGATTCAAACTGCCAAATTGCAGGCAGCCGGCAGCCAGCAGAAGTAGCCTGCAGTACTGCACTCTAACCACTGCGCCACCAGGGCTCTTAAGATAATAGAATAAGATCATAGAGATCTCATAGAAGGGATGCCTCCAAATGACACCTTCATACCTTGAGTCTTGTTCCGGCTCCCCCAGCTTATCCTGCTAATTTATTCTCAGTCTGTGCGAGTATCATTATATTTCTATCTCATTCCCCAAATTGGTACCTTCCAATCAGAGCTGGGTTTCACATAATTTTACCACTGGTTCGCTGAGCATTGAAAATGTTCCGCGTATGCGCGTGGCCTTCCACGCTTGTGCTTTGCTCACACGCACGGCAGGGGTGGGTTCTAAATTTTTTTTACTACCGGTTCTGTGGGCGTGGCTTATTTTGTGGGTGTGGCTTAGAGGTCATGTGACTAGGTGGGCATGGCTAGCTGGTCAGAGTCATTTCTGGAAGGTCCTCGCACTTACGACCAGTCCTCGCACCCGACTCATTTGTTTGCTTTTAACACTGATCAGCTGTAGGGCGGCCCTTTGAAGCCCCGCGGCAAGAGTTTAAATAGTTTTTTTCCCTCTGGTCATCAGCTGGGACTCAGGAGGCAGCAATAGATTGGGGGTGGGACGAAATAAAAGGTAAGAATAACGTGGGGGTGGGTGGGAGGGCGGGGGGGGAGAACCGGTTTGGTGACGTCATATCATCACCGCTACCAGCTCGGCCGAACCGGACCGAACCGGGAGGAACCTACCACTGGCGCACGGCTTGCATGCATGCACACAGCTTAGATAACATGGCTGAATAGGAGGGCATAGCACCGGGGCTGGTGAGCACCCACAGGTCACCAATACCCATACGCCTGAACCGGCTGAATACCACCACTGCTTCCAATGTGTGCTAGCCAGAGGTGGTTTTAACAGGTTCTTACCAGTTCTGGAGAACTGGTAGCGGAAATTTTGAGTAGTTCGGAGAACTGGCAAATACCATCTCTGGCTGGCCCCGCCCCTGATCTATTCACTGCCTCCCGAGTTCCAGCTGATCGGCTGGGTCTTCTTTTGTTGCCCTGCACAGGAGAACTGGGTTGGGAAGCAGGTTAGTGGGGTGGGGAGGGAATGGGGATTTTACAGTAGCCTGCACCTGGAATGGGGTGGAAATGGTGATTTTAACAGTATCCTTCCCCTGCCATGCCTACCAAGCCATGCCCACCAAGCCATGCCACGCCCACCAAGCCACACCCACAGAACCGGTAGTAAAAAATTTTGAAACCGACCATTGGTGCTAGCCATTGCTCCACTGCAAGTTTTGCATAGTTGCAGTCCAACCTCATCCAGAATACCACACGAAGGGTATTGGACTGGAAGACCTCCAAGGTCTCTTCTGGCTCTAGAATTCCACAAATAGTCCTCAACTTACAACAATATGTTTAGTGACCAACCGTGTTACCCACTGAACAACCGCAGTGATTCACTTAACAACTGTGGCAGGAAAGGCTGTAAAAGGGGGGGGAACTCACTTAGCAATTGTCTCACTTAGCAACAGAAATTTTGGGCTCGATTGCAGTCGTAAGTTGAGGACTACTTGTATGATCTTAGAGAGTTTTATATCAGTGGCAAAATGGGAAGGGAGTTCACAAATCCTAAAAAAAACCTGAATTGGAAACAAACAGAATGCTGCCACCTGCTGGTACAGATTTATAATGCATCATTTACCTTTGTATGCTTCCTAGCTAACCTAGCTAAGACATCCCTGCTTGCTTAACCCAGAGCATCTGTTCAGCTTGAACACCCAAGAGACTGTTGCAGTACCTGGCTGATGATTTTCAAGAGCGCTGAAGATTTTTCTCACAGGGCGCATGGCTGCCTCTTTGCAAACCAACTTAATGTCAGAACCCGAGTAGCCTTCCGTCTCCTAATACACAAACAGAAAGGTGTGCTCAAATCTGCAGAGGTTCCCCATTGCTAGCATTTAGATTAAGAAAGCATGGAGAGGAAAACAAGTTATGGGGACGGTGTCAGCTTGGAAGCCATCTTTTTTGCATTGGGCCTTCAGGCCTGCCATATTTACTACTGTGGGAAACTGGGAGGGGGGAGCCAGGGTGTATGGAGCCAGGGTGATATGTAGTCATAATAACATTCCTTTCTCAAAGAGTCAAGGACATCATGCCCTGCACCTGGCGGGCTGGAACTGGGAGGCATCTCCAGTTGGGACGATGCATTGATTGGACCATGTGATGGACAAGTGGGTGCAGGGGAAGGGACTTGGACTTTCCTTTGGGTGGGGAAAAACCTGGAAGCTTTCAGATTCGGGTTTTTCCCAGATGCGCCAATATGACATCTCTAATAAAATGGAACTTTGAGGAACTTCAAGCCTTGGAGTCTTCTTTCATTGGGGGTGTTAGTTGGAACCCTGACAGGCGGTTTCTACATCGGGACACTTCTGACACAACCCAAAAGGTCTCCTGAGCACATGAATCATATGTCTCCTGAGTCTTATGGATCCTATTATGGTGGACAAGAGGTTAGTGACGAGTTTGTTTGCCACCAGAAGAGCATCAAGGTAACATTACAAGATCTACATGGATCAGACCAGTAACCTATCCAAGATGCCTTCAGGAAGACCTCAAAGTCCTGTGCCCAGGGATGAAATGCTCCCGGTTCGGACTGGATCGCCTGATCTGGTAGCGATGGCGGCGGGTGGTTCGGAGAACCAGTAGCAAAAATCCCTACCCCCCCCGCACAGCTGAGCCGCATGATCATCAGAGGCTTTTTTTTTATTTTTACTTTTAAAATCATTTTTTCTATAACCTCTTCCGACAAAAAAATGCTTTTAAAAGTAAAAAAAAAAAAGCCTCTGATGATCACGCGGCTCAGCTGGGATCATCAGAGGCTTTTCAAAGCATTTTTTTCTGCAACCTCTTGGCCGAAGTGGTGGTAAAAAAAATGCTTTGAAAAGTCTCGGACGATCCCAGCTGAATTGCTTGATCGTCAGAGAGGCTTTTCAAAGCATTTTTTGAACCTCTTCGGCCGAAGAGGTTGTAGAAAAAAATGCTTTGAAAAGTTTAAAAAAAAAAAAGTTGGCCACGCCCACCCAGTCACATTACCCTCACCACCACCAAGCCACGCCCACAGAACCGGTATTAACAAATTTTAAATTTCACCTCTGCCTGTGCCCTTTTTCCCAGCAGTCTGTAATTAATTACTCCTAGAAGTTAGTGTCCCACCAAACCATCAAGACTAACTGCCAATAAGCATTCTAACCTCCATAACAGTTTTTCAACTTTGACAACTTTAAGATGATGATGATGATGATGATGATGATGATGATGATATCCGTATAGACATATCCGACGCTTGGCGATTCTATGGGCCGGGTCTCTCCACATCTTCTGATCTTGCACTACTTCTCTGAGTTGTTCTATGCTTTGACTGGTGTCAACTTTGATGGTGTCCAGCTACCGTGTTCTTTGGCAGCCTGGTTACTCATATATATGCGAATGGAATGGAATGGAATGGAACGGAACGTTATGTTGTGTGGTGTGGTGTGGTGTGGTGTGGTGTGGTGTGTGGTGTGGCGTGGTGTGGCGTGTGTGGTGTGGAGTGGAATGGGAATGGGAATGGAATGGAAATAAATAGGAAAGGAAAGGAAAGGAAAGGAAAGGAAAGGGAATAGAATTAGAATTAGAATTAGAATTAGAATTAGAATTAGAATTAGAATTAGAATTAGAATTAGAATTAGAATGGAACGGAATTTCTTTATTGGCCAAGTGCGACTGGACACACAAGGAATTTGTTTCCCGTGCAGAAGCTCTCAGTGTACATACAGACAACAAAATGATAAGCCATATATCCTAAATCATAAGATAAAATCATAACTCATAAGATGTGAACATCAAGTGATAAATCATAAGATACCAAAAGGAGAAGATAATCGGGAAGATGAGAAGGTGAGACAGATGAGAAGATGAGATAGAGACAGATAGAGATAGGGAGAAAGATATGTGGACTTCAACTCCCAGAATTCTCCAGCCAGTTATGCTATGCGGGCTAAGGAATCCTGGGAGTTGAAGTCCACCCATCTTAAAGTTGCCAAAATTGAGAAACACTGCTCTATAGATTCCTTGCCTCATCTATAAAGGTCATTCATAAAAACCCTTGACCAAGTGGGTGGGCTACCTCCTCACCTGACTGAGCAAATTATAATCCAGCTCCGTCCTCAGCTCAACTCCTCCACTGTTGCTCACTGGGGGAAGCCAATGTTGGATCATGGCTTGCCGGGCCTCTTGATTTGGGAGGTCGACCAGAATCCTCTTCTCCAGTCGGCGCAGCATGGCGTAATCCAGTTCCCTAGGGGAGAATAGGAATGGCAGATCCTTGGACACTGTTCTATTAGCGAGAGGATCTCAGGACGCTTCCCTCAAGGATAAGCGGTAAAAAGATTCCTTAAGAGGCACCAAAACTAAAGAAGGATCAGAGCCCCCCCCAGACCAGAACTGAACCAGTAAAGACAAAGCTTGATCATATGTACAAATAGGGATTCAAATAATTTAACAACTGGTTCTCTGCTCTCATGACTGGCTGGGTGGGCGTGGCCAGGGTGGGCGTGGCCAGGGGGTGTGACAGGCAGCACTTGGCCTCCTGCACCCCCCTAGGAGCAAAAACGGGCCGCGGGGGGGGGGGAAATGCACCGCCCTCCCCGTGCCCCATTTTGGGCCTAGTAGGCCTCACCTGGGAGCCAAAATGGGGCACGTGGGAACTCCTGGAAGGGGCGGGGCCAGCCAGCAATTTAACTACCGGTTCGCCTGAACTGGCCCGAACCGGCTGAATCCCACCACTGAATAAACCATCAGGTGTCAGCCCTGGAGCCATTTTCCTTGGCATCTTCAGGGCTGCCACAGTGGTGGCTGGGCGAGCTGTGGGAATGGGAGGGGGGAGGTAGAGATAGCGAGGGCTTTCCTCCGAGAGCCAAGGACGTTCTCACCAGATGTGAGGAGGCAGGACGTGAGTCTGGATGAACTTTGGGTTGTGACCTGATTGGGCCATATGATGGTCTGCATGGGCAGGAGGAGAGAAAGTATATATTTTAACTAGGGGGAAACCCGAGGGGAGGGGGTAGAATCGGCTTTCCCCAGATGTGCCAATATGACATGCCTCATAAAGCTGTACTTTGAGGCATATGCCTGCCTTCGAGTTTTGATTCGGTTGGGGGTGTTATTTGGAATCCTGACATCAGGGTGAACAGACTAAAGATGAGTTTTAAGGTTATGCATGATGCTTTACAATACAGCTAGTTCTTCCTCTCTGTTTTCAGTCGTCAGGTGTGGAGTTGTTACATGCTGAAAGTGTGCGGTAGCTAGAGCAGAGAAGCAGGCCCTAGGTTCTGCCTCAGTTTACCTTCCCAATAAGCAACCAAGAGTTGGAAGATCATTTAAAAGCAGTTTATTAGGGTACCCTGATAAAGTGGGCTCTCTAACACCACTCTATAAAGCCTTAGTAAGACCACACCTAGAATACTGCATCCAGTTTTGGTCACACTATAAAAAAAGATGTTGAGACTCTAGAAAGAGTGCAGAGGAGAGCAACCAGGATGATTAGGGGCCTAGAGGCTAAAACATACGATGAATGTTTTGCAGGAACATTCTGCATACGGTTGCAGGAACTGGGCATGGCTAGTCTAGTGAAGAGAAGGACCAGGGGAGACATGATAGCAGTCTTCCAATATTTGAGGGGCTGCCACAGAGTGGAGGGGGTCAAGCTATTGTCCAAAGCACCTGAAGGCCAGACAAGGAATCATGGATGGAAACTGACCAAGGAGAGATTCAACCTAGAAATAAGGAAAAATTATCTGACAGTGAGAACAATCAACCCATGGAACAGAAGTTGCCTCCAGAAGTTATGGGAGCTTCATTGCTTGAGATTTTCAAGAAGAGACTGGACTGCCTTCTGTCAGAAATGGTGTAGGGTCTCCTGTTTGGGCAATGGGTTGGACTAGATGACCTACAAAGTACCTTCCAATTCTGTTAATCTGTAAACCTCAAGACCTATGTTTCACTCCTTTTGTATAGTTAACACAACAAACAAAATGCAAGAGGAAAGTTGTTTGGACAGGGTAAAAGTAACCTCCCCTTTGCATAGGCAATCCCTTACATGTAGTCATCAAACATGTTACATATTTGCATCCCGTTAGATCATACATGTTCATTAAAATGAGCTCTGATGTCAGAAGGGGAGTAAATCGTAAGGAAAAAAAAGTTGTTTGGAGTTCACCAAAGAGAGAAGCCAGACCCCAATTTGTACTAACAAACTTTTTCTTCTCCAGCGTGTTTTATCAGTTTAGGAATGTTAAAAACTAATAAACCTGAACATCATTTTAAAAGAGAGAAAAATAAATCAAATTAAAATACGAAGTAACTATGTTAGTTAACGAAATTACAAAACCCATGTCATTTGATATTACTTTCTGTCAATTCACACAGATCTCAGGAATAATACAGCCCACTGCATGGAAAGTCTTTTGCGCTGTGATCCTGAAAACAAAGATTTGGGGCAGAGGTGGGTTTCCCATAATTTTACCACCGGTTTCGTCGCGCACCAAAAATGTGAGCGCGCCTTCTGCGCATGTGCTTTGCTCGCCCACGCAGCTTACATGCATTTGCGCGGTTTAGAAAGCATGGCTAAATAGGATGGCATAGCACTGGGGTGGGGGGGGGGGAGGGCCTACCAGCAGGTCACCATTACCGCTTCGCCCGAACCGGTCTGAACCGGCTAAATACCATCATTGATTTGGGGTCATTTCCTCCTTTGTTACTTTTGTACAAAAAACGTGGGTTTTTTTTTTCTATTCTATTGCAGCCCCGCTTTGATCCCAACTGGATCTTCATGTTACACAAAAAAAAAAAAAAAAAAAGGAAGGATTTTCATCCTGAAACTTTAGCGCGTATAATTCCAATAAAACCCAACTCTCCCTATTTTTAGAGAACATGTTTTTCTAAGCGCCGGATGATTTAAGCACCTTAAAGAGTTTCTCCACGGAGAATGCTTCTTTAGCTTAACTATAGTAAATAACTTGGCCATCGAGTTGCCTTTTAAATATTAGCAGCTGGCTTGCTCTGGCATCTGCTGATCTTCTGAAGGATTACGTACTTTCTGGTGCAAACAGCAAGAACCGAAGCAGAAGCAAAAGATCAGCAATAATAATAATAACAACAGAGAAGCTCAAAGCTTCCAATTAATCTTGGAAGGCTTTAGCCAAATATCATGGCTTTTACTGCTCTGGGTAAGTAAAATCTTTATCTGTGTTTAGAGGCTCATGCAGATGTATTCAAAGCATATTCTCTGGCTCTCTTACCAGGGCAAGTTGGAAGCTGCTAAAACAAAGACAAGATCATCTGAGCGAGCCAAACCGTCCATCTGCACCAATAATTCTGTTTTCATCCGCCGGCTCCCTTCGTGTTCACCACTGTCAAGATATTGAGGGCAGGAGAAAAGAGGAACGATTATTCCTGGGCACAGGAGAAGCTTCCCCGTTAAAGGTAGACCTCGACTTATAACAATTTGCTTAGTGACTGTTCAAAGTTACAACGCCCCTGAAAAAGGGACTTATGGCTGTTTTTCACACTTATAACCGTTGCAGCAACTCTATAGTCACGTAACCTGGAATTAAGGAGAAACTTCCTAGCAGGGAGAACAATTAACCAGTGGAACAACTTGCCTTCGGAGGTTATTGGTGCTCAACCATCACTGGAAGTTTTTAAGAGGAGATTGGACAAAAGCATTTCTCTGAAATGGTATAAGGTCTCCTGCTTGAGCAGGGGATTGGATGAGAAGACCTCTAAGGTCCCTTCCATCACTATTCTGATTGAAAGCAAATTGATGGTAGAAAAGAATCCGTGGAATTCAAGGGGGGTTAGATCTCTTCTGGGTGCAAAGGGACTCGAGATTGATGATGGTTTCTTGGAAGTATCCTGGAAGATAGCAATATCTGATAATTGGCTTCATGCAAAGCCTCCATTTCTTTAGCCACAGTTTGTTATCAAGCAATATCAACATAACATTTTGGACTACATAGGGCGAATGACACAAAGCTCTATGTTGGAACCAAAAAAGTCCCACCTGTGAGAGAATAGAATAGAATAGAATAGAATAGAGTAGAGTAGAGTAGAGTAGAGTAGAGTAGAGTAGAGTAGAGTAGAGTAGAGTAGAATAGAATAGAATAGAATAGAATAGAATAGAATAGAATAGAATAGAATAGAACAGAACAGAACAGAACAGAACAGAATAGGAATAGAATTCTTTATTGGCCAAGGGTGATTGGACACACAAGGAATTTGTCTTGGTGCATACGCTCTCAGTGTACATAAAAGAAAAGATACATTCGTCAAGAATCATAAGGTACAACACTTAATGATAATCATAGGATACAAATAAGCAATCAGGAAACAATATCAATATAAATCGTAAGGCTACCAGCAACAAAGTTACAGTAATACAGCTCTAAGTGGAAGGAGATGGGTGATGGGAACGATGAGAAGATTAATAGTAGTGCAGATTTAGTAAATAGTTTGATGGTTTTGAGGGAATTATTTGTTTAGCAGAGTGATGGAGTTCGGGAAAAAACTGTTCTTATGTCTAGTTGTTCTGGTGTGCAGTGCTCTATAGCGTCGTTTTGAGGGTAGGAATTGAAACAGTTTATGTCCAGGATGAGAGGATCAGCAATGTGGAGTACATTGGTACCAAATCACCTATTGTCATTCGGGTTACCTGAATTACTTACAGAATTTCAGCGTGAAATATCTTGGAATGTTTTGAAAAAAACCCACAAAATTTTAGAAAAAAACCACAAAATTTTCAGTCATTGCTGATGGCTGAAATCTTGTCAGATTTCAGAGTTCTCCCACAACCTTAAGGGATGTGATTAGCTAAATGATAGGAGTTTTCACCGTAGTTATTTATTTGTAGAATTTATATGGCCACCTAACACAAATGTCGTGACTCTGGCAGCCCACAGTAGCCCCCCCCCAACAAAACAAAAGAAACAATGTCAATTAAAATTCAACCAGACTGTCAGGCCTTTTGTATTGGGCCTTCAGGCCTGCCACATTTAGTCATGTAGGAAATTGGGAAGGGGGGATTGTATGAAACAAGGGAGATATGTAGTCATAATAACATTCCTTTCTCAGAGAGTCAAGGACATCGCGCTCTGCACCTGGATGGGTGTGACTGGGAGACATCTCCAGTTGGGACGATGCTTTGATTGGACCATGTGATGGACATGTGGGTGCAGGGGAAGGGACTTGGACTTTTCTTTGGGTGGGGAAACGCTGAAAGCTTTCAGATTCGGGTTTTCCCCAGATGTGCCAATATGACATCTCTAATAAAATGGAACTTTGAAGAAACTCAAGCCTCAGAGTTTTCTTTCGTTGGGGGTATTACTTGGAACCCTGACATTAACGCAAATCTGAAAGTCCAGGGTTTCCCCACCCAAAGAAAAGTTCAAGTCCCTACCCAACGCCCACAATTCTTAATAGGCAACCAAAAATTCACAATGCTGTTCCAACTGTGGTGGCTGGAGGAGACTACTGAAAATCCCTTGGACTGCAAGATCAAATCAGTTGATCCTAAAGCAGGGATCTGCAACCTTAAATACTCGAAGAGCCACAGAAAAGAAAACACCGGGAGCCACAAAACCTGGGTGGGCGTGGCCAAAACTCGATGTCACCCACCAGTCACATGACACACACACCCCCAGCCACGCCTACCCAGCCAGTCATTAAGGCAGAGAACCCATCTCTCCGACCGGTCGCAGTTTGTGTTGGCAGGGGGGCAGAGGTCGACCTCGAGGCCTCTCATCTGTGGAGTGCCGCAGGGATCGGTCCTCTCGCCCCTTCTGTTCAACATTTATGTGAAGCCGCTGGGCGAGATCATCCGTGGCTTTGGGGTGAGATACCACCAGTACGCTGATGACACCCAGCTGTACATCTCCACCCCAGGCCACCCCAATGATGCCCTTGAAGTGATGTCCCAGTGCCTGGAGGCTGTGCGGATCTGGATGGGGAGGAACAGGCTCAAGCTCAACCCTTCCAAGACTGAGTGGCTGTGGCTCCCGGCATCCCGATATAGTCAGTTGACTCCATCGCTGACTATTGGGGGCGAGTCTTTGGCCCCCACTGAAGGGGCTCGCAATCTGGGAATCCTCCTGGATAGGCAGCTGTCTTTGGAGGAACATCTGACGGCTGTAACCAGGGGGACCTTTTGTCAGGTTCGCCTGATTCGCCAGTTGCGGCCCTTTCTTGATCGGGATTCCTTGTGCACAGTCACTCACGCCCTCATCACCTCTCGCCTTGACTACTGCAACGCTCTCTACATGGGGCTCCCCTTGAAGAGCACCCGGAGGCTCCAGCTGGTCCAGAATGCAGCAGCGCGGGTAGTGATGGGAGCAACATGGCGCTCCCATGTAACACCGCTCCTGCGCGAGCTGCACTGGCTCCCGGTGGTCTTCCGGGTGCGCTTCAAGGTGTTGGTTATCACCTTTAAAGTGCTCCATGGCATAGGGCCTAGCTATCTCCGAGACCGCCTGCTGCTACCAACGACCTCCCATCGACCCGTGCGCTCCCACAGAGAGGGCCTCCTCAGGGTGCCATCAGCCAAACAATGTAGGCTGGTGGCCCCCAGGGGGAGGGCCTTCTCTGTGGGGGCTCCCACCCTCTGGAATCAGTTGCCCCCGGAGATAAGGAGAATCCATGACCTCAATGCCTTCCGTCGTTCCCTGAAAACCCATCTTTTCCAGCAAGCCGGGTTGGCTTAGAAGAAATTTTTAAATTTTTTAATTAGTTTATGATTCTTAACTTTCGGCCCAAATTTATATATATTTTTAAATGTTTTAATATTTGTATTCTATGTTTTTTATCTTGGCTGTACACCACCCTGAGTCCTCAGGGAGAAGGGCGGTATATAAATTGGAAATTAAATTAAATTAAATTAAATTGTTAAAAAACACCGGGAACAACAAAATCCTTTTGAGATCTCTCTCTCCCCTCTCTTCCTTTCCTCCTCTTCCTCTCTCTCTGTCTCTCTGTCTCTCCCTGTCTCTGCCCTGGCCGCTTCTCCATCCTCCACCGTTGCCCTTACCTTCTCAGGCCAGGCGAGGAGTGACTGGGAGGGGAGGGCGAGGGGTGGGGCCAGCCAGTGGTGGGATCACCTGACAGGGAGCCATAGCAGAGGGCCCAAAGAGCCGCATGTGGTTCCGGAGCCACAGGTTGCTGATCCCTGTCCTAAAAGAAATCAATTCGGTCTATTCTTTGGAAGAACAGAGATCCTGAAGCTGAAGCTCAAAGACTTTGGCCTCCAAATGAGATGAGAGGACTCCTCAGAGAAGACTCCAATGACGTTGGGAAAGATGGAAGGGAAAAAGAGAAGGGGACGGTAGAGGAGGAGATGGTTAGATAGGGTCATCATGACTTTGAGCAAACACTGAGAGATAGGGGAGGACAGGAAGGCCTGGCACGCTGTGATCCATGGGGGTCCTGAAGAATCAGAAAACAACTTAGCAACTGAACAAGAACAAAAGATTCACTTCACACCCTCCTCCAGATGAGGGAATGCAGTCTTCCCAGCCCCAAGGCCGAAGAAAACGAATGGCACATTTTGACCGTCTTTCCGAAGGCCTTCAGGGTTCCTGACCCTGCAAGATAAGGGCCATTTTAACATCTTTTAACGTTATGACCCTTGGTTTAGACGTCCAAGCTCTGAAGATAGATGGTGATTAGAATGTTAAAACAGGGGAGCGCCCTATATAAGTCTCTTCGGTGAACCAATTAAAAAGACCCATAAAAGCCGGGGCAGAGGGTATGTATGCCAGGCCTAAGGTCCCAATCCTTTTTCCCCCTGCAGGTAAAAAGATTTCAGAGACATTTGTCCGAGGACTGAAAGCGATGCGGGCTATTAATTCACACAAGGCTTATCTAATCATCTTCTCTTGGCATTTTATGATGTTATAACCCTCTCTCCAATTAAGAAATATTCAAACCAATTTTCATATAGATGATTCATCACTTGGTGACTCTGCAGATCCATTGATGAGTTCGGGAAGCGAAACCACCTTGGCTGACCCAGCCTTGCGGACGTCTTCTTTGCGACATTCAGCCGCAGGTCACTTGACCAATAAGACCTCGAGGGATGTAGAAGTGTCTGGGAAGTTTCATTTCAGATGTTCCCGAAGCCTCCAGACCCCTCTTAGAAACTGGGGCAGAAACTAAACCTGCAAACTTGATCCTTGGCTTCCATGCTACGAAGGACTTCTGCTCCCTGGCCTGAAATGTTTCGTTTGGAGAAACAGAGGCACCGCTAGAAAAAGTCATCATAGTATCCACTTTTATGGAATTATAAATTTCTTTCTATCCCTGCTGAGATAAAACAGGTAAAAGAACATCAAGAGCAGGGGTGGGCAACTGTGGCCCCTTTGCAAACAGTGGACTTCAACTCCCAGAATTCCTCAGCCAGCCATGCGCTGATGATTTTACCTAGTTTGGCAATGAGATGTCGGCAAGAAAACAACCAAGCTTAGAGAGCACCAAGGATCCCTCATTTTAACCCTGAGCTACAAATATTCTGCTCCAAAGGTTAATACCCAGGTAATCCTCAATTTATGACCACAACAGAGCCCCCAAATTTCTGTTGCTAAGCGGGACAATTGTTAAGCGGGTTTTGCCCCATTTTATGATCTTTCTTGCCAATGTTGTGGTCCACCAACAGCCTGCGGAGCTGGTAGTGGAGTCGGACAGTGAGGAGGCTGAAGAAGAACATGGGCCAGTCCTGGAGGCTGGGGAAAGCCGGATGAGGGCTCTGCATCAGAGGCAGAGATGGGGCCAGGGCCATCTGGGAGTGATGTGCAGACTCAGGAGCCTCCAGAGGCTGACAGTAGAGAGGCAGAGGAACAGAAGGAGCCTGTTCCTAGTGCACGCATGAGAAGAGCTGCCAGAAGGCAAGAGCAGCTAAAGCAAAAGGGACGACTTGGGAGTAAGGCCAAGAGATGATTGGCTCCTCCCATAAGGCTTAAAAGACCAGTAATGGATCTTGGACTCTTTGTCGGAAAACAAGGTTGATAGTTTTGTTTCTTGTCTTGCTGCATTTATTTCTTGTCGGCGTCTTCTGCTTCTGAACTTTTGGCAAGGAAAGCCTTTGGCAGGTTGCCAAAGTAGACTGAGGTTGATGATAAGGCTGAAGAACTGTGTTATGAAGAATTTGTTTTGAATCAGTTTGGACTACGCTGAGAGAATGAGTCAATTCTCAGCTGTTCTAATAAAATCTGTTTGTTTAGAATACTTGGGCCTAGGTCACAACAGTCAAATTGTCAAGTGAATCACTGCCGTTGTTAAGTTAGGAACATGGCTGTAAAATGAATCTGACTTCCCACTGAATGTACTTATCAGACGGTCACAAAAGGGGATCAGATGACACCGGGGACACTGCAATCGCCATGAATACGAACCCAGTTGCCAAGCATCCACATTTTGACTGCATGATGGTGGGGATGCTGCAATGGTCGTAAATGTGAAAAATCGTCCTCAATCACATTTTTCCCCCCCAGTGCTACTGTAACTTTCAACAGTCACTTGTAAGTCAAGGACTACTTGTATTTCTTTTTGAAATATTTTTTTAAAAATCCAATAAGAGGATTGACACCCCCTCCCCCTACTCAAAAAACATGAACAACAGAACCTAGACCACTTGAGAATGGTTACCCTGGAACCGTGCCTCGCTGACTCATAACCGACTCCAGCTCGTCCAAAAAGATTGTGGAAGGCGCATGATAGCGGGCAAGTTCAAATAATACCTGCGGAGAAAGAGACAGAATCCCAAGAAAGAAAGGTCAAGAGGGAGAAATGGTCTGTTTGGCATCGTTCTCTGACAGCAGGAATCTGGGAAGAACGCGCTCTACGTGGGGCTGCCCTCAGTGGTGGGATTCAGCCAGTTCGCACCACTTTGGGAGAACCGGTTGTTAACTTTCTGAGCAGTTTGGCAAACTGGTTGTTGGAAGAAATCATTAGGGCAGAGAACCGGTTGTTAAATTATTTGAATCCCACCACTGGGCTACCCTCAGTGGTGGGTTTCAAAAAATTTTATGCCAACACCTTAACCACTGCCTTTAGTTATGAGGTGAAATGAATTTATACTTTTAAAAAAACTTGATACGTTTCAATAATTTTTTAAAAAAAATAGCAATTAACTAGACTCATCCTTTGCACAAGCTACAATTTAAGTATGATTCCTGGAAGAAGCCACATTGTCCTGGATCATATATTCCATGAAGCCAAACAACAAGGTTTACAAATCAGAATGCTAAACCCAAAACATCTCAAAAAATATTTTTATTTAAATTATGCACGAACCAACCATTATGTTGAAATACTTTCAGAACCACTTTCTGAACTGTACAAAATCTGTGGATGGAGAATAAGCGCAAAAGGATAACAATATATAGATTGAGGATATGAGAATCTAGGTAAATTGAAAACTGTAAATTATGAATTTGGTGAATGATGCACAAAAGATTTGTAACCAACCGACACACTGTTTGTGAATTGAAGATGGTTTTATGTTTGTTTGTTTTAAAAATAAAAAATCTTTTTATAAAAAAATTTTTTTTTACTATGGGTTCTGTGGGCGTGGCTTGGTGGGCGTGGCTTGGCTTGTTGGGCGTGGCAGGGGAAGGATACTGCAAAATCCCCATTTCCTCCCTAATCCAGGGGAAAGTTACTGCAAAATCCCCATTTTCTCCCGATCAGCTGGGACTCGGGATGCAGAGAATAGATGGGGGCGGGGCCAGCCAGAATTTTTACTATTTCTCCTTTCAAGTAAAAGGAGAAGGAGGAGGGGGGGGGTAAAAGGGAAAAAAGTGAGATATTATAAAACTGTATGCAAATGATGAAATAAAAATAAATAAGAATTGAATAAGAAATTGAAATGAGAATAATTAGAAAATCGGGGCTGCTCGAATACCACTTTAGATTGAACTGAAAAGGGAAACAACAGGAGAGAGGGGAAGAAGTAGAGAGAGGGGATGGGAGAAGAGAGGAGAGGAGAGAAGAGGAGAAAGAAGAAAGGGAAAAGGAGAGGAAGAAAAGGGACGGGAAAGAGGAGTAGAGGAGAAGGTTAGAAGGGGGGAAGAAGAGAGGAGTGGAGGAAGAGAAGGGGAAGTAGGAAAGAGAAGGACAGAAAGAACGAAGGAAGTAGGAGGAGAGAGAGGAAGGAAGAGAAGGGGAGGAGAAGAAGAAAGGTTGGATTAAAGGTAAAGGGTAAAAGAGCAGCCCCAAAAAAGTAAAAATGAAAAATGAAAGTTACAAGAAAAGATGAATGAAAAATGATGGAAATGACTGTACATGTAAATGTGTTTATGAGAAATAAAAATAAAAAACTTTATTAAAAAAAAAAGAATTTTTACTACCAGTTCTCCAAACTACTCAAAATTTCCGCTACTGGTTCTCCAGAACTGGTCAGAACCTGCTGAAACCCACCTCTGGCTGCCCTAGACAGAAGCTCCAGCTGTCTCGCTTAACAACAAGAGATTTTTTGGCTCAATTTGGGCCGTTAGGCGAGGACCACCTGTATATATCTTGCTTTCTGCCATGGGATCAGAAAAAATGCAGTGGCTATTATAGTAAAATATTGTAAGCCACCTCATTATGAGAATACCGGAGGAGCATATTAGAAATGCTGCCTTGATACGGGCATACAAAATAATTCTTAAATCTCCACAGCTCACAGAAGAGGAGAGGAAGAGCGAAGAGAGACAAATAATCCTGTCTTTATATTTTAAATCTTTTCACCTAAATCCTACTCAAATATGGAGGGAATAATAAGTGAGGAGAATGATTCCAGAAAGAAAAGCTGAACAAAATCCTCCTTATAACCGCTAGAGACTAAAATGTCTCTTTACAGCTGCATTTATAGATTTTTAAATACACTTTCATAAGCAAAAATGAATGCAAAGAGAATTAAAAGTTGGGTGAGCTAAATACTTAGGTACATTTTACACACGCTTCTCTCTACAAATAACCCTCTTCAGAAAAACCAGAATTCTGGTGGAAATTACACGTTAGATCTTTTGTTCAGCAAAAAATAATTGTGCTGAAACGTACAGATAGTCCTCAACTTACGACCACAATTGAGTCCAAAAATTCTGTGGCTCAGTGAGCTTTGCCCCATTTTACGACTATCCTTGCTACAGTTGTTAAGTGAATCACCGCAGTTGTTACAGTAAGTTAGTAACACCGTTGTTAAGTGAGTCTGGCTTCCCCACTGACTTTGTTCGTCAGGAGGTCGCAAAAGGGGATCACATGACCCCAGGATACTGCAACCATCATAAATATGAGTCAAATTGCTAACTTTGATCATGTGACCATGGGAATGCTGCAATGGTCGTAAGTGTGAAAAATGGTCATAAGTCACGTTGACCCCGGGATGCTGAAACTGAAATATGAGCCAGTTGTAAGGGGTCCATAGCTTGATCACGTGACCATGGGGATGCTGCAACGGTCGTAAATGTGAAAAATAAGTCGCTTTTTTCAATGCCTTTGTAACTTTGAATTTGACTTACAACTATTGGTCATTAAACGAATGGTCGTAAGTCAAGGATTACCTGTATTATGAAAAAATTACAGCGAGACATGAAGATGTAATCCAGTGCAGAACTTGTAATGATCACTAGAGGGGAGCAAAGAAACAGAAAACACTGATTCTGCTGCTCTCTAGTGAATGTCTGGATTTTTACAGCCCGTTTAAAAATCTCTCTGAATCAGTATCTTCCATTGCATTTTAATCTTGGGTGATTTTCTAGGACCGTGATGGCAAACCTGTGGCACAGGTGGCACACGGAGCCGTATCTGTGGGCACGCGAGCATTGCCCTAGCTCAGCTCCAGTGCGCTTGCGAGCACCAGCCAGCTGATTTTTGGGCATTCCAGTCCCACCAGAACTTGGGAAATGGGCCGTTTCTGGCCTCTGGGTGGGTGGGTATGGCTGTTTTTGCCCTCCCCAGGCTCCAAGAAGGCCTCTGGAGCCTGGGGAGGGCGAAAAAACGGGCCTACCAGGCCCACCGTGCCATCACATGCCAAAAGCGTGGGGAGCGTGGGGAGGTCATGCACAGGGGGCCAGGGCACTTTGAATTATGGGTGTGGGTATGTGCACACATGACCCGCCTACCCCCCCCCCCACTCCCCATGTTTTGGCACGCAACGGCAAAAAGGTTAGCCATCCCTGTTCTAGGATAATTTTGGACTTGGACTTCGACTCCTAGAATCCCCTAGCAAGCGTACTGGCTGAGGAATTCTAGGAATTGAAGTCCACACTCAGGTGGGGAAACACTGCTCTAGAAAGTATTGGGATAGGGATGATTAGTTTAGCCAACGCTTGCCTTTGGCCAGTGGTGGCGAACCTTTTACTCATCGAGTGCCAAACAGGTCCGGGCTTTGCGCACTTTGCGCATGCTTACCA
Organism: Arizona elegans; assembly: GCA_022577455.1. Classification (NCBI taxonomy): domain Eukaryota; kingdom Metazoa; phylum Chordata; class Lepidosauria; order Squamata; family Colubridae; genus Arizona; species Arizona elegans. The sequence goes on from JAKOOJ010000050.1 coordinate 2,520,886, forward strand.
TCCATGCCAACGTGCGGCTCCTCCCCCATACGCTGGGTGTGCAACCACATCATCTCTACATGGGGCTCCCCTTGAGGTGCACTCGGAGGCTCCAACTGGCTCAGAGTGCGGCCGCGCGGGTGGTTATGGGAGCATTGTGGAGCTCCCATGTGACACCTCTCCTGCGCGAGCTGCACTGGCTCCCGGTGGTCTTCTGAGTGCGCTTCAAGGTTCTGGTTACCACCTTTAAAGCGCTCCATGGCTTAGGATCTGGTTATCTATGGGACCACCTGCTGCCACCAATAGCCTCCCACCGGCCAGTACGCTCCAATAGAGAGGGGCTCCTCCGGTGCCATCGGCCAAACAATGTCGACTGGCGGCCCCCAGGGGGAGAGCCTTCTCTGTGGGGGCACCTACGATCTGGAACGAGCTCCCCCCGGAGATACGGAGGATCCCGGATCTGCGCCCCTTCCGCCGCACGCTTAAAATGTTTTTATTTCATCAAGCTGGCCTGGCCTAAATCATCTCCTCTTTTAAAATTTTAAAATTTAAATTTTAAACACCAATTTTAATTTGTTTAATTATGGGATATTTTTAAAATTGAGCCAAATGGTTTAATCTGTTTTAATCTATTTTAAATTTTGTATTTCTGTGTTTTTATCTTGTGGCTGTTCACCGCCCTGAGTCCTTCGGGAGAAGGGCAGTATAGAAATTTAATAAAATAAATAATAAATAAATAAATCTGCGCATGCGCACAGCTTTCACGCGTGCACTCCACCGTGCGCGCAATTGCACCATCTGCACATGCATGTGGTTTACGCGCACGCAACGCACACGTGTGAACACCATTTGCACATGCTGCGCACCAGGACTCTCGTGCACATGTGCAAACACACACGCATGCTCAGGAGAGCCCCGAAGACGGGCTAGGTTCTCTGAATCACACACATGCGCACTGGAAGCCCGAACAGCAGCGACAGCTCGCGTGCCTGGAAAAATGGCTCAGCGTGCCACTTCTGGCATGCGTGCCATAGGTTCGCCATCATGGCCTTAGGCCGTATCTTAGCTAATTTCATTTCATTTTCATTTTATTAAATTTGTATACCGCCCTACTCCCGAAGGACTCAGGGCGGTGAACAGCCATAAAATAAAACATATAGATACAAAATTTAAAATAGAAATAAAACTAATTAAATAAATTTGGCTGAACCATTTTAAAACCCCAATAAATTAAAACCAAATTTAAAATTCCATTTAAAAAGAGGAAAAGTTTAGGTCAGGCCAGCTTGATGGAATAAGAACGTCTTAAGTCCGTGACGGAAGGTACGCAGATCCGGAATCCTCCGTATCTCCGGGGGGAGCTCGTTCCAGATCGTAGGTGCCCCCACAGAGAAGGCTCTCCCCCTGGGGGCCGCCAGTCGACATTGTTTGGCCGACGGCACCCGGAGGAGCCCCTCTCTATGGGAGCGTACTGGTCGGTGGGAGGCTATTGGTGGCAGCAGGCGGTCCTGTAAATAGCCAGGTCCTAAGCCATGGAGCGCTCTGAAGGTGATAACCAAAACCTTGAAGCGCACTCGGAAGACCACTTAATTCTCTCTTAAATTCTTTGTATAAAGAAAACAAAAGGGATTTTTTTACTCTGACAAGCTTTTCCGAATCGCCTCTCCATTTGCTGACAATGGTGGATGCGGAGATGTTGAAGAATGTTGTGTTACATTCAGTGGCGACCGCTTTAGCCAGCAAAGTTTTCCCAGTACCTACAAGTTGAAGGAAAGGCAGTGTTTACTCTCAAGCCATAAAACGTATGAAGCACAGTTGCAGGAACTGGGTCTGTCTCAGGGGTGAAATGTAGAATCTGTTACTTCCGGTTCTGTGGGCGTGGCTTGGTGTGTGGTGTAATGTGACTGGGTGGGCGTGGCCAACTTTTTTTTTTTTTTTAACTTTTCAAAGCATTTTTTCTAATGCTTTGAAAAGCCTCTCTGCCGATCAGGCTACTCAGCTGGGATCGTCAGAGACTTAAAGCATTTTTTAAACCACCTCTTTGGCCAAGAGGTTGCAGAAAAAAATGGTTTGAAAAGCCTCTGACGATCCTAGCTGAGCCGCGCGATCATCAGAGGCTTTTTTTTTTTTACTTTTAAAAGCATTTTTTCATCAGAAGAGGTTGTAGAAAAAATGCTTTTAAAAGTTAAAAAAAAAAGCCTCTGATGGTCGCGCGGCTCAGCTGGGCATGGTGGGGGGGGGGGGTTGCAGGGATTTTTGCTACTGGTTCTCCGAACCATCCATCACCATCGCTACCAGATCGGGCGATCCGGTCCGAACCAGGAGCATTTCACCCCTGGTCTGTCTAGTCTAGACATACTTTTCTTGACAAGAAGGACTAGGGGTGACATGATAGCAGTCTTCCAATATCTCAAGGGCAGCCCCAAAGAAGAGGGAGTCAAGCTATTCTCCAAAGCACCTGAGGGCAGGACAAGAAGCAATGGGTGGAAACTAATCAAGGAGAGAAGCAACTTAGAACTAAGGAGAAATTTCCTGACAGTTAGAACAATTCATCAGTGGAACAACTTGCCTCCAGAAGTTGTGAATTTTGATCCCATGACCATGGGGACACTGCAGTGGTCATAAGCGTGAAAAGGGGTCATATAAGGCACTGTTTTCAGTGCCGTTATAACTTCAAGCGGTCACTGACTGTTGTAAGTCAAGGTCTCTTTCATTAAGGGGATGGTTGGCATTCAGAATGAAAAAGAGTCACAAAATTTAATTAAATAATATCATACCTGGAGGCCCATATAGCAGAAGTCCCTTCCAAGGAGAAAGAATGCCTGTAAACAACTGTGGGTACTGTGGAAAAAAAGAAGAAAATGAAAAAAGCCAGCACTAAAAAACCAGCTGTTTGGAGCATTAAGCACACAGCAGGTTACTCTAGCGCAGGGATGTCAAACTCAAGACCCGAGAGCCAGATCTGGCACGCGGGGTGCTTAGATCCCACCCGCAGAGCCACCCTGGAAAGAGCAAAAGATTGGCCTGTGGTGCGTCTGCCAGCGAAAATGGGCTCCCGAGCTCAGTTTTTGCTGGCAGAGGGTTGCAGGAGGCTATCCAAGCCAAAAACGGAGCTCGGGAGCCCATTTTCGCTGAGAGAGTCCTTGGGCCACCGCAGGCGCTTCTCGACACGAGTGACATCAAGCTGGCCACACCCATCCTGGCCACGCCCCCCCAGCCCCGAGGTCAAACACAACCCTGATGTGGCCCACAATGAAATCGAGTTTGACACCCTTGCTCTAACAACTCAACCAGCATTTTCTTTTTTAATCAGAACATTGCTACAAGGAAAATATAGGAAATCAGGGTGGCTGATTCTGTATTTTTCACTTTTATTCATTTAATGTCCCCCCTCCCTTTGGAACATGCTCATTGGTAGATTTTATTTATTTATTTGATTTTTTTAGCCCGTTTTTAGGACTAGAACTCGCTGACTCCCACTTTCTAGCCTGATGCCTTCGCCACGAGACAAAAACGACTCTCAAACCAGTCCTCAAGTTAATTTTCCTTCCTTTCAAATTGCTTCCCAATTTAAGTAGTATTTTCAAAATCAGCAACGGTAGCTTGGAAAGGAAAAAAAAAAAAAGATTACAGATAGTTCTCAACTTACAACTATTTGTTTCCCGACTGTTGTAAAGTTACAACGGCACTGAAAAAAGTGACTTACGACTGCTCCTCGCACTTACAACCATCATATCATCTCTGCTGTCACACGATCAAAATTCAGGAGTTTGGCAACTGGCATGTATTTACAACTACGGTAGGTCAGTGTCCCAGGGTCATGTGATCATCACTTGTAACCTTCCCAGATGGCTTCTGGTGAGCAAGTCGATGGGGGAAGTCAGATTTGTTTAACGACCATGTGATTCACTTAACAACTGCAGTGATTTGTGTAACAATCATGGCATCAAAGCAGTGGTGGGTTTCAAAATTTTTTACTACCGGTTCTGTGGGCGTTGCTTGGTGGGTATGGCTTGGTGAGTGTGGCAGGGGAAGGATACTCTAAAATCTCCATTCCCTTCCCAATCCAGGGGAAGGTGACTGCAAAATAGATGGATGTTGTGGCCCGTCAGCGGCCTGTGCAGATAGTAGCTGATTCCAACAGCAAGGAGGCTGGTGTGGTGCTGTGTCAGCAGCCTGTGCAGCTGGCACTCGAGTCGGACAGTGAGGAGGCTGGAGAAGATGTGGTGCCAGAGGCAGAGATTCAGCTAGGGATTCAGAACCCCTAGAAGCTTCCATGGGTGAAGAGGAAGAAGAGGAGGAGCCTCTTCTCGATGCACGGGTGCGCAGAGCTGCCAAAAGACAGGAGTGGCTCCTCAGGAGGAGGTCTCCTCGAGAGTAAGGCTTGGGGCTAATTCGCCACGCCCTTAGCCTATTTAAGGAAGGACGACGACTGAGGCAATTTGCAGGGAACAACTTAGTTCACTCTCCTTCATGTCTTGATCTTAGTTCTTTTATCAGTTACCTGCAAATTGCTTCTGGGCTTTCTGCCAATCCTAGTAAGATTACGATTATTTATTCTTTGGATTCTTGTAGGCTGTTAAAAAAGTTAATTAACAGCCTTTGTTTGAAAAAGACTGATTTAATTTAGTAAACTAAGGTTTGTACAGAATTTGTGTGTGCTGCATTTTTTGGGGTCCATAGCTGGGGCAGAACAATGGGGGCGGGGCCAGTCAGAATTTTTACTACTGATTCTCCGAACTACACAAAATTTCCAGTACTGGTTCTCCAGAACTGGTCAGAACCTGCTGAAATCCACCTCTGCAACAAAGGTTGTAAAATCAGATGTGACTCACTTACAGCTGCCTTGCTTAGCAATGTAAATTTGGGGCCCCAACTGTGGTCGTACGTTGAGAACTACCTGTACAGGTAGTCCTGAGCATACGACCACAATTGAGCCCAGAATTTCTGTGGCTGAGAAATTTCGTTAAGGGAGTTTCCCTCCATTTGATGACTTTTCTTTCCACATTTGTTAAGTGAATCACTGCGGTTGTTAAGTTAGTGACCCGGTTGTTAAGTGAATCCGGCTTCCCCGTTGACTTGTCGGACCTTCTCAAAAGATGAGCACATGACCCTGGGACACGGCGACCATCACAAATATGAGCCAGTTGTCCAGCATCCGTACATAAATCATACAACCATGGGGGATGCAACAGTGGTCGGTCGTAAGTGTGAAAAATAGCCCTAATGTCCCTTTTTTCAGTGCTGCCGTAACTCCCAACCATCGCTAAATGAACTTGCTGCAAGTTGAGGACTACCTGTGCGTCTCAGCCACGAGAACAGAGGCAATTTGTGTGACTTTTGAAAAGGTGGTTCAGCCGCTCCTTACCCTGATGGGATACACAACAGCTTCCTTGACCAACCGCTTGGCTGAGTCAAGTCCAATGATGCAATTCCACTTCACATTGGGGCTGTGAAGGTAGATATCCTGCAAGACATGGTTTGATCTTCTTAAAAACAGGCCTCCCATTTTTCCTGTGCAAGCATAATAAACACGCAGCAAAATAAGCTCCAGACGTGCCGTAAAAATTAAGGGGGAAAAGCAACAAGATAAAGAGCAGGTGATTATGCGGATGCCATTATGTGGGTGGGGGAGCAGAAGGGAAGAGTCAGCTGTGGCTGGAGGACGACTTTCAACATCTCTCTCCATTAGTCAGGCTTGGTTGGACATGCAAGAATTGTCATTCAGCAACGGGCTGGAGGTTCTGGCTGGCTCATCCTGTCTTTAATTCAGGGATGTGTCCAACCTCAGCAACTTTAAGACTTGTGGACTTCAAATCCCAGAATTCCCCCAAGCCAGCTGGCTGTGGAAATTCTGGGAGTTGAAGTCCACAGGTCTAGAGTAGAGTAGAGTAGAGTAGAGTGGAGTAGAGTAGAGTAGAAAATCAGAATAGAATAGAATGGGATAGAATAGAATAGAATAGAATAGAATAGAATAGAATAGAATAGAATAGAATAGAATAATAACTTTATTGTCACTTTGAATGCACACTAATCGGCATACATGAAATTTTGCATCCAATATACACTATCCTGTTTCCCACAAAATAAGACATCCCCTGATAATAAGCCCAATTGGGCTTTTGAGTGCATGGCAATAAGGCCAAGCACTTATTTCAGGGTTCAAAAAAATATAAGACAGGGTCTTATTTTTGGGAAAACACGGTATATAATATAAGAATTAATAAATAGAGAAAAATACAGAATTATGCATATACCGTATTTTCCGGCATATAAGACGACTTTTTAACACATGAAAATCTTCTCAAAAGTCGAGGGTTGTCTTATACGCCGGGTGTCGTTCTCCTGTAACCAGGCAGACCAGCCCGAAAGGCTCTGATGAGCCTTAAATGGCTCTGGCGATCCAAGCTCTGACGATCCCAGTTTTGCCTGCTAATCAGGCAACTCAGCTGGGATCGCCAGAGCCATGTAAAAGGAAAAAAGTTTTCCCCCTCCAGCTTGCTTACCTTAGCTGCTAGTCGCAACGCTTGCCTTGCTTCACTTGCCTGAATCCATTCCATCAGCAAGCCACTCCCTGCCTGCAATCAAGCAGGCAGGGAGTTGTGCACTTCAACCCCCAGAATTCCTCAGCCAGCAAAACAAAGCTGTCTGAGGAATTCTGGGAATTGAAGTCTACAAGTCTTAAAGTTGCCAAGGTTGGAGACCCCTGTTCTATTGGGTAAGTTTTTTTCCCCTTTGGGAGCTTTTTAAAAAAAAAGTTAATTGGGTTTTTTTTTTTTTAGTTGTTCTTTTTTAGACCTAACCATTTAAAGTTTAGGAAGTTTTAAATTTAGTTTTCATATAAAAATAAAAATAAAATAAAATAATACTTGTGCAGCTTTCTGAGATTTAGTGTGTTTCTGAAGTGTTTCACTCTAACTACACAAACACACAAAATCTCACAAAGCTGTATGTGGAATTTTGTGTGTGTAAAGTGTGAAAGTTGTTTTTTGGGCTTTTTGTGGCTGTGTGAGGTTCCTGCTTGTTGCAGGGGCCATTTTGGGTCTAGCAGAGCTACTTTTACATTGTGGGTGAGCCAGTTGTGTTGTGTTGTGTGTGTGTAAAGTGTGAAAGTTTTTTTGGGGGGGCTTTTTGTGGCTGTGTGAGGTTCCTGCTTGTTGCAGGGGCCATTTTGGGTCTAGCACAGCTGCTTTTACATTGTGGGTGAGCCAGTTGATGTTTTTTAATTTTTATTTGGTGTGCCCTGGAAGAGGGGTAGTCTTATACGGCGAGTATAGCCCAAACCCTATATTTTAACAGGAAAAGTCGGGGGTCGTTTTATATGCCCAGTCGTCTTATACGCCGGAAAGTACGGTAATTAAAGTTGCCAAGGTTGAATAACGTTCCTCTAATTCCGTGATGGCGAACCTATGGCACAGGTGGCACGCAACGCGCTCTCTGTGGGCATGTGAGCCATCGCCCCAGTTCAGCTCTGCCATGCATGCACCTCCCACCGTCAGCTGGTGTTCGGGTCTCTGTCACACATGCGTGGGTGCATGGGGGTGGGGAGTGTGCCAAGGACCCCCACATTTCATTAATCGTAGTATTTTGGGCTCCACAATGGATTGCTTTTTTCCTGGCAGATACAAATTATGCAACTTGTAGGACTCCATAAGGTGGGAGAGTCTGCTAACACAGCAGCCCCCCCAACCTTTTGATCAGCAGGGAAAGGTTCCATGGGGAGAGGTTTTTTCACGGATCAGAAGGGGCTTGGTTTCACGTGCTGCCTGCATCCAGCAGATGGGTCTTCTCTTCTTTGCGTGGTCCGGTTTTTGGCATTTCACGGACCGGGGCCAGTCCACGGAACAGGGGTTGGGGACCCCTGAACCAGAGGTGGACTTCACATAATTTAACAACCGGTTCGCCCAGAATCGAATATGTGAGCGTGCATGGCTTGCACGCATGTGCGCGGCTTAAAAAATGTGGCTAAATAGGATGGCATAGTGCCGGGGCAGGTGGGCGGGGGCAGTCACCCGCAGGTCGCAACTACCAGTTTGCCCAAACCGGCTGAATCCCACGCCTGCCCTGAACTAACATAAGAATGTGGGGCTCAGGCAAGAAAGGTCTCTATTGATGTCCCTCCCTTGTGTCTTCTGCTTGACTTTCAATATCAAGATGGACAGTAGGCTTAGTCCCTCATTGAATGAGGCTGGAGTTTAACAACCATCCTTAGTCTGATAACAGAAACTCACCTTGCTGACAATCGTTGCAAGCTCCCTCATTTCAGCTGTCATCCCAAGTAAGGCGCCCAAAGGTTTTAATAGACGTTCCTAGAGAAAAGGAAAATAGACACAGATCAACAGTTCTGATGGGAGTTTTGTTTCTAATTGAAATAATTGTTCCCAAAGAACTAATGACTTTTTGCCAGCTATTGGTTAGAAAGAACGTCACTCACCGAAGGATCTGGATTGCAGTTAAAGCTGTGTATGGAGATTTCACTGGATGCTCCTTTGATAGCATCCTGAATCAGCCCACGGAAGTCAATGATTTGGCCCTGCGGGAGAAGCAAACACCATTTGCTCAGCCTGAACTCTTGGAGACACCAAACAAGACAGACACAGACTTTAGAGGATAATTAGAACTGCAGAAAAAAAGAATTGCTACCAACCTGCCTTCCATTGAGGATCTGTATACTGCAGGAGTCAAAAAGAGGGCTGTGAAAATATCTACAGACCCCTCACCTCCTGGAGGGCACTGCACACCAGAACAACTAGACACAAGGACAGTTTTTTCCCCGAATGCCATCACTCTGCTAAACAACTAATTCCCACAACACTGTCAAACTATTAGTAAGAATGTATTACGATTATTCTTCTCATCTTCTCATATTACCTATCTCCTTATCTTGTAACTTTGTCGCTTGTATCTTTATGGTTTATATTCTTTTATGTAGTTTCCTAGTACAATTTATGTTGATTGCTTATTTAGTATCCTATGACTATCACCAAGCGTTATATCTTATGATTTCTGATGAATGTATTTTTATGACTATGATCATGATTTATCACTTATAGCTTTTATATACAATGAGAGCTTATGCACTGAAGACAAATTCTTCATGTGTTCAATCACACTTGGCCAATAAAGAATTCTATTCTGTTCTGTTCTGTTCTGTTCTGTTCTGTTCTGTTCTGTTCTCTTCTCTCCACTCCATTCCATTCCACTCCACTCTGTTCCCTACTCTACTCTACTCTACTCTACTCTATTCTATCCACTCTATTCCATTCCATTCCATTCCACTCCACTCTACTCCGTACTCTACTCTACTCTACTCTACTCTACTCTATTCCATTCTATTCTGAATAGAATAATATTAAGAGCCATGGTGCAGAGGTGGTATTCAGCAGGTTCTGACCAGTTCTGGAGAACCGGTAGCGGAAATTTTGTGTAGTTCGGAGAACCGGTAAATACCACCTTTGACTGGTCCCACCCCCATCTATTCTCTGCCTCCTGAGTCCCAGCTGATCAGGAGGAAATGGGGATTCAAGCTAAACCAAAGAAGAAACTTCTATTGATAACAAAGGCCAGAGTTGATCATCTAATGTTTCTCAACCTTAGGAACTTCAGGTATGTTTACGAATACCGGTAGGCCTCAACTTACAACAGTTCATTTAGTGACTGATCAAACTTACAACAGCAGTGAAAAAAAGTGACTTATGACCGTTTTTCTCACTCATGACTATTGCAGCATCCCCTCAGACATGTGATTTGCATTCGGATGCTTGACAACTGACTCACATGTATGACGGTTGGCAGTGTCCCGGCGTCATGGGATCCCCTTTTGTGACCTTCTGACCAGCAAAGTCAACGGAGAAGCCAGATTCACTTAACAGCGTTGTTACTAATTTAACAACTGCAATGATTCACTTAACAAATGTGTCAAGAAAAGTCGTAAAATGGGGCAAAACTCACTTAACAAATTTCTTGCCTGGCAACATAAAATATTGGGCTCAATTGTGGTCGTAATTTGAGGACTATCTATATATTAAACAACGCTCAGGATGTCTACAAGTCTTTCCCCTTGGACTCCTTAATGTTACATAAGACCCTTAATGTTTTTAGGATTTTGACTAACTCTTTTAGAATGAGGGCCTTCTCCACCTCCTTTGTGGATTGCAGATACATTTAAGCCAAATTCCGATGCGACCCGACTTAAAGGACCTTCATCCTCCTGTAAGGGAAAAAAGAAATATTCTGAAGTTAGTGAGAGCCAGTTTGGTCTAGCGATTAAGGCACCAGGTTACAAAGTGGGAGACCCTGAGTTCAAGTCCCATCTTAGCCATGAAAGCCGGCTGGGTGACTTTGGGCCAATCACCAGAAAAACATGTGTTCTAATCCTGCCTTAGCTATGAAAGCCAGTTGGGAGACTTTGGGCCAATCCCTAGGAGGGTTTGAGTTCTAGTTCTGCCTTAGCCATGAAATCCAGTTGGGAGACTCTGGGCCAGTCACTCTTTCCCAGCTCACCTCACCTCACAGGATTTTTATTGTGGGAAAACAGGAAAAAGGTGTATTGGATATATTCACCATCTCGAGTTAATAAATACATACATACATACATACATACATACATACATACATACATACAACAACGATACCCAATGTCATCAGGGCACTTGGTACCATGTCCAGGAATGTTACAAAACACATCAAGAAATTGCAGCTTCCTGCAATAACACCAGTGGAACTGCAAAAAACTGCACCACTCGGAACAGTCGTATTTTTTAAGAAGATACTTGGTTGATACCTAGGACGCTGGCAGCAATCCGTATCAATCATTAGCGCCATTTGTGATACATTTTAAATTTCCAGTTTACTGAGTTTCATATTTAATGAATAAAAGAGATAATCCTATCCCAGGTCCTTGGTAAGGACTCGATAGCTAAACAAAAATACCAAACCCAGTCTGAACATATGGCTGATATATGGTGAATAATAATAATAATAATAATAATAATAATAATAATAATAATAACTGGAAAAAATCATGAAATATCGCGACCTGGCCATAGAAACTACACGGCTATGCATGAAATATGCCACAGTGATACCCATTGTCATCGGGGCACTTGTACCATGTCCAAGAATTTTATAACATACATCAACAAATTGAAGCTTCCTGTAATAATACCAGCAGAACTGCAAAAAACTGCGCTACTTGGAACATCGTACATCTTAAGAAGGTATTTGGTTGATACCTAGGACGTTGGCAGCAACCTGTATCAACTATTAGCACCAGTCAATGGTATTTGTGATGCATTTTTGAATGTTCAGTTGACTGAGTTTCATATTTAATGAATAAAGATAATAATAATAATAATAATAATAATAATAATAATAATAATAATAACCCAAATAAATAAATAACCCAAAGGGCTACCCCGCTATTTAGAAATTCTAAATTTGCCGGACTTGAACATTTTGACTCTACAAAAAACCACCTTACTCGGAACAGCTTACATCCTCCGACGATACCTTAACAGTTCCTAGGTCCTTGGTTACGACTCGAGCTGCTGAGCTATTAACCAACCTCAAAGGCTGTGAATCTCACTAAAGATTAACTAATAATAATAATAATAATACAGTTGGCTGGGTTTCATGTTTAATGAATAAAAGAGATAATAATAGATACAAATGAATAAAATAATAAATAATTTAAAAATATTGCTTCATAGGGAGGTAGTCCTCGGCTTGCAACCATTCACTTAGTGACCGTTCAAAGTTACAACAGCCCTGAAAAAAGTTCTCACACCTAAGACTGTCGCAGCGTCCTCAGAGTCACGTGATCAAAATTCGGGCACCTGGCATGTATTTATGACGGTTGCAGCGTCCGCTGACAGCCGTTCGTGACTTTCCCAGCTGGCTTCTCACAAGTGAAAGCAGTAAACAAACGAAAAGGAGATTTACCTGCTTCGAGTTTTCTTTGAGCTCTGCTACTTTTGTGGGTGACACTTTGGACTGGGGTCTCCCCTGATGTTGGTTAATCTTGGGAAGATTCCGGCATGTGCCGGTGGGGGCCCTAAGATGGGAAAAATGGAATTTAGTTGAGCACATTTCTTAAAGCAGAAAAGATTCGAGGCCCGGTCATGGACGGTGTGTGTGTGTGTGTGTGTGTGTGTGTGTGTGTGTGTGCTGTCAATTAAAGTCCCAGCAGTTGCCATAATAGGATAATAAAAGCCCCTCCCTTTAAATGTCTATGGAGATTTTCAGTCATCCAGGTCATGTTTGTCCCAAAGGATGCAGTACAGTGCAGTGAGCCATGTGCAGATCTGTACATTGGGGAAACAAAACAACCATTTCATTAACGCGTGGCACAACATAGGAGAACAAACCCATCCGGGCTAGATTCAGCAGTCCATCTGCATTTGAAAGACCAAGGCCACTCTTTTGAAGACAGCAAAGTCCACATTTTGGACAGAAAGGACCGATGATTTGAAAGAGGGGTCAAAGAGGCCATCTATGTCCAAATTGAACAGCCTTCTCTCAACCGAGTGGGAAGGATACGACATTATCTAGCTCCAGCCTACAACGTAGTCCTTTCAACAGTTTCAAGAAGGCTCCACACCCATTTGCACCACTCAAAGTGACCCTGTGGACACAAACCTCCAAGTGGCCTCAACGACTTTCTAAAAGAATGAAAATGACCAGCTGTCTGCAAGGAATATAAATCCTTCCATTCCCCACCATCCAGTCAGAGCTGAAGAAACTTCTTGGATGAGAAGCAAAATGTCTTCAAAGAAAAAAACAGAAAGTCCAGTTGCCTCTTGAAAAAAGCACTTTTGGGACCCCTCCCTTTAATATTTTTTTTTCTTTTAACAATCCTGTAATCCCTTTCATCGGGGTGGAATTGGGGAGATTGAGCGGATCTTGAGCATTTACTGGCCGGATTCCCTTCCTGACGCTTATAGGGAGTTCACAGCAGATATTTTCTCTTTGCACCCAGAGAGAGAAGTATCTGCCACTACCTAAGATCAAACTCACAGCCTTTATTGTGAGGCAAGACACCACTCTCCTCCCTTTACATATGCCACGTATAAAAGGGGTGGGACACAGCTGCCACGTTTTAACATTTTTTTTACCTCCATGCAGATGCTCCCAATAAAAGCTCCATAGATCCAGACACCTCACTCTCCTATTTAGATTGAAACTCTGTGCTACAGGCAGGACTGGTTTTAAGAGATTCTGAGACATCAGTTTGTCCAAAATAATGCAGAGTAAGACTGGATAGTCTGGCTCAAAATGTCTCATCTTGGTTCAGCCACTTCATTTCTAAAGCTCACTTGAAACATTTCTTTTAACCAAGTGGCTCTGCATGATTTTCTCCCAAGCCTTAAGATCTACTATGCTCTACACTCAAGATGGTTTATGCTCTGCTGAGACACTCAGGATGACAGACCGGCATGGAAAGGTAGAAAACAGAGGCTTCATTTTGGCAAAGGCTTTGCCAGATCTTCTGTGTCAGTTAGAGCAATTTTCTCTTACCCCAAACCTTGTTAGTTGCTGGTGCAGTTTCACTCAGTTTTAAAGCCTGTATGTTTTATTATTTTGTTTTGTGTTGCTTCCCCAGCATTAAGATAACTCATCAACAGAGAGCATCTGAATCTTCTCTCGTGAATTACTTCAATTTTCTTCTACTGCAATTCTGCATTATTCTCAATTCCAGAGGTGTTCATAAAATTGTGTATGTGTGAAAAAACTCAAAACTACCCAGTCTATTCATTCATTCATTCATTCATTCTCTCTCTCTTGCTCATATTTATCTATCATATTTATCTATCAATCTATCAATATCGATCAATCTATATCATATTTATCTATCATATCTAACTTTCTAATATATTTATCTATCTCTATCTACCTACCTATCTACCTATCCCTCCCTCTATCATATTTATCTATCTATCATATACATCTATCAATCTATCAATATCTATCATATTTATCTTTCATATTTACCTAACTTTCTATCTATCATATTTATCTATATCCATTTATCTATCTATCTATCTATCTATCTATCTATCTATCTATCTATCTATCTATCTATCTATTTCTGTGTCTGTCTATCTTATCTATCAATCTATCTATCATATCCATCTATCAATCAATCATATCCCGATATCTGGATGAAGTTTTCTATCTGGATCCGTTCCAGTCGGGCTTCAGGTCACGATACAGCACGGAAACGGCATTGGTCGCGTTGGTGGATGATCTCTGGAGGGCTCGGGACAGAGGTTGCTCCTCTATCCTGGTCCTATTAGATCTCTCAGCGGCTTTTGATACCATCGACCATGGTATCTTACTGCGCTGGCTGGAGGGGTTAGGAATAGGGGGCACCGTGCTTCGGTGGTTCTCCTCCTTCCTCTCTGACCGTTCGCAGTTTGTGTTGGCAGGGGGGCAGAGGTCGACCTCAAGGCACCTTATTTGTGGGGTGCCGCAAGGGTCAGTCCTCTCACCCCTTCTGTTCAACATTTATGTAAAACCGCTAGGCGAGATCATCCGTGGTTTTGGGGTGAGTGTTCATCAGTATGCTGATGACACACAACTATACATCTCCACCCCAGACCACCCCAATGATGCCCTTGCTGTGATGTCCTGTTGCCTGGAGGCCGTGCGGATCTGGATGGGGAGAAACAAGCTCAGACTCAACCCCTCCAAGACCGAGTGGCTGTGGCTTCCGGCGTCCCGGTATAGTCAGCTGGTACCATCACTGACAATAGGGGATGAGATCTTGCTCCCCACAGAGAGGGCCCGCAACTTGGGTGTCCTCCTGGATTCACGGCTATCTTTAGAAGATCATTTGACGGCCGTGGCCAGGGGTGCCTTTTATCAGGTTCGCCTGATCCGCCAGTTGTGTCCCTTTCTGGATCGGGACGCCTTGCACACGGTCACTCATGCCCTAGTTACCTCCCGTATGGACTACTGTAATGCTCTCTGCATGGGGCTCCCCTTGAAAAGCACCCGGAGGCTCCAACTGGTCCAGAATGTAGCCGCGCGGGTGATTATGGGCGCAGCTCATTACGCCCATGTAACACCTCTCCTACGCGAGCTGCACTGGCTCCCAGTGGTCTTCCGGGTGCGATTCAAGGTGTTAGTTATCACCTTTAAAGCGCTCCATGGCTTAGGACCTGGGTACCTACGAGACCGTCTTTTGCCACCAATAGCCTCCCACCGACCAGTTCGTTCTCACAGGGAGGGACTACTCAGGGTGCCATCAGTCAAATTATGCCGACTGGCGACTCCCAGGGGGAGGGCCTTCTCTGTGAGGGCTCCAATCTTTTGGAATGAACTGCCCCCGGAGATACGGAATATCCCTGATCTCCGTGCTTTCCGCCGTGCCCTCAAGACCCTGATGTTTCAACCGGCGGGGCTAAACATACGAACATGTGAATGATTTTTTTTTTTTAAATGTTATCTAATTCTGGGTTTTATTTAATTGACCAAACTAAGTAATAATTTTAATTAGCAATTTTATGATGTTTGTGTGTCTATATTTTTCTTGACTGTAAACCACCTTGAGTCCTACGGGAGAAAGGCGGTATAGAAATACAATAAATAAATAAATAAATAAATAATAAATAAATATTTATATCTATCTATCTATCTATCTATCTATCTATCTATCTATCTATCTATCTAATCTATCTATCCATCCATCTATCATATTGATCTATCCTATCTACCTATCCATCTCCATCCATCCATCCATCCATCCACCCACCCACCCACCCACCCACCCACAAGACTTAACACATTGAATGCATTTCAGAAATGTGGGGAGGATTAAATGAATCAATAAATGTGGCTACTAAAAAATTATTACCTAATGCCATCCAGCAGCTACATTTCTCTTACCTTTTTGCTTTCCCTCCACTTCTTGATTTATTGTCTGCTGTGGAAGGGGAGAAAGACAGCAGTTAAAATTTTAAAAAAAGAAAATATTACTCTGAACAGAAGCAAAAATGTTCTCAAATTTGTGTTACATTCTGGTTTCCTGTTTGTGTTGGGGGTCCGGGTTGCTCTGCTACAGCATTCCTACAGGAGTTTACAAAGAAAAGATCAACATTTATTCCAGATGAATATTCCAAAGAATTTGGACTGTATGCAGTAAAAATCCAGAAAGATCTTGCTCAAAGCAAACACAAATGCAAAGGAGCTGACAGGAAAGGAGTTCAATTAAATCAGTGTTTCCCAAACTTAACACGTGTAGACTTCAAATCCCAGAATTCCACAGCCAGCGCGGCCATTGCTACGAATCCTGGAAGTTGAAGTCCACCCATGTAATAATGGGAAATATTTGATTAGATGATCTTCAAGGTCCCTTGCAAACCTTGATGCCACGATTCTATGAAAACTTCCTTCAGTTGGAGGTGGTGTGCCAGCAGACCTTCCGTGACCAAAATAGCACTGTTCAGTTTTCTCCTTGCATTGGATTAAAAGGATTGCATCAGGGATGAAATTCACTTACCTTCTCTACCGGTTCGCAAATATGCGCATGCAAATCCATCTGCGCCTGCGCAGAGGCTGAAAATCATCGCAAAAAAGGGACACCATGACGTCCATGTGGGTGGGCGGGGCTTCGTGCAGTCGGCCCTACCGGATTACGCGATCCGGATAGAACCGGCTGAATTTCACCCCTGGATTGCATCCAAGCCTGGTAGCGATGGGAGCCGGTTTGATCTAGCGGTGAAGGTGATGCCTAGGACCAATAGACTGTGAGTTTTAGTCCTGCCTTAGGCATGAAAACCAGCTGGATGACTTTGGGATGATCACTAGGTGACTGTGAGTTCTAGTCCTGCCTTAGGCATGAAAGTCAGCTGGGTGACTTTGGGCTGATCACCAGGAGACTGTGAGTTCTAGTCCTGCCTTAGGCATGAAAACCAGCTGGGTGACTCTGGGGCAATCACCAGGAGACTGTGAGTTCTAGTCCTGCCTTAGGTATGAAAGTCGGCTGGGTGACTTTGGGTTGATCACCAGGAGACTGTGAGTTCTAGTCCTGCCTCAGGCATGAAAGCCGACTGGGTGACTTTGGGTTACTCACCAGGAGACTGAGAGTTCTAGTCCTGCCTTAGGTATGAAAACCAGCTGGGTGACTTTGGGTTGAACACCTGGAGCCTGTGGATTCTAGTTCTGCCTTAGGCATGAAAGCCAACTGGGTGACTCTCACCAGAAGACTGAGAGTTCTAGTATGACATTGGGAATGAAAGCAGCTGGCTGACTTTGGGCCAATCATCAGGAGACTAAGTTCTAGCCTCCCCTTAGGCATGAAAGCTGGCTGGGTGACTTTGGGACAGTCACCCTTTGTCAGTCCAACCTACCTCACTGGGTTGTTGTGATGGCAAAAAAAGGAGAAGGAAGGAGTATGTACATTCACCGCATTGAGTTACTTATAAAGTGATAAAGGTGGGATAAAAAAAATCAAATCAATGAATAAAATGAGCTCCACTAAAGGAGCCACATCCATATAGGTTTCTGCTCCACCAGGGAGAGAGGCCAATATGCCAGAGGTATAAAAAAATTCAGGGGCAAACCATTTTCACTTTTTAATAGGATTCCTTCGGAGATGGAGGTTGGGAGGGAAGAGGTATTAAACTTAAGTATTAGTAGCAGTGACAACATTTAAAACACAAAAAGTTATTTCTGATCAACGGAACGTACTGGCGTCGACAGCTTTCCGGGTAATCTTGGGGTACTTTTGGAACTTGACGTAGTAGTAGCTTTCATATTCCATCAAAATGGTCTCCAGATCAACGTTGTCGCACACTTCAAAACGGCGCAACCCAAATTTTGTTTCTTGTTCCAGTGCGTTAGCAGCATCTATGTACCTGGGAGTTAGAAAGTTTCAGTGTATGACTGAGGCTTGAGACTGGTACCCTGTTTCCCCGAAAATAAGACATCCCCTGATAATAAGCCCAATCGAGCTTTTGAGCTCATGTGCTAAAATAAGCCTTCCCCTGAAAATAAGCCCTCCTCGAAAATATTTAAATGCAGAGCTGGAAATCAGGTAAGATGGCAAGAGGAGCCCCATCTTGTTCCATGCACCTCAAAATAATAAGATCTCCCCGAAAATAAGGCCAAGCGCTTATTTCAGGGTTCAAAAAAAATATATAAGACAGGGTCTTATTTTCGGGAAACACAGTAGTCATTTATGACACGATTTTTATACAAGGGAAAAAAGGGAAAAGTATAAATAACAGAATCAGGATCACTGTTCGGGAATAAAATATTTCTGCATTTTCTTGCGTGTGTTAGATTTCAATTCCCTATCATGCTGAATCACATTGGCTGGGACTGATGGGACATATAGTAGGGAAGAAAGCTGAACTTCATTATCAGAGACCCTATGAAGTTCACTTATGGCAACAATTACAGTTTTGTAATATGTATCTTCTAAAGCCAATGAATGCTTACCCTTCGTCTGTTAAATAATGTAAAATCAAAATAAGGAGATTTTTGCGCCGGGCTTCTGTTCGGATGTGTTCCTATGAAACAAAAAAAAAAAAAGTAAATAATAAATATATAACTCTGTAAAGCATGCATTGGTGACTTGTAGATTGTAGGCTTCCTGGGAAAATCAGTCAAGGTTTTAGTAGATATTTTTTACTATATCATTGCTCTTGAGTTTTCACGTTTCAGGAATTTCTGAGCTATAATCAACATACTACATTTGGATCTATACATGACTATCCTAGCGTTAGTAGGAGGGGCGGGGTGGACGGGGCCACTCAGGAGTGGGATTTGGGGGTTCTCCGAACTGCACAGAATCTTAGCTAGAGGTTCTCCCGAATCCCAGCAAACCCCCACCAGCCCAACCCTGAGTTTAGGAAGTGATAGCTTGTCCAAGCCATCTCTCTCCCCACCCCTGCAAGAGAGGAAATTCTGGGAAATGCGAAAAGGGATAAGAAAATACACAAAATACTGTTTAGGCAATCAGGCATAGGACATGAAAGAAAGGTAGGTGAAAAGAGAAGCGGATGTCCAGCAGAAAGGAAGGATGGAAGTTACAGTGGTGATAGGGATACCACTGGAAAACCTGAAGAACCAGGTTGTCATGGAGAAAATCTATTTAGAGGATTGCCAAGAGTGAGCATCGATCTGACGGCACATAATCCAATTAATCAGTCAATCAATCGACAGAAATAAATATTCTGCCCTCTGCAGGCTCCTAAATCACAGCATTTCTCCTAGGCAAGATAATCCTCTTTTACTTGAACATATATAACAGAGGTCTTCAAACTTGGCAGCTTTAAGACTTGTGGACTTCAACTCCCAACTCCAGCATAGCTGGTTGGAGAATTCTGGGAGTTGAAGTCCACAAGTCTTAAAGCTGCCAAGTTTGAAGACCTCTGATATATAAACTATTCACTTTTTTGGAATCAACTTCCTTGATGTAATAAGCAAGAATTTCTTAGGAACTGGAGCGCCACCTAGTGGCTCTAAGTGGAAAAGCTAATTTTTATTTCAACGCCTTTTAGAAAATTAGTGTTTTAATACTAGTAGGAAAGTTGGAAGGAAGGTGTCAACCGGCAGCAAGGTGGATGAACTCAATTGCAGCAGCAATGGGTGCATCATTGGAAGATCTGAAGGGCCAAGTTGGGGACAGAGCTACCCACATCGACTTGATCGCACATCAATCTGGCAACCATAAACTGAGTTAACAATCATAATTTCTCGGGTTAGTCTCAGCAGCCAAGGGTTAGAAGGGAAGAAAAGGGGGAGTTATACAGGTAGCCCTGGAGTTACGAGCATAACTGAGCCCAACATTTATGTTGCTAAGTGAAACATTTGTTAAGTGAGTTTGCCCCATTTGGAGACTTTTCTTGCCACAGTTAAGTGAATCATTATATTTGTTACATTGAGTGACAAGGTTGTTAAGTGAATCTGGATTCCCCATTGACTTTGCTCTTCAGAAGGTCGCAAAAGGGGATCACCTGACCCCAGCGACACTTCAACCGTCATAAACATGAGTCAAGCATTGAATTTTGATCACGTGACCATGGGGATGCTGCAATGGCCATTAAGTGTGAAAAATGGCCTTAAGTCACGTTTTTCAGTGCCATTATTCGCCAACACTGCTCTATAAAGTATTGTTTATATTCTCAGACCAAACAAACATATCACCCATATCTGCATCCGAGAGTGAAGTGTGCAATCAACAAACATCCATATCAGAGGTGGGTTTCAGCAGGTTCTGACCAGTTCTGGAGAACCGGTAGCGGAAATTTTGAGTAGTTTGGAGAACTGGTAAATACCACCTTTGACTGGCCCTGCCCCCATCTATTCTCTGCCTCCCAAGTCCCAGCTGATTGGGAGGAAATGGGGATTTTGCAGTAACCTTCTCCTGGATTTGGGGGGAAATGGAGATTTTACAGTATCCTTCCCCTGCCACGCCCACCAAACCATGCCACACCCACCAAGCCACACCCACAGAACCGGTAGTAAAAAAATTTGAAACTCACCACTGATCCATGTGGATTTGTACATTCTACATAATTTGTCCCAGGCACAAGATTAATTCTTTATAACAAAAAAAAAAAACCCTCCAGAATTAATAAGAGCCTTTGAGCTGCTAAAAATACACAGTTATGATAGAAGCTGTGTGTCTTGTACATGCGTAAAAGAACCGAAACACTTAAAAGAACAAAACCTTACTTAAAATTCAGTTTAGGTTTATCATGATTTACACTTGCTCCTCTAATTGCCGTGTAGAATGCTACCATCTTTACAGCTATTGGTATTTCAATAGAGGTTTAAGTGTTTAAAGTTTAATAAGCTCCCAGTCCTAGAACGGGGGAAAAAATGAGTGTAATTAAAATTTCAATTACTGTAAGGGATTTTTGGTCCATACGATTAATAAAAGCGTAAGGCACTTAAACAGGAGCTGGTTTTAAATGCTAAAAGCGCTTTCCTAATTAGCTTGAATGCTTACAGAGCACACATTATTCATTTCTTAAAATGCCACACATTGTTTCCCTTTGCAGCTGCCAGGAGATGAATTAGGGTGCAATCAAGATTTAGCAATACAATCAGGCTCTTTTTTTTTCTTCCCCTTCTTAAATGGTGCTGAGGTTGTTCTTCCAATTTTAATAGCCCGGGCCTAGTTTCTTCAGCATTTATCATGGACATTCTGGTGCCTCTTTTCCATCTTCAAGAAGGCACACGAGTCCTATTAAAAAATCGATTAGTGAGTTTAAATGAAAATGAAGTGTGTTCGATGCATGGGTGTCAGAAGAATGTTATGAATGGTATTCTCTAAAAACCTCCTTCCCTAACAGCAGGGGTGGGTTTCTACTGGTACACCCCGGTTCGAGAGAACCAGTAGTGGCGGCAGCGGGAGGCTCCGCCCACCAGCCCGGACATCATCATGGACGCACTGCGTGTGCGTAGGTGCGAAACGAGCGTGCACCCTCAGAGTTCCGAACTGGTAGCGAAGTGAACCCACTACTGCCTAACAGGGCACTCTTCAGATGGTAACAGAATAACAGAATTGGTAGGGACCTTGGAGGTCTTCTAGTCCAACCCCCTGCTCAAACAGGAAACCCTCTACCTAGGGGTGAAATTCGGACTGGATCGCCCAATCCAGTAGCGATGGTGGCGGGTGGTTCGGAGAACCGGTAGCAAAAATCCCTGCCACACACCCCCTGCCCAGCTGAGCCGCGCGATCATCAGAGGCTTTTTGAAAAATATTTTTAAAAGCATTTTTTCTACAACCTCTTCGGCCGAAAAAATGCTTTTAAAAGTGAAAAAAAAAAAGCCTCTGATGATCGCGTGGCTCAGCTGGGATCGTCAGAGGCTTTTAAAAGCATTTTTTCTACAATCTCTTCGGCTGAAGAGGTTATAGAAAAAAATGCTTTTAAAAGCCTCTGACGATCCCAGCTGAGTTGCCTGATTGGCAGAGGCTTTTAAAAGAAAAAAAGCCTCTGCCGATCAGGCAACTCAGCTGCAATCGTCAGAGGCTTTTAAAAGCATTTACATGGTTTTTTTACATGGAAGAATGGTTTTAAAAGCAAAAAGAAAAGTTGGCCACGCCTACCCAGTCACAATACACCACCACCAAGCCACACCCACAGAGCAGGTGGTAACAAATTTTAGATTTCACCACTGCCTCTACCATTTCAGACAAATGGCTGTTCAATCTCTTCGTAAAGATGACAGCTCCCGTCATTCCGTAGCTAGCCAGTTGGCCAGAGTGGAGGCTGATGGGATATGTAATTGGCACATCTGAGGGGCTTCGAATTAGGAAAGGAAGACACCCAGTTGAGTAGATACATCGCAGGGGAAAAGTATCAAGTACTGCATGCATTTTTCTTTATTTTTCTTCAACCAATACAGGTAGTCCTTGACTTAGGACCACAACGGAGCCCCAATTTTCTGTTGCCAAGTGAGATGCTTTTTAAGTGAATTTTGCCCCATTTTACGACTTTTCTTTGTAAGTGCCGTTGTTAAGTTTGCAGCATTTGATCACCACATTACAAACAAGATGTTGAGACTTTGGAAAAAGTGCAGAGAAAAGCAACTAAGATGATTAAAAGCCTGGAAACCAAAACATATGAAGAACGGTTGCTGGAATAGGGGATGGAGTATGGAGGAATTGGGTAATAGAGCTGAGGTGGCACAGTGGTTAGAGTGCCGTACTGCAGGCTACTTCAGCTGACTGCTAGCTGCAGTTCGGCAGTTTAAATCTCACCTGGCTCAAGGTTGACTCAGCCTTCCATCCTTCCGAGGTGGGTAAAATGAGGACTCAAGATTGTTGGGGGCAAGAGGCTGATTCTGTAAACCGCTTAGAGAGGGTTATAAAAGCACTATGAAGCAGTATATATGTCTGTGCTATTGCTATGGCCAGTCTAGAGAAAAGAAGGACCAGGAGGGATATGATAGCAGTATTCCAGTATTTGAGAGGCTGCCACAAAGAAGAGGGAGATCAACTTATTTTCCAAAGCACCAGAGGGCAGGACAAGAAACAATGGATGGAAACTAACCAAGAAGAGAAGCAACCTGGAATTAAGGAGAAACTTCCTAACTGTGGACAATTAACCAGTGGAACAGAAGTTGCCTCCAGAAGTTGTAGGTGCTCCATCACTGGAGGCTTTTCATAAGAGATTGGGCAACTATTTGCCTGAAATGGTATAGGATCTCCTGCTTGAGCAGGTGGCTGGACTAGAAGACCTCCGAGGTCCCTTCCAGCTCTATTCTGATTGATTGATTGATTGGATTACCCATTGATTTTGCTCTTCAGAAGGTCGCAAAAGGAGATCACATGATCCTGGGACACTGCAATCGTCAAAAATATGAGTCAGTTGCCAAGCATCTGAATTTTGATCATGTCAGATCACGTCTGGATTATTGTAACACTATCTACATGGGGCTCCCCTTGAGGTGCACTCGGAGGCTCCAACTGGTGCAGAGTGCGGCCGCGTGGGTGGTTATGGGAGCGACGTGGAGTTCCCATGTAACACCTCTCCTGCGCGAGCTGCACTGGCTCCCGGTGGTCTTCCGAGTGCGCTTCAAGGTTTTGGTTACCACCTTTAAAGCGCTCCATGGCTTAGGACCTGGTTATCTACGGGACCGCCTGCTACCATCAATAGCCTCCCACTGGCCAGTACGCTCCCACAGAGAGGGGCTCCTCTGGGTGCCGTCGGCCAAACAATGTCGACTGGCGGCCCCCAGGGGGAGAGCCTTCTCTGTGGGGGCACCTATGATCTGGAATGAGCTCCCCCCGGAGATACGTAGGATCCCGGATATGCGCACCTTCCGTTGCATGCTTAAGACTTTTTTATTTCATCAAGCTGGCCTGGCCTAAATCTTCTCCCCCTTTTAAATATAAATTTTAATTTGTTTTTTTAAATTATGGGGTATTTTAAATTTGTTCAGCCAAATTATTTAATTCGTTTTTATTCTATTTTAAATTTTTGTATTTGTGTGTTTTATCCTGTGGCTATTCACCGCCCTGAGTCCTTCGGGAGTAGGGCGGTATAGAAATTTAGTAAAATAAATGTGACCGTGGGGGCATCCACAGTCACAACGGTTACAATGGTTACAACGGTTGTAAGTGTGAAAAATGGTCATAACTCACTTTTTTCTGTGCTGTTATAACTTCAAATGGTTGCTAAATGAACTATTGTAAATCCAGGATGACCTTTTATGCAGAACCCTGGCAATTCTGTAGCATGGTTTGGAGAATGCTTAGAAATTGATAGCGCTTCAGTCGAAGTATATACAAAAGAATGAAGGCTATTGCTATAAGTGCATTGTAAGCCGCCCTGAGTCTTTGGAGGAGGGCGGCATATAAATTGAAATAATAATAATAATAATAATAATAATAATAATAATAATAATAATAATAATAATAAATAATAATATTTCTCCAAGGTGAGGCCAGGTGCTCTGAGTTTGATCTACTTGCTACCTGATTAATATTCTCCAGAAGTCTCAAAGGTGCTTTTTCAAGAGGCAACTGGACTTTCTGGTTTTTCTTTAAAGATGTTTCACTTCTCATCCGAGAAGCTTCTTCAGCTCTTCAACCCAGACTGAGAATCTCCATAGATGTTCTCCAGAAGTCGATATTTATCCATGTCCCTTGAAGACTGACCTCAAGCAATCCAACATTTTTTTCTACTTGTTTTTAATCCCTAACCTATTTTGACTGATCTCATAAAGAACCCCTTTTATGTATTGCAAGTGGTTCTGGGCAGGAGTGGGTTCTACTTACCTTTACTACCGGTTTGCAACGGGATCGCACGCACGCTTGCTTCACTCAAGCGTGTGCTTTGCTTCTGCGCACGCGCTGATGATGACACCCAGGGCGGTGGGCAGGGCCTCCTGCCGGATTTACTACCGGTTCTTATGAACCGGTCCGAACCCGGGGCAACCCACCACTGTTTCTGGGACACCTTCCTTGATCAGTGGTGCAGACAGATCTATGACTTCCCTAAAACCTTATGTGTAAATATGCTTTGCAATGTTTCTGCAAGGTAGGATGAATTATGCAATCTTCTTGATTGCACTAAAGAACAAAAAGCTGAGTCTGGAAATTTTATGAAAGATAAAGAGAAGAACCTGAAAGGGGAAGAAGATAAACAAAAACAAATTTCATTATTCCTAGAGTTTGCTTCATTCAGAAATCAGTCCTTCTGTAATTTCTTTTCCTAGTTTTCTATTGGTGACCTGACTCAATGAAGGCAATTTTAAAATACACGAAAAGCAACATATGCCAGAGATAAGACTTCCACTCTACAGCCCTCAATGTCTATAAAAAATTTTCATTGCTATTGTTCAGAGTCTCACTTTCTTGTAAAGCAAACACCCAATGATCATTGTTATAATTATGGTTTTTCTTAACATTGTGCTCCTTTCTGTAGTAACTGAGAGGGATCTTGGAATTACTTAAAATATAAACCAGGGTTGTGCTGCAGCTGCCAAAAAAAGCCAACAGAGTTCTGGGCTGCATAAATAGAGGGATAGAATCAAGATCACGTGAAGTGTTAACACCACTTTATAATGCCTTGGTAAGGCCACACTCGGAATACTGCATCCAGTTTTGGTCGCCACGATGTAAAAAAGATGCGGAGGTTCTAGAAAGAGTGCACAGAAGAGCAACCAAGATGATGAGGGGACTGGAGGCTAAAACATATGAAGAACGGTTGCTGGAACTGGGTATGTCTAGTCCAGGGGTAAGCAACCTGCGGCTCTGGAGCCGCATTTGGCTCTTTCACCCCTCTGCTGCAGCTCCCTGACACTCAAAATATGTGTCACAAACCGCCAATGTGCGACACCCGCCGGCATGCAAATTTATTGAGCTTTTCAACCCCTGGTAGGCCAACCATGGATAAATCCAAGAAAAGTTTCAGAAGAAAACAGAACGTTTAATTTCAACTATATATGCTAGTTTTGTGGCTGCTCAAGAAATAATCAGGCACGGGAAGGGTTTTGTGGCTCCCGGTGTTTTCTTTTCTGTGGGAAATGGGTCCAAATGGCTCTTTGAGTATTTAAGGTTGGAGACCCCTGGTCTAGGTCTGATGAAAAGAAGGACTTGGGGAGACTTCAACGAAACTTAGCTCAAACACCTATAGAGCCAGCTATGACCCCTACATAACCCCTACATGGCCCCATGGGACTCTGACAACAACCAATAGAATACATGTTCTTGCACAGGAACAGGGAGCTCAAGGGCAAAGCCCAGAGAAGGTATAAAAGCCACCCGCTCTCAACTCCATGCGGTTCTGCTTCACCGTTAAAGCATCTTTCCAATCAGCCTCCATGTTTCCAGTGTCTTTCTCCAGGCTTGGCACTGAACCAGATGGACATTTCTTCCAACAAGGCTTTGGCCTGGCCTGAAATTAAGGGGATGGGAAAGGCAGGACACCTGGAAGGCATCCCTGAGGATGGGGAAGCTCCAGCCTTTCTGCTTTCCTCCTCCCCACGTTCCAAGCGCTGCTCTTTAACGGGAGCTCGCAGGAAGCAAAGGCCGAGGCCCAACTTCCACTAAAAGGCCTCAAACTGCTTCAGGTCTGCAAGCGTCCCATTTCTCCACCCCCCCATGGCGCTAACACGCATGCGCGGCCCGGGCGCGACTCTTTTCCAGCGCGCGTGCGCCACGAGCCCCGCCCCCCCTTCGCCTCACGGTTACCATAGTTACTGGGCAAAACAGGAACGGACTCTCGTTTCACTCACTTCTTCTTTGGCCTGGTGCGTCGTTCTCAACGACTGATACGTCAGCTCCATTTCGAGAGTGCGACTGAAGGAAAAGAAGAAGAAAAAGAAAAAAAAAACACAATCCAACCCGAGACGACTCCGCGTTGCTATTCCGTTAGGGCTTTTTTTTTTTTTTTAAAGCTCCATCGCTTCCCTCAGCGGCGCTTTTCATCCGAGAAAGAAGGCGGACCAATCAATGTCCACCAATAGCCAATACTGACAGGCGAGGGGTGGGATTAAAAGCGAGCCGGCGAGCCCAGCCAATCGATTAGAATGTAAAAGGAGCGGAAGGTGGGGGTTGTTTGGAAGATGGCCAATCACGATGGGGCGGGAGAAATTAGCCAATGACAGCACTGCAAAAAGGATCGCCGACTCTTGTATTTCCTTCTGCCAATGGACCGGAAGCTGGTGACGTAATAGGGATGGCCTGAATTGAGTTGCGCTGGGGAGCGTATTTGATTGACAGCGGCCGTTAGGTAGAGTTCACACGGTGGAATGCGGTTTGATCGCTTCGGTCCCCGCATGCTTTGGGAAGGTTTGCTGGGCCAGGATTTTAGGCAGATTATATCTCTGTCGTAATAATCTGCTCACACAGATTTTATGCCATGATTATTAACTGGGCCAAGTACTTTTAGAGGGAGGGGTGCAAAATGATTAGGGGACTGAAACATACCACGAACAGTTGCAGGAACTGGGCCTGGCTAGTCTAGCGAAGAGAAGGACCAGGGGAGACATGAGAGCAGTCTCCCAATATTTGAGGGGCAACATGGGAGCCAAATTGAACTACATCCTTGCATCATTTATTTCATGCTTTCTTACAACAGTTATTTTGAAAGGACATGATATATTAAGCCATACAATAAATTTAGCAATCCGAATGGGCAATTGTGGCTCTTTTACAACCTGGGGACTTCAACTCCCAGAATTCCTGAGACAGCCAAGCTGGGAGTTGAAGTCCACAGGTTGTGAAAGAGCCACAATTGCCCATCCCTGCGACTAGGTTAAAATGTGATCGGCAAATTTATGGTCCGGGATGTTTCTTGTAACGTGCAAGAAAAACAAACTTTAATGTTTCATGCTGATTACGGACAAAACTTTTGAAAGAAGAATAAGCATGCCTGCACAGTACTCTTGAGCCGGAGATTTACAGATTATATTTTAGTCCATTAGGTTATGCAGAAGCAGCTCAAGAAGTTACTTTTCAGTGTGTGTTATACATATCCTGAAAACGGGCTTAACTGAAATTGCTTCAGTTGACCTTGGGTAAGAATTTTATATAATAAAATTATCACTTAAAGAAAAACAACTTTGGTTTTACCTTACCAGCTAAACCTGAATTAATAAAGTATAATTGCTTTGTTCAAATAACAGGCTATGCCCAGATATATTTGTTGTAGTTTAATTGGATGGCCTGTTCATACATGCCAAAACAATCGTTGGCTTCCTAACATGACTCCCTACAAAGTCATTTTAGTTCAAACTGTTGTGATGTGTGAATCTAGCCAGTGTGGTAAGCTTATGATTCATTGTGTATTGCAACCCCAGGCAACAGTGTATATTAAACCATGAGTGCATTATACAAGCTCAGCAAAAAGTAAATATGGTTTAAATAAAGAAAATACAGCATCAGTCAAAATTAATATGTCCTAGTAAAGTTGGTGGTAGAACTGTAAGCAGTTGATTTTAGGTGGAGAGGAGTTTTGTGGCTTCATACCGCTTAATTTGAATAACTGCCTGTGTAACATATCATGAAAACTTTCCCAGGTTTTGTAATAGGGTTTCTTTAATTCTAATATAAATTACTAGCTTCCTTATCTTTCTGTATTTGGATTGGGTTTACACTAAAATCACAGACCGTAAGAGTTGGAAGAAACGAGAGATCATCAAATCCAACCCTCTGTCCAGTACAAAAAAAAAAAACCTACTACACTGTCCTTGAAGGATGGTCATTGAAACTTCCCAGCAAAGAAAAGTATATCACCTCCCAAGACAATCTGTTCCATTGCTGAACAGTTCTCATTAGATTCTTTTTCACGATGTCTGACCAAAATTTACTTGCTCATAATTTTAAGAGTTTCTGTTCTATTTTCTGAGACTCTAAAAGAGTGCAGAGAAGAGCAACAAAGATAAGTAGGGGACTGGAGGCTAAAACGTGATAAACAGGAACTACGGTAGCTATGTCTAGTCTAATGAAGGACTGATAGCAATCTTCCAGTATCTAAAGGTCTACCAAAGAAGAGGAAGTCAACCTATTCTGCAAAGCACCTGAAGGCAGGACAACAAATAATGGATGGAAATTTATCAAGTGGAGATCCAACCTAGAAATAAAAAGTAATTTCCTGAAAGTGACGATGATCATTGGACCGGCTTGCCTTCAGAGGTTGTGGGTGCTCAAATATTGGAGGTTAAAAAAAAAAGGCTTGGACGGCTATGAAATGGTATAAAGTCCCCTGAGTGAACAGGGAGCTGGATTACGAGACCTCAAGGTCCCTTCCAACTCTTGTTATTCTGGGACAACCTGATAACTCTGCTTGGTCTTCTATGAAGTCTGCATGCAGTCTTCTCTTTGCCAGGCTAAAGTTTACCAGCCTTTCCTTCCAGACCTCTTGGTAGCTATTCTCTGGATTGTCAATGCCATTCCTAAATTGTGCTAACCAGAACTGGATATAATCATTTAGGTGAGATCTGACCAATGCAAAGTAGAAAAGAATTATGATCTTTCTTAATTATCACACTATCCTTCTTTTTATGCAGCAGCTGGAAGACCCCTGCTTATTTTGCAGCTGGACCATTGTTCACTAACAAATATATTGGCAAGTACAGAATAAAGAACAGAATAGAATAAAGTTAAATAGTACACCATTTAATACTGTCCAACTTGACATGGAACCAATGCAGTAGTGAAATCCGCCCGGTTCTATTCGGCTTGCCGAACCAGTAGCACCGACGGAGGGAGGCTCTGCCCACCCACCGGGACGTCATTACGTCCTGTTTTTTTACTTTCTGCACATGCGCAGAAAAGGCAGGTGCATGTATAGCACGTGCACCCTCCTGCGTGCTCCCGTTCCCAAACCGGTAGCAAAGGTAAGTAGATTTCACAGCTGAACCAATGACACACTTGTTGAATATGACTATTATGATTATTAACATAAGCCAGCTCACATGCTGTCAATTTTATTAGAGGTTTCATGGGCCAGTTAGTCAAATACTTTGCTAAATTCAAGCTAAACTACAAAATTCCTGGGGTCACTTATCAAAAAAGGAAATTGTCTTAGTTTGGCTTAATTTATTCTTGACAAACCCATGTTGGCTCCAGCTAGAAATGCTTAAAAACCAACTGCTGAATGTTACACAATTATGATCAATAATGATGCCAGGCTGACTGTCTGAATTTACCCAGCTCCTTTATTTTTTTTCTTTTTGAAGTCAGGAACATTACCCTTCTCCAGTCTTCTGGGGCTAAACCCATTCATGAATTCTCAAAGGTCAGAGCTCTGAAATAACATCCATAAATCTGTCAAGATTTGCTTGTAATTGAGCTGCTCCTGAGAGTTAAACTCATTCATGGCAGCTAGTAATCATTATTAGCTAACTTGGGTTGCTACTTTCTGATCTTAATTGCTCTGCTTAGGGTTTATTTGAAGTTTCCCCTGGGAAAGACAAAAGCAAAAATAGCAGTTTAGGAGCCCTTCCCTCTATAATGCTACTGTCCTACAATCTTTGGATCTTTTGCAGGATTCAAACTATTTTTCTTACTTTCAACAGTCCACTTATCTCTGTGTCGGTTCATGTAAAACCAAAGTTGATAAAGATTTTATCATAATTCCATTTCTCTTTGAGCTTAATTTCTCAAAACATAAGAATCAGCAACTATGCAATTTGTTTTTCCTGCCTTGCCCATTTTCTCTATCCTCTGCATTTATATTGTAGTTAATGATGTACATCTTGAAACATGTTAATGTTATATTAAAATATTAGACTTAATATGCTATAGCGCCATGACGGCTAACCTATGGTATGCGGAGCCATATCTGTGGGCACCTAGCTCAGTGCTGCCTTAGCTCAGCTCCACGCGCATGTGCAGGTGGGCCAGCTGATTTTTGGCCTTCCGGGCTCATTGGAAATTGGGAAACGGGCTGTTTCCAGCCTCCGGGGTAGGGTTGGGGGAGAGAGGCCATTTTCACCCTCCCCATGATCCTAGAAAGCCTCGAGCTTGGGGTGGGTGAAAAACGGGCCTTCCAGTCCCACCAAAAGTCAGGAAATGGGACATTTCCGTCCTCTGGGGGGGGAGGCCATTTTTTCCATCCCCAGGCTCCAAGAAAGCCCCTGGAGCCTGGGGAGGGCGAAAAGCGGGCCTACCTGGCCCACCATGCCATCACGTGCCAAAAGCGGGGGGAGCATGGCGGGGGTCACACGTGCATGCAGATCACATTGAATTATGGATGTGGGCATGCACATGCACGACCCCCCCCCCCATACACACTCCTCCCGCTTTTGGCACGTGACGGCAAAAAGGTTAGCCGTCACTGCTGTAGCCTCATCTTAAGGGAAGAAGTTGAAAGTTTATGTCCAGGATGTGAAGGGTCTGTAGAACTTTTCACAGCCCCCTTTCTGGCTCATGCATTATATAAGTTCTGTTGTGGCCCGCCAGCGGATCTGGCAGCAGATTCGGACAGTGAGGAGGTTGGGGAGGAACATGGGCCAGTCCTGGAGTCTAGGGAAGGCTCTGATGCGGGCTCTGTGTCGGAGGCAGAGAGGGGGCCAGGGCCAGATGCCAGTTATCAGCTGCCTTTGGAGTCAGACATCAGTGAGGCAAACAGCTGGAGCCTGTTCCCAGTGTGTGCATGCGCAGAGTTGCCAGATGAAGGGAACAGCTAAAGAACAAGGGTCGACTTGGGAGTAAGGCCACAGGTGGACGATGAACGGCCCCTCCCAGATGGAATAAAAAAGGAGAGAAAGGGGAGTGAAGTTTGCAGGAGACAATTAGTTCATTACTGCATTCTTGCCAATGAAAGATATCGGCCTGGCCACTCTCCAAGGCTGATAAAAGGTCAGTAATTGTGAACTATCTTGAAAGACTGTGGGAGAGGAATTCACTGTAAATTAAATAAAAGGGGATTAAGGAGTCGTCTTCATGCTGCTGGGGAAGCCAGTAATTAACAGCAATTTTGGGCTCCATTATGGTCGTAAGTCGAGGACCACCTGTACTGCTCTCCTAAAAAGGCAGCCAAAGGATCCGTTGTTTTTTTTTTGGCAGCGGTTTTTGTTCTCCAAGCTGGTTTCAATTTATTTCCGAACGTTTCATGACCACATCATGTAACCTCATCAAGCAGGATTTCCTTGTCTTATTCCTCTTTAGCGTATCAACGTCCCGTCCTTTCAAAAAGGGGCTCTTTTGCACGGAACCCCACAAGGCTCCCCGGACCAGGGTCATCTTCCTCCTTTGTCTCTCTGGAGGACCATTTCCCTCAGATTTCTCAATCCGAACCCCGAGAATTCCGACGAGCAAGTAGCGCTTCCCTCAGCCACGACCGGCCCGACTGCCTCAGTCGCGGGCCCGGCAACGGCAGAAGCGGGAGCCCTTTTTTAAAAAAATTATTATTTATTTATTTTTCCGCGCCTCGCACGAAAAGAGCGGGAAAAGCGCGCTCGAGCCCCGCCCCTTTTAACGGCCGCAGTCGGGTGGGCGGGGCCACGGGGCGGTCCGGGCCTCCCCCGCCTCGCGTCAGCGCGGAGGAGGAGGAGGCGGCGGCGGCGGCATCGGGCGACCCTGCAGGATGGTGGCGGCGGCCGCGGCGGCGTCGGTGCCGGCGGCGGAGGCTGAGCCAGGCGGCGGGTAGAAAATGGCGGATTTCGAGGAGCTCAGGGTGAGCGCGAGCGGGGCCGCCTCCCCCCCCCCCACACCCCCGCGGGGAATCCTCCCTCCTCCCGTGAGCCCCGGTTTTGGGGGGGAGGGGACGCTCTTCCTTTCTTCCTCCCTCCCCTCCCAACGGACTCCCCGAGGCTGATGGGAATTGAAGTCCGACGCCTGGGAGTCGCGCGCAGGGTTCGGGGGGGGGGGCAAGCCTGGCGGCTCCTTTCCTCCCTCCCATTCTCGGTCTTTATATATATATATATAAATATATATATATCTATATATAAATATATATATATAAACACTCCCCTCCCCGACTTTCGTTTCCTTCCGGTCGCCCTCTGACTACAAGGCCCATCTTCCTGTCCCTGCCGGACTCTCGTCCCGGCGGGAGGCTTCTGAGGGCTCCCAGAGGTCCCTCTCGGCGCTTCAGAAAGCAGGTGAAAACAAAGGGAGGGCTTCTTCCCACGTTCACGGGGGGGGGGGGGGGGGGAGGGAAGGAAATTATTTATTATTATTTAAATCGCCACAGGAGGGGAGCCTGGACTGAACTTGGCTGCCTCACCTGCCCCCCTCCCCCCAATTTCCTAAGTCAGCCCCATCAATCCTTCTAATTTCCCAAGTCACCCCTATCAGCCCCCCCCACCTTATTTCCTAAGTTACTCTTTATCAGCCCCCCCTATTTTTTAACTCACCCTAAACTCCTCCCTTATTTCTTAGGTCACCCTTATCAGCCCCCCCCCATTATTTTCTGTCTCCCCTAAACCCCTCCCTGATTTCTTAAGTCACCCCATCAATCCTTCTAATTTCCCAAGTCACCCCTATCAGCCCCCCTTATTTCCTAAGTTACTCTTCATCAGCCCCCCTCCCTTATTTTTTAACTCACCCTAAACCCCTCCCTTATTTCTTAGGACACCTTATTAGCCCCCCCTATTATTTTCTGTCTCTCCTAAACCCCTCCCTTATTTCTTAAATCACCCCATCAATCCTAATTTCCCAAGTCACCTCTACCAGACCTCTCTTTACTTCCCAAGTCACCCCTATCAGCCCCCCCCACCTTATTTCCTAAATTACTCGTTATCAGCCCCCTCCTATTTTTTAACTCACCCTAAACCCCTCCCTTATTTTCTTAGGACACCTTATCATCCCCCCCCCATTATTTTCTGTCTCCCCTAAACCCTTCCCTTGTTTAAGTCACCCCATCAATTCTTCTAATTTCCCAAGTCACCCCTATCAGCCCCTCTTATTTCCTAAGTTAGCAGCCCCCCCCATTTTTTAACTCCCTTATTTCTTAGGTCACCCTTATGTCCCCCTTAGAATAGAATAAAATAGAAGTTTTTATTGGCCAAGTGTGATTGGACACACAAGGAATTTGTCTTGGTGCATATGCTCTCAGTGTACATAAAAATAAAGATACATTCATCAAGAATCATAAGGTACAGCAGACTTATCCTTTGTCTAAGCTTCCCCTAACAATTCCCCTTATTTCTTAAGTAAGCCTTATCAATCCCCTTCCTATTTTATTAACTCATCCCTAGCCCACGCCTTTCTCCAAGCAGTACCTCCTTTTGTGTTTCTCAGACGTTTCCTTTCCCACCAGCAATCCACTCAGTTTGGCTTCACCTGTGGCCCAGAACGATGAGCTTTTGTGTCCCTTCATAGCCTATAGCTCTGGAGTTACTCAGTCCACGTTTCCTTTGCCTCCTTCCCAGTCTCTCTTTCTACTGGAGTTCGTTCCATGTCAGACAAAAAAAAACCACCTTCGTTTCTCACTTTCATAAAAAGGGATTTTTGGAGACTATTTATTTTTTTCCTGTGCTTATTATCCCCCTAACCCCTTCTCGGATCCTAATTCTATTTTTCCTTTGTTGCGTCCTCCTTCTCCCCTCCATTCTCAGAAAGGCCCTTTTCTTTTAAGCTTCTGCTTTACCCTGCTGGGTTTCATTCCCTCAATTGAACCACAGAAAGTACCAGGCCTTCTCCGAGTATCAGGATCCAGTATAATATTCTACATACTTGAGAGGCAGTCCCATCTATTGTTGAGACCTGTTTAAAGAAATAGGCAACGTTGGGCTTTTAATCTCTGGGTTTACTCCTGGAGTCCTGATGCGAAGATACTTTCCCAAAGAAGTCTGAAAGCCTTTAAAGCAGTGGTTCTCAACCTTCCTAATGCCACGACCCTTTAATACAGTTCCTCATGTTGTGGTGACCCCCAACCAGGGGTGGATTCTAAATTTTTTTACTACCGGTTCTGTGGGTGTGGCTTATTTTGTGGGCATGGCTTGGAGGTTATGGGACTGGGTGGGTGTGGCTAGCTGGTCATGTGACTGGGTGGCCATGGCTATGTGTATAGGGACTACTCAGAGGGCTGAAAAAAGTCATTTCTGACAGGTCCTCGCACTTTTGACTGGTCCTCACACTTATGACCATCCTCACATTTATGCCCGTGCAGCATTCTTAACAACCATGTCACTCATTTCACAACTGCTTCTCTTCACCATGGTGACAAGATAGGGCAAAAACGTAAAATGTGAGGACAGTCGTAAGTTCGAGGACTGGTCAAAAGTGCGAGGACCAGTCAAAAATAACTTTTTCAGCCCTCTGAGTAGTCCATATGCACAAAAGGACTACCGAGAGGGCTGAAAAAAGTGATTTCTGACAAGTCCTCGCACTTTTGACCGGTCTTCGCACTTATGACTGGTCATCATTTTTGCCCGTGCAGCATTCTTAACAACCATGTCACTCATTTCACAACTGCTTTTCTTCACCATGGTGACAAGATAGGGCAAAAACGTAAAATGTGAGGTCAGTCGTAAGTTCGAGGACTGGTCAAAAGTGCGAGGACCAGTCAGAAATAACTTTTTCAGCCCTCTGAGTAGTCCATATGCATAAAAGGATACAGCAATAGAGAGGGATGAAGGAAGGGAAGGGAAATTAGAGTAGGAGTGAGGGTAAGAGAGGGAGGAAGAGAGGAGGAGAAGGAGAAAGGAAGAGGAAGTAGGGAGGAGAAGAAGAGGGTGAGGAAGAGAAAGTAAGAAGGAAAGAAAAGAGAGAGGTGGTAGGTTTGAGGAGAAAGATTGCTGTACAATAAAAAAGATGAAAGGGAAGAAAGCCAACCCCAAACAAATATAAAGATATTAAGTTAAAGAATGAATTGTTAAACTTTAAAGAATAAAAGAGAACAAATGTGAATAAATAACAATAATTAGAAACACACATACAAACATACAATGTATTTTCTTTGAACAGAGTATTTGGCCGGTTCATAAATTTAAACAGTGTTTAGTCATTTCAATTAAATTTACAATTTCTATATTTCCTTTTTGCCATATTTATTCCTCATCTATTTTTGTAAAAAACCAATATTACCCTTCATCCTCATCTCTAATCTTAATCAAATTCCATTTTTCCCTTCTATTCTATATTATACTCCTTCCCATTGTCATCTATTTTTATATCCATCCTCACATTGGTTAATTATGTAATATTACAGTTGTTTAATATGAATTCAACATTTTAATATAAATCTATTAGTTATATAACTATCTTTTTTGTATATTAATCCATATGAACATGAATATTCCAATTATTTCCATGCAATCTAATTTCTTACAAATCAATTAATTATATTTACCAATAATAATACACCAAATAATTTCCCCCATATATTCCTCCAAACCACAACTTAACCATTTCTGCTTTCAACACAATATACAATTAATAGTATCTCAATTATTACAATTCCCTAGTTAAATAGAGCTTTTTTTCTTTTGTGTTTTAAAATCTCCTCTTTTTCCCTAAATTTCCCGTTGTTTGCACCTACCTTTTTTGGTGAGGAAAAAGAAAAGAAATCTGCCTGCCTAATTTTCCAATGTGCAAAGCCAACAGCCTGCTTTACTTTCTCTTTCGTTTTTCAGTATAGCTAGGAGAAAAAAAATCTGCACTCTTTCCAAGCAAGCAAAAGAGCCCTGAGCAAAAAAGCTGAGAGCAAATCAGCTGGGGTCGGGAGCTGATCTAAGCAAGGGCTAATTAGCCTATGCTGAAGCTCCGTGGGCCAATAAAATTACAAAAAAACACTGAAACATTTGTTAAATTGCTGGCTCCCCTGCCCCTCGCCCACCACTATTTATTGGCAATAAATAGTGGTGCAGAGGGGCAGGGCAAGCCAGCAATTTAACAAACGGTTCGGCTGCACCACTTATAGGGCACCCTTTGAAGCCCCGCGGCAAGAATTTAAACAGTTTTTTTTCCTCTAGCCATCGGAGGCAGCAATAGATTGGGAGTGGGTGGGGTAAACGAACGGCCGGCGATCCAACAGAGCAGAGAGTGAGGGTGAGTGAAGGCGTGGGGGGGGCGAGAGAGGGCTTTGGCGACCCCTCTGAAATGGCCGTTCGACCCCCAAAGGGGTCGCGACCCCCAGGTTGAGAACCGCTGCTTTAAAGGCAATCTGCTTTTGAATTCATTATTGTTAGATACAGATCACTGAGCTGAAGATAATACTCATGGATTATGTCACTTCAGTTAACAAAATCTAACAATGCAATTATATATAAATCCAATTATAAAAAATAAAATAAAATAAAAAAATAAAATGCTTTGTAGATTTAACTATAGGTATTTTTCACTTAATGACCAGTCACTTAGCAACTGTTTGTAGTTATGATGGGCCCCTCTCCCAAAAGGTACTTGGGATCCAATTCTAGGTTTCTGAAGGTGGCAACCCTTGTGATAACAAGGCAAGCTTGGCAGCTGCCTTTGCCTTAAGGCCAGTTTATATATTTCTATTTATTTTTCACACTTCTTAACCTGCTATCTCTTCAAATTTGGAGCCCTCTGCAGTCATGTCATGCTGTTTATGGCTGTTTTAGCCAGAAATTGGCCTTTTCAGTCAATTTCCAGGAATAAACACCCATAGGAATACATTGACTTGCTTAACAATTGCCACGTTTGTTTAACAACTGTTGCAAAAAAGATTGTAAAATCAGATTGGTCGCAAGGGTGACTTGATTTGCAACTGTCGTGATTTATGACAGAAATTCTGGGCTCCATTTTGGTCATAAATCAAGGACTATTTGTATACCACTATCTCTTGTATATCTTATGACTTCAAACTCTGTATTTTGTTTTGTTTTTTATGTCCTGAAGCTGATTGTATTGGGGAGGGGGGGATATGCAGGTTCTAACTTTTTTTAGTTATGATTTTATTCTGACATTAAAGTAACACTTTTTAGAGCACAAAATATTTTTATTAATGGCCAAAGAGAGAAGAATAAAAGTACAAGTATGATTTGAAAGAAACTTCTTGAACTGCTGTTTCCTTTCCTCCAGTATCTTCTATTTAATTTGATTTTAGTGTTTCAGATGAAGCTCAAATTTTAATTTATGGCACAGTCTTTGGAAAGTTTGTTGGCCTAAGAGCTGTTAAAAAAGGGAAATTAAGATATTATAGTTTAACAATACCTCCATGTGTATCCAATACTCTTAACTGAGAATTCTGTCCTGATTTTTAAAAAAATATGTTCTACATATTTGGTTTCTCCCTCCATTGTGGAAAATTTTTCCCGTGAAACATTAAATGGCAACCTGACATGTTTAGTATTGATTAACCAAATAATAATGTTGAAATGAAGAGATGGTTATTTAGTTTTGTAATGTAAAGTACTTGAAATTGCAAAAGTATATTTCTACTCATTTCTTTTGTCATTTATCACAGTGCTATTATGGCCATGCTGTGTTTTGGAGAGAAAATTGTTTTGGGGTGATTGCAGGTGCGCCGATAACAGCTGAGAACTACTCAGATTAAGTGAGACTTTTCCCAGGATTGCATTGTAGCTATGGAAGTGTAATCCTGGGAAACACACAGCTTCTTTAAGGAACTGCTAACAGGTGCTGTGTGAAAAAGGTCCTTGGTGCTCTGAGCTTGGTTGCTTTCTTGCAGACTTTTCATTACCCAAACTAGGTAACATCAGTCCTAGCACTAATGTTAGAACTAGCACCTCTGATGTTACCTAGTTTGGGTAATGAAATTTATGCAAGAAAACAACCAAGCTCAGAGAGCACCAAGGACCCCCTCATTTCAACCCTGAGCTACCAATATTCTCCTTTATTGGTGCTGCATGTATTCCTGCATACCTGAAAACACCAATTTCTCTTAAAATCGAAAGACTAGACACCATCCAAATAATATGAAGTCAAAGTGGAGATGAGGTTGGATTTTACAAGAAGATAGCAAAATATGTCCCCAAACTCCAAGAGGAATAAACTTCAGAAGTTGCATAAATATGTATTATACAGATAGTACTCAACGATGAAATTAGGGATAGGAAACTTCATCACATAGCACCACAGGTGTAAATTGTGACATCATGTGACTGATATCACAGGGGGAAAGTGGGGGTACTAAAAATGAGAAAAAACATATGTGTCTCTGGAAACACATCAGTTAGAAAACTGGAGTATAGTCTAATAAAAAGCATTAGGCTCTTTCCCGTGTTAATTTATGGGGAAATCCAAGCTTAAAATTTGGGAAAAAGAGAATAATAAGAAAAAAAAATGAACAGAAGCAGGGACTTTTTACCAGTTGATAGATGATGAAGATGTATTTTTAACATACTCTGTGTCAAGAGACAAATATCATCTACCATAGCAATCCCCAACATTTCCGACTTTGTGGACCAGTGGAGGGGAGGGAGGGAGAGGGAATGATAGGCAAGCATGCATGCTATTCCCGTTTGTGCGAGTGGCAGGCACACGTACACGCTACTCACACAAATGGAACTGCACACATGCACTCACCCCTTGCTTCTGCAGCCTGGTTCGAAATGAGCAAAGGCCCAGTAGTGGGCTGCGGCCCAAGGGTTGGGGACCCCTGATCCACCAGATGTAACCCAGTGGCAATATTAATAATCACAACATTTGTTAACAAGCGTTTGAATTTTGACCACATGCCCATAGAGATGCTGCAACCATCGTAAGTGGGAAAAAAGAGCCATAAGTTTTTTGGGTTTTTTGGTGCATTATACCTTTGAACAGTTGCTAAACAAACTGTTGTAAGTCAAGGACTATCTGTATATAAAAGCTTTGATTGTCATTAGAATAATGAGAGTAGATTTGACAATCATATATGGAAGATTGTAACTGGCAATGTAAAAAGGAGTAAATGAGAAGAAGTTGGCAAATGGAATGAATGAAAATAGGTGCATGTGAAACCAAGAAAAAAGGAAGGATGTGCTAATTCTTAGAACATGGTGCCATGAAGTTCCTTTCCACATGAAGGAAATTGTAGGTTTTATCATGAATTAAAGAGTGAATGTATACAACAAAAATTTGCTTTATATCTTTAGTTGTTGTGGGAACATATGCTGGTAGAAATAGATTTGTGAGAGTTGTATGTTAACAATGGAAAAACCCAGAAATAACCTGAGGAGAAAATGTAACAAAAGAAAAGCGAAAAGCGAACAACTGCAGGAATGGAAAGCATGAATTCTATCTTAAAATGTATTAGATGACATTAATCTCCCAAGAAACAATGGAAAATGTATATAAGAAAAGAATATGGGGGATGCTTTCAACAGCATGGAAAAATGGTATCACCCAGTGCTATACAAGAATGTGTGATGCTAATGAGAATGATGAAAAAGGATGATTGGTGGGCCTGTGATTGAAGAAAAATTGCATATAAGAGAATGCTGGAAAAGAGAGAGAAATGAAAGAATATTGTAGAAAGAATGTTGCATGAAGAAAGAGAGTTTTGATTCTATGTTGTGACCGAGGCTTCCTGAGTCATTAAAACACAGGAGTAGTCCCAAAAACCTCTTTTATTGCAACAGCTGTGAATTACAT
Organism: Arizona elegans; assembly: GCA_022577455.1. Taxonomy (NCBI): domain Eukaryota; kingdom Metazoa; phylum Chordata; class Lepidosauria; order Squamata; family Colubridae; genus Arizona; species Arizona elegans. The sequence goes on from JAKOOJ010000050.1 coordinate 2,561,288, forward strand.
TCATTCACAGCTGAGTCCCAATTAGTTGCAAAAAGTCCTTCTGGAGAAGTCCTTCGGGATAATTACCAACCTTTATCTCCATTGACACTCTGCCTTGACACTCTCCCTTGACATCTACTTGGCAAAGCCACATGGATTCTAGAATCAAACAGAGATGCGGACTGGGAACAGAATTAACAACGTTGCTTTCCTGCAAAGTACCGTGCCTTTGCTCCTCTTTTAAGCCTATGGGAGGGGTCAATCATCTCCAGGCCTTATTCCCGAGTCGTCCCTTTTGTTTTAACTGTTTGTGCCTTCTGGCATCTCTGCGCATGCGCGCACTAGGAAGAGGCTCCTCCTGTTCCTCTGCCTCTCTGCTGTCCAACTCTGGAGGCTCCGGAGTCCACGCATCACTCCCAGGTGGCCCTGGCCCCATTTTTGCCTCCAACGCAGAGCTCTCATCCGGGCCTTCCCCTGACTCCAGGACTGGCCCATATTCCTCCCCAGCCTCCTCACTGTCCGACTCTGCTGCCAGCTCCGCAGGCTGCTGGTGGACCACATTATTCTAATGCAAAGAAGCCCAACTTCCTCTCTAACCATCTCCCCACAAATCATTAAATATAAAAATAATTTCAACTGCATGGAGCTGTCCAAATTGCCTGGTTAAACAGGAAGAACTACAGAGAAACACAGGACCCAAGGCAACAAATCAGGATAACTTGCTGAACTTGGTGTAAGACCTAAACATATTTTGCCATTCTTTAAGCCAGAGTTTGCCAGGATGAAAGACAAGAAACTGAGAAATGATAGTAAAGAATTAATATGGATGCGAACAGAAAAATAAGGACGCTTGATTCTTGATTTTTAACATACTTCCAAAACCAGATCAGCTTTAATTGAAATAATTCCAGGAAGAGGGAAAAGAAATGGCATCTAGCTATCTTTTCTTAATATCCCTAATACTTATATTTTCTGCATCAAAAATAAATAGATTACTTATGTGTTTGGTATATTTTCAATTTCTTCTAATTGCTTTAGGAAGTTCTACCTTGACTGCCCACATACTGTCAAGCTATTATCATTCTCATCTAAATTTAATCAAATGTTTAAAAATAATCATTTTGTACCTTGCAGCATAATATAGAATGGGATTATAATGCTTTGAAGGATCCCCTAATTCTCTAGAAGAGGTTTTGATAGTGTAGAGAGGTGGAGAATTGCCACCTCCAATTTTACTCCTGGAGTAAAATCTTTCTCTAGGTGGGGATTTATTTCTATCATTTACAGCCCAGCCCACCTCACCTCACCGGGTGGTGGTTATGGGGAAAATGGGAGGAGGAAGTTGTGTTGGATATGTTTGAGTTGTTTGTAAAAATAATAAAGAGGGGATGCAAATAAATAAAAATGTAAAAATAAAATAGTGACACCCACCTTTCACAAGTAACTCTGGGTAGTTTACAGTATTAAAAACAACTCCCCCCTCCCTCAAAAAAATATGATCCTCGCCTTCCAGGGGCACCCAAAGATAAACAAGAGCCCTGGTAGCACAGCAGACTAAAGCACTGTTATTAACATCAGCTGTCTGCAATTACTGTAAGTTCGAATCTCGCCAGGCTCAAGGTTGACTCAGCCTTCCATCCTTTCTAAGGTAGGTAAAATGAGGACCCACTTTGTGGGGGCAATAAGCTGACTTTGTATAAATATATACAAAAGTATGAAGGCTGTTGCTTAACGCATTGTAAGCCGCCCTGAGTCTCCAGAGAAGGGCGGCATATAAATAATTTTTTAAAAAAAACAATGAACAATTAATCACCTATGGTAACAGAGCTTATCTCCATCCTGTTTCAAGTGCCTGGGGAACAGCCAGGTCTTCAATGCCTTATGGAAGGCTCACAGAATCGGGGGCTTCTGAATCTCCAGGGAGGAGGCTATGCTGTTCCACAGAGCAGATGCTGCTACCGAGAGGACACGACTCTCAAGATGACACTGTTTAATAGAAGGGACCTGGAGCGCTTTACGAGGTTTGCAATAGTGGCGAATATCTGTAGCTCAGGTGCCAGATGCGGGTGAAGGTTCTCTCTCCAAGCTTGTGGGTTGGTTTTCCGAACGTTTCGTTACCAGACTAGATAACATCTTCAGCGGAGTTTAGGGGATTGTTCGTGTTCTTCTGATTATAAGAGCTTCGGATGTGGGTGTGTCAAGTGAGATCTCTTTACGAGGTCTCTGGAGACTCTTAAGGCCAATTCTTGGGAAGCATTTAAGGACAGATTCTGATGAATCTCCAAGAAAGGGAGATTTCAGACTTCTGGGGTAGCTTCGCAAAGCCCTATCATTCATTTGTTTTTGCTATTGGAGCAGTGCTTATAGGAAGAATATTCTAGACCTGGGACTGGAGTCCTACAGCCCTCCCAGGTGTTGACAAACTACAAGCCTTGTTAGCACAAATGAGCAGTGATAAAGGATGCCGGAAGTTGTATTTTGGTAATACCTTGAGAAATAGAAGATGACTTTTGAAAATGGGGGTGGAACAATAGAAGCCTATCGTAATAGCCCCTGCGGTTGGATTTTGCTGTTGGAAACTGACGCGTTGACTTACTTTTTCTCAACTCTCTATAAAACTAATGCTATATTTTCAGGTCTGTAGTCCTTAATTAGGACCATTTGAAGTTACAACCTCACTGACATAAGTGATTTACAACTGGTCCTCATACTTAGGACCGTTACAGCATCCTTGTGGTCACATGATTGTGATTCAGGTACTTGGCAACCAACGGTGGTTGCCATGTCCCAGGGTCATGTGATCGCTATTTGCGACCTTATTAGCCAGCTTCCGGCAAGCAAAGCCAAAGGGGAAATTGGATTTGTTTAAAGACAGTGTCAAAAAAGGGTCATAAAATCGAGCAAAATCTAACTCAGTCATGTGCATGACTCATTTTTCAAAATATGTTCCGCTTCCATTTGTAGTAACTTAAGGTCTATAGTAGAACCTCTGGTCACAACTATAATTCGATTCATAACTTTGGTCGCAAACAGATTTGGTCGTGACCTGAATCTAATTTTGGAAATTTGGCACTTACAAAAAAAATGGTGTGGAAGGGGAAATTGGCTGCAGGGAAAAAAAAATGTGAATTTTTTGGTGGGAACCCAATTTGGTCATGGTCAGAAGTGTTCGTGACCAGAGGTTCTACTGTATCTATATTCAGAGGAAGGCCAAATTGTGAAAGATAAATAAATATTCAGAAGATTAGGAATATTTAGCCATGAGAAAATTTAAGGAGGCAATCTTGTGCTCTGTTTTATTTATTTATGTGTTTATCAAATAGAATTCCACTTCAAGTCACTAGTTTAGTGTTCCAAGAAACGAGTGCAGATTAAGTGATATATTTAAGTCGATTCTATAGCTTTCTTCGAGCTGCGCTGTAATCACAAATATCCTGCATAGAACAAGATGATGGGTATGAGACACCCTGTAGCTATAAAAATCTGAAAAACTGTGAAACAAAAACAGTACAGTAGCCAAAATGAGCGTTTGGGCTTTTAACTCTGTGCTATAAATGTGTCACTTCATTAGAACTTATATTTTACTTTATTGCTGCCATTGTGGAGGTTAATGTTGCTTGTTCTATGAAAAGTTATGCTTGAGTAGGGCTTTTAACTACATCCCAATTGCAGTACCATCAATATTTCAGTGACTGAATTGGTTAAAAAAAACACACCCCTAAATCATGAAGGTTTTGTTGCCCATATATGGCATGACACAATATTATGATGTACATAAAACTTGATCATATTTATTGTAACTTTTTAATCTAGGGCTGTCAGTCCATCCTGCCACTGCCCATCATTTCACCTATTCTTGATCTGTTGTTACTCCTAGAATATGGTATCAAGTTTTCGGGTGTCTGAACTGCAAGTGTTGCTGGGTTTTGCTGGACGTAATAAAAGTGGGCGCAAACATGACCTCCTAATGAGGGCTCTGCACTTGCTGAAGAGCGGCTGTAGCCCAGCAGTTCAGATCAAGATCCGGGAACTCTACAGGCGCCGCTATCCCAGGACAGTTGAAGGCCTTTCTGACTTGACTGCTCTAAAATCTTCAGTTTTCAACCTGGACAGTAGCTCTTCTCCGGTTGAACCTGACTTAACCGTGCCCGGATTGCATCCTGCACCTTCAACTTCGGCCGCTCCCCAATCACCTTCCTCTCCTCTTGGTTCAGTGTTACTTCAGGACACCAAGCCTCGTTTTGAGATGCAGCAGCCATCCCCTTCGGTTCCTCCAGTGCATCCTGATGTTCAGTTGAAGAATCTCCCTTTTTATGATGTGCTTGATGTTCTCATGAGACCGACCAGCTTAGGTAAGTGTGCTAAAATACTACACGTTTGATACGGACGCTTACTGTTTCCCATACCAAAACTAACTTAGGATTGTTTGCTTGTTAATGTTCCAATCTGATCAGCAATCCTGTTTTATGTAGCCTTTAAAAAGAAGAGTTATAGCTATAGTATGGTGTGCCCAACAGCTATGCATATTGCAAAAAAAAAAAATATTTAAATACAGGTAATCCTTGAGTTAGGACTCCACTTAAGCCCAAAATTTATGTTTTGAAACATTTGTTAAGTGAGCTTGCCCCAATTTACGACTTTTCTTGCTGCCATTGTTAAGTGAATCATTGTATTCATGAAGTTAGTAACACAGTTGTTAAGTGAATCTGGATTCTCCATTGACTTTGGTTGTCAGAAGGTCATAAAAGCTGATCATGTCACACACACACACACACACACACACAGGACAAGCATCTGAATTTTGATCATGTGACCATGGGGATGCTCCAACGGTCGTAACGGTGAAAAAAGGTCTTAAGTCACTTTTTTCAGTGCCGCTGTAACTTTGAACGATCACTAAATGAACTGTTGTAAGTCGAGGACTATCTGTATAGGATTTTGAATTGTTCCTATGCATTATCCTCGCGATGCACGTGACCAAGATGGCACTGCCTCCCTGAGCCCCGATACCGATGGGGGCGATTTCAGGCCATCTGAAGTCTTTGGGGGCTGGATGGATCGTCCTCGCCCCCAACCTGGCTGTCTAAGCTTCCCGCCGGCCAGCTGAGAGCTTTTCCGCTCTCCGCAGTGCCATGGCTGGGCCGGGGCCGGCATTTTTTCTATACTAGCATTTCTTCTGTGTCACGAGGGTGAGGAGGCCAACGGCGGCGAGATTCGGGGCAGCAGCGACGCCCGGATTGTGGCGGTCTGCTCTCTTTTCTCCTGTGGGCTATGGCTGGGTTGCCGGCGGTGATGGCGGGGACCGCGTCGACGGCAGGGCAGTCCTTTTCGAGGCGCTAGGGGTCTCCTGGCACATTTGGAGCCTCCATGGCGAGATTGTGGCGCTCAGGGCAGCAGCAGCAGTGGCGGAGATGGAGGAGTCCTGCGCTGGCCGTTGGGAAACATTTTGAAATCCAGTAGCAGCCTTGGCAGCCCTGGATAGATGCTGCTGGGATATCTTTCTATCTGTCTATAATTTACCATCACTGAACCTCCCGGACTGTCATGGGATACTTGGCTTTACTTGAAGGGGCAGTTCCCATAACGACCTGTGATCCATATAAAGACCAGTTGAAGTTGGGGGGGGGGAATAAAAAAAAACAACAACCCCAACCCTGAAAACTTGTAATGGCGAGCGGACGATTGTGGAATTGTAATCCCGGCCACCTCATATCACACACACACACACACACACACACACACACACACGGTCTGGTCTTAGAAGAGTCATCAATCACTGACCATCTAACTGATTATCCTGCAGCAAATTACATCTTCCTTGTATTCCATTGCTAATCCATCTCATCTTCTCATAACATCACCACCAGCAGGATCCTATAGACCGGCCCTATACTCTATCAACTCTTTCAGTCGGACGGAGAGTTAACAGCTAGGATAGGGATATTGCAGGAGTCGGTACATTGCTCTATTCACCACCAGAAAGATTAGCACATCAGATTCCATGGCCAATTATACTCTAGCCAGCCTTTGTAAGAGGATGGCCTTGGACATTATTTCCTTGGTGTTCTTAAATAACATAAGACTCCTCCTACTGTTATGAAAGGACAATAGAACTTACTCTACCAACATCTTGATCTACATCTTCCTTCTCTCCAGGACCTCAGAACTTATGTCATCTTCTTGGCCATTCTAAGATCACCCCCTGGTCACCGGATGTACTCAGCGGCTGAGCTTCTTGCTCTGCGAGACTCCCCCCTCTCATAGACCTGGCCCTCCACACTATCGAGGGCCTACCTTGATGACAGATTTTGGAATCCCAAGAGGTGGCATGTTGCAAAGAGGGGGTTGAGGATCTTTTTATCTAATTTCCTATCCAAAATTTTAAAAATTTCTAAAAGGGGGGTAAGTGGGAGCGGGGTGGGTCATGTGGATTTGGGGGACAACCCACAGAGGGAGGGGTTAGAAGAGGATTTTTTTAAAGAGGAGGCCAGATCCAGCACAGAGTTATACCATAGGATGTGCGGAGCTGGGAATGGAGGGGCTAAATACTTGTATGGAAAGGGGTTGCTCCATCAAGGTCGTGGTTGGGAGGGGTAGATATGGTAGGAGCAGGAGGCCACATCATGTTAGGGGGATACGCACCCGCTGTCTTTAAGCGGTGGCACGCTCCGATCCCCAAGGCTCTTCTCGTTCCCTGGGTTGCTCAGAATCTCAGGGCCCGAGCCTTAGACTGATGTTATGCAACGTCAGGTCCGCGGCTAACAAAGCCCCCCTCATTTGTGAACTAATTCAGGAGGCGAAAGCAGACCTGGCGGGTATTACAGAGACCTGGTTGGGCCATGAAGGGGGGGGTCCCCCTCGTAGAGATGTGCCCACCAGGTTTCCGCGCATTCCATCAGCCAAGGGCACAGGGTAGGGGTGGAGGGGTGGCGGTTATTATAAAGGAGAGTCTTGATCCTAGGGAAATCACTGTTCCTCAGACAGCCGGATGTGAGTCCCTCCTCGTGAAATGGGGTCATGGGTTACAGATGGGCCTGCTGATTATGTACCTGGCTCCCTGCCACGTAGCAGCAGCCCTGCCTGAGCTCCTCAACGTAATAGCCGGGGTGGCGGTTGAGACTTCTAGGCTTCTGGTCATGGGAGATTTCAACCTGCCGTCCATCGGTGAAAAGTCTGAGGCAACTCAGGAGTTCTTGGCTTCCATGACGGCCATGGACCTGACCCAGTTAGTTCATGGCCCTACTCACACAGGGGGACACACTCTGGACTTGTATCTGACCAGTGGTTGAATGGTCTAGATATAGGGGATATAGTCATTGAACCCTTGTCATGGTCAGACCATTCTCTTGTTAGGCTTGACTTTCTGTCCGCTATACCCCACTGCAGGGAGGCGGAACTGATTAAGTGGTTCCGCCCCAGGCGCCTGATGGATCCTGATAGATTCCAGATGGAGCTTGGGCCATTTCCTGAGACTCTAGCTCACAACTCGATTGAAGACCTGGCGGCAACCTGGGATAGGATGGCTGCTGGTGCTTTGGATCGGGTTGTGCCTTTGCGGCCTCTGACCCGCCATCAAAGTCGCCCGGCTCCTTGGTTTTCCGAGGAGCTGCGGGAAATGAAGCACTGGAAGAGTAGTTGGAGAGCCAGTTGTTCCGAATCTGACCGAACACTGGTGAGGTCTTATATTAAGACCTACTTAGTGGCGATAGCAGCGGCAAAATATAACTATTTTTCCGCTATTATTGCATCGGCAGATAATCGCCCAGCCGCCTTGTTTAGGGTGACTCGCTCCCTCCTCCACCTGGGAGCACGGGAAGACCCCTTATAAGTCGAGCTGAGGATTTTGCACAATATCTGCACGATAAAATTGCTCAAATTCGGGAAGGCTTGGACTCTGACTGGGTAGGTTCAGATGGAGTGATGGAGATGGGTCTTGAGGATATTATTTGGGATGAGTTTGACCCTGTGACCCCTGAAGACGTGGACAGGTTGAATGCGACCACATGTTTATTGGACCCGTGTCCCTCCTGGTTGGTACTGGCTTCCCGAGAGGTTACACGAGGCTGGCTCCAGAGGATTATAAACGCTTTTCTGAGTGAGGGTTTCTTACCTTCCACCTTGGCGGTGGTGAGGCCCCTCCTCAAGAAGCCCTCTCTGGACCCAGCTGTTCTAGCAAACTATCGTCCTGTCTCCAACCTTCGCTTTGTGGCTAAGGTTGTTGAGAGTGTGTTGGCATAGCAACTCCCACAGTACCTGGATGAAACTGTCTTATCTAAATCCATTCCAGTCCAGCTTCAGGCCTGGTTACAGCACTGAAACGGCATTGGTCTCATTGGTTGATGATCTCTGGAGAGCTTGAGATAGGGGCTGCTCCTCTATCCTGGTTCTATTAGATCTCTCAGCGGCTTTTGACACTATCGACCATGGTATCTTGCTGCGCTGACTGGAAAGGCTGGGAGTGGGAGGCACTGTTCTACGGTGGTTCTCCTCCTATCTCTCCGACTGGTCACAGTCTGTGTTGGCAGGAGGGCAGAGGTCGACTTCAAGACACCTTACTTGTGGAGTGCCGCAGTGGTCGGTCCTTTCACCTCTTCTGTTCAACATTTATGTGAAGCCACTGGGTGAGATCATTTGTGGTTTTGGGGTGCAGTGCCATCTTTACACTGATGATACTCAGCTGTACATCTCCACCCCAGACCACCCCAATGATGCCCTTGCAGTGATGTCCCAGTGCCTCGAGGCCGTGCGGATCTGGATGGGGAGAAGCAGGCTCCGACTCAACCCTTCCAAGACCGAGTGGCTGTGGCTGCCGGCGTTCCGATATAACCAGCTGATACCATTGTTGACTATTGGGGGCGAGTCATTGGCCCCCACGGAGAGGGCTCGCAACTTGGGTGTCCTCCTGGAGACACGTCTGTCTTTAGAAGAGCATATGGCGGCCGTGGCCAGGAGAGCTTTCTATCAGGTTCGCCTGATTCACCAGTTGTGACCCTTTCTGAATTGGGACTCCTTATGCACAGTCACTCATGCCCTCATCACTTCTTGACTGGACTACTGTAATGCTCTCTACATGGGGCTCCCCTTGAGGTGCACGCAGAGGCTCCAACTGGTCCAGAATGCGGCCATGCAGATGATATTGGGAGCGACATGATGCTCACATGTAACACCTCTCCTTAGATTCATTAGATTATCAATCAGAAAGATCTGGACGGGACCTTGGAGGTCTTAAAAACCTCCAGTGATGAAGCACCTATAACTTCTGAAGGCAAGCCGTTCCACTGGTTAGTTGTTCTAGCTGTTAGGAAGTTTCTCCTCAATTCCAGGTTGCTTCTCTCCTTGATTAGTTTCCACCCGTTGTTTCTTGTCTTGCCTTCTGGTGCTTTGGAAAATAAGTGGGGCCCCTCTTTTTTGTGCAGCCCCTCAAATACTGCTATCATGTCACCCCTAGCCTTTCCTTTCTCTAGACTAGAGAAATTTCTCTAGCGATACCCAATTCCTAACTCATAACTCACAGATAATTCCAACCAGGGTGGATTTGATTTAAATTGAGTTGATTTAAATCACAATTTAAATCGTGATTTAAATCACTAGTAAAAAGGCTTGATTTAAATCAACTCGATTTAAATCATAATTTTAAAGTGCAACTGTCATCTCTGCTACTCCTTTGACCCGCTGTTGACTCACCGATAGTCCCAGTGTTGCAGAATATACAGCCTCATGCTACATAACTAAGCTCCATTTCATGCTGAATAAACTAAATTATTTATGTATCTTAAATAGAAAACTATCTTACGATAGATTTTTACCCCAAAAGTTTTTTATTAAAATAAATTCGATAAAAATCAAAAAAATCCGATTTAAATCAAAAAAATCTGGGTTTTTTTTATTTTTTTAAAAAAATCATTGATTTTTATCCACCCTGATTCCAACTATCTGTGAGGTATGATCCTTCAGCCTTTTCCCTTAGCAAAGAAAAACTTACGAAGTTCTTCCTACTATGTAGTTGGACCTTCTTTTCTGTAGTTTTAAGATCCTGGCCTCAAGGACACTGGATAATAAAGTCCATTCTCTGTCTTTGTGGCAGCCCTTCAGATACTTAAAGATTCCTATCAAATCTCTTCACAGGTATCTCTTCTGAAGGCTAAGCATACGCAGATCTTTTAACCTCTGCGGCACCTTCCTTGAATTTGTCACAATTCTCTTTGAACAGTGTTGCACAGAACTAAAAACAGCACTCCTGATAGATGGAATGCAGCAGTTCTTTTCCATAATCTTCTCTTTTGCCATTTGCCTTTTTAGCAACTACATCACAATACAAGTAGTCCTCGACTTATGACCACAGTTGAGTCCAACGTTTCTGTTGCTAAGCAAAGCATTTGTTATGTGAATTTTGTCCCATTATATGGCCTTTCTTGCCATGGTTATTAAGTGAATCACTGCAGCTGTTAAATTAGTAACACGGTGGTTAAGTGAATCTGGCCTCCCCCTTGACTTTGCTTATTAGAAGATGGCAAAAAAGATCCCAGGATCCCAGGACACTGCAACCGTCATAAATATGAGCCAGTTGCCAAGGGCTGAATTTTGATTATGTGACCATGAGGATGGTGATTATGCGAAAAATGGTCATAAGTCACTTTTCAGTGCCATTGTAACTTTGAATGGTCACTAAATGAACTGTTGTAAGTAGAGGACTACCTTTACTGGCTTATGTTTAACTTCTGCTTGACAAGGATAGCCATATCTAAGCGTCTCCTCACTACCTTCATCTCATTAATAAAAATCTTGGAACAGCACAGATCCCTGACAGAATTCTGTTGCTTTTTATTTTAATACGTGTCTCCAAGATGAAATGAAGCCATTAACAATACACATTTCGGGCATTGTCATTTAGCCAACGGTTAAGTCCATTTAGCAGTCTCATCTACCCCATATTTTAATTAAGAATATCATTAAGCAATCTGTCAAAGGCTTTGTTGAGGGCCAAATCCAATATGCATTCTCTCAGCCTACCAAGCTTTGTTTTTCTCCTAAAATGAAGATTTGAGAACGTGCCACTTATTCTATCAAAGAAGGAAATGTAGTTAATCTAACAAAGATTGTTTGCTACAATTCCCATGCTGGTTTTTAATTGTGGCCTGCCTATCCAAGTTCTCACAAACATGCTGAACCTACCCCAGGATTGATATCAGGTTGCCTGTCTGTAGCTTGATGGGACCTCCCCACCTTTTTGAATATGCAGACAACATGTGTTTTCTTCCAGTCTTCTGAGACCTCATCAATCCACCAAGAATTCTCAGAGATTAAAAAGAGTGAGCTTTTTAAAATTAATTTTTCTTTTTCAATAGCAAAATGCAAATAGTAACGGCACCACCAACAAAAAAGGAGTGGTGATTATATGCTGTAGAAAGAAAACCAAAATATAATGATTAAAATAAATTAAAAGGGCCAAAGCTAATTAACAGAAAAATGGGATCCATATAATAATTACATATAATAATGCAAAATTAATCCAAACTTATTGCTAAAGCTTATTAAATCTTGACCATACAGAGACATATTGCATTATCTTCTCATTTTTAGAACAAAGAAACTTTTTAAAAAATTAATTACAAATCAATATACGGGATCCTTTTCTTAAAATCAGAAGAATTAAGTTTTTTTAGGAGAGTAAAATAATCCTTTTTGCTTTGCTCTAGGCTTCATAAAATCAAAACTCTTTGTAAAAACCACCCCTCAGAGCCATTATCTAACCAAAGTTAATGGATCCAGTTTACCACTTTCTTTACCTACAGTACATTTTTGTAACATGCAAGATAGCATTCATCTTGGAGATCAGCAGTAGATAAGAGTATAACCCAGCATTGGGGGTGGGGGGAAAGGATACATATATACTTACGTATAAAGGGAGTCTTTGACTTATGACCACAATTGAGCCCAACATTCCTGTTGCTAAGCAAGACATGCTGAGTGTTGCCCAATTTTTTGATCTTCCTTGTCCCAGTTGTTAAGTCAATCACTGCAGTTATTAAGTTAGTGACATGGTTGTTAAGTGAATCTGGCTTCCCCATTGACTTCGCTTGTCAGAAGGTGGCAATGACTTTGAGATACTGCAACTGTCACAAATACATGCCAGTTGCCAAGCATCTAAATTTTGATCACATGGCCACGGGGATGCTGCAACGGTTGTAACTTTGAAAAACGGTCATAAATTACATTTTTCAGTGCCTTTGTAACTTTGAACAGTCACTAACCAAACTGTTGTAAGTCAAGGACTATCTATACCTGTATGATATGTGTGAAAAATCTTGGGAGCTGCTTGGGGCAAAGGGATGCTGCTAAGGGAATGGTAAGATAAGAGACAGCATAGTCAAGATCAAGTGAGGTACTAATACCACTCTTTAAAGCCCTAGTAAGACCACACCTAGAGTACTGCATCCAGTTTTGGTCACCACACTATAAAAAGGATGTTGAGAGTCTAGAAAAGGTTCAGAGAAGAGCAACCAGGATGATTAGGGGACTGGAGGATAAAACATATGAAGAACGGTTACAGGAACTGGGCATGGCTAATCTAGTAAAGAGAAGGACCCGGGGAGACATGACAGCAGTGCTCCAATATTTGGGGGGCTGTCACAGAGACGAGGGGGTCAAGCTATTTTCCAAGGCACCTGAAGGCCAGACAAGGAATAACGGATGGAAGATTGGAGATTCAGCCTAGAAATGAGGAACTTTCTGACAGTGAGAACAGTCAACCAATGGAACAGCTTGCCTTGAGCGCTCACTTGAGACTTTCAAGAAAAGATTGGACTGCCATTTGTCAGAAATGCTGTAGGGTCTCCTTGAGCGGGGTGGGGGGGTGGGGGGGTGGGGGTGGGGGGGTGGTTGTTAATCTGTTAAAGAATCCTGTTAAGGATAGTGCAGTTGAGCAAAAGGTTCAGAAGAGATCCTCTCTAGTTTCTTGGGGTGGGGGGAGTTGGAGAGGAGAAGATTGTACTTTCAGACCTGCAAGGGTCTGACAATGTAGGTTTACAATAAAGTAGCATTAGCTCACCTACTTGCAATTCCCATCTGGTTTACCCCACGCAGCCAACACACATATGCATAAACACATACAATTTTGAGGGACTGATGAGAACTTAGCAAATGCCTCCAGAACCATCATGAGTCCAAGGTATGAGCTTCTTTCTCAGGGAAAATCTATTTCAAGGTACCCTGCCCTTCGCACAAAAAAAGACAACTTTCCAGAGAACTACCTTCTCTTCTCTTGGGAATCCAAAGGTGCTTTTACAAGAGGCAGCTGGACTTTCTGGTTTTTCTTTGAAGATGTTTCGCTTCTCATCCAAGAAGCTTCTTCAGCTCTGATTTGATGGTGGGGAATGGAAGGATTTATACTCCTTGCAGACAGCTGGTCATTTGCATTGTTTCAGAGAGTCATTGAGGCCACCTGGAAGATTGTCTATGTCCTCTGGGTCACCTGAGTGGTGCAAATGGGTGTTGAAAGGACTATATTGTAGAGTGGGGATAGATGATGTGGTATCCCTCCCCCTCTGTTGAGAGATTCCCCAGTGGCCTATCCATGATCAGCTAGGTTTAGAATAGAATAGAATAACAGAGTTGGAAGGGACCTTGGAGGTCTTCTAGTCCACACCACTTCAGACAAATGGTTATCCAACATCTTCTTAAAAACTTCCAGTGTTGGAGAATTCACAACTTCTGGAGGCAAATCATTCTACCGATTAATTGTTCTAACTGTCAGGAAATTTCTCCTTAGTTCTAGGTTGCTTCTCTCCTTGATTAGTTTCCACCCATTGCTTCTTGTCCTGCCCTCAGGTGCTTTGGAGAATAGCTTGACTCCCTCTTCTTTGTGGCAGCCCCTGAGATATTGGAACGCTGCTCTCATGTCTCCTCTAGTCTTTTTTTTTCATTAAACTAGACATGCCCAGTTCCAGCAACCGTTCTTCATATGTTTTAGCCTCCAGTCCCCTAATCTTTGTTGCTCTTCTCTGCACACTTTCTAGAATCTCAACATCTTTAGTTTCAGTTTCACTTCTGAGAGAAGACAGACACAAACCAGAAATTAAGTTCTTTTTTATTACCATGTCCATTTGTTCCTCACAACAGACAGCCTTTCCTGGCTTTTCCTTATTTATTGGTGTGTATGAGTGTGTGTGTGGCATTTTTCACAAGCCTCAGCTCATTTCTGAGTTTTCTGACAGAGTTTCTACCACTATGTATTCTTTTGCTACATTCTCATCTGTCCATCTCTTATAAAGGTCTTTTTCTCTTCAGCATTTTTGAAAGCTCTGCATGTATCCCTAAATCCAAATGTAAACAGATTTCTCCCCCTTTTTTTTTTTTGTTAAGGGTAGTCCTTCACTTATGATTGGTTGCTTAGCAACTATTTGAAATTATGACAGACCCTCCAAAGAGTACAGGTAGTCCTCAACTTACAACAGTTCATTTAGTGACCGTTCAAAGTTGCAACGGCACTGGAAAAAGTGACTTATGGCCATTTTTTACAGTTACCACCTTTACAGCATCCCCATGATCGTGTGATCAAAATTCAGATACTTGGCAAACTGGCCACCCGGCAATGCAAAGGAGCCTAAAGAAGCTACCATCCAAGGCCCACAAGCTGTAACTCCTCTCCAGGTGTTGGTAGCTTCTTTAGGCTCCCTTGCGTGGCTGTACGGCTAGTCTGGGAATCCTGAAGGACAGAGGGTGGCCTTGGAAGATCCTGGAATGGCTGGGTGGCAAATACCTATCCTCCATGTGCCAGTTGCTGCTTCTGACCAAGTTTGGGCTCCTGTGCCTGCCTGAATAGTCAACTTGGGAGTAGGCCAAGACCTGGGGAACCCTGAGGAATGGGGAGTAGAGCAGTGGGTGCCTCGGAGGTAGGGGAGGCCTGGGGGAGGCAAGCCTGGGCCTGCCTTAGGTCTCCAAAGCCCTTCCCTACTTTTGATGCACCTGGATCCTCCACTTAATGACCCACATATTTCTTGAATGATTGTACTGGGGAGAACAGGAATGGTGGGTCTTTAGGTGAGATGCCTCACTTAATGGCTATCACAACATGTGACCATAATGGACAGACTCCGTTACGGTTGTATCTTGCACAACTACCTATACAGCCTTTTTCTTTCCTACATTTTGGCCCCCAGCTCTGATTTTCCTTACCACCTTATTATTTTTTCTTCCTTAGCTTTGGTTCATCTCTCCCACATCTCTTCTTTCACTTAGTGTGCTCCCTGCCACTTCTTTGACCTGCTGTCCGCTGCTTGTTTCACTTTTATTTATCTGATCCTGGGGAGGAAATGGGGGAGCCAGCAAAGCCTTCAATCCAGAGTTAAAGGAATATAAATGATCGGGGAAATTGAGGAAACACAATACTCCCTCCAGAAATAAATTTTGAAATTAGCATAGTTCTGAATGTGCTGATTATGTGGTTGGAAAGCAAGTGTATGTTAAATATGTCATTCAAAGTCCTTATCCTACATACTTAAGTAGGTACATAGCATTCTGTATGTAGACTTGTTTTAAGTATTACCAATACAATTTCTTAGCCATCTGTAAATAGAGAACATTTTTTCCTGGTTAATTCTGTTTGCAACTTATCACTCCTCTGTTATGATTACTTTAAAGTTCCTGAAGAATGTCAATACAACGGTTTTGTGAAAGGATAGAGGTATATCAGTTTTAGAGCTTTCTCAATGCACAGTTGATATTTATGTGTTGAAGCTTTATTGTGTTGATAATTCCTTGTAAATTTCAATGTGTTTTTGTATCAGTCAGAGAAGATTTCCTGTATTCAGCTCAAAAGATCTTATCTCTCTCTTTCTCTTTAGTACAGAGCAGTATGCAGAGATTCCAGGAGTACTTTCTTTTTGCTTTAACACCTCAACAAGTCAGAGAAATCTGCATTTCCAGGTAATAACAGAAAACTTGAGCCGAATTTCCTTGTACACAATTTCGTATCATGAAAAACTACCTTAGACATTTTATGTCTAATACTTGCTGGATATTGAGCATTTTGTGAGTTCTCTCAAAGCAAAATTATTACTTCCTTGTGTTTATTGTCTTGTATTAGTTGCCCTCCTCAGTGCCTGCAAGTATATATTTCAAACTTTTTATTATGCCAACAAAACTTTGAAAACGATTATTGCTTTATACACTTTGAAAATAATTCAAAGTAGCACATTTTTGCTACTTATTAAAAAGAGTCTGTTGTTTTTCATAGTCTGAGTGATCTTAAAAAATATAGCTCCTTTAAGAAACTCGCTTATTAAATCTAATTCCATTTTTAAAGAAAATGCAGGTTTACTTAATAGCAGAAATGGGTTGGTCCACATAAGGTCTGGCCCCCGCTGTTTTTCTGAATTATATTCAGATTGTGCACAGCCCTAAAAGTAATGTGATAAGATTTGTTAGAAGTAAAGCATATAATTGATACAGTTAATATTTTTTACTTTGGGTTTTGGACATGTGCACCATAGCTGAAATTTGTTGAGAATGCTTCTTAATTGGTTTGGTGAAATTCTGGTTTGAATGTTACTGAGGAATTCCTGCCTGTTTGAATCCAATGGCAGTAACCATTTGATTTGTGCATGCTATGTTTCTTTCTAGAAAATAGCCCCTGTTTATATAGAAATGTAGTGGACTTTTTTTACATGATGCCTATTCTTTAGTTATAGAATATTTATTATATGAATGCAAACTGAACCGTAACTGGATTAGTAGGCCATTTAATATTTTGTTGTTCTGTAGGATACTTGAAACTCCATTATTTCTGTCAGAGAAAAAAATGTATATATCATTACCTGCGTACACTGTTTGTTAGGGACGTATACTTATAGAAGTGATATGTTGAAATAAAATCAAAATTAACTGTTAATTTATACCACTTCTCATACAACATGTCCAAGAAAACAGACCAATACATCAGAAAGAGTGAACGCCATCAACACAACAAAGCTGAACTCTAGGGACAATTATTTACCCAAAAAAATTCTGTTTTTTCCTTACGGTTTCAGAGATTCATGCTGATGGAAATGCTTATAACTTTGTTAAAAACCTCTATGCTCAGAATATTTCATTTAAACTGTTTTAAGGCGTTTTCCTCACTACTTTGACTGCCTTAGAATCTCTGGAACAGTTGGCTCTTCAGCAACATTTTTCAAGCTTCCATTTAATATTTTCCTTGTTTTCCTTGTTTTAATTTTATTTGTTCCTGTTTATCAACTCTGCTTTATTCTTTCATTTTACATTTTTATTTATCCTCATTGGTGTTTCTTGCTTTTTGCCAGTGGGCATTTTTACCCCTCCCAATGGTGTGTATGGCCTTGAGTTCCTGTAAATATGTAACACATGGCAATAAATTCATCCTACACATAGGCATCTTCTCTCTTTGAGCTATTCAGAAAGGGGTATGTTGCTTATTAAGGCTTGACAACAAAAGCAGGATTCATATGCCCCTGGCCTAAATGGGTTTTGTTTTTTTTTGTTTTTTTGGCAATTGTATGATCCGTTGGAGAACATCTCCAGAAATAAGCATGCAAAACAGGAGACAGTGCCAAGATTTCTCATACACTGCACTGACCACAATGAATAAGAGGCCCCCATATACTTTACAGGGCAGTTTTTAAATCTAATTGACTTCCAATACTGCGGTCTGACTTTTTGTACCTACACTACAGGTATAGATCCAGTTTGGGCCACAAGAAAGGACTTAACTGCAAACTTGTAGGTAATTTCATACCAAGCCGAGCAATCCTAGTAAATTGATGAAGCATTCTGCTCCAGTTTCAATAAATCTAATAAAAAAGAAGGCAAAAATAATGGTCATTGTCACTAAATGTTTTGATTGGTTGTTTTTGTGCCAACTTAGCCATTGCTGAAACAGAACCAATAGAAGAGAATGTTTGTAGCTCAAGGTTGAACTGTGGGATTCTTGGTGCTCTCTGAGCTTGATGGTTTTCTTGCAGGCGGTTCATTACCAAACTTTAATCCTGACGATCAGATCTTTTGGTTCCTGAATTTTTTACTCGGCAACATCAGAAAGCAGGTTTGATGAAAAGTGAATCCTAAGAAAGGAGAAGATGTGTAGCTCAAGGTTGACATGCTAGTGCTAGCACTGATGATGTTACCTAGTTAGGATAATAAAACGTCTGCAAGAAAACAAGCAAGCTCAGAGAACACCAAGGACCCCTGAAAGTGAATCCTACAGGTCTGGACAATAGCACTTAGCTTGTATCTTCAGTCCCGTATGCAACTGATAAGGCCATGATGAGTAACAGTCCATCACAGTTAGTCATGGAATCCTTAGGTTGCAATTGCCCATGCCTTCAAATATAACAGGCTAATGTTAACAAATGTCATTCGTCCGCTGAGACTTCATACCTCTGAACAAGCCTGTCAACTTTCTTCAACGTTTATTTCTGCCACTGGGAAAGCTGGTTGTATGTTGAAAAGAACTCGCAATGTGGAGAAAGAAACTGTCTATCAAATGCATCTGCCCCTCTGATCTTTATTGAACCGGTGGCTGAACACTGGCCGAAGCAAGTTCACGTTGAAAAGTGAAGGTCAGAAAAATCAGCTCTGTCTAAACCATTTCTATTTCCATTTCTACAGGGACTTTTTGCCTGGAGGCAGAAGAGACTACACGGTGCAGGTTCAATTGAGGTGACTTCCATCTTTCTTATCATAACATATCCATAATGCCTTCGTTTAACTGGAATGAATGGTAGCTTAAATTCATTGATTGAACAGTTTTTTTCTTTTGCAAATAGACTATGCCTAGCAGAAACAAGCTGCCCTCAAGAGGATAACTACCCCAATAGTTTATGCATAAAAGTGAACGGGAAGCTCTTTCCATTGCCGGTATGGTGACTTGAGTTATTTTGATGTATTTATTATTTTGATGTATGCCCATCTCAAATTCATGATGCTGGGTGACTCACCATGTTAAAAAGAAAATATGAAAGTATTTTTTAAAAATCAAATGTTTGCAGTTCTTCTGCCTGAAACAGAACTTTGTTCAGTCTTTGTACTTAAATCTCCTGGATTTAACATCATATAGCAATAGCAGTAGCGCTTAGGCTTATACACCCCTTCACAGTGCTTTACAGCCCTCTCTAAGCGGTTTACAGCCTATTGCCTCCAATAATTTGGGTCCTTGTTTTACCCACCTCGGAAGGAGGGAATGCTGAATCAAACCTTGAGCCTGGTGAGATTTGAACTGCCAAATTGCAGGCAGCCGGCAGTCAGCAGAAGTAGCCTGCAGTACTGCACTCTAACCACTGCGCCACCATGGCTCATATAGTCCAACACTGGAATCTTTAACTGTGGACTTCAACTGGCTGGGGAATTCTGGGAGTTGAAGTTTCACAGGTCTTAAAGTTGCCAAGGTTGGATATGTTGATGTAGATTGTCCGCTGGAATATTATGGTCTGTTCTGAGGACAGTTAATGCAAGAAAAATTCTGGGAACAGACAAAAGAAAGAAAAAAGAATCCTGCAATTAAAGGTAATCTTCGACTTACAACAGTTTGTTTAGTGACCGCTCGAAGTTACAACAGCACTGGAAAAAGTGACTTATCACCATTGTTCACACTTACAACCATTGCAGCATCACCAGGGTCAAATGATCAAAATTCAGATGCTTGGCAGCTGACTCATATTTATGACGGTTGCAGTACCTTGGGTCACACGATCCCCTTTTGCGACCTTCTGACAAGCAAAGTCAATTTGGAAGCCAGATTAACTTAACATCTGTGTTGTTAACAACTGCAGTGGTGCACTTAACAAGGGTGGGAAGAAAGGTCATAAAATGGGGCAAAATTCATTTAATATCTCTCACTTAGCAAGAGAAATTTGGGGATCAATTATGGTCATAAGTCAAGGACTACCTGTATTTGCAAAAAAATGATAATAATAATAATAACACTTTTTCTCTGATCATTTTTGCATTTCTTGTTCTAGTTTTCCTTTTCTACACGAGAAGGGCTAGAAAGAGATATTTCCAGGGCTGCCTATAACCTGTGATAATAATGTTTGAAATAACCTTGTAACTCCAGATGCTTAAGGCATTATGGCCTTTATACTGTCCCTGAAATATGTCATCAAGTCATAAGAACCGCAGCCCTTACTTATGTGGGAATGAGCTCCAGGGGAATACATTCACTCAGCTTTGTATCAAATACCTCGAAAGAACTAAGCACATGATTAATGCTTGGGCAGGCATCAGTTGAACCTGTTCATAATTTTAGATGCATGTACTACGGCCCCTATTCCAGATATGTTGTGGGGGGAAATAGAAGGACGAAGAGCATTAGATAACATTTGCTGTCTTGAGTTATTTATAAAAATAATAAAGGCGAGCTAAAAATAAAGGAAAATATATGATTGGGAAAATGCTGTGTTTTTCAGGGATACGCACCTCCCCCTAAAAATGGAATTGAACAGAAGAGGCCTGGACGTCCCTTGAATATTACATCATTAATTAGACTTTCCTCTGCAGTGGCAAACCAGATTTCTATATCCTGGACATCTGAAATTGGAAAGGTAAGCTGTACGCAACAAGATAGTTCCCACCCACCCATCCAATTTAAGTTACTATGCTCCTTTCTGTATCTGCTATAGATCAGTGTTTCTCAGCCATGGCAACTTTAAGATGAATGGACTTCAACTCCCAGAATTCCCCAGCCAGCAAAGCCTTGCTGGTTGGGGAATTCTGGGAATTGAAGTCCAACCATCTTAAAATTGCCAAGGTTGAGAAACACCGCTGTAGATTAAAGTTGAGCGTGTTAATTCTTCACTACATAGTAGAACTCACTCATTCTTTTATGATTTTCCCCTTGTAGAATTACTCAATGTCTGTGTATCTCGTGCGCCAGCTGACTTCAGCAATGTTGCTACAGAGATTAAAATTGAAGGGTATTAGGAATCCTGATCATTCTCGGGCACTAAGTGAGTAAAGCCGTTCTTGCATATATATTTTTTTCTGGTTTCAGAAATCTATTATTAGGCTCCAGTTTTCTCCAGCAAATGTACCCAGGTGAAAGCAGTTGGGTAGTTCCTTACCAAAGTATACTTGGGAGTTCCACATGAATGTGAATATTTCTCGTATTGTCTTAACAAGATTGTAGCTGGAATAAAATGATGACTTTTGTTTTAGAGAAAGCTGAAAAGAGATGAAACATAAAACAGACTAAAAAGTTTCCAGGCAACCTTTAAAATGCAAAGAGATTAAGCTTATACAGGTAATTTTCATCTTACGATCACAATTGAACCCAAAATTCCAATTGCTAACCTATTTCTCCTCCAGATGCATTTCTCCTCCAGATAGAGGCAGGTAATCCTTTACTTACGACCACAATTGAGCCAAAATTTCTGTCGTTGAGACATTTGTTCAGTGAGTTTTGCCCGATTTGATGACCTTTCTTGCCAAAGTTGTTAAGTGAATCCCTGCGGCTAATAAGTTAATAACCTGGTTGTTAAGTGAGTCTGGATTCCCCATTGACTTTGCTGGTCAGAAGGTTGCAAAAGATGATCATGTGCCCTTGGGACACAGCAATGGTCCTAACTATGAACCAGTTGCCAAGAATCTGAATTTTGATCACATGATCATGGAGATGCTGCAAAGGTCGTAATTGTGAAAAACGGTCATAAGCCACATTTTTCAGTGCCATTGTAACTTTGAATGGTCACTAAACGAACTGTTGTAAGTCAAGGACTACCTGTAATTGTATACTGGAAGCAGGGGTGCTATTCAGCAGGTTCTGGAGAACCGGTAGTGGAAAGTTTGAGTAGTTCGGAAACCAGCAAATACCTCTGGCTGGCCCCAGAGTAGGGAGGGAATGGAGATTTTGCAGTATCCTTCCCCTGGCCTGGGAAGGGAATGGAGATTTTGCAGTATCTTTCCCCTAGGAGTGGGTAGGGAATGGGGATTGTGCAGTAGCCTTCCCCTGAAGTGGGAAGGGAATGGAGATTTTGCAGTATCCTTCCCCTGCCACGCCTATCAAGCCACACTATGCCCACCAAGCCTCGCCCACAGAACCGGTAGCAAAAAAAATTGAATTCCATCCATGACTGGGAGGCAAGCATTTGTAAGGCGAGGTTTTTCAAAAGTTATACCACAGAGCTTAATTTTTTTTTAATATTATGTTGGATTTTTGAACGATAAGCAGGTAAAGCAGAACTTTTATTAGCCGCTGTATTTAATATGACAGTCCTTCTGCATTTTTAATACTTCTCTCTCTTTTTTCCCTCTCAGTTAAAGAAAAACTCACTGCTGACCCAGATAGTGAAATTGCTACAACCAGCCTCCGGGTATCATTGATGTGTCCTGTAAGTAAAACTAGGAGAAAGTCCTCTTGACTTTTTTTTTTTTTTTGATTAAGCCTCTATCATAAAAACACATTAATAATGTGTATGGTTTGCTGTGGTTCCAATTTTATGGGGAACATTACATGGAATACTGTACATACTTTCTGCTTGGAATTCAAAGCTTCCTATAATATTAAGAAATGAATAGTTGGCCCCTTCTTTGTGGCAGCTCCTCAAATATTGGAAGACTGCTATCATGCCATCCCTTGTCCTTCTTTTCATTAAACTAGATACACCCAATTCCGGCAACCATCCATTTAATTTTTTAGCCTCCAGTCCCCTAATAATCTTTGTTGCTTTTCTCCGCTTGCTTCCCATTTAATCTTAATTATCACCAGAAATAAATATTGTCTGGGTGTGGAATTCTGAAAGTTTAAGTCCACACATCTTAAAATTGCCAAGATGGGGGGAAAATATTTTTCCAGTAATTAGACATGAACCCGGTCTGTGGGAGATGCTCTAATTTAGATCCTTGCATTTGGGAGGGATTTGACCATACGTCCTAAACAAGGGCCTTCCGTTTCATTTCCTGAGAATGGAATTTCTTCTTCCTCCCTGTTCTCTTTCTACCTGTCTGGGTCTCCAGCTGGGGAAAATGAGGCTGACAATCCCCTGCCGTGCCGCCACTTGTACTCACCTGCAGTGCTTTGATGCCGCTCTCTATCTTCAAATGAATGAGAAGAAGCCGACCTGGATCTGTCCTGTGTGCGACAAGAAAGCAACATATGAGAATCTCATCCTGGATGGGTAAGAACCCAGATAAGGGCTTCCTTCCAAGCTTGCGGAGTGGAGTATGTAATAACTGATAACCCAGTATTGCGCAGGTATTTATTTATCCCAATCCCTGTATTCTACAGGGAACAGCCTTTGAGGTATTTATCTGCATTAGCAGGCACCTCCCTCGAAAACTTGCCCTTTTTGCTTGAAGCTGAGGGCCCAGGGTGGTTTTTTTTTAAGAACCAATCCCCCTTACCAGAGGGAGCCCCCTTGTGGAGTACTATGAAGCTGTTACCATGGCAACTCCACTGTGCTGTACAGTAGAAGCCATTTTAAGGCACAACAGGCTGTATCTTAACAGAACTTGAATCCAAAATGCACACTATCACTGTCAAAAGTAGTGTGATTTGACACTATAACTATAATTCATTCCTTTTCATTTCAGTGGCCCAGGCATTCCAATGTTATGCTGGAACAAACACACACTGACACACACTTACCTCCACAGTATTTTTTTTCCAGAGAGTAAGTCATCTGTGTACCAGGTTTGGTTGAAATTGCTCAAGGCGTTCCAGAGTTATGCTGGAACATACTCTTTAGCCAGGTTCTTCCTACGTAAACCAAGATTTTTATGCAGCCCTAGTTCAGTGAAATCTCAATCCACTAGTTTCTAGGCTTTTTTTCAGGCAGCCAGCAAGCACTCTGCTGCCCATTGGGAGACTAAGGAGACTAAGATAGATCTATTTCGGACTTATTAGTCCTCATCAGTTAGCCACACCCTCATCCCATGTATCCTCCCTGTAAAGGTACAGTATTTGTTTTCTTTTCGTATAAAGGCGTACGAAAAGAAAAGATATATATATAGATATATAGATACACACACACACTGTATAAGATACCCCCCCCCCCATTTTCCTCCCCAAAAACTAAGCTGCATCTTATACTCTGGTGCGTCTTATACTCTGAAAAATACAGTAATTGTAATAATAATGTAATAATAATAATTCTCTTATTCAGATTACAAAAAGCAGTTGAACCACAGTACTAAAGTTTCCCGCGTATGCTTAAATGAAAGACAGTTTTAAATATAAGGCAAGGTTGTATTTTTTTTTATCCTAGCTTCCCTATCTATTCCTGATTCCCTTTAATAATAACTTTTGTAGGTGCAACAAACATATATGCATGTTCATATATGTGTCTGAGTATATGCACAGAAACTACAACTCAAAAAAGGGTAAAAGAAAGACAAATAATTGAATTAACAGCTAATTAAAATAATTTCCATAAAATAAGATACTCCGGCTTATACACTGGTGAACCAGCCACACATTCCCTGCTTCCCCCAAAATAAGACATCCCCTGATAATAAGCCCTCCCGAGCTCCGTTTTCCTTGGCAGAAGGTTGCAGGAGGCCATTGCAGCCAAAAACGGTGCTCGGGAGCCCGTTTTCACTGCCAGAGGCACCGTGGACTGATCCTTTGCTGTTTCCAGGGCAGACCCATGGACCAGATCTAAGCACCCCGCAGGCCGGATCCAGCCTCCAGGTCTTGAGTTTGACACTCCTGCTGTAGTGTCTCGATATGTGCCTTGCGATAGAAGGTTATATCTGTATATCTGAATATCTGTAGTGAGGCTCATTTTGGGCTCATATAGGAGGACACATTCTGGACCTGGTTTTTATCTCTGGTCAGTGGTTGAATGGTCTTGATAATAGGGGATATAGTCATTGAACCCCTGTCATGGTCAGACCATTCTCTCCTTAGACTTGACCTTCTGTCCGCCACACCCTGCCGCAGGGAGGCGGAGCCGACTAGGTGGTTCCGCCCCAGGCGCCTGATGGATCCTGATAGGTTCCAAATGGAGCTTGGGCCATTTCCTGAGACTCTGGCTCACGACTCGACGGAAGACCTGGTGGCCGCCTGGGATAGGGCGGCCGCTGGTGCTTTAGATCGGGTCGTGCCTTTGCGGCCTCTGACCCGGCGCCGAATTGGCCCAGCTCCTTGGTTCTCCGAGGAGCTGAGGGAGATGAAGTGCCGGAAAAGACGCCTAGAGAGTAGTTGGAGGGCTAGTCGTTCTGGATCTGACTGAACACTAGTGAGGTCTTATATCAAGACCTACTTAGTGGCGATAAAAGCGGCGAAGTGTAATTACTTCTCCGCTCTTATCGCGTCGGCAGATAATCGCCCAGCCGCCTTGTTTAGGGTGACCCTTTCCCTTCTCCATCTGGGAGCGCGGGAAGACCCCTTGCAAGGGCGTGCTGAGGATTTTGCATGTTATCTGCACGATAAAATCGCTCAGATTCGGGATGGCTTGGACTCTGACTGGGTGGGTTCAGGCGATGTGTCTGAGGCGGGTCTTGAGAATGTCATCTGGGAGGAGTTCGATTCTGTGACTCCCGAGGACGTGGACAGGATGCTGGGGAGATTGAACGCAACCACATGTTTATTGGACCCGTGTCCCTCCTGGTTGGTGGTGGCTACCCGGGAGGTTACACGAGGCTGGCTCCAGAGGATTATTAACGCTTCTCTGAGCGAGGGTGTCTTGCCTCCCACCTTGAAAGAGGCGGTGGTGAGGCCCCTCCTCAAGAAGCCTTCTCTGGATCCGGCTGTTTTGGCAAACTACCGTCCTGTCTCCAACCTTCGCTTTGTGGCGAAGGTTGTTGAGAGTGTGGTTGCGCGACAGCTCCCACAGTACCTGGATGAAGCTGTCCCGGTGCCTGGAGGCCGTGCGGGTCTGGATGGGGAGGAACAGGCTTCGACTCAACCCTTCCAAGACCGAGTGGCTGTGGATGCCGGCGTCCCGATATAGCCAGCTGGTGCCAACTCTGGCTATTGGGGGCGAGTCAGTGGCCCCCACGGAGAGGGCTCGCAACTTGGGCGTCCTCCTGGATGCACGGCTGTCTTTAGAAGAACATCTGACGGCCGTGGCCAGGGGGGCTTTTTATCAGGTTCGCCTGATACGCCAGTTGCGTCCCTTTCTGGATCGGGACTCCCTATGCACGGTCACTCACGCCCTCATCACCTCTCGCCTGGACTACTGCAATGCAATGCTCTCTACATGGGGCTCCCCTTGAGGAGCACTCGGAAGCTCCAGCTGGTCCAGAATGCGGCCGCGTGGGTGATTACGGGAGCGACTTGGCGCTCCCATGTGACACCTTGCCTGCGCGAGCTGCACTGGCTCCCGGTGGTCTTCCGGGTGCGCTTCAAGGTATTGGTTCTCACCTTTAAAGCGCTCCATGGCTTAGGGCCCGGCTATTTGCGAGACCACCTTCTGCCACCGATAACCTCCCACCGGCCAATTCGGTCCCACAGAGAGGGCCTCCTCAGGGTGCCGTCGGTCAAGCAATGCCGACTGACGACGCCCAGGGGGAGGGCCTTCTCTGTGGGGGCACCCGCCCTCTGGAACGAGCTACCCCCAGGAATACGACTAATCCCGGACCTCTGGACCTTCCGTCGAGCTTTGAAGACCTTCCTATTCCAGCAAGCTGGCCTGGCTTAAAAATTTTAAAGGGTTTTTAAGGGTAATGGGTTTTAATACTTCGGGAAGCCAATTGGATTTAATTCTGTTTTAAATTATTTTAATTTTTGTATTGCATGTATTTTAATTTGGCTGTGCACCGCCCTGAGTCCTTCGGGAGAAGGGCGGTATATAAATTTAATAAATAATAATAATAAATAATAATGTGGTCACAAGTCAAGGACTACTTGTAGTAACTAGTAGGTATACTCCATGTTCTTCGGAGTATAAAACACACTTTTTCCCCCCTAAAAGAGTTTGAAAATTTGGGTGCGTCTTATACTCCAAATGTAGCTTTTTTCAAGCTTTTTTGCAGCCCTAACGAGGCGCTAGTGAGTGAAGCGATCTTCCGCGCTTTGCCTGCTTTTCTCATTGCTGCTCCCTCCGACGATTAGCTGTGCTTTAGAAGCTGTTTTAGGGGATAAAAAGTGTGCATGCTCAAAACCAGCAAACTAATGACCAGCTAGCCAGATGAATACCTAGTAGGCAGATTTCCCCCCCTCCCGCCCCCATTTTCCTCCCCCAAAACTAAGGTACATCTTATACTCCAAAAAATATGGTAGTAGTTCATGTGAATAATAACTGCTGGATATGGGAAGGATGCTCCAAAGTGTTTCCAAGGAAAGTATCTGCACGATTAATGGAAACACACTGGTAATGTTTAATATGCTCTCTTCCAGGCTCTTTATGGAAATTTTGAATGAATGTTCAGATGTTGATGAGATCAAGTTCCAGGAGGACGGTTCCTGGTGCCCTATGAGGCCCAAGAAGGAGCCTTTGAAAGTTGTTAGCCCACAGTGCCCCAAAATGGAAAGTAAGTAATTTGTAGTGATTTGTTTTTTCTGTTGGGCTGGGAAGTTATCCCTGCTGATCTGGGTTGAACTTGGTATTCCTCCAGTTTTTTTGAAGGACAGAAACCTTAACACACCCTTCCTGGAGCACAACAAGGTTAACAGATGTGGAAGGGAATGCCCCAATTGGGCCTTTAGCTTTGAAATGGGCTGCTTTCAGTTTATTTATTTTTATTGTATTTAGTTATTTGTATCCTGTCTTTACAAACATCCCAAGGTGAACATATCTAACACATCTTCCTCCTGTTTTCTCCACAACAACCCTGTGAAATGGGTTGGACTGAGGGATTGGTCCAAGGTCACCCAACTAGCTTTCATGGTTAAGGCAGGACTAGAACTTTCAGTCTCCTAGTGATTGGCCCAAAGTCTCCCAGTTGGCTTTCATGGCTAATATGGAACTAGAATTCACATTCTCCTACTGATTGGTCAAAGACACCCAGTTGGCTTTCATGTCTAAGGTGGGACTAGAACTTACAATCTCCTGCTTTCTAGTCTGGCACCTTAACTACTAGACCAAGCTGGCTGCTATTTTCACTCTTTTTACTGACATCTGTCCTAGAGTGCACAATCACTCCCAAGGACTCTCCTTTCACTATCTTTTTTATTAATTAAAGAAAGCAAAAGCAAAAACAAAAACCAAGGAACAGGGAAAATACATCTATACAAAATAAACTTTGCACTATAGCAAAAATTGAAATAACACTATGATGATGAAAACTTATTTTCTGGATGACTACAGAATTGTAAGGCTTTAATATAAACGGTGTCCCATGATGAAACTGGGTATGATTAATTTTGGTGAGCAAAAGTTTGACCAAGTAAAAACAATCACAATTTTTGCACCTCAAGAAGAAACCTTTGCCAGTACTGTGGGGTCCTTGATGCTCTCCGAGCTTGGTTTTTATTCTTGCAGACATTTCATTACCCAGCTAGGTAACATTATCAGTATTAGAAGGGAATGGGGTTTGCTCTCTGATTATATACTAGTCAGTGGCTTGTACTGCTAGTGCTGGTGGGTCCTCATTTGAGCGAACTCGGAAGGACGGAAGGCTGAGTCAACCCAGTTGAATTACAACTGCTGTCTCTCCCCCCCTGCCCCCTCCCCTTTAGTCCTGCACTCTCCAGGTTCTGCCATGATCAGTAAGCAGGGCTCAACCCCTGCTGGCGAGGTCAACAAGAAAAAGGTGGACGTCATCGATCTCACCGTCGAAAGTTCTTCTGATGAAGAGGAGGATGCCCCACCCAAACGGAAATGCATATACATGTCTGACACACAAGCAAGTCCCACAAAAGGGTTGGTTCATTTTCCTCTTTGTAGGGGCCGCCCTCAGCATTGGATGCTTTGGGTTGGATCATAGGTGGATAGTTGAATCAAATTACTTTTTTTTTTTTTCATTTTCTAAATTTTTAGTTTAGAAACCAAGCTTAGCCAGACAAGGGTCTAAGAGGCCCTCATCACAACTTGGTAGATCAGTTTGGATGAAGCTTCCTAATTTACCAGTAGAAGAAAATACAGGTGGTCCTCGATTTAAGACCACAAATGAGCCCAACATTTTCATTGCTAAGTGAGACATTTGTTCAGTGAATTTTGCCCCACTTTACGACTTTTCTTGGCACAGTTGTTAAGTGAATCAGTGCAGTGGTTAAGTTAGCCACTCTGTTGTTAAGTGAATGTGGCTCCCGCATTAACGTTGCCTGTCAGAAAGGCGCAAAAGGTGATCGTGTGTCCCCAGGAAACTGCGACTGTCATAAATATGAGTCAGTTGCCAAGTGTCTTAATTTTGATCATGTGACCATGGAGATGCTGCAACAGTCATAAGTGTGAAAAACGATCATATGTCACTTTTTTTCTGTGCCGTAACTTCAGACAGTCACTAAACAAACTTCTGTAAATCGAGAACTACCTGTGTTTGTAGCTCGGGGTTGAACTGCAAACTCCTTGGTGCATTCTGAGCCTTGTTGTTTCCTTGCAGATGTTTCATTACCCGAACTTGAGTAACATCATCTGTGAATCCTTATCATCCCTGATGATGCCACCTACTTTTTTTTTTTTAATTTGATTTATATGCCACCCTTCTCCGGAGACTCAGGGCGGCTTACAATGTGCTAAGCAATAGCCTTCATCCTTTTGTATATTTATACAAAGCCAGCTTATTGCCCCCACAAACTGGGTCCTCATTTTACCTACCTTAGAAAGGATGGAAGGCTGAGTCAACCTTGAGCCTATTCCATTCCACTCCATGTTTTCTATTCTATTCTATTCTATTCTATTCTATTCTATTCTATTCTATTCTATTCTATTCTATTCTATTCTATTCTATTCTTATTTCATTGCATATTCTTTTCTATTCTATTCTAATCCATATTCTATTCTTATTTCCTTTGCATATTCTATTCTACTCTACTCTACTCTATTCCATATCCTATTCTCATTCCATTGCATATTCTATTCTATTCTTTTTTTTTTTTTTAAATTTGAATTATATGCCGCCCTTCTCCGGAGACTCAGGGCGGCTTACAATGTGCTAAGCAATAGCCTTCATACTTTTGTATATTTATACAAAGTCAGCTTATTGCCCCCACAAACTGGGTCCTCATTTTACCTACCTTAGAAAGGATGGAAGGCTGAGTCAACCTTGAGCCTGGCGAGATTCGAACTTACAGTAATTGCAGACAGCTGGTGTTAATCACAATGCTTTTAGTCTGCTGAGCCACCAGGCCCTTTTTTACCCATTACTTGGGTAATGAAATGTCTGCAAGAAAACAAGCAAGTTCAGAGAGCACCAAAGACCCCACAACTTCTTAAGTTTTATAGCAGGGTCTTAATGCCTGCTATATTCTGAGACACTTTATTTAGTTTATGTGTGTGTGTATGTGTGTGTGGGAATGTGTATAGGTCTGGCCCAGTGACTGAAGATAGCAATTGCTCTCACACCTTCTAAAGAAGGGGTGTCAAACTCAATTTCATTGAGCGCTGCATCAGGGTTTTGTTTGACCTTGGGGGGCCGGGTGGACATGGCTGGGGTGGGCACGGCCAGCTTGACGTCCCTTGTGTCAGGGGCACCTGTGGTGGCCTGGGCGTGGCTGGGGGGATCCATTGTCTCCAGCGGAGAAAGGCAAGACCAGGGAGAGAGGCAAATCCTTGTCCTCCAGAGGAGTCTTTCCATCCCTCTCAGGCCACACGGAGGACCCCTGGACATTGGCACATGCCATCCAGAGCCCTTTCCTGTTCCTTCTTGGATGCTCAAATGCAAAAGGAAAAACATTGCTCGATGCCTCCTTGTCTTGTGATCAAATGCCAGTTTTGATAGTAGTTTGTTTTGCTAGTGCTCTGCCAGCGAAAACGGAGCTCAGGAGGGGTGCGGGCATTTCTCCCGAGCTCTGTTTTCAGCTGCGACAGCCTCCTACAGTACTCTGCCAGTAGAAACGGCCACCACCAGGTTGTAGATCATCACTCAATCGGCCTGGGCCAGGCCGAGGCACTGCGGGATGGTCTTGTGGTTCGCCAGCAGCCTGCAGAACTGGCAGCGGAGTCGGACAGCGATGAGGCTGAGGAAGAACAGGGGCCAGTCCTGGAGGCTGGGGAAGGCCTGGATGAGGGCTCTGCATCAGAGGCAGAGAGGGGGCCAGGGCCATCTGGGAGTGATGTGCGGATTCCGAAGCCTCCAGAGGCTGACAGTAGAGAGGCAGAGGAACAGGAGTAGCCTGTTCCTAGTGCACGTATGAGAAGAGCTGCCAGAAGGCAAGAGCAGCTAAAGCAAAGAGGACAACTTGGAAGTAGGGCCAAGAGATGATTGGCCCCTCCCATAAGGCTTAAAAGACCAGCAACGTCTCTTCGGCTCTTTGTCGGAAAACAACCTTGATAGTCTTGCTGCACTTATCTCTTGTCGGTGTCTTCTGCTTTTGAACTTTGCCAAGAGAAGCCTTTGGCAGTTTGCCTAATTATACAACTGTTGGTGATTAGGCTGAAGAATTTGTGTTATGAAGAGTTTGTTTTAATTTAGTTTGGACTACGCTGAGAATGAGTTAATTCTCAGCTGTTCTAATAAAGTCTGTTTGTTTTAGAACCGTTTGCGTCGATTACTACCTACTTGGGCCTGGGTCACAACAGGCCTTTGGCTGTTTCCAGAGCGGTGGCACGGGCCAGATCTAAGCACTCCGCAGACCGGAGTTTGACACCCCTGTTCTAAAGGGTGACCTGGCTGAACTTGTACAAACAGGACGCTGTTAGCTTTCCATCCTCAGAGCTCTTCTTACATTGCCTGACTTTTTGTGAGCCCTTCTGCCTTTCACAAGGATGCCCTTGTGCTCTGCTTTACCCCACACCTGCATTTCTTTCCATAGCTCAGCAGTGGTTTTACTTTAAAATTAGCCGTTCTTAAGAAATCCTCCTGGCTCTGAGATGTTAGAAGATCCTGTGGCATTGGTTTTCCAGGAAACAGGGTTGGTTTCATGGTTTTTATTACTCATAAAGGAGAATATTTGTAGCTCAGGATTGAAATGAGAAATCCTTGGTGCTCTCTGAGCTTGGTTGTTTCCTTGCAGATGTTTCATTACGCAAAGTAACATTATCAGTGCTAGTCATTATTTATTAGTCATTTAGTAAAGGCATCATTTTTTAATTATAGCGTTGCATTTTTAAAATATATTGAGAGTTAATTATGGCATTAATACCATAATTATTAATTATTTTAATTATGGCAGTATATAAGAATGATTAATAAAATCATGACTGGGGACTCTCCTGTTTAACAGATACAAATTCAAACGTGACAAATCTATACTTCTTCCAGTGACCTACATAAGTGCTTTTGTGTGATATTGTACAGGTCCGTCAGTCCTGGTGTGCCTGACGGCCCGGGGCTGAAACCAAAATGGATGCTTGCGTGCATGCACACTGAGTGTGTCATGCCCTTGTCGGAATCTGAATCCGAAGGGGAAGATGAACAGCTGACAGAGAGCGAGAGAGTGGCTCCGTTGGCTATGGAAGAAACTGGGGAAGGGCAAAGTCAGGCTGGGCAGAGCAGGGGAGAGGTAGAACAAGGAAGAGGGGGTTCAGATGAAGACCAAGGCCCACCCCCCTCCTCATCCTAGGCAGCGCAGGGAGGAACAGAGAAGAGGGCAACGTAGGTTGCGTGGTTTACGAGGGAGGAAAGGGCCCCGATTCCCTTTACAAGGCACACCTGCTGATGGAGTTTAAAAGGAGAGGCAAATGGGAGGAGTGGTTGTCGGGAACAAACGCTGAGTTCATCTTGTGTTTATCTGCGTTCCTGGCATCCTCCCAACTGGTTTGATTTACTGCCATGCTACTTCACTTCTGGAACTCCTTATCTTGCTGCCCAGCTGGATTCATTACCTTATCTTGCCTTGTTGGATTTATAGTTTTAAGTTTTCTGCTTAGGTTGTGGCCCGCCAGTGGCCTGCACTAATTGTTGCTGATCCCGACGAGGAGGAGGCCGGTGTGGTGCTGCACCAGCAGCCGGTGCAGCCGGTGCTCGAGTTGGACAGCGAGGAGG
This sequence comes from Arizona elegans, assembly GCA_022577455.1. NCBI lineage: Eukaryota > Metazoa > Chordata > Lepidosauria > Squamata > Colubridae > Arizona > Arizona elegans. Next base: position 2,594,246 of record JAKOOJ010000050.1, read on the forward strand.
CTGAAAAAGATGTAGTGCCAGAGGCGGGGATTCAGCCAGGGCCTTCAGAACCTCCAGAGGCTCCTTTAAGTAAGAGGATGAAGAGGAGGAGCCTCTTCTCAATGCACGGGCATGCAGAGCTGCCAAAAGGCAGGAGTGGTTCCTCAGGAGGAGGTCTCCTCGAGAGTAAAGCTTGGGGCTAATTGGCCACTCCCTTAGCCTATTTAAGAAAGAACGCTGCTTGCAACAAGCTGCAGGAAACAACTTTAGTTCGCTAATCATTGCGTTGGGATGTCTCTGCAACCTTGCTTCTGGGCTTTCTGCCAACTCCAATAAGACTCTGACTATCTTATCTGTGGAATTCTGGCAGGCTGTTAAGAACGCTTATTAACAGCCGGCATTTGCTAAAACTGTGTTATTTGAGTAAACTAAGTTTTGTTCAGAGTTTGTGTGTGCTGTGTTCTTTGGGATCCGTAGCTTGGGCAGAACAGCTTACAATGTTTGGGACTGAAGTATTGTCAGCCAAAGACTATTACAGGTTGGTGGAAGAGCTCTCTCCAGGCCGGAGAGTTGAAAGGGACGTTGGGGGGCACAACAGTTGGTGATAATAAAGGGACTTGTATTGGTTCTCTGGCTGTGTTGCCTTTGTGTCATGCCCCGGGTCATCACGGAGTGTGGCTGACGATGGAACTCTGCTGGCCTCCCTGCTCAGTGTCTACTGCCTCGACTTAGGGAAGAATAGAGGGTGGGGCGAGCGCGTGGGTGGCTGGGTGGGGCTAGGGAACAGTTTAAAACGGTGGAACAGTTACTGGACGTTTAGTGCTGACTTTGAATTTCCTGTTGATGGATGTCAGTTCGTGCCGGTGTTTGTGAGGGAGATAAAAAAATATTCAGAACTGTGTTTTGGGGTTTTTTTTCCCCCTCAAGTTTACATCGGAACCTGACATAGTCCTCAACTTACAACCACAATTGAGGTCAAAAGTTCTCTTGCTAAGCGAGACATTTCTTAAATGAGTTTTGCTCCAGTTCATTACCTTACTTGCCACAGTTGTTAAGTGAATCACTGCCGTTGTTAAGTTACTAACACGGTGGTTATGTGAATCTGGCTTCCCCATTGACTTTGCTTGTCAGAAGGTCGTCAAAGGGGATCAATATGGGTCAATTGCCAATTTTGATCATGTGACCCTGGGGATGCTGCAAAGGTTATTACCGTATTTTTCAGAGTATAAGATGCACCTTAGTTTTTGGGGAGGAAAATAACAAAAAAGCTGATTGGTGGGTGGATCAGCCTCACGAATACCCCCAATCAGCTGTTCCCAGAGGTGAATTTTAGCAACAGGTTCCTTGGTTGTGAGCTCTGTGCCTTGCTTTTTTTTCTTTTTTTTTTCTTTTTTTCTGCCTTTGAAACTAAACTTTTTCCTCCCTCTGAAAGCCTCCGAAACAGAGCTTCAGAAAAAAAGCCTCTGAAGCTCTGTTTGGGGGCTTCTTTTCTGAAGCTTCGTTTCTGATGCTTTTTTTCAGCCTCTGAAACCTCCGTTTGAGAAGCTGGGTGGGGCTACATTCAGAGTATAAGACGCATCCAGATTTTTCATCCTCTTTTTTGGGGAAAAAGGTGTGTCTTATACTCCGAAAAATATGGTAAGTGTAAAAAAATGGTCATAAGTCATTTTTATCAGCACTGTTGTGTCTTTGAAAGGTCACTAAATAAACTCTTGTAAGCCAAGGATTCTAGTGAATTTACGGACAACAGGTCCGTAAATTGCATGGTTCATTAGATCTCTTTCTGGTAACTCCTGGTTTATTTTAACGTTTCGCCTGCTTTTTTCTCCAACCAGCGTCCTTGTGTATCAGCCGGCAGCCGTACGAGTGCCAGGAGTCAGCACGGTGGATTCTACGGCCATCGCCCCATCATTAACAGACTACTCTGTGCCCTTCCACCATCCACCAATATCGAGCATTTCGTCTGACTTGCCTGGTAAGTGCATTTTTAGTTGTTGTTGTTTTTTAACTAATTGAGATTGTGGCTGGAATGACTAACAGTTGGAAGAGACCTTGGACCTTGACTGGGTGGGCGTGGCCAACTTGATGTCACTCACGTCGAGAGGCACCTTGCCGCCTCTACTCTCCCCTCCCCTCCCAGCCACTCCTCCCTGTCTGCCCTAAGGAGCCGTTTAAGCAGTTGCTGGAGCTAAGCTGTCATCATGAGAAAGAGTTAGCAAAACAGCTCCGGTTCAAATTGGATCTCGCCGAGAAGGAGGCTCAGCAGAAGCACCTCATTGAGGACTAGGAGCATAAGCTTTCCAAACAGAGGGAAGACCTGCATGAGTGCAAGGCCAAGTATTGGCACCTGGAGGCTCAGCCGGACTGAGATGGTCAGCCAGTTCCAGGCCATGATGCAGTTCCACTGGAACAAGGCCCTCTGGCTCTTCCTTACCAGCGACGCTTCCCTCCATCTTTCACCCAAAGCCCCACACCGGTAGGCTGAAGCAGACACCAAGTCAGAATTTCTGTCCCCCTCTGACCCACACAAAAAAGACCCCGAAGGTGGGGACTCTCTGCAACAACATAAATGTTCATTGCACGTATCTGCTCCCAGGGCCTGTAGTTTGAGTTGATATTGCACTGAACCCCTGTTTCCATCCCCTGATTCAGTGCAATATAAAAAATGCAAATAATTTTTCTGCGGACCACCAAAATTTTCTTGCGGACCACCCGTGGTCCATGGAACACCAATTGGTGACCGCTGTTCTAGTCCAACCTCCCCCCCCCCCAGCTCAAGCACGCGACCCTATAAAAGTAAGATGTCGACCAAAACATCTTTCTTCTCCCCCTTTGTTGAACGTATATCAAGCAGAGATTTTCTTCCAGGTTTGATGAAATTCTGTCCAACTAATTTCCTTGCTGATTTCCACAGTCCAGAATACAAACGCTGATTTGGTATTTGAGTCTAATGGAGAATTTTCCCCTAGCCTGCTTTGACTCCCTTTAGCATGCTAAATAAGAGACTTCTTCCATTCCCAAGCTCTTTGCCGAGATGTATTGGCCATTTATTATTACACCTACAGGAAGTCCTTGATTTATGACCGTTTGTTTAGTGATCGTTCAAAGTTAACAATGGCACTGAAGAATGTGACATAGCCCTTTTTCACAGTTACGACCTTTGCAGCATCCCCATGAACATGGGATAAATACTGGTTTGTATTTATGACGGTTGCAGTGTCCCCGGGGTCACATCAGAGATGGGTTTCAGCAGGTTCTGACCAGTTCTGGAGAACTGGTAGCGGAAATTTTGAGTAGTTCGGAGAACCGGTAGTAAAAATTCTGACTGGCCCCGCCCCCATCTATTCTCTGCCTCCCGAGTCCCAGCTGATCAGGAGGGAATGGGGATTTTGCAGTATCCTTCCCCTGCCACGCCCACCAAGCCATGCCCACAGAACAAGTAGTAAAAAATTTTGAAACCCACCCTGGGTCACATGATCCCCTTTTGGAACCTTCTGACAATGTCCGTGGGTGTGAGAGTTTAAAAAAACAAACCTCTTGGAGAAAAATGAGGAGACCATGAACAAGTAAAAAGCAGATTTATTATAGAGAAATATATCATAAGCTTTTGCAAAAGGATTCTCCCAAGAAAGAGAGAGAACATCTTACACGTCTGAATACATCGTTTAAATACATTTTTGAACAATCAGCAAAACAATTATATGACACTCCCGCGCCCCCCCCGCCCCCAAACTTATCATTGTTTATCGGATGTTACATAGGTTTTTGGCTATTCTGCAACATTTTCTCGAGTCAGAAATCCCCTATGGAAATTATTATTTATTATTATTATTATTTATTAAATTTTTATACTGCCCCCTCTCCCGAAGGACTCGGGGCGGTGAACAGCCAGAATTAAAAACACAATACAAATATTAAAATACATTAAAACAAAATTAAATTATCTTAGGCTTCTCAAATTTAAAACCCCTTACCCATAAAATTCACCCAATTAAAAATTTTTAACCCAGCCCGGCTTGCTGAAATAAAAAAGTCTTCAGGGCCCGGCGGAAGGTCCGGAGGTCCGGGATTAGTCGTATCCCTGGGGGTAGCTCATTCCAGAGGGCGGGTGCCCCCACAGAGAAGGCTCTTCCCCGGGGGGTCGCCAGCCGACACTGCCTGACAGACGGCACCCTGAGGAGACCCTCTCTGTGGGAGCGTGTTGGCCGGTGGGAGGTTATCGGAGGCAGAAGGTGGTCTCGTAAATAACCGGGTCCTAAGCCATGGAGCGCTTTGAAGATGAGAACCAATACCTTGAAGCGCACCTGGAAGACCACCGGAAGCCAATGCAGCTTGCGCAGGAGAGGTGTCACGTGGGAGCGCCATGTCGCCCCCATAAGTTACCCGCGCGGCCGCATTCTGCACCAGTTGGAGCCTCCGAGTGCTCCTCAAGGGGAGCCCCATGTAGAGAGCGTTGCAGTAGTCGAGGCGGGAAGTAACGAGGGCATCTGGGATGAGTTCGACCCTGTGACTCCTGAGGACGTGGACAGGATCCTGGGGAGGCTAAACGCAACCACATGTTTATTGGACCCGTGCCCCTCCTGGCTGGTACTGGCCACCCGGGAGGTAACACGAGGCTGGCTCCAGAGGATCATAAATGCTTCTTTGAGAGAGGGTTTCTTGCCTCCCGCCTTGAAAGAGGCGGTGGTGAGGCCCCTCCTCAAGGAGCCTTCTCTGGACCCGGCCGTTTTGGCAAACTATTGTCCGGTCTCCAACCTTCGCTTTGTTGCGAAGGTTGTGGAGAGTGTGGTTGCGCAACAGCTCCCACAGTTCCTGGATGAAACCGTCTATCTAGATCCATGCCAGTCCGGCTTCAGGCCTGGGTACAGCACGGAGACAGCATTGGTCGCATTGGTGGATGATCTCTGGAGGGCTCGGGACAGGGGTTGCTCCTCTGTTCTGGTCCTATTAGACCTCTCAGCGGCTTTTGATACCATCGACCATGGTATCATGCTGCGCCGGCTGGAGGGACTGGGGGTGGGAGGCACCGTGCTGCGGTGGTTCTCCTCCTATCTCTCTGACCGGTCGCAGTCTGTGTTGGCAGGGGGGCAGAGGTCGACCTCGAGGCATCTTGCTTGCGGGGTGCCACAAGGGTCGGTCCTCTCGCCACTCCTGTTCAACATTTATGTGAAGCCGCTGGGTGAGATCATCCGTGGTTTTGGGGTGCAATGCCATCTATACGCTGATGACACTCAGCTGTACATTTCCACCCCAGACCACCCCAATGATGCCCTCGAAGTGATGTCCCAGTGTCTGGAGGCCGTGTGGGTCTGGATGGGGAGGAACAGGCTTCGGCTCAACCCTTCCAAGACCGAGTGGCTGTGGATGCCGGCGTCCCGGTATAGCCAGCTGGTGCCATCGCTGGCTATTGGGGGCGAGTCACTGACCCCCACAGAGGGGGCTCGCAACTTGGGCGTCCTCCTGGACACACGGCTGTCTTTAGAAGAGCATATGATGGCCGTGGCCAGGGGGGCTTTTTATCAGGTTCGCCTGATACGCCAGTTGCGCCCCTTTCTGGATCGGGACTCCTTGTGCATAGTCACTCATGCCTTGGTTACGTCACGCCTGGACTACTGTAACGCTCTCTACATGGGGCTCCCCCTGAGGAGCACCCAGAGGCTCCAGCTGGTGCAGAATGCGGCTGCGCGGGTGATTATGGGAGCGACGTGGCGCTCCCATGTAACACCTCTCCTGCGCGAGCTGCATTGGCTCCCGGTGGTCTTCCGGGTGCGCTTTAAGGTGTTGGTTCTCATCTTTAAAGCGCTCCATGGCTTAGGGCCAGGGTATTTGCGAGACAGCCTGCTGCTACCGATAACCTCCCACCGGCCAATACGCTCTCACAGAGAGGGCCTCCTCGGGGTGCCGTCGGTCAGGCAATGTCAGCTGGCGGCCCCCAGGGGGCGAGCCTTCTCTGTGGGGGCACCCGCCCTGTGGAATGAGCTGCCTCCCGGAATACGATTGATCCCGGACCTCCGGACCTTCCGTAAAGCCCTGAAGACGTTTTTATTTCATCAAGCCGGCCTAGCCTAAATGGTTTTTAACTGGGATTTTAAATTTTACGGATTTGGGGTTTTAAATTGGGTAGCCAATTATTTAATTTTTTAAATTATCTTAACTTTTGTATTTGTATGTTTTTTAATTTTGGCTGTTCACCGCCCTGAGTCCCTGCTGGGAGAAGGGCGGTATACAAATTAAATTAATAAAATAAATAAATAAATAAATAAATGAGTGACCGTGCATAGGGAGTCCCGATCCAGAAAGGGGCACAACTGGCGTATCAGGCGAACCTGATAGAAAGCCCCCCTGGCCACGGCCGTCATATGCTCTTCTAAAGACAGCCGTGCATCCAGGAGGACACCCAAGTTACGCGCCCTCTCCGTGGGGGACAATGTCTCGCCCCCAATAGTCAGCGATGGCACCAGCTGACTATATCGGGACGCCGGCAGCCACAGCCACTCAGTCTTGGAGAGATTGAGTCGGAGCCTGTTCCTCCCCATCCAGACCCGCACGGCCTCCAGGCACCGGGACATCACTTCAAGGGCATCGTTGGGGTGGTCTGGGGTGGAGATGTACAGCTGGGTGTCATCAGCGTACAGATGGCACTGCACCCCAAAACCACGGATGATCTCGCCCAGCGTCTTCACATAAATGTTGAACAGGAGAGGCGAGAGGACCGACCCTTGTGGCACCCCACAAACCAAGTGCCTTGAGGTTGACCTCTGCCCTCCAGCCAACACAGACTGCGACCGGTCGGAGAGATAGGAGGAGAACCACCGTAAAACAGTGCCTCCCACTCCCAACCCCTCCAACCGGCGCAGCATGATACCATGGTCGATGGTATCAAAAGCCACTGAGAGGTCTAATAGGACCAGAACAGAGGAGCAACCTCTGTCCCGAGCCCTCCAGAGATCATCAACCAACATGACCAATGCTGTTTCCGTGCTGTACCCGGGCCTGAAGCCGGACTGGAACGGATCTAGATAGACGGTTTCATCCAGGTACTGCAGGAGCTGTCGCGCAACCACACTCTCAACAACCTTCGCCAAGAAGCGAAGGTTGGAAACTGGACGATAGTTTGCTAAAACAGCTGGGTCCAGAGAGGGCTTCTTGAGGAGGGGCCTCACCACCGCCTCTTTCAAGGCGAGAGGCAAGAACCTCTCACTCAAAGAAGCATTTATAATCCTCTGGAGCCAGCCTCGTGTAACCTCCCGGGTAGCCAGCACCAACCAGGAGGGACACGGGTCCAATAAACATGTGGTTGCGTTCAACCTCCCCAGCATCCTGTCCACGTCCTCGGGAGTCACAGGGTCAAACTCATCCCAGATAACCGTCTCAAGACAGACCTCGGACAACCCGCCTGTACCTACCCAGTCAGAGTCCAAGCCTTCCTGAATTTGAGCGACTTTATCGTGCAGATAATGCGCAAAATCCTCAGCACGACCTTGCAAGGGGTCTTCCCGCGCTCCCAGATGGAGAAGGGAGCGAGTCACCCTAAACAAGGCAGCTGGGCGATTTTCTGCCGACGCGATAAGAGCGGAAAAGTAATTACACTTCGCCGCCTTTATCGCCACTAAGTAGGTCTTGATATAAGACCTCACTAGTGTACGGTCAGATTCGGAGCGACTGGCCCTCCAACTACTCTCTAGGCGTCTTTTCCGGCATTTCATCCCCCTCAGCTCCTCGGAGAACCAAGGAGCTGGGCAGATTCGACGCCGGGTCAGGGGCCGCAAATCCCCTCAACACATGTCCCCTGTAACAATACAATTAATTGGAACATGACAGCTTCCTTCCTTCCTTCTATCCATCAAATTCACCTCGGTCAGCCTGACCTGACTTGGAATGTACTAACCCAAGTTTTATGGCTTTATTTTCCTCAGAAAAGGCGTCATACATAAGTCCCTATCTTAATGTTTTACACAGCTGGTTACCGTATTTTTCGGAGTATTAAGGTGCATCTTTTTCCTCCTTAAAAGGGGGTGAAAATTTAGGTGCATCTTATACACCGAATGTAGCCCCACGCACCCACTGTCCCCCACCATTTGGCCTCTGCCTCCCAGCAGTTACCTCCTTGCAAGCAAACAGCAAGAAGAAACAGCTACTTTCAGCTTCAGCACAGCCTAATTAGCACAAGTTGATTGGATGGGCCTGCCGACTCTCAGCTGTTTTGCGCAGGGCTCTGCTGCTTGCTTCAAAAGGTAAATTGCTGGAGCATTTTTTTTTTTCCCCTTGTGCTAATCAAGCTATGCTGAAAACGAAAATGAAAGTAAAGCATGCTGTTTGCTGCAAGGAGGCAAAATTGTTCAGAGGCAGAGGCAGATTTCTTTTTCTTCTTTTCCTCACCAAAAAAGGTAGGTGCGTCTTATACTCCAAAAAATACGTTATCTTAGAGTTAGCTTAGGTCACGAGAAGTGTAAATATGGAGTCACTAAGGCTATATTCTTTACAGGAATAATTCTGTTTCTCTCAATGGGGAAGACAGATTCACTCAACAACTATGTGACTAACAACTGCAGCAATTCACGTAACCACTGTGGCAAGAAAGGTCGTAAAATGGGGCAAAGCTCACTTAACAGCTACCTTGCTTAGCGGTGGAAATTTTGGGATCAATCGTGGTCGTAAATCGAGGAGACCTCTCGTTTAGCCAGTCCCAGGTCGCTCAATGGGTGTCATGATTCAGTGAGGTTTTGAATTTATTCTTCTCGTCCACTACAGGTAGTCCTCAACTTACGACCACAATTGAGCCCACAATTATTGTTGTTTGGTGACACATTTGTTAAGTGAGTTTTGCCCCATATTATGACCTTTCTTGTCCTAATTGTTAAGTTAGTAATCCGGTTAAGTAAATCTGGCTTCCCTATTGACTTGGTTTGTCAGAAATATGAAGCAGTTTTCAAGCGTCGGAATGTTGATGCTACAAGGTTGTAACTGTGAAAAACGCCCAGAAGTCACATTCTTCAGTGCCATTGTAACTTTGAACGGTCACTAAACGAACTGTTGTAAGTCGAGGACCACCTGTATTTCATCTACTGTGGTCCATGATCACACCATGTAATCTAATGCAGGCGTCTCCAACCTTGGCAACTTTAAGCCTGGAGGACTTCAATTCCCAGAATTCCCCAGCCAGCATTGCTGGCTGGGGAATTCTGGGAATTGAAGTCCTCCAGGCTTAAAGTTGCCAAGGTTGGAGACCCCTGATCTAATGTATCCTTTCATACAATGTATTTACGTCTTTTTCTCCCTAGGCTTGGATTTTCTCTCTTTAATCCCAGTCGATCCACAGGTAAGGCTCTTAACTGCTTCCGATCAGCTTTTTAACATTCACAGAAACCTGAATGAAGCCGGAATAATTTTGAAACTGAAAAAATGGAAGGCCTCTGAGAAGAGTTAAAAACTACTGTTGTAGTTGTGCAATTAAACAACACAGCTCCCGCAATTTCGTTATAATCCGGATGTGTTAATTTAAAACGTAGAATATCTCAGAGAAGGAGACAGGAGTAGAGGTTGGGGCAGCTGTTTTAATTTATTTGATTCCTTTATCTGCCCATCTCCATCAGCATCTCTGGGCAGCATCCCCATCTGAGAACAAAAACAAAACAATACAGAATAAATAAAATCTGGCCATTGAGTAGATTCCCAGTTTTCACCTTTTGATAGCATCAGTCATGGTATCCTTTTGGGTTGAGCGTGGGAGGTACTGTGATGGTTCTTCTGTCATGGCCGGTCCCGGTTAATATTGATGGAAGAGAAGAGGAGAAATCAAGCGATAAGGATGTCAGTGGCCCTTGCTGATGGTCTCTTCCCTCTTCTCTCGTATCTACACCAGAGGTGTCCAACCGTGGCCACTTTAAGACTTGTGGACTTCAAGCTAGCTGGAGAATTCTGGGAGTTGAAGTCCACAGGTCTGAAAATGGCCAAGGTTGAACATCTCCGATGTACAGAAAGCCACTAGGAGAGAATGTCCATTGCCACAGGGTGAATGATCCTCAGCTGCACAGATTAGAATTAGAATTCTTTATTGACCAAGTGTGATTAGACACACAAGGAATTTGTCTCCGGTTCATAAGCTCTCAGTGTACATAGATACGGCCCAAAGCATTGGGTCCCTCTTAATTGTTTCCCCCCACCCCCCAAAGACTTCCAATTTGTCGTAAACAGAATTGAAACCAACAGAAATGAATGGCATCCGCCATTCTTTATCCCACAGCAGACTTTTTTCAAAAAGAAATATATGACCGAACACTTTCTTGTAAATAGGAAAGCAAATGAAAATGGCACGGACATAATTATTGGAGCTTCAAACCTGACAGTTTGTATCCTAGCCGTTTTGGGACAATAACTGCAATTGGGCATTTTCTATTGCTCTGACTAAGACTTCGTTCTGGTGTTCTTGAACAAACTGCTTCGGTTGTCTGGATGCTTGATGAGTTCCTCCTCCTAATTGGGAATTTCAGCTCTTTCCATAAATTCCCTAAAATCCAGTGTCTTCTCCAGGGTGGATTTGATTGAAATCAACTTGATTTAAATCATAATTTTTAAAGAGCAACTGTCATCTCTGTCCCGCAGCGGCTCCTCCTCTGACCCGCTGTTGACTCACCGACCGTCCCGTTAACTTGAATGGGATGGCTGGTCATGTGGCAGTGAGACAACAAGGTGAGGGACGTGGCGGGCAGCAAGTGAGTGGATGCCCGCTAACAGGCACTGCCATGATGGATCTGAAATGACAGGCGCTCTTTAAATGACTTATTCTTTTTGGTAGTTAGAATTTTTAATATTATTTGCAAACAAAATGAAGGTTTTCTATTTAGCTTGCAGAGCTTAGATTCATTGTTTTTGTTTTATCTTTGTTTTTTTATTAAATTTATATACCGCCCTACTCCCAAAGGACTCAGGGCGGTGAACAGGCACAGAATAAAATACATAGATACAAAAGTTAGAAACATAATTAAAACTAGATTAAATAATTTAGCCTGAGAGAATTAAAAATCCCAATAATTTAAAAAAGATTAAAGTTTCGATTTAAAAGAATTTTAAAAAAGGGGAGAAAATTAGGCCAGGCTGGCTTGCTGGAATAGGAGGGTCTTAAGAGCACGGCGGAAAGTGCGCAGATCCGGGATCCTCCATATCTCCGGGGGGAGCTCGTTCTAGATAGTGGGTGCCCCCACAGAGAAGGCTCTCCCCTTGGGGGCCGCCAGTCGAAATTGTTTGGCTGACGGCACCCGGAGGAGCCCCTCTCTATGAGAGCATACCGGCTGGTGGGAGGCTGTTTGTGGTAGTAGGCGGTCCCGTAAACCCATTGAATGAGTTTACCAAAAATGTAAATATTGCAGAATATACACAGCCTCATGCTACATAACTAAGCTCCATTTCATGCTGAATAAACTAAAATATTAATGTATCTTAAATAGAAAACTATCTTTAGGTAGATTTTTATTCCAAAAACATTTTATTAAAATAAATATATTTTATATTTTATAAAATATTATATATATATATATATATTCAAAAATCCGATTTAAATCAAAAAATCTGGTTTGAAAAAAAAATCGGTCTTTAGGCTTAGATAGGCTTTGGTCTGTTTTTATGCACTTCTAGGTCTGTTCTCTGGCCATCTCGGGTTTTTACTGTGTTTGCATCAAGCTCTTGTTTTCATTTGCTAACTGGAATCAGGAATGCTTTATCTAAATTAGGGGGAAAGTGTCCATAATGAGCAGGGTGGATTTGATTTAAATCGAGTCGATTTAAATCATGATTTAAATCACTAGTAAAAAGACATGATTTAAATCAGCTCGATTTAAATCATAATTTTTAAAGAGCAACTGTCATCTCTGCAACATCTTTGACCCACTGTTGACTCACCGATAGTCCCAGTGTTGCAGAATATACAGCCTCGTGCTACATAACTAAGCTCCATTTCATGCTGAATAAACTAAATTATTTATGTACCTTAAATAGAAAACTATCTTACGATAGATTTTTACCCCAAAAGCTTTTTATTAAAATAAATTCAATAAAAATAAAAACAAATCTGATTTAAATAAAAAAATCCGATTTAAATCAAAAAAACCTGATTTTTTGGTTTTTTAAAAAAAATCATTGATTTTTATCCACCCTGATAATGAGACTCTTTAGGTTTATAGACACAGAAGCCTGTTAGCATGATAACAGTGTAGATGTGGAGTTTTAGGACGGCTTCTCTTGGACTCAATCAGGATACCTTTTGTCAATCCAGACCAGTGTCCCATAGGTGCTTTTCCAAAAGGCAGTTGGAGTTTCTTGGGTCATCCCATCCCCCGTCCCCGTCCCCCCGAAAACATTTCACTTCTCCTCCAAAAAGCTTCTTTAGTTCTTGGCTGAGAAGTGAAAAGTTTTCAAAGAAAAAAAACACCAAGAAAACCTTTTGGAAAAGTACCCTTGGGATAATAACCATGTCTTGGATGATTGAGAATCTCCATAGACCCATAAACTCGATTTCATTGAGGACTGAGTCAGGATTGTGTTTGACCTTGGGAGGCTGGCATGGGCATGGCAGGGTGGGCGTGGCCAGCTCGATATCATTCGTGTTGGGGGCGCCTTTGGTGGCCCGAGTGCTCTGCCAGCAAAAACGAGCTCCCGTTTTCAGCTGCGATGGCCTCCTGCAACCCTCTGCCAGTGAAAACGGCGCTCGGGAGGGGCCGCGTGCTCCGTTTTCGCTGGCAGAGGCACCGTGAGCCGGTCCTTCGCTGTTTCCAGGGCAGCCCTGCGGGCCTTGAGTCTGACACCCCTGCCATAGACAGTCCAGAGCAGTGTTTGTTAACTTTGGCAACTATAAGATGTGTGGATTTCCAGACTCCCAAAAGTCTGGGAGTCGAAGTTTAGTTTAGTTTAGTTTAGTTTAGTTTAGTTTAGTTTAGTTTAGTTTAGTTTAGTTTAGTTTAGTTTAGTTTAGTTTAGTTTAGTTTAGTTTAGTTTAGTTTAGTTGTATACCGCCCTACTCCTGAAGGACTCAGGGCGGTGAACAGCCAAACAATAAAATACATAGATACAAAAAATTTAAAAACCAGATAAAATCAAATTAAATCATTTTGGCCCAGACAGATTAAAACACCCCAATAATTTAAAAACAGATTAAAATTTACATATTTAAAAAAAGGGAAGAGATTAGGCCAAGCCCGCCTGATGGAATAAAAAGGTCTTCACAGCACGGCGGAAGGAGCGCAGATCCGGGATCCTCTGTATCTCCGGGGGGAGCTCATTCCAGATGGTAGGTGCCCCCACAGAGAAGGCTCTTCCCCTAGGGGCCGCCAGTCGACACTGTTTGGCTGACAGCACCCGGAGGAGCCCCTCTCTATGAGAGAGTACTGGCCAGTGGGAGGCTATTGGTGGTAGTAGGCGGTTCCGTAGATATCCAGGTCCTAAGCCATGGAGCGCTTTAAAGGTGGTAACCAAAACCTTGAAGCGCACCCGGGAGCCAGTGCAGCTCGCGCAGGAGAGGTGTTACATGGGAGCGCCATGTCGCTCCCATTACCACCTGCGCGACCGCACTCTGCGCCAGTTGGAGCCTCCGAGTGCACCTCAAGGGGAGCCCCCTGTGTAGAAGTCCACACATCGTATAGTTAAAAAACGCTCTCCCTTAGCAGAAGCTTGGTGCCATTGGCCCTCTGTGGCTCAGATGCGCATGCTGTTCTCCCCGCTTGCATCTAGTCTCTCTTCCTTACCTTCGTCATTGTTTGTTTCAAGCAGTACTGTGCTCCTATGTTTTTGGATAGTCTCGCCTCGACCTTGCCAGCAAACACCACCTCTGGCAACCTCCTCACCTCAGCCAGCCCCCTCGACAGCAGCAGCAGCAGCAGCAACACTCGCGTTAGTAGCTCTTCGGGCCGGAACGAGACGGCCGTGCTCACCAGCAGCAGCGGGAGCAACATTCCGGATATCATCTCCCTGGACTAAAAAAAAAAAAAAAAGCTGATGAAAAGCGGGACTGCCTTCTTTGCAGCTTGGAACTTTTATTTTTGAAATATTTATTGGGAGAAGACAAACAAACAAAAAGCTTTGGATTCCACAACTGTTTACCTGCAGGTTAACAGTGGAAGAAAACTGACTGGAACAATTTTTTTTTTCTTTTCATCCTGGATCTCTCTCTCTGTGTCTCTCTCTCCCTCCCTCAGTTTTGGGAGACGTTATTTTCCAACAAGCCAGCCTTTCAACTTTCTGGTGGTGAAACTGACAGAGTTTCTACTCTTGTGGATTCGAAGGATGAATCCCATGTGCTAATTATAACTTTGGCTTAGATCTAGCAATAATGTAAGAAAAAACAAAAACAAAAGCAGTGTTTTAAAATGCATTTGATTACTCGGGTGACAAGAACCTGCCTTATCCCGGATCTTAAGGACAAGAGGAAGGAGTTTGAATTTTGAGGAATTCTTGACCTTTTGCTGGGACCTGGAAGAAATCCTTAACAGAGAGGATGCAACTTTGCAAACTTAACGGTTGTATAAATTGTTTGCCTCTTCCTTTCCTCTTCCTCACATACCCTCTTGTAAATCTGAATTGGTGTTTCTATTTAGGAGTTTGTGCTCTCCTGAAACTGCTCAGTTACATGTGCAAAAAACAACAAAAAAACCCAACCTTATGAGAACTGGGGGGAAAGAATGCTATGCAAAGTCCGTTTCCTGCATCTAATCTGTGTTTGTAAAAATGTGAATACGATGTTCAGCGGTTAATTTTTAGGATGGGTCGTCAGTTCTCTTTGAGAGGAAGGAAAGGGGCAAAGCAGAGATTGCTGCTTCAGATCTTGCAAAATAGCTGGTGCTTCAGGCCTCCGGATGGGTCCTCGGCGTCCTTTTTTATCTGCACAAGGATCATGAAATGGAAGTGCTCACAGTTCGTATCACTCCCGGTCATTGCTACTAGGAAGATTGACCCTCAGTTATCTTAAGAATCGTTTTATGAGTGTAGCTAAATTAACAAGAAACGATTGTCACGCTAACATCTTCCATCAGTTTTTTTTTTGGGGGGGGGAGGGACCTTAGCGAAAGAAGCAAATGAATGCTTTAAGCCAGGGGTCCCCAACCTGTGGGACACTGCCCACTAACTAACCACAGGCTAATTGCCACCGGGCCACATGAGTGGCCAGCCTGGGTGCCCACCGGTGAGTGTGCACAACCACGCTTGTGGGAGCATCACCGCAGATGCTTGTGGTCCCGCTCATGCCTCGCGAAAGTCATGGGCACACATGCCCCTCCCACAAAATGATACTCCCCTCCCTCCCCCTGGCCACCAACCCAACAAGGTTGGGGAACTCTGCTTTAAGCATTATGAGTAGGTGTGCTTTTTATTTATATTTTTTGGCCCAAACAAAGTTGCTGAAATAATCCCGGGAAGAGCCTTGCTCAAGTGTATGGTCCTTGGAGGATAATTTTCAAGTATTTCATAAGTAAGCAACTTCACTCACATCGTTCTTATTCTCTCCGCCCCCCAGTACAGAATCTGTAATACTGGGAATCTCCCAATAGGTGCCCCCGTGTAAAGTGCTTTCCCACGGTCAGATTTGGTACCCGAGACCCCTCGAGTTCAAGCTTTATTTTATCGGGTGCGGTGTTAAAAAGGATCTCTCCGAAGTAGAAGCAGCCACTACGTAGATTGGAGTTAACGGTAACAAGAGTTGGAAGGGGCCTTGGAAGTCATCTAGTCCAACCCCCTGCTCACGCAGGAGACCTGTACTAGGGATCCAAACCGCCGAACAGTCGACCTTTCTCATCGACAAGCTCAGTGTCTTAGCCACTCCAAACCTTGGCCGTTTTTAAAACCTGTGGACTTTCAACTCCCATTTTCTGGGACTTGAAAAGTCCACAGGTTTTAAAAACGGGCCAAAGTTTGGACACCCCTGTCCTAGATCAATAAAGAAAAACCCTGAGAACGAAAATGGCGGTTTTAGTTGATATTCTAGAAGTCACCTGGGCAGGTAGGAGTGAAGTCACTTTGGCTATTCATGCTTTAGGGGTCCTGCAAACCAAATAAAACCACCTGTATCTTTTTAATAGTTGGCCCCGGAGCATTTTAGCCAGAGTCGATGAGATTAGAAAAGCTCTAGGCTTCCTATTTTTCTCCCAACTGTTTGCTTAAAGGTCTCGGAAGTTGCGACAATGAAAGCCTCCCCGCTATTACGCGTGCACGGCTCTTTCCTGCTCTCCCTTTTAACTTCCTTGCAAAAGTTTCTCTCTTATCCAACGGTGTTCCTAAACTGCCAAAGGCATTGCCAGGTCCATCTTTTGCTCTTTTAACCAAGTCTTAATATTTATAGAGTTACCTGGGCCATGCATACCTGGTAATGATTTCCCTTCGGATGTTCTACCCCAAACGACACTTGATTTGTGTTGTTACGGCCACCCAAATCAATTTTTCGCTTGCATTTCATCGATCTCCACGTGCCTGCTGGTTTTTTTGTATCGATTAAAAGTAATCTGATCCTTGGAGCTTTGGTTTAAGAAAAATAATGCTGTTTTTACTTTTGAGATTTTCTTTTCAGGACTTTTTTCCTCCTTGTAGTTTTCCTCTTGCTGTGCTGTGTAATTCTAAAGGTCCCGGAGAGATTCGCTAAAACTCAGGGGACGTCTCTTGAAAAATTCCTCTTTGTTTCAGAGCTGAATTTCAGGCTTCTGACTCAGTCAAAAAAAAAAGTTTAAGCCATACTCTTTTTATTAAGCAATGCAATTAAGTACATGAATTTTTGGGGTTTTGTTTTTTTTAAAAAAAATGCCACGCTGGATCGTTTCTGCAAACTTCTCTCCAGCCTTTAGAAGCAGCATTTCGTGTGCGAAGCAAGAGACTCTACATACCGGGTTGGCATAAAAGCCACTGAATCTGCATAAACTGAACTTGATATGTAATAAATGCCCTGTCTCAGAAATCCTTTGCCATTAAAAAAAAACCCCATCGAGCGGAACCGATCTCATTTCCGGAGGAAAATAAAAACCCAACTAGATCGTTCTATTCAACAACACACTTTTATTTCTCGTTATGTGAACATGACATAATTGCTAGAGGCTGGTTTTGTGTCTTCATTTCGGGGTTGTTCCAGTTTCTCGTGTCTTCCTTTTCGCTTGTGGTGAAGCAATCCCGATTCTGTTGTGGAGTTAAGTCAGGTGTGGTCGTAAGACTCTCCTCGCCCCGTGTGAGGAAGCCGTTACAATTTGTCCAGGAAGTTGTCTAGGGGTGGGATGCCTTCCTTCAAGCCTTTGCGTTTACGTGTTTCGGCCACAACTTGGAAAGGGCGTGAATTGGCATCGTAAGGATCTCCGGGTAAGATCTGCCAGTGATCGAAGACGCACTGCGGGAAAGCCTGGCCCCCAGTGTTGGATCTCAGGTCAGCAGTGAAACCTGTCGAGGGGGAGAGAAGAAGGCTTTGTACCACCGTCCCACACAGCAGGAAGCCTTAGGGGTGCTTTACAAGTAATCCTAGACTTAAGATCACTACTCAGCCCAAAAATTCTGTTGCTAAGTGAGACAGGGCTGAGTTTTGCCCCCTTTTTGCAACCTTTCTTGCTACAAGTGAATCACTGCAGTAGTTAACGTTAGTAACCCGGTTGTTAAGTGAATCTGGCTTCCCCATTGACTTTGCTAGTCAGAAGGTCGCAAAAGGGGATTCCGTGACCCCAGGATACTTCTACCTTTATAAATGTATGCCAAGCACCCGAATTTTGATCACGTGACCCCAAGGATGCTGCAATGGTCATTGAAGTGCGAAAAGTAACGGCCACTAAACGAATGGCTGTAAGTCAAGAACTACGTGTACTTTAATCGCTGATACAATATTTGTGCAGGGGAGAAGAAAGCCATTGAGCCAATCTCTTCATAGATTATATTGTTTTTCCTTTCCACAAAATGCAGAACTATTCTGCATCCTCTGAAGAGAAAACCTCTGTCTGGCATCTGGACAATTCATGGTTTCAGTACAGCACCAGCCCTCCCTATTATTTGATACTGGAGGGGTGGAGGAACTGAGCTGCTCTTTCAAACATGCAACTAAGCTGTATACACAGAGCCCACCTGCATGTAAATGCTCTTGTCAGATGTAATATAGAATGAGCATCTAGACTGTTGGGAAACAGATGCTAATACAGGTAATAATTAGCAGATCCCCATATGGCTACTGCCCAGGTAGTCCTCGACTGATCTCTTAGCAACCGTGCAGAGTTACAACAGATTTTCTTCAGGGCTACTTACCACTTGGATTCAGAGTTTTAATGGCCACCCCCCACCCCCACCCCAGCCTGGTCATCTGATCACATTTTGGGCGCTTAGCAATCAGCCTCCCTTTATGGCTATTTGCAAGATCTGATAGTCACATGACAATTTACCAGAGGGGTGGGGTGGTTTGCCAGAAACTGGCATTTACATCCAGTTTCTGACAAATGTCCATTGTGCATAACTGACTTCACTTAATGACCACAGCAATTCACTCAATGACCACTGCAGCAAAAAAAAAAAAAAAAAAAAGAGGTAAAATCAGTCAAGGTCATGTGCTTAACAGGCACAACTTGCGATCATAATTCTGGGTTCAATTATACCAATAGTCCCAAAGGTGCTTTTTCAAGAAGCAAATGGACTTTCTAGTTGGTTTTTTTTGAAGAAGTTTTGCTTCTCATCCAAGAAGCTTCTTCAGCTCTGACTGGATGGTGGGGAATGGAAGGATTTATACTCCTTGCAGACAGCTGGACATTTTGCATTCTTTGAGAGGGTCGTTAAGGTCGCCTGTGGGTTTAATCTGTGTCCTCGGGGTCACCTGAGTGGTGCAAATGGGTATGGAGCCTTCTCGGCTGCAGGATGAGAAGCGATCTTCAAAGAAAAAAACAAAGTCCAGTTGCCTCTTGAAAAAGCACCTTTGGGATAACCATGACCTGAATGACTGATAATCTCCATAGACATCTAATTATATCAATAGCCCTCAGCCTTATATATTGCCCCACGGTGCTTTATAGCAGTTTTTGAGTGGTTTTATGGTCATAAGCTAAGGACTATCTTTAAGAACTGGCTGCACTGATTTCAGGGAGATGCTGGGCTCACAGAAGCAAGCTGGGTGATATGATTAATCAAGATCTCTTACCAAAAGACTCATTCACTGGAAGATAGGCTTTGACCACAAACATCGGGGTCCCGGCTACCTGAGACTCCTCAAAAACATGGCCACGTTTCCGGTTCAGCACACCATAGATGCCCCCAACCACCTGTTCCGGACACTAGGGGGGAAAAAAACCACATTATTACAGCATTTTTTTTTCTTGCTTACCGGCTGGAAGGACCAGTTCATATCTTCTCACAATTCTTAATAGGATTATAATCAGGGTGGATTTGATTTAAATCGAGTTGTTTTAAATCACAATTTAAATCATGATTTAAATCACTAGTAAAAAGGCCTGATTTAAATCAACTCGATTTAAATCATAATTGTTAAACAGCAACTGTCATCTCTGCTACTCCTTTGACTATCGATAGTCCCAGTGTTGCAGAATATACCGCCTCGTGCTATATAACTAAGCTCCATTTCATGCTGAATCAACCAAATTATTTATGTATCTTAAATAGAAAACTATCTTATGATAGATTTTTACCTCAAAAGTTTTTTATTAAAATAAATTCAATAAAAAAAAAATCCAATTTAAATAAAAAAAAATCTGATTTTTTTTGATTTTTTAAAAAAATCATTGATTTTTATCCACCCTGATTATAATTCATGCAACAATGAATTCTCACACTACAATGTTCGTCTGTAACTGCAATTCATAAAACAAGTTTTTGCATAGTACAGGTATTGCCATATTAATAAGCTCCTTCCTTTACTAGATTAATACTAGAATAAACTAGATTTCTGCACGTATTTACGAAAGCAAAGCATTTGAGGAACCGCTGATGTCTCTCTTAAAATGATGGGCTGAGACTAGACCCACAAATTCTAAAATCTTCCCATTCAAACCAGTTGCAGGAATTTTTTAGCCTGCTAAAAAGCCTCACTTAAACCCATTGGCAGTATCTTGATGATGGGCTAGAAATAGTTGATTAGTGGAAATACGCTTTAGCAGAACAGGAAACGGGACTGATAATCCTCTAAATGCATCATTCAGCCCCTGAATTTTACCAGGCAACCGATAAAAATTGTCTTTCAGGGGATCTGAGAATCTTTTACAACACTGAGAAATCACAATGTTCTTTTAAGGTTATTTTTACCCATAGTAGCACCTGGTGGCAAGATCCAAGAAACATTTTGGGAGTCCAGAGAGAAAAATTTAGAACACAATTTATGTAGTAGCCAGTTTATCGCATATTTTACATAGGGTTTTTACTATACTTCTCTTCCCACTCTCCCTAAACGCAGTGTAGTTTAAACTATATTGTGGAGGACATCAGAAAATTCGACAAGGAACTCAACACAACATGAGCAAACAATAACCGTTGCTGTGAAGTGTGCCAAGTCCCAAGTAGCTTGAGGGACACGTGGCTGAGTTTGGAAGGGAGAAGAGCTAGTTGACCCTGTATATCTCATCTCAGAATGACTCTTAACTACGTCAAACCTGTCACAAGAACATGGGAATCCCAGCCTTGGCTGGCTCCTGAATGCCAGCAAGGATCATCCACTCCTTATCCCAAGTTGACCTGGGGTTGTACCTGAATCTCAACAAGATAGATGGGCTCCATCAGACGAGGCTGGGCAGTCAAGGCAGAAGCATACAAGACCCTCCTGGCAGTCGGGATGATTTGTCCTCCCCCACGATGGATCGCATCAGCATGGAGAGTCACGTCTTGAATGTCAAAACGGACCCCTCTCATGTTCTCTTCGCACAAAACGCCCTGCGTAGAGGGAAAAGACCTGGTGTTATTTACCTTCCAACAGAAGCGGGAGGATCTTTTACAAGGACGGTTGTCGCAGCCTTCTAAACAATCATTAAAAATTGCAACTAGCACAGTAATCAAACTGAACCGCTCATGCCAGTTATATACCCGTTGTTTCCACGAAAATAAGACCGGGTCTTATATTAATTTTTGCTCCAAAAGACACATTAGGGCTTATTTTCTGGAAAATACAGGAACTAAATGCTTCCCTCTGGCTGATGATCTTAACGGGGGCTTATTTTGGGGGAAATACAGTAGGAAATTTGCTGTATTCCAAACACAATTTGTGGAAAATTAAGTACCGTATGCAGTGAGACTAATTATTCAAGATACAGGTACCGTGTTTCCCTTAAAAAAAGACCCTGTCTTATATTTTTTTTGAACCCTGAAATAAGAGCTTGGCCTTATTGCCCTGCGCTCAAAAGCCCGATTGGGCTTATTATCAGGGGATGTCTTATTTTGGGGGAAACAGGGTAGTCCTCAGCTTATGACCACAATTAAGCTCAAAATTTCCATTGCTAAGTGAGACAGTTGTTAAGTAGCTTTTGCCCCATTTTATGACCTTTCTTGCCACAGTTGTTAAATGAATCACTACAGTTAAGGTAGTAACACAGTTGTTAAGCAAATCTGGCTTCCCCACTGACTTTGCTTGTCAGAAGGTGTGCAAAAGGGGATCACATGACCCCAGGACACTGCAACCGTCATAAACAGGAATCAGTTGCCTGAATCAGTCATCTGAATTTTGATCACATGACCACAGGGATGCCATAAGGTCATGTGAAAAACATTCGCAAGTCCCCTTTTTTTCAGGGCCGCCGTATCTTTGAATGGTCACTAAACGAATGGCTGTAAGCGGAGGACCACCTGTATGGTCTTAGATAAAATTCTGTAGCAGACGTACCTCCTTAGTGGCCCACTGGAACCCAGCCACAACGCTGTCTTTGATTTCATTGAGATACTGGACTCCCTTGGTGATGTCAACCAAAATATTGGGTCCCGTCCCATCGGGACCAAAGCACCAGATCTTCCGCGCTTCGGAAACATCCCACTCGTACTTCTCGGCCAGATAGCGAGCTCGCTGCTTCAGCTCTTGGCGGGAACTAACGTCTCCTTTGTCTATATCTTCTGCCAATCCGTCAGGGAAAGGGCGGGCTTTCATATAAAGCCTGTTATGCTTGTTAGGCGATTTGGATAAGCACAACTGGTTAGATTCTTCACAGACCGTCTCCCGATAAGATACTACTGGGTCGGATTTCTGCAAGTAAAAACAAATCCAGTTCAATTGATAAAGGAGAATATTTGTAGCTCAGGAATGAAATGAGGGGTCCTTGGTGCTCTCTTGTGATTTCTGGCAGACGTTTCATTACCAAACTAGATAACATCATCAGTGCTAGAAGAGAATGGGGTTTGCTCTATCTTCTACATATAGCAATAACAGAATAATCTATTCCTAATCGAGGAACTACCAAGGAGAAAGCAACACTCTTAGCAAGCCACTTGTATATAAACAGACAGCAAATCCCAGTCCCTTCTAGGACTGATGGGAGTTATTTATTTATTTGGTTCGATTTATATGCCGCCCTTCTCCGGAGACTCAGGGCGGCTTACAATGCGTTAAGCAATAGCCTTCATACTTTTGTATATACCTGCTTAGTAGGGCTTTCGCCCCCCCCCCCCAAAGCAGTGTTCTTTTTTATACAAAGTCAGCTTATTGCCCCCACAAACCGGGTCCTCATTTTACCTACCTCGAAAGGATGGAAGGCTGAGTCAACCCTGAGCCTGGTGAGATTCGAACTTGCAGTAATTGCAGGCAGCTGGTGCTAGTTAACAGCACTTTAGTCTGCTGCACCACCAAGGCTCTTAAAGTTTGAGTCATGAAACATCTGCAAGAAAACCACTCAAATAGCACCTCCAACCCCACACTCCTCCTCGCACTGATGATGTTACCTAGTTTGGGCAATGAAACGTCTGAAAGAAAAGAATGAAACTCGGAGAGCACCAAAGACCCAAATTCAACTTGCCTATAACCTGTGCCCCAATTTCCAAACACAGTGTTCTTTTTAGAAAATGGAAGAATGTTATATCCAGGTTTCCCCCTCTCATTAAAAAGCCAGGCTCTCTAAAAGGCAATATCTAAAAGAGACGGGCAAGAGAGATGATCCAGCTTCGAGAAATTATGTTTGTAAAATACAGAGAAGGCAGGCAGCTTCAGCAGGAAGGAAATGGTTCAGCGGACTGCAGGATCGCAAGATACCCCATCAGGTTAAATATCTAAGATAAAACTGTGGTATCTTAAGATAAAACCAAGACATGCTTCTGAGAAATGCAGAGCCAAAGCAAACCTCGATCAGATAATTCATCTGAGCAAATGTCTGTGGCTAATCATCCTTTTCTAACCTTGCATCAAATGAAACATGAATAACAGAGGTACCTATGAAGGAGAATACTTGTAACTCAGGGTTGAAATGAGGCGGTCCTTGGTTCTCTCTGAGCTTGGTTGTTTCATTACCCAAACCAGGTAACTGAACTAGCACCACTGAAGTTACCTAGTTTGGGAAATGAAATATCTGCAAGAAAACCACCAAACTCAATACTCTACTCCCTCAATAACAGAGGTCAACATTTATTGTGGCTACAGGCATCTCCCCCTCTCCGGCCCAGTTTGTATCAAAGGGGCAGTCCCATCAGGGGAGCTGAATCTCTTACCGGAACCAGAATGGGACAATTCACTGCAGCCAATTTGCCACGGCCAGCTCAACCGCAGACAATTCCATGAGGGAGAACTCCATGCGATTAAAAAGTTATCTGCCATTATTTCCATTTTTGTCAATGGAAAGAACGGGAAAGAAACGGTGGCGGGGAAATGTTTATCACGTGGAGTTATCCTGTGTGGAATTGTCCACAGCGAGTTGACTGTGGCAAGATGGCCGCGGTGACTTGTCCAAGACCCATCCAGAATTGTCAGCTGGAGAATGGCCACTGGTCTTCAGTGCTCAGTGGAGTGTCCTTGACTTCCCTTTAGGAGCTCAGCCCACTGACCGAGAACTCTTCGGTTTCTCCAGGCACAGAGCGACTGGGCAAATAGAGGATGAAAGTAATCTTCATACCAGTGGTGAAATTCAATTTTTTTTTTTTACTACCGGATCTGTGGGCATGGTGGCTTGGTGGGCGTGGCAGGGGAAGGATACTGCAAAATCCCCATTCCCACCCTACTCCTGGGGGGAAGGATATTGCAAAATCTCCATTCCCACTCCACTCTGGGGACAGCCAGAGGTGGTATTTGCCGGTTCTCCAAACTACTCAAAATTTCCGCTACCGGTTCTCCAGAACCTGCTGGATTTCAACCATGCTTCATACTTTCCAGAAAGAAATACCTGGGAGTTGCACAAGAATGCAATAGTAGACAAGAGGCATTTGCACCTTGTACAGATGTTTCTATTAACACAACTCTGAATATTCTATCAATACCTTCATGGAGAGCTCTGCACTTTACTTTGTTTACTATCTCTGGGTTCTTCCTTTCCTTTCACCTATACTGATTTTGTTAAAGCAGAACCAAACCCTATTTATCAATCCCAGGTCTGGAAGTAATATTCCAAATATATATATTTGGAAGAACCTGGCTTCCAAATATATATATATATATGAAATATTACTTTCTTTATATATATATATATTGGAATATATTGAAATATATATATACATATTTCTTTTCTTTTCATAGGCCTTTATGTGTATTTCTCTTTAGCCAGGTTCTCCCTACATAAACCAAGATTTTTATGCAGCCCTAGTTCAGTGAAATCCCAATCCACTAGTTTCTAGGCTTTTTTCAGGCAGCCAGCAAGCACCCTGCTGCCCACTATAGTCTCCTTAGTCTCCCAATGGGCAGCAGGGTGCTTGCTGGCTGCCTGAAAAAAGCCTAGAAACTAGTGGATTGGGATTTCACTGAACTAGGGCTGCATAAAAATCTTGGTTTACGTAGGGAGAACCTGGCTAAAGAGAAAAACCCACAGACACACACACACATATAATTTTAACTTTAATTTTTTTTTTAATTTCAATTTTATCTGGAGGTTTTTTCAAGAGAGTGGACCGCCATTTGTCCAGAAGGATATAGGATCTCCTGCCATGGGCAGGGAGTTGGACTAGAAGACCTTGAAGGTCCCTTCCAAGTCTGCTATTCTATATCAGGGGTGTCAAACTTGATTTCACTGAGGGCCACATCAGGTTTGTGTTTGACCTCAAAGGGGGGGGGGGGCAGCATGGCCAGCATGACATCACTCATGTCGGGGGCACCTGTAGTGGCCCAAGTGCTCTGCCACAAAAACAGAGCACTCCCCCGCCCCCCAAGCTCCGTTTTCACTGGCAGAGGGTTGCAGGAGGCCGTCCCGGCCAAAAACGGAGCCTGGGACAGCTGCGCATGGCCCTCCCGAGCTCCATTTTCACTGGCAGAGCCACCGCAAACTGGTCCTTTGCTGTTTCCAGGGCAGCATTCGGGCCAGCTCTAACCACCCCATGGGCCAGATCCGGCCTGCAGGGGTGGAGTTTGACACCCGTGCTCTATATTCTTTTGAGGTGCGCGCACACACACACACAAAAAAAACCCTCCAAACTTTTTTTAAAAAATTAATGTCAATTTATCCCGCCGTCAAATGTTTCCGTTCAGTCAGTGGAATCGGATACCTTAATTGGAATGCAGGCATGGTCTTCCTCCAGATCTTTCAGGCAGATTTCCAAGTGCAGCTCTCCAGCTCCAGCAATGATGTGTTCCCCAGATTCCTCAATAATGCACTAGGGAACAGGAAAGGCTTGTGATAGGGATCCATTCTGGTTTCAGGATAAAAGAAAATTCTGGAAGCGTTTATAAATCTGGTAGTTCACACCAATGCATGCAATAGCATGTTTTTGCAAATCACGTTTCAGAGGATTTCAAAGTTAGGTCATTCTAAATGGGGCATACAGAAATTATCGTAAGATGAAAGGCCTAGATGCTCCGTATGTTTCATCCTTGAATTCATACAATACAGGTATTCCTCGACTTACAACCATGACTGAGCCCAAAATTTCCATTGCTAAACGGGACAGTTGTTAAGTGAATTTTACTGTGTATCGTTCTAGGCAGGTGGAATGTTTTAATTCTGTCCCTTGCTTCTCTATAATTGAGGGCCTTTCCTTTTTAGCTTCTCTTAAAACACATTTTAGATATAAAGGGGAAGTCCAGCTATTGAGGTTCCTTCTGCCTAACACTATAAAAAAATTCCTTTTTATGACCTCGTAATCCCTTAATTTGAGGTAGAGTCAGGGTAAATGGATGTAGCTCAGAATTTACTGGCTGGATTCCCTTCCTGACACCACGTGGAGTTTGCAGCATATATTTTTTCTTCGTCCCCTAGGAGAGAAGCATCTGCTGCTACCTAGGATTGAACTCTTAACCATCCGAGTGGGAGGCAGGCGTCTTCATCACTAGACCACCATACCACTCTCCTTTTTCCTAACGCTATCCCACATGAATGAGAAAGATTAAAAACTGTTAGAGGAAGATTCATTGCTATGTTGTTTCCAGTTTTTTCCTAAATGCTTCAGAACGTTAAGAGTGCTGGTGAAACAGTGGTTAGAATACAATATTGCAGGCAAACTCTGCCCACATCCTGGAGTTCAATCCTGATCGGCTCAAGTTAACTCAGCCTTCCGTCCTTCCAAGGTGGGTAAAATGAGGACCCAGATTGCTGGGGGCAATATGCAAATAATGCTTTGACACTGTAAACCACTCAAGAGACTGCTGTAAAGGGCTATGGGGCAGTATATAAATCCAAATGCTACTGCTACTGAGCCGTGGTGGCGCAGTGGTTAGAGTGCAGTACTGCAGGCTCCTTCTGCTGACTGCCGGCTGACTGCAATTTGGCAGATCGAATCTCACCAGGTTCAAGGTTGACTCAGCCTTCCATCCTTCCGAAGTCAGTAAAATGAGGACCCAGGTTGTTGGGGGCAATATGCTGACTCTGCAAACCGCTTAGAGAGGGCTATAAAGCACTGTGAAGCGGTATATAAGTCTAAGTGCTAGTACTAGTGCTATGTATATAGGTAGTCTTCCACCTAACGATTGCAATGGAGCTTGCCCATCGTGACTGACCGAATTTTATTACCATTTTTTGCAAAGTAGCTTTAAGCAAAAATGCTGCAGTCATTAGGTGAACCAATGGTTTGCGATGGACTGGCTTTGCTGAAAACCAGGCTGTTTTTTGTTTTGTTTTGTTTTTTTTGGCAAAACTATTGTGAAACACATTCATGTGACTGTGGGATGCTAGAAATGGCTATAAATGCAGCCGAGCACCTGACATGAAATCCTTTGAAACCTGGACCACTAAGTGATTGGGTGTAAGTCAAGGATTAGCCGTACTTCCAAGTTTATGGATTGCCTGCCTGCCTGCCTGCCTTCCTCTTTCTTTGCTTTCTCTTTCTCTCTCTTTCCTTTCTTCCTTCCCTTCATTTCTCTTTCATTTCTTTCCTTCTGTCCTTTCTCTTTCTCTCTTTCCTTCCTTCCTCTTCCTCTCTTTCATTTCGTTCCTTTCTTCCTTCCTTTTTTTTAATTGAAAAGTTTTATAAGAAATACAAACAATTTTCTCCCCCCCACCCTTTCCCCCTCCCCACATAATAGAAAGTGTACATTTTCTTATACATAATAAATGCATGTTTCCCTTAAAGAAAGCATTAAAGTAGGACATTTTAATTGCATTCGGAGTTGCTCTTCTTTTCTTTCTTCCCTCATTCCACAAGAAACCTTCTTCACCTCCTTTCTTTCCCTTCCCTCCCTCTTCTCTCCTACTGTCTCCTTCCTCCTCTCCTACCTCATCCTATTTCCTTTTCCTTTCCCCCACTTCTCTCTTCTTTTCCCCCTTCTCGCCTTCACTCCTACTCCTGTCCCCTTCCCTTCCTCCTCTCCTTCTTCCATTCCTCTCCTCCCTCTCCTCTTCCTACCCACTCCTCCTCTTCTTTCTAACTTCTTTGCTGTGAAATATTCTCCTCCTTTAGTATCTGAGCAACTCCTGTATTCTAATCGTAGATACTTTCTTCTGTTAAAACATTTCCTTTTCTTTTTCATTCCTTATTTACTTTTTCATTTCTTTCTTCCTTCCTTTCCTTCCTTTCCTCCTTTCTTTCTCTTTCATTTCTTTCTTTCTCTTTCCTTTCCCTTCCTTCCTTCCTCCCTATTACTATCACTAATTATAATTATCCATCCAATGAATAATCGGCTGTGTTTCGGATGAGACAGGCTTTCTATTTTCAGACGATTCTATTATTTTTGCCTACATATTTTAAGGCTTGGAGAGAATTTGAGCGAGATTTTGAGCTAGGACCGATTGCATTGAGCAGCCTGCTTGCAAATGCAATTAGGCAAAACATTCGAGGCGAATTCTGTTTCTCTCTCTTTTTTTGTTTAAAATAAACCTACACTGCGAACCGGTTACTCCAAGTCACACCGCACAGCTACCACTCACCTGCACCATAGGGTCAGACTTGGCAAGACGCTTTAAGCCCTCCACTAGCTTTGGTAGGTCGGCAGGGTTTTTGGCTTCAACCGCAACGCGCACAACTGGGCTAACACTAAATTTCATCACTCTCATGTTGTGGGCGTGTTCAAAGGTCGTAATGGTGCCCGTCTTCACCAAAAACTGGTCGACACCAACCAGGCCAACAATGTTGCCACAAGGGACATCCTCAATGGGCTCAACGTAACGACCCATCATCAAAATGGTTCTACAAAGACAGGGGATGGGTAACGAGACCTATTTGATCATCGGAAGTATTTTCTTTTTTTAAAACCAAACCTTTTACAAAGAACGTATTCTCTATCACTGCCCTTTTTCTTTCTTTCTTTCTTTTTTAAATCACATGATGAAATTTCAACTGGAGCTGCCTAAAAAAATGGCACTTGGAAAAAGTCTCCCGGGAAACAAAATAGCATTTTCTTCCTAGCAACCTTCCTAGCATTTTCTTCCTAGCAACCTTCATCCCAGAGGTGAATTTTCAAGAGACAACTGGATTGTTCTTTGTTTTTTCCTTGAAGACGTTTTGCTTCTCATCCAATAAGCTTCTTCAGCTCTGACTAGGATGGTGGGGAATGGAACCTTGAATGTCTATGGAGATTCTCAGTCATCCAAGTCATGGTTATCTCAAAGGGGCTTTTTTCAAGAGGCAACTGGAGTTTCTGTTTTTCCTTTGAAGACGTTTCGCTTCTCATCCAAGAAGCTTCTTTGGCTCTGGATGAGAAGCTTCTTGGATGAGAAGTGAAATGTCTTCAAAGAAAAAACAGAAACTCCAGTTGCCTCTTGAAAAAAAGCACCCTTGGGACTGAACCTGAATACCGAAGAGGAACACTATAGGTGAACGTATTTATCTATCTATCATCTATCTATCTATCTATCTATCTATCTATCTATCTATCTATCAATCCAATCAACCAATCAATCATATTTCTATGCCGCCCACTCTCCGAGGACTCTGGGCGGCTTACAACAATCGACACTATACTAAATAGCATCTTGCCCCCAACAATCTGGGTCCTCATTTTACCTACCTCGGAAGGATGGAAGGCTGAGTCAACCTTGAGCCTGTGAGATTTGATCCGCTGATCTGCTGAACTAGCAGTCATCTGAAGTAGCTGCAGTACAGCACTCTAACCACTGCGCCACCTCGGCTCTTTGACTTTGACTGCTCATAATTCACTTTTCATCCAAGAAGCTTCTTCAGTTCTGACTGGATGGTGGAGAATGGAAGGATTCAGTCGGAGCTGAAGAAGCTTCTTGGATGAGGAGGGAAAGGTCTTCAAGGAAAAACAAAGAAGTCCAGTTGCCTCTTGAAAAAGCGCCTTTTGGGACAACCATGACTTGGATGATTGAGAATCTCCATAGACACTTCTCCATTCCCTACACCCTCTAAATACAAAACTTATTGAGCTCGTGCAAGGAGTTAAAAATAGTCACACGAGCAGGAGAAAGAGTATTGCCTTCCCAAGTCACACTGGTGACGTTTCTATGCTCAAACGCATTCCTGTCTTCCCGCAGTGATCTAAGAGTGTCCCAGCTTCCTAGGGGTTCTCCTGAACACAAATCAGCCGTGGCGGCACAGTAATTGGGATGCAGTGTTGCAGGCTGACTCTGCCCACTGCCAGGAGTTCAATCCTGACCGGTTCAAGGTTGACTCAGCCTTCTATCCTTCCAAGGTTGGTAAAATGAGGACCCAGATTGTTGGGGGGCAAGAGGCTGACTCTGTAAACTGCTTGGAGAGGGCTGTGAAAGCACTGTAAAGCGGTATATAAGTGCCACTGCCATTGATATTATTCTGCCCTATCAGAGTTGCCACGGAAAGCATTAAGCAGGGATGGCATCTATTGTGACTGGGGCAGGAGGGGCAGAGCTCATCCCCACTGCTTGGAGAGTGACTTGCAGCCCTTTTTGTCCTGGCGCTGGGATTTCATTAGTATGCACCCAATTTAGAAGAGGAGGGAAACTCTAATTAGCTACCTTTGAATAGGCTTCAAGTAGAGGTCTTCCTTCTTTCCCGGAGTATAGTTGGGTCCCATAATCCGCACCTTCTGGCCAGTGGAAACTATGCCGGAAAAGACCCTCCCGAAGGCATAGAAGCGGCCTTTGTCCGATGTGGGCACCATTTTTGAGATGTACATCATCAGAGGGCCCTTTGGGTCACAGTTCTTAACACCTGCAGCCAAACAAAAAGAGCAAATTGTGAGGTCCAGGCAATTCCCTAAGTTGAGTCAAAATTGGCTGCTGACTGACATACATTTGTCAATTGACAATCCTCGACTTCCAACAGTTTGTTTAGTGATCAAAGTTACAGTAGCCCTGAAAAAAGTGACTTATGACCCTTTTTCACATAGTTGTTCCAGCATCCCCATGGTCACGTGATCAAAATTTGGCCGCTTGGCAACCGGCTCATATTTATGATGGTTGCAATGGCCCCTGGATCAGGTGATCCCCTTTTTACGACTTTCTGACAAGCAAAGTCAACGGGGAAGCCAGATTCACTTAACAACTGTGTTCCTAACTTAACAACTGCAGGGAGGTGCTTAAGAATAGTGGAAAGGTTGTAAAATGGAGCAAAGCTCATTTAACCCCCATCTCGCTTACCAATAAAAATTTGGAGTTCAATTGTGGTCATAAGTCATGGGCTGCCTGAATTTTTTTTGGTGGAAAAGAGTCAAGCCTTCAAGGTAGTCCAGATCAGGAAACTGTCATTGCAAGGATTCCAGGATGCTAATTTATTGTTGTATGTAATAACAGAAGAGGGACACGGTGGCTCAGTGGCTAAGATGCTGAGCTTGTCGATCGAAAGGTCGGCAGTTCAGTGGTTCAAAACCCTACTGCCGCCTAACGGGTGAGCTCCCGTTACTTGTCCCAGGTTCTGCCAACCTAGCAGTTTGAAAGCATGTAAAAAAATGCAAGTAGAAAAATAGGGACCTCCTTTGGTAGGAAGGTAACAGCGTTCCGTACGCTTTTGGCGTTTAGTCATGCCGACGACATGACCACGGAGACTTCTTCGGACAGCGCTGGCTCTTCGGCTTTGAAACAGAGATGAGCACCGCCCCCTAGAGCCGGGAACGACTAGCACATATGTGCGAGGGGAACCTTTACCTTATAATAACAGAATCATCAGCGTTTCCCTCTGCCCTGTTTACCAACACAGAATTGAGGTGGCATTATTCTGAATTTCTTTTTCACACCTTCTCCTTGTCCAAGAAGTTTCTCCAATTTTCTTTCAGGCCTCTTATCCACCTTCATCAAGATTACCTGCATATTCCTCTACAAATTGATAGGAATATAATTCACATTTTTTTGGTGGGGTCGTTGGTGGTGATTGTTTTCTTGCAGACGTTTTCATTATCCAAGTAGGTAACATCATCAGTGCTAGAAAGGAAAACCCCCACTACTTTTTAGCACTGATGCAAGTACCTACCAGTAGTTACAAAACATCTGCAAGAAAACAATCAAGCTCAGATAATGCCAAGGACCCCACAATTCAACCCTGAGCTACAAATATTATCTTCTACTGGGATCACTGTTAAGCAGAAGGAATTTTTTTGGAGCCATGCACATGCCTAAATCGAAGAGTAAGTCTACAGCTATCTACTAATACAAAGAACCATGACGGTTTAACCAAGAACCTCTGGGAGGGCCAAATCCAAGCTACCCTCAACATTCCACTTGCTGGAGATCTCCCTAAGCATAAAGCTGGAATCTTCCACACTGTGTAACACAAATAAGCAGAATGCAAAAGGATGTGTCATTTAGGAGATGACCAGCCTGAGCCCAAGGGAGGGGTCAAACGTGTCATCAGCCTTGAGTCTAGGGGAGAAATCCAGCAGGTTCTGACAGGTTCTGGAGAACCGGTAGCGGAAATTTTGAGTAGTTCAGAGAACCGGCAGATATCACCTCTGGCTGGTCCCAGAGTGGGGTGGGAATGGGGATTTTGCAATATCCTTCCCGTAGGAGTGGGGAGGGAATGGGGATTTTGCAGTATCCTTCCCCTGGAGTGGCGTGGGAATGGAGATTTTGCAGTATCCTTCCCCTGCTACGCCCACCAAGCCACACCATGCCCACCAAGGCACGCCCACAGAACCGGTAGTAAAAAAATTTGGATTTCACCACTGCTTGAGTCCCTTCGTGCCCATCAGAGATCTAAGTCCAGCCCACCTTGAATTCCTTTGACACTTATCTCCCGCCAATTTGCTTTGACTGTTAGTAGTTCAGATTCTTGTAGAGACTTTTAGAATACCATAAACCTATACAGGTAGTCCTCGACTTATGACCACGATTGAGCCCAGAATTTATGTTGCTTAGTGAGAAATTTGTTAAGTGAGTTTTGCCCCATTTTACGACTATCCTTGTCACATTTGTTAAGTGAATTACTGCAGCTGTTAAGTTAGCGGCACAGTTCTTCAGTGAATCTGACTTCCCCATTCACTTTGCTCATCAGAAGGTCGCAAAAGATGATCGATCACACAACCCCGGGACACTGCAACTATCATAAATATGAAGCAGCGGCCAAGCATCCAAAGTTTGGGGATGCCGCAATGGCTGTGTGAAAAACGGTCACAAGTCACTTTTTTCAGGGCCACTGTAGCTTTGAACTGTCACTAAATGAACTGTTGTAAGTCGAGGACTACCTGTATATTCATTTGAACTTCCTGCCTGGACTCTCGATCTCCTACGCTTGACATGACATGGGAAGAGTCACAAAGGCGAGACCGGCTTGGCTCAGACTGCTGAAGGTCCTCCAAGGCCTTACCCATGGCAGCTTCATCGTCAGGTGGCCCCTCGTACAGAAGCTCACAGCGGTACTTCTGAGCAGTGACAGGGGAAGGCAGATGAATGGTGATCATCTGAAGCAAAGCCTCTCCAGCAGGTAACCAGCGACGCATAACAGCCTGGAAAACACACATACGGAGAAGCCCTGAAGAAGTGCTACCTGAGCTATGGATCAGTAACGTAGCTTTCCCTCTTCAAAAAGGTCACAAAAACAACAGGGCACCTCCCGTTCTTCCAAAATGCAGGGCAGTTCTGCCTAAGGCTTGCGTGAAGCTTTGCAGCATCCCTTGAGCCAACCCATCTGGACAAGATCACACCCAGCCTTGCTACCTCAAGACGGCACCTGCAATTCTCAAGTGCACACTGCTTGCTTACCACTGTTGTGTTAAAAGGACACACATACACACGCCATTTCAAAAAACCTTGAGAAGCGGCTTTCCTTCTTTCTCTCGATCTTCAGCGTCTAGCTTGATGTCCAGTTTTTCTATCAGCTTGGATGTTTCTTCTTTCTTGAAGTTCATGATGGCATCGAAGACCTGAGGTGGGAGGGAAAAAGAAATTAAATGTAATCATCAACTCTGCTAGTTAAGAACCGATATCTGAAAGAGAAGCCCATCTGAGAATTTCCTCTGGGTCTACAATATAGCATCCTCTTAACTGGGAGTAAGTAAGGTCTACTGATTTTTACCGGTCTTACTTCTAAGATGATAAGTTTAGTAAGTCAGGTTTCATCAAATATCAGTTGTGCTGACAATTTACAAAAGGTTTCCTTCCTAATGCCGCAGTCCACCAGACTGTGCTCTCTCAGTAAATTCTTTTGAAGGCTCTTGGCATTCTCAGGTTCATGAAACTGGGCCCTGCCATTATGTAAAGTGGCCCACCTGCTCATTCTACATTCTTTGCTGAAACATGTGAAGGAAGGAGAATACAGGTGTCCCAGGATCCAATCCAAGCCAGTCCCTGGGATCAGAGATTTACTCTTTCAAACTTCCAGGCTCATGCTGGAACCCATCCTCAGGGAACTTCTCTCTTTTCAGAATAGGTATACTGGGTTGTTCTACCCACTGGTTGTGTGTAGCTATTAGTTGTTAATTAAGGCATTAATGGCCAACTATTAAGTTGTTAATTATTGTTTTCTCATGCCGCTGTGCTATCCTACCTGGTAGGCTGATGGTAAATCAGCACTCCTATTGACTGACAAGAGCCTGTTTTTCAGGCTTCAATCATTTCTCTAGCTGTTTTTGTCCCTGCTCGACCAGCAATCATAACAGCTGCGAAATTGAACGCATTGCGAGTTTTGAGTTCAACTGAGTTCATTGCAATGTGAGGCTACCATTGAGTCCTCGTCTAACTGCGCATTCATGTTCTCAATATCTGTGGTTAGCTTCCTCCCCATCTGTCCTACATAGTCAGTCACAGGGACAATCCATACAGGATTGGTAGTCTCATTTTGCAATGAACAAGACATGCATTCAATTTTGCAGCTACTACTATTGTTGGCCGAGCAGGGACAAAAATAGCCAGATAAATTATTGAAGCTTGGGAGAAGGGCCCCTTGTCAATCAATAGGTGTGCTGATTTACCACCAACCTAAAAGTTACTTAGGAGTTGAGAGCTCAGCAGCACAAGGAAACAATAGCCAGCCCTCAATACCCTAATTAACAACTAAAAGCTACACACAACTAGGCACCATATAAATACAACACGTAAAACAGACCAGCGCATTTTCTGAAACAGGCTATAACCGTGATGGCGAACCTATGGCACGCGTGCCACAGGTGGCACACGGAGCCATATTAGTGGGCACGCCAGCTTAGCTCTGGGGCCCATGCGTGCGCCAGCCAGCTGATTTTCGGACCTTCTGGGCCCACCAGAAGTAGGGAAATTGGGTGTTTCCTGCCTCTG
Organism: Arizona elegans; assembly: GCA_022577455.1. NCBI lineage: Eukaryota > Metazoa > Chordata > Lepidosauria > Squamata > Colubridae > Arizona > Arizona elegans. The sequence goes on from JAKOOJ010000050.1 coordinate 2,629,354, forward strand.
GAGGGCCTAGTGGGGGTAGGGAAGGCCCGTTTTTTTTTCTTACCTGGCTCCAGATCCTCTCTGTGCATCTGGGAAGGGTGAAAACAGCCTTTCCCACTCCCTTGGAGGCCCTACGGAGGCTGAAAGGGCCCATTTCCCGACTCCCGGTGGGACAGGAAGTGACATTTTTTCCTGTCCTCAGCTTCCAGAGACTCCTAGAGAGGTTCTGGAGGCTGGGGACAGCAAAACATGTCACTTCCTGTCCCACCAAGAGTTGGGAAATGGGCCCTTTCAGCCTCCGTAGGGCCTCCAAGGGAGTGGGAAAGGCTGTTTTCTCCCTTCCCAGATGTAGAGAAAGGTTCTGGAACCAGGTAAGAAAGAAAAATGGGCCTACCAGGCCATCATGTGCCAGGAGCGGGGGTGGATGGGGTTGCATGCTCATGTGCATGGGTACATGCGCGCGCGACCCTCCCCTGCCCCCTCTCCTCTGGCACGTGATGGCAAAAAGGTTAGCCATCACTGGGCTATAACATTCATTTAAATCCAAGTACCTTGGCTTAATTTGTGTGGGAGGGATAGGAATAAAATCAAGCTACTTCACTGTGAACTAAAAAACATTTATTCCAGGACCGCTGCATTAAGGCAGGAGAATTCTGTCCATTGGGAATAAGAGTCTTTCAAGTTGCACCAGAAAGACGCTTCTAAAGATGCAGTCACCAATTTATGAATACTCGTGTGAAGGTATTTCATTCTTAGGTCTTTTGCCAATTACACGTTCTTGAAAATATGAATGTTGTCGGTGAAATGTATGAACGTCAAAGTGTGCCGTTTGAAAAGCAGATTACTTAGCATTCAATGTTATAAGAGTTTTGGTGAGTCCCAGCATTACCTTAAAAATGGGATCCAGGATAAGTTGGCAGAAAGTCCGTGGCAACTTCTTCCCATCAGGGCCAGCTGCGGATTTGCTGAATTTTCCTGTTGCTGGGTCAAAATACCTAAATGAAAATTGGACCTGTTTTACATTCATGGGCTAAAGAAGAGAGAAAGAAACAAGTCTTGATGCTACCTCCTCTGGACAAATGGCTCATATATCATTAACACCAATCAGCCCAGCACCATAGGATCCCACACATCATTCCACTCTACTTCCATGTTCAAAACAAAGGAAACCAAATATTATTGTTGTTGTTTGTCTCACAGTCAGCCAAATGTTCAGGCTGGATTTGGCATTTTTACCTACCTATCGTCCTATCAAATCCTTTTCAAGGACTTGGAATAGGCAGATGTAGATGTTTGATGGTGTTAAAAGTATCATCAAAGGTTGGAAGCTTGTCCCCCAGTAAAGCCACCTTTTGCAATTGACTGATGGCGAATTTGTCAATGCCAATCAATGGTGGTGCTCCAGTTGTTGCACCCAAGGCACCTATTACTATTGGTACTACCCTTGCTTGCCTTTGCCACAGTCGTTCTATTTCTATTTTCAGCTCTTTGTATTTTTGTCTTCTCCAGTTCTCTCTCTCTTCTATTCTGCTATACAGGTAGTCCTCGACCGACAGCAGTTCATTCAGTGACCGTTCGAAGTTACGACAACACTGAAAAAAGTGACTCATGACTGTTTTTACACTTACGCCCTGCGGTCACACGATCTAAATTCCGATGCTTGGCAACTGACCCATGTTTATGACCGCTGCAGTTCCCCAGGCTCATGTGATTCCCCTTTTGCAACCTTCCGACAAGCAAAGACAATGGGGAATCCAGATTCACTTAACAACGGCAATGATTCACTTAACAACTGTGGTAAGGTTGCAGAATGGGGCAAAACTCACTTAACAAACATTTCGCTTAGCAACTTGCAATTGTAAGTTGAAGACTACGTGTATTACCTCGCCATGGGGCTGTAGGTAGCTTACAACAATATTAAAAAATGTGCTTTATTGCAGCCAGATAGATGCCATTTCTTCTTAGACCCACCCTGTATTATCTTGCTTTAACAAAAGGTGCAACTGGAAGGCATCATTCTGCAAACCTGGATCCAAGGCCCTCCTTCCCTAAAGTGTATCCACCTGAGACCAAAGACAGGGATGCTATTTACTCACTTGTCTCCCCACAGCTTCTTCATCATGTCCTCCACTTTCTTGGCCCTGTCAGGTGCGGAGAGCTGGACCTTTTCTCCTCTGGCTGCAAATTTGGCCACGTACATTTCGGCAAACTGCTTCAAGGTGAACGCCCAACCGTGCAAGCCAGAGCCAAAGCCAACAGTACCAATCACGGGGTCGATCTGTAAGCAAAGAAAGGGATTCAGGTGTTTTAAAAGAACACGGAGAAGGTAGTCTACTTGGAGAGCCAATCCCTCAATTAAAAGCAAGCAGCAGAAACCCCAAACCAACCCATTCAATTGCACCTAGCCTGCAGCAGCCCTCGATTGGTTCCCCCCCACCCCAAAAAAGGAGTGTTATAAATGTAGCACACAACGGATATAAATACAGGTGACTTACAACAGTTCATTTAATGATCGTTCAAAGTTACAGCGGCACTAACAAATGTGACCGATGACCGTTTTTCACACTTACGACCCTTGCAGCATCCCCACAATCATGTGATCAAAATTCAGATACTTGGCAACGGGTTCCTGTTTATGACGGTTGCAGTGTCCCGGGGTCAAGTGATCCCCTTTTGCGACCTTCTGACAAGCGAAGTCAATGGGGGAAGACAGATTCACTTAACAACCAGGTTACTAACTTATCAACTGCAGTGATCCACTTAACCAATGTGGCAAGAAAGGACGTTAAAATAGGCCAAAACTCACTTAATAAATGTCTCACTGAACAACAGAAATGTTAGGCTCGATTGTGGTCATAAGTCGAGGACTACCTGTAATGTATTATTTAGTCAGCCAATTTGGTTAAGGGTAGCAATGGGCAATCATGGCAATTTTACGACCTGTGGATTTCAACTCCCAGAGAATTTCTGAGCCAGCCAATAATGCTGGCTGGGGAATTCTGGGAGTCGAAGTCTGCAGGTCATAAGGTTGCCATAGTTGCCCGTCCCTGATCTAGAGGTTAAGGCACCAGGCTAGAAACCAGGAGACTGAGTTCTGTTCCTGCTTTGGGCATGACAACCGGCTGGGGTGACCTTGAGTCAGTCACTCTCTCTCAGCCTATGACGTCAAGCTCAGGCAACAAGCCCACCAGTCAATTTATTTATTTATTTATTTATTTATTAGTTCGATTTATATGCTGCCCTTCTCCGGAGACTCAGGGCAGTTTACAATGCGTTAAGCAATAGCCTTCATACTTTTGTATATACCTGCTTAATAGAGCTTTTTTGGCCCCCCCAAGCGGTGTTCTTTTTTATACAAAGTCAGTTTATTGTCCCCACAAACCGGGTCCTCATTTTACCTACCTCGGAAGGATGGAAGGCTGAGTCAACCTTGAGCCTGGTGAGAATTGAACTCGCAGTAATTGCAGGCAGCTGGCAGCTAAGTGCTACTTTAACAATTCCTGTCACAATTTAACAATTCCTGTCACAACCAATAATCAAACACTTGGCTGATTAGAAAAAAACAGGCCATGCACTTGCAGGAAAATATCAGGAAGAAAACAAAACTTTTTTTAAAAAAAATCCAGACTTCTCCAAAGTTGGCACCTTTTAGACTTCTGGACTTCCAACTCCCAGAATTCCTCAGCCAGCCAGCTCTGGAGGAGGGGAGGGGAAGAGAGAGTTGGAAGGGACCTTGGAGGTCTTCTAGTCCAACCCCCTGCTCAGGCAAGAAACCGTATCATTTCAGACAAATGGTTGTCCAATCTCTTCTTAAAAACTTCCAGTGTTGGAGCATTCACAGCTTCTGAAGGCAAGTTGTTCCACTGATTAATTGTTGTAACCTTCAGGAAATTTCTTTTTAGTTCTACTCTCCTTGATTAGTCTTTGACCCAGATTTAGCTTTGAGATCAGACAGAAAAGGACCCTGTTCCTCAGTTTGACTTTTTTTTCCTACCCGACAGATTCTGGGACCACATATGTACAGGTAGTCCTCAACTTGCAACCATTCATTTAGTGGCCATTCCAAGTTACAGCAGTACTGAAAAAAAAGTGACTTACAACCTTTCCCCACACTTACGACCATTGCAGCATCCCTATGGTTGTGTGATCAGAATTCAGATCCTTGGCAATTGGGCATGTATTTGTGACAACTGCAGGGTCCCCGAGTCATAGGATCCCCTTTTACGACCTTCTGACATGCAAAATCAACAGGGAAACCAGATTCGCTTAACAGCCGTGTTAACAACTGCAGTGATTCAACTTAACAACTGTTGCAAGAAAGGTGGTAAAAATGGGACAACATTCGCTTAACAGCTGTTAAGGCGGGGACTACCTGTGTGGTAATCCAACCCCTCCCCAAACATTAATGCTTGTAGTACAATCTGGATTATGCAAAGGTCCTATTCTTTGCATTGGATTGTGTCCAGCACAGTGTTTCCCAAAGGCAGCCATTTTAAGATGCGTGGACTTCAACTCCCTGGGGAATTCTGGGAGTTGAAGTCCACACATCTTAAAATGGCTGCCGTTGGGAAACACTGGTCTAGCACAACACCATGCAAATGCAACCCTACGGAATTAACTTCCTCCTTGCTCCAATCTCAACGTAAGTTCTCTTTACCATAATATTACCCATGGGTCCAGTTTCACCCTCTCCATAAGTAGAAATGATCACATTGACGTTCTCCACAATGCGCTGGAAGGTCTGGTAAAGCTCCTCGGGTTCTAACTGCAGTTCCAGCAGAGTGCGGTCCATCTTGTTCATCATCAGGACGGGCTTGATGCGCTCAGCAATCGCCTGGCGAAGGACGGTCTCCGTCTGCACGCAAACCCCTGGAAAGGAAAGTTGACCCCCGGTATGATCTAGGCCAGGAAGGTCAAACACAAGGCCCACGGGCCAGATCCGACTGGCGATGTGGGTCGAATCCGGCCCACAGAGCCATCCTGGAAAATGTAAGGAGCTAGCCCATATCTCTTCGGTGTCAAGTTTCCAAAAGATGCCCTAATTAATTCATGAGCCATGATCCAAACTTCAAAGGAAATATAGTCATTTATTAGGAGCACCATTTCGGCAATACTGGGATGCAGTTAGGACTGATCCTCCGTAGATTTACATTCCCCTAATGACCCTGTCTCTCCCCTCCTCTCTGGCCATGTCATAAATCACATTCTCCAATTAACCACTTTGGCTGGCTGTGAAACCTAACGCCCTCCTTCTGATTGCGGTCGGAAAGAATGTATGGAATTCATTTCAGTTCTCCCTCCCTCCTGCTCATGGCAACTTGAAAGCTTTTCAAGTTGACATTCGGTCCAGTCTACCCAGTGCGAAGAGGAAACATGCCAGCAATTTGGGGAGTAGCATCAAGCTGGCCACACCCACTCAGTCCCATCCCGTCCCACACCAAGGTCAACCACAATCCTGATGCGGTCCTCAATGAAATTGAGTTTGACATCTCTGATCTAGGCTAATTCCAGAGAAGAACTGGTTGCTGAAAAGTTCCAGTATTCCAAAACGGTCAAAATTTTGGGCAGCTTTGGTGGAAAGAAGAAAAACATCACTGGCTTCCTGCCAGTAATGCCCAGAGATTAGGGGCAGCTAACTAATCTTGTATTGTTTTAATTTAAAAGATACATATCCCCTTTCTCAGCACTTAAAAGAGGAGAAGACTATGGTGTTCTATATCCTCAAGGCTTGTGGCGGGCTGGTGTTTGTGTTGCTCAAATTTTGCATGCTACAGAAACATCAAATACTCCCCGAGTTGCCCATCTCACCTTATTTATTCTGAAGTTTTCCTGGGTGAAAACTCTGATGCACTATTTAGACTAGAGGTCTCCAACTTTGGCATCTTTCAGCCTGGCGGACTTCAACTCCCAGAATTCCCCAGCCAGCTTTGCCTCTCCTCTCCCCTTCTCTCCCTCAGGCTAGCTCCACAGAAGCTTCTCTCTATCCCCTTCTCTCCCTCAGGCTTGCCCCATAGATCCTCTCCTCTCCTCTCCCCTTCTCTTCCTCAGGCTGGCTCCATAGAAGCCTCTCTTCTCCCCTTCTCTCCCTCAGGCTAGCCCCACAGAAGCTTCTCTCTATCCCCTTCTCTCCCTCAGGCTGGCCCCACAGAAGCCTCTCCTCTCTATCCCCTTCTCTCCCTCAGGCTGGCCCCACAGAAGCCTCTCCTCTCTATCCCCTTCTCTCCCTCAGGCTGGCCCCATAGGTCCTCTCTTTTTTTTTTATTTATTTGATTTATATGCCGCCCTTCTCCGGAGATTCAGGGTGGCTTACAATGCGCTAAGCAATAGCCTTCATTCTTTTGTATATTTATACAAAATCAGCTTATTTCCCCCACAAACTGGCTCCTCAATTTACCTACCTTAGAAAGGATGGAAGGCTGAGTCAACCTTGAGCCTTGGCGAGATTCGAACCTGCAGTAACTGCAGGCATCTGGTCTTAATAACCAGTTTAATAACAGGGTGCCTTAGACCACTGTACTACCAAGGCTCTTATCCTCCTTCTCTCCCTCAGGCTAGCCCCATGAATTCTCTCTTATCCCTCTTCTCTTCCTCAGACTGGCCCCATAGATCCTCTCCTCTCCCCTTCTCTCCCTCAGGCTGGCTCCACAGAAGCCTCTCTTATCCCTCTTCTCTCCCTCAGGCTGGCCCCATAGATCCTCTCCTATCCCCTTCTTTCCCTCAGACTTTCTAGCCCTTTCTCTCCATGAGGCTTGCCCCACAGAAGCCTGTCCTATGCTATCCCATTCTCTCCAGTTATTTTCAAGGTGGGAGGGAGAGTAGAACATCTAACTAGTTAGCATCAGAGCGTGTTATAATAATATAGGAAATACTAACGCTCTGATGGTCATTTCAAAAAATCCTTTCTTAGTGAGCACCTGGAAGCCAAGACGAACATAGGTGGCAAATTTCAAGTTTGTAGGCTTTACAGTTCTGGAGATTTCATGATTAATGCGTGAGTGGTTTTCACTTTTCTATATATATAGATTACAGTGAAGGAAAATTGTGGATTCCTTCAGAATCAGATGCTAAGATACAGGTAGTCCTTGACTTACAACAGTAGCATTCGAAGTTATGACGGCAATGAAAAAAAGACTCATGATCGTTTTTCACGCTTATGACAGTTACAGCACCTCCCTGGTCACATGATCAAAATTCAGACACTTGGCAACTGACTCATATTAGTGACGGCTGCAGTATCCCGTGATGTCATGCAATTTACCTTTTGTGACTTTTTGATAAGCAAAGTCAATGAGGGGAAGCCATTAACAACTGTGTTCCTAACTTAATTACTGCAGTGATTCACTTCACAACCGTGGCAAGAAAGGTCATAAAATGAGGCCAAATTCACTTCGCAACCGTGTCGTGTAACAACAGAAATTCTGGGCCCAATCGTGGTCGTAAGTCGAGGACTACCTGTATTCTCCTTCAGAGTCTACCAGTTCTTACTGGCTTTCTCTGGAAAGCACAATGTTCCTGCGCAATTAAAGCATCTTAATTTTAAGTATATTCACCTGAAACACAGTCAACGACAACAAGAGCTCCATCAGTGACGCGAAGGGCTGCTGTGACTTCGGAGGAGAAATCCACGTGCCCGGGGGAGTCGATTAAATTAATGAGGAAACCGGAGCCATCTTTGGATTGCTTGATAAAGGCCAAATCGTGTTCTGAGAGCTCATAGTAGAGAGAAATGGCCCTAGAAAAGAAGACAAATGATTTTCCTAAAGCACATTTAAATTCACATAAAGCATCTGCATATAATGCTGTGCCCTCTGGGCGTGCTGGAACCACAACTCCCATAATCCTCAGGCACCAGGGCTGGGTGGGCACTAAAGTAAACTAAGGCACCACTGTGTAAGACTCCTTAGTTTATCAAAGTGCAAATCTTGGAAACCAGACGTTGAGTTCTCACTTTCTCTGTCATTCCAAACTCCCCTCTAGAAAGTCGTAACTTCTGAGTTTCCAGCTACGTATAAACAAGCCTCTGCATTTTAGGAAAGTTTTGCTGGCATGGCCATTGAGATTTTAGCTTTATGGATTTTTTTTTAATATATACAAACACTAAAATTAAAATGGACAATTTAAACAAGAAATGTTGATGAGGAATATAGAAATAAAAGGATAACGAGAGTTGGAAGGGATACCTTGGAGGTCTTCTTAGTCCAACTCCCCGCTCAGGCAGGAAACCCTACACCATTTCCAACAAATGCTTGCCTTGCTCTAGCAAAAAACCCTGCACCATTTGAGACAAATGGTTCTCCATCTTCTTAAAAACTTCCAGTGTTGGAGAATTCACAACTTCTGGAGGCAAGTTGTTCCACTGATTAATTGTTCTCACTGTCAGGAAATTTCTCCTTAGTTCTAGGTTCTCTCCTTGCTCAGTTTCCATCTATTGCTTCTTGTCCTGCCTTCATGTGCTTTGGAGAATCGATTGACACCCCCCCCTCTCTGTGGCAACCCCTCAAATATTGGAACGCTGCTATCATATCACCCCTAATCCTTTTCATTAGACATCCCCAATTCCTGCAATTATTCTTCATATGTTTTAGATGATTGAATTTGAATTCAACTGTTGAGTTAAATGAAATAAGCTGACCGTCTCCATACAGCATATTTAACTTGCTGCTGAATTCATTCATGGTCGCCATTTTCACGATATACTGAACCATAAATCAACCAATTCAATAAATCACAAAAACTCTCGGTGAGGTTAAGTAGTAACTAAGTTTAGTGTGTTGTACACATTCATTCATCCCCAAGTCTTTATCTGATTTGCTTCAATGTCTTTTGTAAAGATGTAGAGCCGTGTTTCTCAATCTTGGCAACATTTTAACAAATTGCATCCCTGTTTGGTTTGGTGGCAGCAATGCCTCAGACAGAAAGTCCATACAGAGAGTGGTAAGTGACAATCAAGTTATTATTCCATTCCATTCCATTCCATTCCATTCCATTCCATTCCATTCCATTCCATTCCATTCCATTCCATTCCATTCCATTCCATTCTATTCTTCTATTCTATTCTATTCTATTCTAGTCTAGTCTAGTCATTATGAAGATATGTGGACTTCCACTCCCAGAATTCTGGGAGTTGGAGTCCAACTCCAACTTCTGGGATTCTGGGAGTGGAAGTCCACACATCGTAACGTTGCTAAGGTTGAGAAACACTGATGTAAAGTATATCATGGCATTTCTTTATTTTGTATGCTGCTCGTACAAATAATGCAGAAATGCATCCTTACTTGGGAAGAATAGTGTGGCCTTCATCCTAACCATGTTTGATAAGCTGATGCCATGTTTGTTTCATGTGATGTTAATACTGGTAATGCTCGACTTACAAGCATTCGTTTAGTGACTGAAGTAACAACACCACTGAAAAAAGTGACTTATGACCGGTTTTCACACCTACCACCGTTGCAGCATCCCCCATGGTCACATGATCAAAATTCGGGCATTTGGCAACTAACTCATCGTTATGACAGCTGCAATATTTTAAAGCAGCAGTCTCCAACAACTCCAGCTTGGCAGACTGTCAGGAGTGAGGGAGAGCGGATGATTTCATGTGAGTGGCAGGTGCGTGCACAAGTGCACACAGCTCCATTTGAACAAGTGGTGGGCACGCATGCCCGCCACTCGCACAAGTAGAGCTTCACACGCAAGCACGAGCACCTGCTGTTCACACAAATGGACCTTCGCACGCATTGCCCACCTGTTGCGCAGCCCAGTTCTGAACAGGCTACGGCTGTGGTGAAATGTAAAATTTGTTACTACTGGTTCTGTGGGCGTGGCTTGGGGGGTGTAATGTGACTGGGTGGGCCAAAGAGGTTGTAGAAAAAATGCTTTTAAAAGTAAAAAAAAAAGCCTCTGATGATCGCGCGGCTCAGCTGGGCATGGGGGTGGGTGGGCAGGGATTTTTGCTACCGGTTCTCCGAATCACCCATCGCCATCGCTACTGGATCAGGCGATCCGGTCCGAACCAGGAGCATTTCACCCCTGGGCCACGGCCTGGTAGTGGGCCTCAGCCCTGGGGGTTGGGGACCCGTTTTAAAGAGCCTGAACCTGGCTGCGGCCATCTTTCTGTTCCTCAGTTGCCACACAGAGGGGGGAGGGGGAAAGGAGGTGGGAATGCATTCTAGACACAACAAAGGGCTTTCTCCTGAGAACCAAGGTCATCTCTAGTGTCTGGTAACAGATAACGTTCCGCCAATTAATACAACTGGCCAATGTGACCTGTGACACTTGGAGATGGGGTTATTTCCTAGTTTAATTATACTGAAACCACGGGAAAGGTTTAGATTTGGTTCTCCATTGAAGCTGTGCTGATATGATGTCCTCATTAAAGACGACCTTTGAGAAGGAGCTTAGTCTCAGAGTCCTGATTTGCTTGAGTTTGTTAGTCGGATCCTTGGCAGAGCATTTTACTGGGTGCTACTATGAACAAAAAACAACTTGGCAAGTCTAAGTTACAAGAGTCAGATACTCTAACCCAGGGGTCTGTAACTTTAAACACTCAAAGAGCCATTTGGACCCGTTTCCCATAGAAAACAAAACACCGGGAGACACAAAACCTCGGTGGGCGTGGCCAACTCAACATCAACTCACTTTCACCAGTCACATGACTTCCTAGCCACGCCTACCCAGCTGGTCATTAGGGCAGAGAACCGGTTGTTAAAAAAAACAACAAAACCCTTTTGACATCTCTCTCTCTCCCCGCCCTCTCTGTATCTCTCTGTCTCTGCCCTAGCTGCTTCTCCATCCCCTGCCATTGCCCTTATCTTCTCAGGCCAGGCGAGGAGTGACTGGGAGGGGAGGGCGAGGGGTGGGGCCAGCCAGTGGTGGGATCATCCAACGGGGAGCCACAACAGAGGGCCCAAAGAGCCACATACGGTTCTGAAGCCACAGGTTGCAGACACCTGCTCTAACCTATAAAATCAGTCAAGAGAGTGAATTTTTCAAAAAAACCTAGCATAAATCAATTGGAAATCTGTTATCTTCGGAATACTCCATTTGTAACTGATGTTTAATTTTTGTTTTGATAGTCAAAAAGGACTGCAGATAAAAGTAAACAATACTCACGTAGATTTGATTGTGATACACCTTTCCTGCTCGTCTTTACGTGTGTCAGTAAATCGTGTTTCACCAGCCCTGGCAGAAGCGATAATACCCGCTTTACACACTAAGGAATCTGTAAGCGTGGACTTGCCATGATCAACATGGGCAATCACCGACATGTTTCTGATGTTGGACTTTTTGTCCATGATCGCTCGGATCTGGTCTACTGTAAAATTCACCTGAAAGCGAAGAACAGAAAGTAAATAAAAAGAGACAGGGAACATAACTGGGGGAGGTTTTATTCCATAAATATTTCACAGAAACTAAAACAGAAAGCTTTTGTGGCATTTATTTATGTGCTTTCAAAGGTGATGCTGGCTCTAAACAACCACACAGAATTTCTCCCTGACTATCTCTTACCTGATTCTTCAATTCTTCCAACGGTGTATCTATCTTTGCAGTGACTCAGTGGTCCCTAACCCTTCTGGCTCTGAGAACCGGTGGCAGCAATGGGAGAGGGGATGGTTTTGTGTGTGTGTGTGTGTGTGCCGCTTGCACAAATGCAGCTTTGTGCATACACACATTCTTGCATGACCCAGTTCCTACCAAGCTGCAGACTGCTGTAACTGACTCTATCCTTGCTGCTGGCCTTCATCTCCTCCTCCTCGTTCATTCCATCTTTCCCATCATCAGAGCCTTCTCTAGAGTGCTAAGTCTTCACATGATGCATTAAGACAGGGGTCTCCAACCTTGGCAACTTTACAATTTGTAGACTTCAACTCCCAGAATTCTGTGAGTTGAAGTCCACAAGTCGTAAAGTTGCCAAGGTTGCAGACCCCTGCATTAAGGTATTAATTAGGCCTCTGTAATATTGATCAGGTGTTTTTTTAAAAAAAATAATATTGTACTGTAGTCCAGCTGAAATGAATTTTGCTATTTTTCTTTTCAACTTTATCTTGGGTTTCTAGTCACAGTCTAGCATTGCAAACTGTTACTTTTCAACAGAATTAAAACAATGAATTTTAACGTTAATTATTGCTCAGGTATGCATAGTTAATTCAGTGTCAGAAGCTTTCTGTGCTGCTAGGCTCACTCCTGGCTTTTCAATAAAAAAAAACTGATATCATAAAACTATCAAATTAAGCTGTCAGACATCAATATTCTTGCTTTGTGTAATACAGGATCATAATTATTTCACAGATAGCTAATTATTTAGTGTACTATTCCCATATGAGCAGAACATGCTATGGTAATCTCAAATTCTACCTTTTAAATAAACAAAACAAGTTATAGCAACTGTATTATCAATCTATAGTATCTTCTATAATTGACTATCATCACACAGCTGAATTATTTAGGCATTTGTTGGGTTTTGTAGTTAAAAATCAGACTTTAACCCTGGGGCGTCCAACCTTGAAAAGGTTACGATTTATGGACTTCAACTTCCAGAATTCCCCAACCAGTGTGGCTGGCTGGCGAATACTGGGAGTTAAAGTCCACAGATCTTAACTTTTCCAAGGTCTGATACTCCTGCTTTAACCATTCCTCTCATCAAAGCAATTATATCATTAACATCTTGTTATAGCAGAGCAATTAAATTTTTTTCTTCAATCATTAGGACTGTTATGCAGTCATTCACTTGGACAATTTTTGCCTGTTTCTGTTGTACTTTCAAAGTTGGGCAGAAGACTTTTTTACTTGCCATGCTAGTGAGATGCTAATGATATTGTTGCTTTGATGAGAGGAATGGTTAAAGCAGCGGTATCCGACCTTGGAAAAGTTAAGATCTGTGGACTTCAAGTCCCAGAGTTCCTCAGCCGCATTCCAAAGCTGGGAACAGTATATCTAAAGTTCCTGGGCCTTTGGCCTTCCAACTCATCTAAAGCATGGTCTAAAATAAACCAAGCCAGCTGCTTCTTGAGATGTGTGACACTTGGCACTGACACTGCAACTGGAAGGGGCTTGAAGCATAAGACTCCACCAGCATACACTCCCCACTCTGACAATCCCTTGTCCAACCTGGCTGTCCAACCTTGGCAACTTTAAGACTTGTGGACTTCAACTCCCAGAACTCCCCAGCCAGCATGGCAACTTTAAGACTTGTGGACTTCAACTCCCAGAATTCTCCAGCCAGCATGCAACTTTGCATGCTGGTTGAGGAATTCTGGGAGTTGAAGTCCACAAGTCTTAAAGTTGCCACGGTTGGGCAGCCCTGCTCTAGAAGGCACAGGAGGGAATTCTGGGAGTTGAAGTCCACAAGTCTTAAAGTTGCCACAGTTGGGCAGCCCTGCTCTAGAAGGCACAGGAGGGAATTCTGGGAGTTGAAGTCCACAAGTCTTAAAGTTGCCACGATTGGGCAGCCCTGCTCTAGAAGGCACAGGAGGGAATTCTGGGAGTTGAAGTCCACAAGTCTTAAAGTTGCCACAGTTGGGCAGCCCTGCTCTAGAAGGCACAGGAGGGAATTCTGGGAGTTGAAGTCCACAAGTCTTAAAGTTGCCACAGTTGGGCAGCCCTGCTCTAGAAGGTACAGGAGGGAATTCTGGGAGTTGAAGTCCACAAGTCTTAAAGTTGCCACGGTTGGGCAGCCCTGCTCTAGAAGGCACAGGAACCTAAGTGTTCATTTGTGAAAGCTCTCACAATGCCTTGATTCAGCAGTGTGTGCATGTCCCTGGGCCAGAGAGAGAAGGGCAACCGGCTGACAGTTACAATTGTGGAATTAACCAGCAAAGGCAGCCAAAGTCTGTGAAGTCCCTCCATTTATACAAAGAGTTGTCAGTTATGATTAAAGTAACTGCAAATTTTTTACTTGCTAAGTCGCCATGGAGATGATGGCACTAAGGATGATATATTAAACATGTATGCCGTCCAATTGTGGATCTTTTGCATGGAATGAGATTTTATTACAAAGCAAAATGGTAGTGGAGGATTATAAAAAGAAGATAGAGAATTTTTTAAAGAACAATCTTAATAAAAAATATAAAAGTAAGAAGATTTGGGGTGTAAGTGAAGCTTTTGTAAGAGGGTATTTTATACAACACAATAGCAGATTTAAAAAGAAAAAGGAAGAAAATATACTAATGATTCTGAGTGAGATTGAAAAAAAAATCTTTAAAATTCTCCAGGGATGACAACTATTATTCACCAAATTAAGCTTTTACAGATGCAATTATCTATGTTAGCAGTGAGAGAGAGGGAATTAAAGATGAACTTGTAAGACAAAGACATTTTGAATCTGCAAATAAACCAGAGATGGTTGGCATATAAGATTAAAAAAAAAGAAATAAAAGTTATGTTAAAAGTTACAAAAAGGAAATACTGTAAGTACAGATAATGCAAATATGCAAAATGTGTTTCTTCCCTATGATACAAAGGTCAAGAAATACCTTTGGACAAAGTGGATGAATGCTACCAGAGATTACTGAAGGTTACTAACAATCAAAGATAATTTTTGAATGGACCTTTAACAATACAGATGAAGCTATCAAAAAGACTAAAAACAGAAGAATGATTTATTTATGGTTTTGATAATTAGGCTGGATAGATTACAGAAAGAAAACCATGATAACTTTAGAAAAAGAGGTAAATTTATAATTGTATTTATAACAGCTATAAAGCAGATCTGAACCCACTTTTTTATCTTTTCTTTTTCTTTTTTTTCTTTTTCAATTTTCCTTTGATTTATTTCTTTTTTACTTTAAATTGGTTTGCATTAGATTTTATTTTTATATGTTTAAGAGTTTCAATAAAATTATGTATGTATGTATGTATGTATGTATGTATGTATATAAAAGGAATTGCCCTTAGCTATTTTTAGATCGCAGCTTTTAGTAGCTGTATGTGTAAAGAGCTTACAGGATAAGCTTCGATAATAAAAGTTCATTGTACTGTACCTCTTACTGTGAAAACGTTTTATAATATTAGTTTTCAGTCCCATTACAGTGTAAAACTCCCACTAGGATTTATTTCTGGGTAACTGAGCAGAGTAATCTTCCTATAACCCAGAGTATCTCTACCACCCTCTTAATGTCAGTATTGTTAAACATCAGTTTTTTAAGAGTTATATATTTGATCTATTAATGAAAGCCATTGTTGAGGATCCATTCTGTTTCTTTCCCACTATTATTTACTGCTATACAGGGGGAGAGAAAGAATAAATACGATGATATTTCTGCAATGGGAGAGACATATGGATTCAGATTCTCAGCCATCCAGATCATGGTTGTTCCAAAAAGGTGCTTTTTCAAAAGGCAACTGGACTTTCTTTGTTTTTGCTTGAAGACATTTCACTTCTCATCCAAGAAGCTTCTTCAATTCTGAAGAAGCTGCAGAAGTTCTGAAGAACTGAAGAAGCTTCTTGGATGAGAAGCAAAACGTCTTCAAGCAAAACCATAGGAAGTCCAGTTGCCACCTTTGGGACAATGAGAGGGAGAGTTTATTGAATTGGAAAGCAATTATTTTCGCTTAGCCCAATGCGTGAACCTGGTCTTCTATATACAGAAGAGACAGTTATTTGTTATTTGCTTATTTATTAAATCTAGAAGGGTGCATAACTCTATCAAGACTCTGGGCTGGGTATAATATCAATACTTCAAACCCATTCGAAAGAGCCACAAAAGTCTGGAGAAGAATAAACACAAAGTCCGGGTGGGTGGGTGGGTGTATTTTAACGGCCTGTTTAAACAAAAGCAAAGTGCGAAGGTCAGAATGCAAACAATGAAATTGAAACATACAAGATGTTCAACTTGCTCCTACTTTTGGTTTTTCCTCATGCAGACTAAGGAAGCAGCTGACAACGATTTCACAAGGTCTGGATATTGCTATCCCATTATCTCCCATCACTGCTCATTGAATTTATGAGAGTTGCAGTCCAGTATCATCTATACAAAAGCAGATTCTCTACCTAAACCTGATGAGAATTTGCTGCAAACATGCTGCAAAAATCTGTAACCCCTAAAAAGGCAATACTTTGTAAAATAATGCTTAAAACTAATACACAAGTCTTCTCACAGACAACATTTGTCCTCTTCATGGCTGTTTTTGGCACTCAAGAGACACACTAAAAGAGAGAAGTGAAGAAATATGGGTGCCTTTCATTACATGGTTGTCATAGGCAGATTGTGATTCATATTATTATTATTATTATTATTATTATTATTATTATTATTATTATTATTATTTAGATTTATATGCCGCCCTTCTCTGGAGACTCAGGGCAGCTTACAATGCATTAAGCAATAGCCTTCATACTTTTGTATATGCCTGCTTAGTAGGGCTTTTGCCCCCCGTCCCCAAGCGGTGTTCTTTTTTATACAAAGTCAGCTTATTGCCCCCACAATCCAGGTCCTCATTTTACCTATCTCGGAAGAATGGAAGGCTGAGTCAACCTTGAGCCTGGTGAGATTTGAACTTGCAGTAATTGCAGGCAGCTGGCAACTTAAGTGCTACTTTAACAGTACTTAGTCCACTGCGCCACCAGGCTCAGTGATTAACAAAGTCAGGCAGGAGGTCCAATGAACAAAATCCTTTTTTAAAAAAAATTAATAAATATACACTAAGGTTTTATGCCAAGCAGATAAAACCATCTGGTAAAGTAGCCATCTAACTCAGCCCTTAGATCAGGGGTCACCCAACCTCTGGGCCGTAGCCCACTACCGGGCTGCGTCCTATTGATTCTGTCATCTGCACCTCCATAAGTGTCTGGTTTGGCTCTGCAATCCAACAAGACAGACACAGACTTCAGAGGATCATTAAAACGGCAGAAAAAACAATTGCTACCAACCTGCCTTCCATTGAGGACCTGTATACTGCATGAGTCAAAAGGAGGGCTGGGAAAATATTTACAGATCCCTCACATCCTGGACATAAATTGTTTCAACTCCTACCCTCAAGATGCTATAGGGTACTGCACACCAGAACAACTAGACACAAGAACAGTTTTTCCTCCATGCCATCACTCTACTAAACAACTAATTTCCACAACACTGTCAAACTATTTACTATACTAGTATTACTATTATTCCTCTCATCCTTCCTATTATCTGCGGTATTTCCTTTTCTACTTATGACTGTAACTTTGTTGCTTGTATCTTTATGATTTATATATTGTTTTATTTAGTTTACTAGTGTGATTTATGTTGATTGCTTATATAATATCCTATGACTATCACTAAGTGTTGTATCTTATGATTCATGATGAATGTATTTATGATGACCATGAGCATGATTCATCACTTATATCTTTATGTACACTAAGAGCTTATGTACCAAAGACAAATTCCTTGTGTGTTCAATCACACTTGACCAATAAAGAAGTCTATTTTCCATTCCATTCCATTTTTTCTTTATTCTATTCTGTTGTGTTGTATTCTGTTGTGTTGTATTCTGTTGTGTTGTATTCTGTTGTGTTGTGTTGTGTTATGTTCTGTTCTCAACAGGACCGCATGAGCGTTAGGCCGGCATACATGCAGCTCAACATGCACAAGCTGAGCTGCCCATGCATGGCCATACACGCCAGCCACTGCTCGCACGAGTATTTAAACTGTTGTAAGACGAGGACTATTTGTATATGCTAAATAATGATAATAATTGTAAGCCACTAACTTAATAAGATTCCAAGTCTCTTCGGTCTTACATCTTTATACTTGCTTATCTTTTTAGCAAAACCTAAGCGCTAACGTAGCTCTACTTTTAACGAAATCTGTCCTGATGCTCCTTTTGTACACTTCTACCTGATAATCCCAGCCAGGCCAGACCCAAAGTCTCTCTCTCTCTCTCTCTGCTGTGGTCTGGCAGTGCTCAACTTTGATTCCTGAAGCACTCCTATCAACGTTCTGGGTGCCCAGGTGAGATCTGCCAGCATCATGACCACACTGAAGCGTGGCTGGTGCACTTCCTAGGGTGAGCTCTTCCTGAATTGGTCCATGCTGAAGCTGCATCAGATGAACTTGTGAGACTTCTGGGCTCTCCTGCTGCTGCAGCATCAGCTGCTTTCTTTGTCCCACCCCTCTCACCTGTCGCTGAGCCACTGCTATCTCCAATGCTTCTCTACCCTTTCAAAGTTGCACAGCAGATATTTCTTTTTCCCCTTGGCCTTGTTTTTTAACTCTTTTCTTTCTTCTCCTCCAGCTTCCTGGTATCTCAGTGGACGAACCCTGCCACAAAACTCTCTTTTGAGGCAACCAGGCAACCAGGCTCCTTCCTAAAACTCTTTCTTCATAGCAAGGTACAGCCCTTAAAAGAATCCAGGTAGGAAAGGGGGGGCACAGGCATTCTCGGTGCCATACAGCCCACACTTTCAAATTGATGCAGACTGTCTTGGACTCTTAGTTAATGACACACTGATTTGGGGAGATGGAATGGAATGGAAATGAAATAGAAAAGAATTGGAATGGGGATGGGGATGGGGATGGGGATGGGGATGGGGATGGGGATGGGGATGGAATGGAATGGAATGGAATGGAATGGAATGGAATGGAATAGAATAGAATAGAATAGAATAGAATAGAATAGAATAGAATAGAATAGAATAGAATAGAATAGAACAGAAAAGAAATATAGAAAGAGTGCAGAGAAGAGCAACAAAGATGATGAGGAGACTGAAGGCTAAAACATATGAAGAACGGTTGCTGAAATTGGGTATGTCTAGTTTAATGAAAAGGAGGACTACAAGTGCCATGATAGCAGTCTTCCAACTTTTTAGGGCCTGCCACAAAGAAGAGGGGCTCAACTCATTCTCCAAAGCACCTGAGGGCAGGACAAGAAGCAATGGATGGGAAGTAATCAACAAGACGACCAACCTAGAACTAAGGAGAATTCTTCACATAGTTACTAGAATTAACTTAGTGGAACAGCTTGCCTCCAGATGTTGTGGGTACTCCATCACTGGAGGTTTTTAAGAAGAGATTGGACAGCCATTTGTCTGAAATGGTATAGGGTCTGCTGCTTAAGCAGGGGGTTGGACTTGACCACCTCCAAGGTCCCTTGCAATTCTGTTAATAATATAAGGCTCAATTCTTAATGCACATTTGCACATGTTATGCTGGACTACAAGAGAGTTGGACAGTTTGTGGTTCAGAATCTTTTTCAGAATGCAGCCATTGTCATATGTTGTATGAATATGTTCACTGCTTTAAGTTATAACATGGATTATTGTGGGAGGGAGCACATAGGACAGTACATAAACCCAGCAAATGTGGTTTATCCACACAAATTGAAATGCTACTTGAAACTCAGCCATTTTGTGCAAATATCTGTGGCAAAACTCTAGACATTTATTTGGAAACAGGCTCTATTTTAGACAGTTCAAGACATTTCAGAATAAACCCAGCAAGGATTAGGACACCTGAATTTAAGAAATTACTGCTTTCTCTTAAAATATGCCAATATTATACTAAATAAACCAGATTAGTGCCACACAGACTCTCAGAACAAGGATGATGTTATGAGTCTACTTTACAGTAGGTAAGGATTACTGAGAAAGCATGTAACACAGTTAACACTTTAAATACTCTAAATATAAATTCTCATCCTTGAAAGCCACCTTCATTCTGTCTTCGGGTATAATGCAACATTCTGATTGTGTTTCTTTAAATATGCTTGCTACATTCTACAGCTATTTAAAGCTATGCAGATGGGGGTGGGGAAAATATCCCCCCCCCCCCAAACATTCTTGCAGTTCCTACTGCAGTATAAAAGATACTAAGAAAACACAGCTAATTTTTTACTGGACAATTCAGAGAATTGACATACAAAAAGATAGCAATTAATTTATTTATTTTTAAATACATAATGTGTTCTCTAGTTCACCACCTCAAATGTTTGTGCCTTAAATAACCTTGTGCTGTATTTCCAGGGACCCACAAAAGTCACTGCAATGAACATGTACTAGGATGAGCATAAACAGATGATATTTTTTAGTATATGAATAATAGAAGAAGGAGGGCATTTATGTAGCTATTTAGAATATCAAGAAAGAAATCCATATCTATAAATGATTTTGGGGGGTGGAAATTAAAGCAAATATATCAGCTTTGCGGTTCTGGATAACCAATACATACAGGACATATTCTTCCAAATATTTCTTCAATGTAACAGAATAGCCCTTTAATAGGCCAATACTGTAAACAATGCTAGCAATCAAAGGAAAATCCTCTTGAATCAAGGAGGGAAAAAAAGCCAGAATCATATACAATAGTGTCCAACTCACAGTGAGATTTTGAAAAAATAATATTAGAGGAGACAGTGGAGGGGGGAAAAGGACTTGCACTGCTCAGATGCTTCAGTAAATAATTATAATAATGATAAATAGTCTGGAAAGTGAACTTTGCAGCCTAGAAGAGAAAGAATGGTAGAAAATCGCAAAATACAAAGAGCCGCAAATAGTAAGTATCAACAGCAATAAGGTGCCTTAGGTGCAATCCCAAAACATCTGGAGTGTTATTTGAACCACCATTGCCTTTGACAAAAATCCTCAATTGCAAAAAAGACCACTCTTGCCTTGGAACAATTTACATCCTGGGACGGATACCACCACCATCATCATCATCATCATCATCATCATCATTATTATTATTGGTTAATCTTTAGTGAGATTCACAGCCTTTGAGGCTGGTTAATAGCTCAGCATCTTGAGTCCTAACCAAGGACCTAGAAACTGTTAAGGTATCGTCTGTTCCGAGTAAGGTGGTTTTTTGTAGAGTCAACATGTTCAAGTCCGGCAAATTTAGAATTTCTAAATAGCGGGGTAGCCCTTTGGGTATTGCTCCAAGGGTTGTTGTTGTTGTTGTTGTTGTTGTTATTATTCATCTGCCTATCCTGGGTGGTTGGGAAGGGACCTCCATAGGTGGACCAAAATGCCAAATCCAACCCTGAACATCTGGCTGGCTGTGCAGCCAACCTTAACCATAATAAAATATTGCCATGATGATGCCCGAGTTAACTTCCAGCTTTTTAAAGGAATGAGGCATTCAAGTGGATCTTTTTATCAGCTGTGTTGGGCTCATCCTCAGCGCAAGGGATGATGGGCTTTGTAGTCCCTCCAACACAGCTGGCAAGCAGCGCAAGGAGGGAAACCCCCCACCCCCCCCCCAAACAACCTTCCAGCATCCAGCCCACCCTTAGTGGGCAACAACACAGCCGACCCTTTTTTAAATCAGGCAATTCCTCCCTGCCGCCCGCCCCCCAAATACCCCACGTCCTCTAGGGAGGATGTCACTGACATCAGCCTGACATGGGTCCTGCAATAGGAATGGCGGCGGCGGCGGCGGCTGGAAGGGGGGGGGGGGTTAGAGAGAGAGAGAGAGAGAGAGAGAGAGAGAGAGCAACTGCCCTGAAAATGGCTGTCGGAGAGGCCGGGGCCGGGGCCAGGGTGGGGTCTCCAGGAAAGAAGGGCTGGTACGGACCCCAAGGGCGCCCGCGTCACCAAATGGGGCTGCCAGGGGGTCGCCGGCCTTCTCCCCTCGGGGTATCGCGCCTTTTCGCCCGGGGTATCGCTCACCATTTTGGCGGATGGTTCTCGATTGCTCCGCTCCGCCGCCGCCTCAGAAACCGCCGCCGCCGCCGCCTCAGACCGCGGAGGTCGGAGAGAGCCGAAGAGAGGAGGAGGAGGAGGGGAGAGAGAGAAGAAAAAAAACAACAAACGCCGAGACCACCAACGGGTGTGGGGAATCCTAGAGCGGACACAACAAAGGTGGGGGTGGGGGAGGAGACCCTCTGGTATGCAGATTTCAATCTATGGTCTGCAGCTCGGGCTCTGGGAGGAAGGGGGCCGGCGCGCGGTCCTCCGGAAAGCGCGTTCGTGTTGGTGTCGCCGGCGCGGGTTTTCCCACGCTCCCTCTCACCCCCCCCTCCCCTCCGCCGTTATCTTCACGGCACAGCGGTGCGTGTTTCGGAGGGAGGGAGCGTCCCCGCACGTCATTTATTTATTTATTTATTTATTTATTTATTTATTTATTTATTTTTGCAAAGATCAGTACAGACAGTCCTCGACTTAAAACACTTCCTTTTTTTTTTTTGAAAAATATTTTTTATTGTTTTTTTCCAAACATAAACATAAAATAAGTCTTTTAAGAACGAAGTCTTGAGCCAGTCATAGATAGGTACAATCGCTTACGTCCCTTTAACAAGCTCTATTCCCAATTTCCCCGTTTACATCTTTTAAAATTAAAAATCAAAACTCAAAATTTTGAACACAAATTCCAACATCTTATTCTAAACCAGTCTATTGTATCACCCAAAACCTTAATTTCCAAATAAACTCTACTCGTTTTTTTATATCCAATTGATCAATCAAAATTCTATCTAGCTTAATTCCCTCCCGTACATCTTTTAACCTAAAAATCAAAAACACAAATTTTAAAAATATTCTAACCTCTTAATCTAAGTATTTACCTTACATTTTATCACCACAAATCTTAATTTTTACATCTTTACATATGTAAACTCTATTTTTATTTCAATTTATAAATCAAAATTTTATCTATATTCCTTAATCTCTAGACCCATTTCAACAAATCTTTAAGTCTTAAACTTTAGCAATTACATTTAATTCTCTTTTTTTTAAAATTGTTATCTAATATACATTTCAATTTACACTTACAACACTTCCTTTAGTGACCGTTCAGAGTTACAATGGCACTGAAAAAAAATGTGACTTCGGACCGTTTTTTCCACAGTTACGACCATTTGTGGCAATTTCCCCATGGTCACGTGATCAAAATTCAGATGCTTGGCAGCAGGTTCCTATTGATGACCTTGGCTGTGTCCCAAGATCATTGTGAATCCCCTTTATGCGACCTTCTGTTGAGCAAAGTCAACGGGGAAGCCAGATTCGCTTTACATCCAGGTTCCTAATTTATCAACGGCAGGGATTCCCTTAACAACGGTGGCAAGAAAAGTTGTAAAATGGAGGCAAAACTCACTGAACAAATCTCTCTTATCTCGCTTAATGTCTGTGAAGATTCTGTCATCCATCCAGGTCATGGTTTATTTCCCCTTCTCCCGAAGGACTCAGGGTGGTGAACAGTTAAAATAACATACATATAAAATGTGATATAAGATGATTAAGCCAATTTGGTTCATCGGTTAAGAATTTTCAGCATAAAGATTTAGAAAAATTAGAAGAGATTTATGCCAGCCCGGCTTGGTGAAACAGGAAGGTCTTAAGTACACGACGGAAAGTACGAAGATCTGGGATCATTCGTATCCCTGGGGGTAACCTGTTCCAAAGGGTAGGTGCCCCCACAGAAAAGGCTCTTTCTCTGGGAACCACCAGTCGACATTGCTTTAGTGATGGCACCCTGAGAAGGCCCACCCTGTGGGAGCGTGCTGGTTGGTGGGAGGTTATTGGTTGCAGTAGGTGGTCTCATAAGTACCCAGGTCCTAAGCCATGGAGCAGGAAGACCACGGGGAGCCAGTGCAGCTCGCGTAGGAGAGGTGTACATATGAACGCCATGTCACTCCCAATATCACCCGCACAGCTGCATTCTGGACCAGTTGGAGCCTCCGCGTGCACCTCAAGGGGAGCCCCATGTAGAGAGCATTACAGTAGTCCAGACGGGAAGTGATGAGGGCATGAGTGACTGTGCATAAGGAGTCCCGATCTAGAAAGGGTCGCAACTGGCAAATCAGGCAAACCTGATAGAAAGCTCCACTGGCCACCTTGTCCCAAAGGTGTTTTTTTTTTTTTTTTCAAGAGGCAATTGGAGTTTCTGATTTTTTTTCTTTTGAAGACGTTTCGCTTCTCATGCAAGAAGCTTCTTCAGCTCTGACTGGATGGTGGGGAATGGAAGGATTTATACTCCTTGCAGACAGCTGGACATTTGCATCCTTTTAGTGGATCATTAAGGTCACCTGGAGGCTTATCTGTGTCCTCGGGGTCACCTGAGTGGTGCAAATTGGTGTGGAGCCTTTTTGGAACTGTTGAAAGAACTGTATTGTAGAGTGGAGAGAAATGATGTATCCATCCCCCTTTGTTGAGAGAGGGCTGTTCAATTTTGACATAGATGGCCTCTTTGACCCCTCTTTCAAACCATTGTCCCTGCTAAAATAATGCAAATGGCCAGCTGTCTGCAAGGAATATAAATCCTTCCATTCCCCACCATCCAGTCAGAGCTGAAGAAGCTTCTTGGATGAGAAGCGAAATATCTTCAAAAGAAAAACCAGAAAAATCCACTTGCCTCTTGAAAAACAACAACTTTGCAACAAATGTCTCACTTAACAACAGAAATGTTGGGCTCAATTGTGGTTGTAAGTCGAGGACTACCCGTATGATCACGATCAGTATTTGCAAGATCAAGAGGCACGTCGAGCGTTGTAGTAATAAACCAGGGGTGGGTTCTAAATTTTTTTACTAGTGGTTCTGTGGGTGTGGCTTATTTTGTGGGTGTGGCTTGGAGGTCATGTGACTAGGTGGGTGTGGCTAGCTGGTCAGTCATTTCTGGAAGGTCCTCGCACTTATGACCAGTCCTCGCATTTACGACCCGACTCATTTGTTTGCTTTGAAACCCCGCAGCAAGAGTTTAAACAGTTTTTTTCCCTCTAGTCATCAGCTGGGCCTCAGGAGGCAGCAATAGATTGGGGGTGAGACCAAATAAAAGATAAGAATAACGTGGATGGGGGGGTGGGAGGGCAGGGCGGGGAGAACCGGTTCGGTGACATCATATCGTCACTGCTACCGGCTCTGCCGAATCGGACCGAACCGGGAGGAACCCACCACTGTAATAAACAAGCTTTTGAGAATTCACTGGGTACCTAAGGCACAAAATGTGGATGGGCAGAAAATGGGATCAAGACCTGCGAGCCATGGTTAATTTCCCGTTTGGGGAAAAGATAAAATTTATTCGTGTTAAAACCCATCTCACTGTTTAGGCAAAACGCAGGTGGCTTGATGGGGTAATACATAGTTCTTAGAGGAATCTGTGTTTATTTATGTATTTATTTTACAATATTAGATTTGTTTGCCTCAAAGCAACATGGGGGGGGCAAACTAATCTTAATAAATAATAGTTCTCAGAAGAACACATTATTTATATGTATTTAATTTGCGGTATTCGATTGGTTTGCCTTAAAGTGAGATGGACAGCAAAAAAAAAAAAAATCTAAATAATTTTTTTAAAACTAGTTCTTAGAGGTGTTCGAAGAAATATCCTTCTGGGTTCAGCTCCAAGTGGGGAAAAAGACACTGGAAACATGGAGACTGCTTGGAAAGATGGTTTAATGGTGGACAGGATCACATGGTTTGAGTTCCTGAACAGAAAAAGGGTCGAGATGCTGCGAGTCCCCGGGTTTTATGCCCTCTCTCGCTTTGAACTTCCTGGGGCCCTGAAAGAGTATCCTGATTGGTTGTCAGACTCCCAGGGTGTGAGGGGTCTTAGCTGGCCTTGCTGGCTGATGTAATCTTCCCAGGTGCCATGTGGTGAGTTTCTGTTGCTAGATGGGTCCTATTGTGTTGCAGATGATGGTCCATTGACAAAGATGGGAGGGAATTGAGTTTCTGCCTCTGGCCCATTGACAAAGAGGGGGGGCAGGAAGTTGGGAGCTGCTTCGTCTTTAAAACATGCTTCTCCATTTCTCATCCAGGGAAACATAATATTCTGCCTTTTTAATATTTCCTAAAATATTTCATTCTTCTAGGAAAGGGGTGGGTGCTAACTTCCTACAGAGGAATACATATTAAATTGTTAAGTTTTTTAAAAATGTGTTTTTAAAAAGTATGTGTGTTATGCTCCTTGCATTAAATCCTTCCATTCCCCACCATCCAGTCAGAGCTGAAGAAGCTTCTTGGATGAGAAGCGAAACATCTTCAAAGGAAAACCAGAAAGTCCACTTGCCTCTTAAAAAGCATCTTTGGGACAACCATGACCTTGGATGGCTGAGAATCTCCATAGACACTGACAAAGGAGAAGAATATGGAGATGTGCAGAAGCAGAGATGCCACAAATGCGTTTAGAAGGAATATTCAAGTCAGGATGGGAAGTAGCTGAGTAGGGAAGATTGGGTACCATCATGCCTCCATTCTCTTGGGCCACCTTGCTAAGAAATGATTTTACAGCGAGGTAGACATATTTGCACCTGTTTGCAATTTCACAAAAGCGACAGCAATACATAAATCTGTAAATCACTTAGAGAGGGCTGTAAAGCACTATGAAGCAGTATATAAATCTTAAGTGCAAAGTTTAATATTGTAATATTGTAGAATAGAATAGAATAGAATTCTTTATTGGCCAAGTGTGATTAGACACACAAGGAATTTGTCTTGGTGCATACGTAGATAAAAGAAAAGATACATTCGTCAAGAATCATAAGGTACAACACTTAATGATAGTCATAGGGAAACAGTCAATATAAATCTTAAGGATACAAGCAACAAAGTTACACATACATTCATAAGTGGGAGGAGATGGGTTATAGGAACGATGAGAAGATTAATAGTAATGCAGACTTAGTAACTAGTTTGACAGTGTAAGCCACCTAGAGTAACCCTGTGGTAAGATGGACAGTCAATAAATTTTACAAATAAACAGTGTGATAAGAGAGAAAAAGATATCTAAAGAAGTCACTAAATTCATACGGAGGCTAAGTTATTGCTTAATGCTTCAGCGACCAAACAATAGTTAGCTGAGTTCACAGATTGAATTGAGCATAATATGGTTTCTTTAGTTTGGCTTAAATTGGATATATCCAGACCCTGTAATCTCTAGGCACAGCACAATGGGCTTTATGTTCACCCTGCTCTATATACGTTGCAGAGACTTTTGTGGGGCCACTGAAATGGTGCACAAGATTATTTAAGGAGTAGCAGCCTTTGAAGTGGTGAACTAGAGAATATATTTGTGTATTTGGGGGAAAAAAGACCTTAGTTTTGACAGTGCGATGTTTTTCAACCATTTTAAGATAAACATTTTACTTTGTTGTTATTGTTGTTAGTTGCGAAGTCGTGTCTGACCCATCACAACCCCATGGACAACGTTCCTCTGGAGTCCATTTAAGCTCACGCCAACTGCTTCAGTGACTCCATCCAGCCACCTCTGTCGTCCCCTTCTTCTTTTGCCCTCCATCGTTCCCAGCATTAGGCTCTTCTCCAGTGAGTCCTTCCTTCTCATTAGGTGGCCAAAGTATTTGAGTTTCTGTTAGATCGGCGCAGGAATGAAGACATGACCAGCTCGTTACATGAGTAACTTTATTAAACAGCAACAGTAGCAAGACTGCCGTGCGCTGCCGGAGCTCTCCTTATATTCGCTCCGGCAGACGCACCGCCCCCTGACAGGGATTCAAACTTTCCCGCCCAGTGGCTGGCAGCCAATCCGGGCAGATGTCCTTATAAGGACATAACACTCCTCCCCCCTAGTCCAAAGAAAAAACGTTCAGTGTTCGTCAATAAACGTGACGTAGTCCTGCAGGTACGTAGGACGCCTAGGCACCCTACTTGACCTGCGCAGTCTCATTTCTCCCGTGTCCCCGCCCTGGACGGACGGGGTTCCTGTGGCTCCTGGATCCTTCCCCGGAACCGGGCTCGGTTCGGCTGGCGAGTGTGCGGGGTCACCCTCAGCGCCTCCGGCCGGACCGCACACCTTGGATGGCTGGTTCTGGTGGTCTTCCTCCTGGCCTGTGGATCTTTCGCCTCAGTGGTGCTGTTCGGTTCCGACCCGGGAAGAGCGTCTGAGTCTCGGTAAGACCTCGGCTGTCACTTGCTCCTCCTCGGTCTCCCGGTGGCTGCGGTTCTGCTGCGGCCCGGCCCGCTGTGATCTGGAGGGTGGTTCGGGCCGGTGCCCTTGGGTCCGGTCTGCCCGCTGTGGGTGGTGTTGGCTCGGGTAGCGGTGTTCGACCTTGCAGGGTTGGCGCAGGTCTCCCTGGCTGGGCAGGCGTTGGCCTTCCCCGTCGGGTTGGTGGTGGTTGACCTGGTCGGGGTGTCGTTGTGGGGATACCTCCTCGGGTCGGTGGAGGTCTCCCCTGCCGGGGTGGCGCAGGCCTCCCTGGCCGGGTTGTTGTCAGCTTTCCCTTCCCCCTAGTCCCTGGTCTACCGCCCGTTGGTGGTTGGGGTCGTCTGGGTTGGGTTGTTGTTGTTGCCGGGTTGTTTCTTGTGTTGGGCGGGGGTCCCTCTCGCTGGGGAGTCGTGTGCCACCCTCGCCCATGTGCTGTGGTGTGCCCCTCTGCGATGGTCCCCGGTCTACTCGCCTTGCGTTGAGGTCTCCCTGGTAGGGCTGCCGTGGGTTGCCTTCACTGGTAGGGTGCGGTGCTTCCCTTCTGGGCAGGTCCTGGTCTACCTGCGGGCTGGGTCGGGGGTCCCTGGGCCTGTTGTGCCGGGTGCCCACCTGGCCGGGTTGGTGTTGCCATCCCCCGTGCGGTTGGCCCCGGTCTACCTCGCTGCACTGCCGGCGTGACAGTGCCTGGTAGTGTGCTGGGCCGACCTCGTCGGGATGGCGTTGCTCTGCCTCGTAGGGGTGTCGTAGGCCTACCTTGTCTGGGTATGGTAGGTCTACCTCGCTGGGGTGTTGTAGGCCTACCCCGTCTGGGTGTTGTAGGCCTCCCTCGTCAGGCTGGTTTTCGTTTGCTCCCCCCCACCTTTTCCGGAGTTGGTCGATGTGACGTCTCACGACCTGTCCATCCTCCAACTCGACGGTGTAGGATTTGGGGCCGGTTGTGCTGGCAATCTTCCCTTTCAGCCACTTAGGAGAGCCGTTGAAATTCAGCGCGAAAACTGAATCTCCTTTGCTGAAAGCGCGAAGCGGCCGGCTGGCGGTTGCGGTCACTTCCGGGCTGTATTGGGGGTGCAGCCGGTCCAAGGGTGACCTCAACCTTCTGCCCATGAGGAGTTCGGCCGGGCTCTTGTGGGTGGTGGCATGCGGTGTGATGTGCTGGGTGAGGAGGAAGTTGTCTATGCGTTCTTGCCAGTCTCCCGGGCCCATCTTGGTAAGGGCTTCTTTTGTGAGCCGGACCATCCGTTCCGCTTGTCCGTTTCCAGCCGGCCTGTACGGAGCGGAGAGGGCATGGCGGATGCCCAGTCCTGCCAGGAAAGACTCCATGGCCAGGGATGTGAGCTGGGGGCCGTTGTCCAAGACCAGCACGTCCGGTAGTCCGTGTGTGGCAAACAGGCGGCGCAGGGCTCGGATCATCGCTTCTGTTGTGGTAGATGCCATGGGTATCACCTCGAGCCACTTGGAGAAGGCATCTACCACGATGAGGAGGTGTCGCCCCTGCATCGGGCCCGCGAAGTCGATGTGGACCCTCGACCAGGGGTTGCTGGGGGTCTCCCAGTTTGTGACTTCGGATTGCGGTGGCGCGGGGCAGACTTCTTGGCACGGGTCACATCTGGAGACCCATTGTTCGATGTCTCTGTCCAGTGAGGGCCACCAGACGTAACTCCGTGCCAAGGCCTTCATGCGTACGATGCCCGGGTGCCCGTTGTGCAGTGTCTCTAGCGTCCGCCGTTGCAGAGTGCTTGGAATCAGCACCCTGTCTCCCCATAGCAGACAGCCCTTTATGGTGGACAGCTCCGTCTGTTTCCTGGTGAACGGGCTGAACCTCTCTTCCGTCTGTTTCGATGGCCACCCCCTGAGGATCCAGGACCTTACTTGGCGGAGGGTGGGGTCTCTCTGGGTGTGTGCGGCCACATCTGCGGAGGAGACTGGACAGCTGGCGTCGTCATCTATGTGGAATAGATGGAGCGTGGGGGCTGGGTCTTCCACCGGGTTCTTCGATGGGCATCTACTAAGTGCGTTGGCATTTCCTATGGCTGTGCCTGGCTGGTGCACAAGCCTATAGGAGTAGCCGGCCAGGAAGATGGCCCATCTCGTCATCCGCGGGGACATGAAGGTCGGGGTGGGTTGGTCGCCTGCGAGGAGTCCCAGGAGTGGCTTGTGATCGGTGACTATGGTGAAGCGTCTTCCATAGAGATATTCGTGGAAGCGCTTCACTCCTGCCACGATGGCCAGGGCTTCTTTGTCCAGCTGACTGTAGTTCCGTTCTGCTCCGGACATGGTCTTCGAGAAATATGCGATTGGGGCTTCGGTGCCGTTGGGCAGTTCGTGGCTGAGGACTGCCCCCACCCCGTAGGGCGACGCATCACAGGTCAGCTTGATAGGGAGCGTCTCGCTGTATTGGATGAGGACGCTTTTGGACGTCAATAGTCTTTGATGGCCCGGAACGCTGCTTCCTCTTCCTGGCCCCACTTCCAGGGCGCCGATTTCCCCAGCAGGCGGTGAAGTGGCTCAGCAACTGTGGCTTTCTGTTTTAGAAAGATTGCATAGAAGTTGAGCAACCCAAGGAATGCCTGAAGCTCCGTTTTGTTTTTTGGGCTTGGAGCTTCATGGATTGCTTCCACTTTTGATTTGGTGGGGTGGATGCCCGTGCTATCAATGAGATAGCCAAGGAACTCGACTTCCTGTACTCCTATGATGCACTTGTCCCGCCTGACTCTCAAGCCCTTGGCCTTGAACCGCTGCAGGACAAGCCTGAGCCTTTCACGGAGTTGGGCTCTTGAGTACCCGGAGATGAGCACATCGTCGAAGTAAGGCACCACCCCTGGAACGCCTTGGAGCAGGCGTTCCATCATGGATTGGAAGATGCCGGGGGCAGCGCTGACTCCAAATTGGAGGCGGTTGCATTTGAATGCCCCCCTGTGCGTGACAATTGTTTGTGCCTCCGCCGTTTTTTCATCCACTGGCAATTGCTGGTAAGCCTGGGCCAGGTCCAGTTTGGCGAATATTGAGCCAGATCCCAGGGAATGCAGCAGGTGTTGCACTACTGGGACTGGGTATGCGCTCTGTGCCAACGCCTTGTTGATGGTACAACGGTAGTCGGCGCAGATGCGCACAGACCCATCATGCTTCAGTGGGGTCACAATGGGGATCTCTCATGAGGCATGATCGATCGGTTCCAGGACGCCCTGGGCGATCAGCTTATCCAGCTGTTCGTCTACTTTCGGCCGCAGGGCGAATGGAACTCGGCGGGGCTTGAGCCTAATTGGGGTGACTCCCTTATCCAGATTGAAAGAGATTGGCCTCCCCACAAATTTCCCCAGCTTACCATCGAAGACTTCCTTGAATTCTTCGATGAGGTTGTCGAGTTCATCCCTGCCGATTTGGTTGATGCCTTCGATTGAAAGCCCCAGCGGCTTGAACCACTCCACTCCTAGCAGGTTCGGACGGCTGTCCTTTACGACGGTGATGGGGAGCTTGCCTTCGAACTGCTTGTAGGTGACTCGGATGTTGGCTCTTCCTAACACTCCGATGGGGTTTCCCCCAAAGTCGACGAGCTTGGAGTGTAGTGGCTTCAGCTCTCGCTTGGTGATGCTGGGTTGCAGGCACTTCAACTGCTGCCAGTCCATGATGGAGTAGACCGAGCCGGAGTCTACCTCCATTTTGCAGGGTGCTCCCTCCACGTGGATGGTCACGTGGAACTTGGTGGCATTGTCTGATGTCGTGTGAGCGATGGTCGTCTGGTGGACCGCTCCGCTCCGGGGAAATTTGTCGTCTCTGCGTCTGGAAGGGCCAGAGGACCGTTTGGATGACCTCTGGTAATCCTTCCGATTCTCGCGGGGACGGTGGCTGGAGGGCTCTGGGGCTGGTTCCTCAGCTCTGCAAACTTCGGCGATGTGACCCCTTCTGTTGCAGCGTCAGCAGGTCGCATCTCTCCACTTGCAGGTCGCTCTGGCATGGTCCCCTCTGCAGCTGGCGCAGCGCTCCCCCTTGTAGTTCCGTTGGGCAGTTTCCCGCCTTGGGGGTCTGGATACCTTGTGGATGGTGGATTCTCCCTCCGATTTGGATCCAGCTGTGGAATCCTCTGTTGACGATTGCGCTGTGGAGCGAATCTTGTGGATTCCCTTTGCTCTGCTTACTGCGGCGGCTGCTTTCTCCGAGATTTCGGATGCGGTGGCTTCCTCCACCACATCCTTGAGCACGAGCTTCTTTCTGCTCAGGAATTTCTTTTGGAGGCCCCTGTCCCTCATGCTGAAAACCACGCGGTCAGCGATGGCGTTGTCCACGTGGTCAAACTCACAGCTGGCTGCGATCTGGCGTAGGGCGGCCACGAATTCTTTGATGGTCTCACCTTCCTTCTGATCCCTCTGGTGGAAGGTGAAACGGTTCGCCACTGGTGTTCCCGTTGGGGCATAGTGGTCTTCCAGGATCTGCAGCAGGTCTGCCCATGGCACTTCCTCGATGTCTCGTGGTGCTACGAGATCGATTGCCATGTCGAGGACTTCGGAGCCGCAGTTGGCCAGGAAGATGCCCTTCTTCCGGTCATCGTCGGCGTCCCTGATGTTGTTGCCTCTCAGGTATTGCCGAAATTTGACCACGTAGGATTTCCACTTGTCCTTCCCTGGGCGGAAAGGAGCAAGGGCTGGCAAAGTGACTTCAGCGGACGCCATGCCTTTGGAAATGCCTACTGTGGTTCCAGGTGCCGGAGTCTTGGTTTTGTTGGCTTGGTGCCACAAGGTTCGTTTCTTCTCTCTAGTCCTTCGTCGCCAGTGTTAGATCGGCGCAGGAATGAAGACGTGACCAGCTCGTTACATGAGTAACTTTATTAAACAGCAACAGTAGCAAGACTGCCGTGCGCTGCCGGAGCTCTCCTTATATTCGCTCCGGCAGACGCACCGCCCCCTGACAGGGATTCAAACTTTCCCGCCCGGTGGCTGGCAGCCAATCCGGGCGGATGTCCTTATAAGGACATAACAGTTTCCTCTTCAGGATCTGGCCTTCTAAAGACCAGTCAGGGTTGATCTCCTCTAGGACCAATCGGTTGGATCGCCTTGCAGTCCAAGGGACTCACAGGAGTCTTCTCCAGCACCATAGTTCAAAAGCCTCAATTCTTTGATGCTCAGCCTTCCTTATGGTCCAACTTTCACAGCCATCCACTGCAACTGGGAAAACATTTTACTAGAGGTAACATATAGGTAATCCTCGATTTATGACCACAACTGAGTCCAAAACTTCTGTTGCTAAGCGAGACATTTGTTGAGTTTTGCCCCATTTAACGACCTTTCTTGCCACAGTTGTTTAAGTGAATCACAGCAGTTGTTAACTTAGTAACACAGTTGTTAAATGAATCCAGCTTCCCCATTGACTTTTACTCAATCAGAAAACCGCAAAAGGGGATCGCATGACCCCGGGACAATGCAACCATCATAAATACGAGTCAGCTGCCTAGTGTCTGAATTTTAACCATAGGGCCAAGGGGATGCTGCAACAGTCGTTAAGTGTGAAAAACTAAGTCACTGTTTTCAGTGCCATTGTACGTTCAAACGGTCACTACATGAATTGTTGTAAGTCAAGGACTACAGAAAAACACACACACACACACACACAAATTGTCTGTTTCTTCTCATTGGTGATTTCACTTTTTACTTATTCTGATTATTTATTTATTTATTAGTTTGATTTATATGCCGCCCTTCTCCAGAGACTCAGGGCAGCTTACAATGCGTTAAGCAATAGCCTTCATACTTTTGTATATACCTGCTTAGTAGGGCTTTTTTGCCCCCCGCCCTAAGCGGTGTTCTATTTTATACAAAGTCAGCTTATTGCCCCCACAAACTGGGTCCTCATTTTACCTACCTCGGAAGGATGGAAGGCTGGGTCAACCTTGAGCCTGGTGAGATTTGAACTCACAGTAATTGCAGGCAGCTGGCAGCTAAGTGCTACTTTTAACAGTAGTTTAGTCTGCTGCGCCACCAGACTCCTTAGTTATTCATTTATACAATGAATGTATTATAGCAGGGGTCCCCAATTCGCAGACTGCAGCCCACTATTGAGCCACAGCCTGTTCGAAACCGGGCCTTGGAAGAGATGGTCAAGCACGCATGCGTGACGCTCCACCCGTGAACGGAAAGTGCGTGCACTCGCGCACAAAGCCTCCTTCCATGAATAGAGTTTTGTGTGCAAGCGCCCTGCCTCTCGCACGAGTGGAGCTTCCCGTGTGAATGTAAGCACCCTCCACTCGTGCGCAAAGCTCCCATTCAATGCGAATGGAAGCGTGCATCGGTGGAATCCAAATTTTTTTACTACCGGTTCTGTGGGCGTGGCTCGGTGGGCATGGTGTGGCTTGGTGGGCGTGGCAGGGGAAGGATACTGCAAAATCTCCATTCCCTCCCTACTCCTGGGGGAAGGATATTGCAAAATCTCCATTCCCATCCCACTCTGGGGCCAGCCAGAAGTGGTATTTGCCGGTTCTCCGAACTAGTCAAAATTTCCGCTACAGGTTCTCTGGAACCTGTCCTGGCATGCATGCACACCGCTCACACGAAGGGAGCTGTGCACGCATGTGCACCTGCCACTCACACATACACACACACACCCTCGGGCCGGGCCACCAAGCTGGAAAGGTTGGGGACCACAGCAATCGTGAGATTCAGCCAGTTCGCACCACTTTGGGAGAACCAGTTGTTAACTTTCTGAGCAGTTTGGCACACTGGTTGTTGGAAGAAATCATTAATGCAGAGAACCGGTTGTTAAATTACCTGAATCCCACCACTGGACCACTGTATTATATAGTATATGATTGCATGTTTCTAACCTGGCAACTTTGAAATCTTTGGCTCAAAAAGGGACATTAATAAATCCATCTTTTTTTTATTGATCTCTTCTGCTGAATGTCTGGAAGTTTGCCCTCTCTTGTCCCAAGCAATATTCTTCTGCTTTGATTGTAGTTTTATATCGATGATGCCTGTTATCATCTAATTTCATTTTTTTTAATTACACCACCCTAATAATATTGCTGAAGGATGACAAAAAAATAATAATCATGGGAACATCAAAAACTAATGGCAGAAAAAGATCCAAGTGTCTATTCAGTTTGCCTTCTGAATTTTCATTTGTTCATTTTTTTGCTTAGTATTTTTATTATTTAATTTTATTTATTAGTTACTTTATTCATGAAACATGAAACTCAGTCAACTAAACATTAAAAAATGCATCACAAATACCATTGACTGGTGCTAATGGTTGATACGGGTTGCTGCCAGCGTCCTAGGGATCAACCAAGTACCTTTTTAAGATGTACGATGTTCCAAGTAGCACAGTTTTTTGCAGTTCCGCTGGTGTTATTGCAGGAAGCTGCAATTTGTTGATGTATCTTATAAAATTCTTGGACATGGTACCAAGTGCCCCGATGACAATGGGTATCACTGTTACATGTTTCTTTCATAGCCGTTTAGTTTTGATGGCCAGGTCGCGATATTTCATGATTTTTTTCCAGTTCTTTTTCTTTGACTCTGGCATCTCCTGGTACCACAATGTCAATAAATTGTACGTTTCAGTTTTCGACAACTGTGATATCTGGCGTGTTGTGTTCTAAGTGACGATCCGTCTGTATTCGAAACTCCCACAAGATCTTCACCTTCTCATTTTCTATAACTTTTTCTACTTTATGTTCCCATGACTTTTTGGATACAGGAAAGTCGTATTTTTTACATAATAAATAAATAAACAAATAAATAATTTTATTTCTATACCGCCCTTCTCCCGAAGGACTCAGGGCAGTGTACAGCCTATTAAAAGCACAAAGACAGACATCAGTTAAAAATAATTAAAATTATTACATAATTTCAGCTCAGATTTAAAACCCCAAAAATTTAAAACACCCAATTTAAAAATCATTACATTGATAGCCCGGCCTGGCGGAACAGCAGGGTCTTGAGGGCACAGCGAAATACACGGAGGTCGGAGATCTTATGCATTTCCGGGGGGCAGTTCATTCCACAGGGCAGGGGCTCCCACAGAGAAGGCTCTCCCCCTGGGCCCTCCCCACTGGGCTAATGACCAGTGGAATAATAATTTATTATTATTGTTATTGTTATTATTTTATTGTTTCTCAGATGATCGATATCTGTTTATCCCAGTTACTGGGATGAAGGCATGTTTAAATAAAACTCAGTTTAAACTCAGTTACTGTTGATAATTCGAAGAATGCCGCCTTTTTCCAGATACCAGTTCTTTTCAATTGCCTGATATAGGATGATACAAGAATACCAAGTTTTTTCTATATTTGTAGCAACGTTGCAATAATTTTCCACCAGAAAAAGATTAAAATAGAATCACTCGCCAAATACTGCTCGTTGAACAGTGAGATAAAAATCAGTATCCATACTGTTCAGAGGTGGTATTCAGCAGGTTCTGACCAGTTCTGGAGAACCGGTAGCGGACATTTTGAGTAGTCCGGAGAACCGGTAAATACCACCTCTGACTGGCCCCGCCCCCATCTATTCTCTGCCTCCCGAGTCCCAGCTGATCGGGAAGAAATGGGGATTTTGCCTGGAATGGGGAGGGAATGGAGATTTTACAGTTATCCTTCCCCTACCATGCCCACTAAGCCATGCCCACGGAACCGGTAGTAAACATTTTTGAAACCCACCACTGATTCTGATTCTTTTTAAAAACTGCTGCTTTCTGTTCAAATCTTAAAGCTTTTTGAAGATGGGAACTTTACACCAGCAGAGGGTGTGCAAAACACACTCTACTTTGACTCTGGACAGCTCTCCCACTCCTTTTGGTATGCCAGCATATATATATTGTAAGTCACTTTTTCTATTGTAAACAATGACTTATGACCATTTTTCCCATTTACGACCATTGCAGCATCCCTTGTGGTCACATGATCAAAATTCAGATGCTTGGTAACTGACTCATGTTTATGACAGTTGCGGAGTTCCGTGGTCCGGAGATCACCTCTTGTGATCTTCCGACGAGCAAAGGCATGGGGGAAGCCAAATTCACTTAACAACTATCTTACTAACTTAACAACTGCGGCGATTCGCTTAACAACTGAGGCAAGACAGGTTGTAAAACAGGGCAAAGCTCATTTAACAACTGTCTTATTTACGGTAGCAATGGAAGTTTTGGGCTCAATTGCCAAAAATCAAGGACTATCCGTAATCCTTTCCCCATTTGCTAACTATGTCCGTAATTTTTCATTGAAGATTCAAGGCCCAACCTAGGAAATATAGTTCAACTAGCTGGACGCCCGTGCTTCGCTGTGAAACTATGTGATTGGGCATGATAAATTGACACAACCTGAAACTTAATGTAGAATGTGTAACTCCATAGCATCAGAGCGTGTTAATATAAGACAACTGGCAGTTGGAACAGAGGGGAAAGGGGAGTAGAATGTCCCAGCCTGCAGGCCAGATGAGTCATACGTTGGCCACACCCATGCCCGGTTTAGCGAAGGGGTAGCATCAGAGCATGTTAATATAAGGCAACTGGCAGTTGGAACAGAGTTCTTTTCAGGTGAGGAGGGGGAGTAGAACGTCTAACTCCTTAGCATCAGAGCATGTGAATATAATACTGTCATTTCAAAAAATCCTTTCTTAGCGAGCACCTAGAAGCCAAGAGGAACATACGTGCCAAATTTCAAATTTGTAAGCTTTACTGTTCTGGAGATTTCCTGATGAGTGAGTGGTATTTGGCTTTTATATATATAGATGACATGCAAAACAGCAGCTCTCCCCCCCGCCCAGGCTATATCTTAGACGGAGGTCCCCAACCCCTGGCACCAGTCCATGGCATGCCAGCAACTGGTCCACACAAACAAGCGAAACCCCATCTGCGGGATGCAGGCAGCATTCAAAACCACGCTCCCTCCGATCCACGGAAAAACCTCTCTCCATGGAACAGGTTCCTGGTGCCCAAAAGATTGGGGCCCACTGTCTTAGACCAGAGTTCCCCAACCTTTCCAGCTTTGCAGACAGGTGGGGTGTGTGTGTGAGAGAGGGGGGATGGCTCCACACAAGTAGCCGGCAAGCATACGCGCAGCTCTATTTCTGTGAGTGCCGTGCATGTGATGCTGCCACTCACGCAAATGGAGTGTATGTGCGTGCGCTCGCCCGCTGCTCGCGCAAGTGGGGATGCCTGGAAGCCATGCATGCTTGTCCACCATTTCTGCAGCCCAGTTGCAAACACCTCATGGCCCACTAGTGTGTTGTGGCAGTGGTGGGATTCAAATAATTAAACAACCGGTTCTCTGCCCTAATGACCGCCTGGGTGGGCATGGACATGGTGGGCGTGGGCAGGAGCTGTGACAGGCAGCACTCTGCCTCCTGCACCTTCCTGGGACCAAAAATGGGCTGTGGGGGGCTACTGTCCCCCCGCGCCCTCTTTTGGGCCTAGTAGGTCTCTCTGCAGCCTCCTGGGAGCAAAAATGGACCATGGGTAAGGTGACCAGATTTTAACATTGGTAAAGAGGGACATTGTGGGCGTGGCTTATTTTGTGGGCGTGGCTAGCTGGTCATGTGACTGGGTGGGCGTGGCTAGCTGGTCATGTGACCGGGTGGCCATGGCTATGTGTATAGGGTAAGGTGAACAGATTTTAACATTGGTAAGAGGGACACCATTGTGGGCGTGGCTTATTGTGTGGGCGTGGCTTGGAGGCCATGTGACTGGGTGGGCGTGGCTAGCTGGTCATGTGACCGGGTGGCCATGGCTGTGTGTATAGGGACTACTCAGAGGGCTGAAAAGTCATTTCTGACAGGTCCTCACACTTTTGACTGGTCCTCACACTTATGACCATCCTCACATTTATGCCCGTGCAGCATTCTTAACAACCATGTCACTCATTTCACAACTGCTTCTCTTCACCATGGTGACAAGATAGGGCAAAAACGTAAAATGTGAGGACAGTTGTAAGTTCGAGGACTGGTCAAAAGTGTGAGGACCAGTCAAAAATAACTTTTTCAGCCCTCTGAGTAGTCCATATGCACAAAAGGACTAACCAGAGGGCTGAAAAAAGTCATTTCTGACAGGTCCTCGCACTTTTGACTGGTCCTCACACTTATGACCATCCTCACATTTATGCCCGTGCAGAATTCTTAACAACCATGTCACTCATTTCACAACTGCTTCTCTTCACCATGATGACAAGATAGGGCAAAAATGTAAAATGTGAGGACAGTCGTAAGTTCGAGGACTGGTCAAAAGTGCGAGGACCAGTCAAAAATAACTTTTTCAGCCCTCTGAGTAGTCCATATGCATAAAAGGATACAGTAATAGAGAGGGATGAAGGAAGGGAAGGGAAATTAGAGTATGAGTGACGGTTAAGAGAGGGAGGAAGAGAGGAGGAGAAGGAGAAAGGAAGAGGAAGTAGGGAGGAGAAGAGGGGGGGAAGAGAAAGTAAGAAGGAAAGAAAAGAGAGGTGGTAGGTTGGAGGAGAAAGATTGCTGTACAATAAAAAAGATGAAAGGGAAGAAAGCCAACCCCAAACAAATATAAAGATATTAAGATAAAGAATGAATTGTTAAACTTTAAAGAATAAAAGAGAACAAATATGAATAAATAGCAATAATTAGAAACACACATACAAACATACAATGTATTTTCTTTGAACAGAATATTTGGCTGGTTCACAAATTTAAACAGTGTTTAGTCATTTCAATTAAATTTACAATTTCTATATTTCCTTTTTGCCATATTTATTCCTCATCTATTTTTTTAAAAAAACAATTTTACCCTTCATCCTCATCTCTAATCTTAATCAAATTCAATTTTTCCCTTCTATTCTATTTTATACCCCTCCCATTGTCATCTATTTTTATATCCATCCTCACATTGGTTAATTATGTAATTATGTAATACAGTTGTTTAATACAAATTCAACATTTTAATATAAATCAATTAGTTATATAACTATCTTTTTTGTATATTAATCAATATGAACATGAATATTCCAATTATTTCCATGCAATCCAATTTCTTACAAATCAATTAATTATACTTACCAATAATAATAAACCAAATAATTTCCCCCATATATTCCTCCAAACCACAACTTAACCATTTCTGCTTTCAACACAGTATACAATTAATAATATCTCAATTATTACAATTCCCTAGTTAAAAAGAGCTTTTTTTTCTTTTGTGTTTTAAAATCTTGAACTCTCCTCTTTTGCCCTAAATAATTTTCCATTGTTTGCACTTACCTTTTTTGGTGAGGAAAAGGAAAATAAATCTGCTGCCTAATTTTCCAACGTTGCAAGCAAACCGCAAAGCCAACAGCCTGTTTTACTTTCAGTTTCGTTTTGAGCTTGGTTTGCACAAAGAGGAAAAAAAACTGAGCAATTTAGCAAGAGCGGAGCCCTGTGCAAATCAGCTGAGAGGGGGAAGCCGAGCTAATTAACGTAGGGTGGCCCTTTGAAGCCCCGCGGCAAGAGTTTAAACAGGTTTTTTCCCTCTAGCCATCAGCGGGGATTCAGGAGGCAGCCGGGAACCAGGAGGCAGAATGAAAAATCGGGACTTTTTTAAAACGCCGCG
Organism: Arizona elegans; assembly: GCA_022577455.1. Lineage (NCBI taxonomy): Eukaryota > Metazoa > Chordata > Lepidosauria > Squamata > Colubridae > Arizona > Arizona elegans. Next base: position 2,669,652 of record JAKOOJ010000050.1, read on the forward strand.
GGACGCGGGACAAATTGCTCAAAAGCGGGACTGTCCCGCCAAAAGTGGGACGTCTGGTCACCTTAACCATGGGGGGCCCGTGCTGCACCCCGTGCCCTGTTTTGGGCCTAGTAGGCCTCTCTGCAGCCTCCTGGGAGCAAAAATGGACCATGGGGGGCCTGTGCTGCACCCCGTGCCCTGTTTTGGGCCTAGTAGGCCTCTCTGCAGCCTCCTGGGAGCAAAAATGGGCCATGGGGCCCCCGCACTGCACCCCCTTGTGCCCTGTTTTGGGCCTAGTAGCCCTCCCTGCACTTACCTGGGAGCCAAAATGTGGCGCGTGAGGACTCCTGGAAGGGGAGGGCGGGGCCAGCCAGCAATTTATCAATCGGTTTGCCTGAACCAGCTGAATCCCACCACTGGGTTGCGGCCCAGAGGTTGGGGAATCCCTATCTCGAAGGGAAGACAATATCTTTATAAGAGCAGGAGACGGAAAGCTTTTTAAAACAAATTTTTAAGCCAGATTTGCCTATTTTTAAGCCTCTCTCCAATAGCGGATTCTTCAAGGAAAAAAAGAAAAAACAAGGCAGACAGAGAAAAGAACTTTAATTACTACCTCTCCTCTAGCCTTCCTGTGGCTCAGTTGTATATTGAAGCAACACAAAGAATTCTTTATAGCAGATAATAGCAGTCCTGTTCTTTTCCCCCCCTCTATATTAGCATTCAGCACAAGAATATACTTCATTTTCTGTAAACAGCTGTACATCCAAATCATCAGGGTAACCAGCACTGGTTGTAGCTTTTTAACTGCATCTATTCGTAAAATATTCTCCTTGTTCAATCTTTTTTTTTCCTTTTTGGTTCAGAAATGCATATTTCTACACCAAGGGTTCCTCAACATTTTCCTATTGTGCCTTCCGGTAGTATAATCTTAATGTTGCAGGATCAGAGGTTTATTCTTCCAAGCTTTTGGACTTGAGCTGAAGCCCACTCTCGGGGAACTTCCCTCTCTCCAGAATGTGTGCAGAGGGCTGTTCAATGAATAATATTTATGTGGTGCCTGATGGTGTGTGGCTTTTATTTGTTAATTTTAGATTAGGTTAACAGAGTTGGACCTTGTAGGTCATCTAGTCCAACCCCCTCCACCCAAGTAGGAGACCCTACACCATTTCTGACAGATGGCAGTCCAGTCTCTTCTTGAAAGCCTCCAGTGATGAAGCTCCCACAACTTCTGAAGGCAACTTCTGTTCCATGGGTTGATTGTTCTCACTGTTAGGAAATTTCTCCTTAGTTCTAAGTTGCTTCTCTCCTTGTTCAGTTTCCATCCATTTGCAGAGGGCAATTGCAGCCATGAAATTAAAAGAAGCTTGCTCCTTGGGAGGAAAGCTATGGCAAATCTAGACAGCATATTTAAAAGCAGAAATATCACTTTGCCAGCAAAGATCCATATAGTCCAGGAGTCAGCAACCTGCAGCTCTGGAGCCACATGTGGCTCTTTCATCCCTCTGCTGAGGCTTCCTGTTGCCAGTCGGCTCCACAATTGATAGGGCTTTCGGTTAGGATAGGTAGAGGAAAAAGGACACCATGCTAGGAGGAGACTCTATGGTGGAGGGAACTGTACTTCGGGTCGGCAGAGGAATAAAGGACTTCCGGTCAGCTCCAGAATTGAACGGGGGGCTTCTGGTTAGGACCTTTGTGGCTCTTTGAGTGTTTAAGGTTGCCGACCCCTGATATAGTCAAAGCTATGGTTTCCCCAAAAGTAATGTATGGCTGTGAAAGTTGGACCATAAAGAAAGCCGAGTGTCGAAACGTTGATGCTTTCTAATTGTGATGCTGGAGAAGACTTTTGAGAGTCCCTTGGACTTCAAATCAGTTGATCCTAAAGGAAATCAACTCTGATTGTCCTTTGGAAGGACAGATCCTGAAGCTGCAGCCCAAATACTTTGGCCACCTAATGAGAAGAGAGGAATCCTTGGAGAAGACCCTGATGTTACGGAAGATGGAAGGCAAAAGGAGAAGGGAACAGGAGAAGAGGAGATGGTTAGATAGGGTCAAGCAAAGTCATTGGGGAAGCCATGCAGTGGTGGGATTCAAATAATTTAACAACCGGTTCTCTGCCCTAATGACCAGCCGGATGGGCGTGGCCGTGGTGGGCTTGGCCAGGGGGTGTGACAGGCAGCACTCGGCTTCCTGCACCTCCCTGGGAGCATGTCAAGTGTAAATGCCTTGCCCATGCCAGGGGTCAGCTGTGGTGCAGTAGTGCAGGGGTTAACTCTAACACCCACCTGGCCAGCTCCACCCACAGGCCACTCCTTACCTGAGTCTCCGCCCACAGATATAAAAGGTAGACACACTCTCCCATGCAGCCCACTTCCAGATACAGCATGTGATGTTATGTTGAACCTGTAAATAAAAGAAGACTTGTTTAAATGATTGAATCGTGTCAGTTGTTGGGCCTGATCCGTGGATCCTGTAACAAAATGGTAGCAGAGGATGGTTCTATGGCCCAATAACTTCAGACCACACGACGAGGACACATCCCTACCTACGAGATGGCGACACCTCCGAAGCAATGGGAAAGTAACCCATCGGGCTCACCAGGGAAGGTAGAAACCTCAATCGACCCGAAAGCCACAGCAACGGAATAAAAGGGGGAGATCAAGAAAGGAAAAATGGCAGACCATGATGACCAGGAGGAAGAAAAGCTGCGGCTCAACGTCCTATGATTACTGAGGGAGTGAGCCAGCGACAAGAACCTCCTCGCAGACCTGCGGAGCTTCATAATGGACCGCGAGGTGGCGAGGAGCGAGGAGGACTCGGATCTGGAACTCGAGGAGCTGGACTTGGTGAGTGGATCACCCCAAAAGGACCCCTCAACAGTCACCGAGCCCCGAAGCCCCGCTCAAAATTTGAAACGGCGGCCATCTTTGTCCATGTGGTCGGACAAGATGGCTGACCCCCACCCAATCGGCAGCCAGAATTCAAAATGGCCAGCGCGCGAAAAATGCCGGACCATGAGCAAAGAAGAAAGCGACCGGGGTGAGGGGACAGAATCCGACTCGGACCCCAGATACACCCCGACCGAGCGGCAAGTCGATAAGGCCATGAAGACCCTTGCCGCCGCCTTCAGCCCAGGCCTCAAGATCACAAAAGAGAAACTGGAGGGGCCGAAACTGAAGGGGAGGCGAGGAGAGGGGCAACAGGGCACCCACCCGAGAACCACCGATGCCCATGCCAGCGCGCCAACCCCCCTACGCACCCCAGGGACACCGCGCCTCCGATCGCCCAGGCCGCGCACCCCGGAACGCAGGGACTGGGGCAGCTACTTACAATCGTCGCCGGGACACCAACACCGCCAGGATCTTCACTTCGGGGAAGCAGCTGCGGGACGGCACCTTCCGGAGCACACCTGGACCCCCAAGACCGAAGCCGAGGCCTACCCGACCGACAGAGGCCTCTACATCGGAGCCGCGATGAACAGGTCCTTCCACGACGATGGCAGAGCTGAAATGGACTTCGCGCATGCGCTCTTCCGCCTAGAAGAAGAAAAAAGAAAAAAATTACAAAGCGGGACTTTTAAACTACCGGCAAACGTTCCCATGCCGTACTGCTGCTATAGGCACATAAAGAACCATGGACAGCAGCCTGCAGTAAGTAACTTTACAAATAATGCTGGGAACTTACCAAGTGACTTTCCCAAGTTGAGGATGGATGGGAGCAATATTCTAGAGTGGTCACAGCAGCTTCAGGTGGTGTTCCTAAAAGAAAATATGTCACATTTTATTAATGACCCCCCAGAGAGACCATGGACTTTAGAGTTGGACTGTATGCACCATAGGGCATTTTACCTTTTAATTGCTAGCATATCCCCCACAATTTATCACAGCATTGGTCATAATCTCACTGTATCAGAAATCATACAAAAGTGTTTGGGTTATTTTACAGTGAAAGTGTGTCTACCACCACCCAGATTTCCAAAGATTTCTTCTCCGCCAGAGTCAAACCAGGGACCCCCATAAGTGAGCACCTGGTGTCCTTAAATGCTACCAGGGCAGAGCTCCACCTTAGGGGAGAAGTCATATCAGACCAGATCATGAAGAGTGTAATAATTAACTCTTTAGATCACTCATGGGACAGCTTCTTAGCACACTTAGATACCGTTAGTCTGGGCCTACTATCCATTGAGAAGCTGTCCAACAAACTGATCGCTGAAGACAATTTGAAAAAGGAGCCGCTCTTAAGAGCGAGAAGAAAGTAGCCTTCCAGGAAAAGCAGCATAACACATCAGAGTGCTATAGCTGCGGGTCAAGGGGGCACCTCAAGAGAGACTGCCCCAAGAACTACAGGGAGAAAAGCAGGCCAGAACACAGGTTCAGACAGACAGAGAGACACACCTCTGAGGAAAGGTACAGACGCAGGGACTCACCCAACCCCAGAGACAGGAGGGGGAACAGAGAGAGCTCACGTGACAGCAGAACAGGATCATTATACGGGATAGGGGAGTGCACTCACATAACACATCAGGATAGGGAGGCCAACTCGTGGCTTCTGGACTCTGGGGCCTCCAACCACACAACCTACAACCAAAAACTGCTCTCATCATTCACAAAGGAGAACTTCTCAATCAAGGTTGCAGATCAAAGCGAGGTTAAGGTGACAGGCAAGGGGGTAGTTACGCTGCCAGACGTAGGGGAAATAGAGGGGGTACTGCTGGTCCCGGAGATACCCCACAACATATTGGCCGCCGTAAAACTCAGTGAAGAATCAGGGGTTAAGGTAACCTTTGCAGAAGGAAAGGCTCACGTTAGCAAGGGCGGAAAGGATATAGGAAGAGTGACAGTCAGTCAAGGGTTACCATACATAACATTCTATGAGAGTAACACACCCAGCATATACACCAACTCAGAAAGCACGGAAGACATTAACCAGGGCAGAGCTGAAGGAGAACAGGTGGATGAGGGAGAGACAGATAACGAGGAAAACATGACACATGAGACGCACCCCACCAAACACACCCAGAGAGGGCCATCGATAGGCAAACCCATGCACGACGACTGTGCTCACCTACTGCACCAGAAACTAGGGTACGCCAGTTTCCCCATAGTCCAAAAAATGGCCAACTGTACCAAGGGTATCAAAATAAAGAGTTGTGAAAATTACCTCGAGTGCTCGGTGTGCAAATGTTCCAAGTTAAAGGTCAAACCCAGACCTAAGAAGTCCTCACGCGCCGCCAAACAGATATTCAATTTAGTCCACATGGATTTGGTAGGGCCCCTAAGGTCATCCATAAAATACAAGAAAAGATACTTTCTCACCATCGTGGATGATTATAGTCGCTATGGCTTCGTCTATACCCTAAGACAAAAGGATGAGGCCTTCCAAAAATTTAAAGAGTTCTACAAAAGGGTAGAGACTCAAAACAACGCCCAAATCAAACAAATCATGACTGACAGAGGATCTGAATTTCTGTCAAAGGATTTATCCCATTGGCTCAAATCCAAAGGCGTGCTTCACTTTACGTTGTCCCCATTCTCCGCCTTTCAGAACGGTGTCGTAGAACAACAAAACTCCACGCTACAAACAATGGTCAGGTGCGCCTTAGAGGACGCGGGAATTGGCCAACACTTCTGGTCTGAGGCCTTGGTTTACTCAAACTACACACTAAACAGAACCTGGTCCAGCGTGATAGACAAAACGCCTTACAAACTCATGTACAACAAAAAGCCACAGATAGCACACTTACATGTATTCGGCGTAACTGCTGATGTCCATATACCCAAACAGCTGCGCAAGAAGGGGGACAAAGTATCCAGGAGACTGAGGTTTATGGGATACGAGCCAGGTACCAAGGGCTTCAGATTTGTGGACAGTAACGACAGGTTCGTGGTATCTAGGACAGCAGCATTCCATGAACAAGCCAACTGGTCCAGGATACACCTAAACGAGGTATCCACCAGGCGGGAGGATAGGCCAGACGAGCAAGTGCAAGACAAGCACGAAATGGCAGATAGGCAGGAAGGGAAGGGACACAAACCCAATCTCCAAGGCATCAAGATTGAGGAATGGAAAGGGAATCACCCCAAGATAAGTGTAGACTCACTAACACAAAGGGAAGCCAGGTACTTACATGATACCGAACAGACGACAGATAGGCCGGTCAGATCAACCAGGAACCAATTGCCAAGAAGGTTAAATGATTACGTGATGCACATACACACGAACCATGTCACACCCAACTCATACGAAGAGGTATTGAGGCTACCTCAGGAGGAGAGGACAAAGTGGGAGTCTGCTATGGCCAAAGAATTGGGCAGTCTGAAAAGGCTAGAAGTTTACACTCCAGCCAAGGTCCCAGAGGGCAAAAGTGCGATAGGCACCAGGTGGATCTTCAAGATCAAGAACCTGGAGGGTGGCCAAAATCTATACAAAGCCAGACTGGTTGCCCAGGGGTTTGCTCAGAGGTTCCCAGAGGACTACACCGACACCTACTCGCCCACCGTGAGGACAGAAAGCATCAAAAGTGCCCTGGTCATCGCTTCCCTGCTAGGACTAGAGGTACACCAGTTCGACGTGCAGACAGCTTACCTGCACACCAACCTAGATAAGGAAATATACATTAGGGCACCACACAGCAAAGAGACCAACAGGGGAGACACCTGGCTGCTTCACAAAAGCCTATATGGACTGAAACAGTCAGGCAAACGCTGGTACGAGTGCCTGGTTGAGGTCCTGAAGTCAATGGGATTTACAGCAACCGTAGCCGACAACTGTTTTTTCACTAGGAGAGAGGGGGACTCGCCAGAATACATCCTAGTCTACGTGGATGACATACTTTACATCAGCAAACACGAAGGGAACCGCAACGCCTTCGCCAGCAAACTAAGTGAACACTTCACATTAAAATACCTTGGAAAAATAAACAGATACCTAGGCATGCAGGTCAGTGAAACCCCCAAAGGTTTTCAGCTGTCCCAAAAGGAAAAGATAGAAGAATTACTTCACAAATGCAACATGGCAGATGCCAAGGGGTGTGATTCACCCATGCAACCGGACTTCCTAAAAAACATGCATGATGAATCACCCGAATTTGAGGACAATACGCTGTACAGGTCAGTCATAGGCTCGCTGTTGTATATCGCCAACTGGACAAGGCCAGACATTGCATTATCAGTTAATCTATTGTCCAGGCATGTGGGCAAACCTACCATGTACCACTGGGACGCTGTGAAAAGAGTGCTGAGATATCTGAAACAAAGTGCCGATGCGTGCCTAGTCCTAGAACCAGAAGCATCCAACGAGCCCATTCTCTCCTGCTACGCTGACGCTGACTGGGCCGGGGATACCAAAGGCTGGAAAAGCACATCAGGATACATATTTTACCTGAACAATAGCCCGGTGCATTGGTACACAGGTAAACAAAACTTGATAGCCACTTCAACCACAGAGGCAGAGTATATATGCCTTTCCAAAGCCACTAACAACCTCATCTGGTTCGATGACCTACTCTCCAGTGTGTGGAGCGAACCAGCTTACCCAATAAACATCTACGAAGACAACAAGGCCACCATAGAAATATCCATGGGCGAAGCAGTAGGACAAAGATCAAGACATATCGACATAAAATACAAACATGTGAGGCAACTCTCCAAAATCGGGTTCATAAAGGCCATACATTGTGACACAGAAGAACAGACCACAGACATACTCACAAAACCATTACAGGGTAGACAACACTCACACCTAGTATCCAAACTCAATATCCGCCCCTGGATGCCAATTAGACAATCAGACCCACAGCCACAGGTCAGGCATTTAGAGGGGGATTTGTCAAGTGTAAATGCCTTGCCCATGCCAGGGGTCAGCTATGGTGCAGTAGTGCAGGGGTTAACTCTAACACCCACCTGGCCAGCTCCACCCACAGGCCACTCCTTACCTGAGTCTCCGCCCACAGGTATAAAAGGTAGACACACTCTCCCATGCAGCCCACTTCCAGATACAGCATGTGATGTTATGTTGAACCTGTAAATAAAAGAAGACTTGTTTAAATGATTGAATCATGTCAGTTGTTGGGCCTGATCCGTGGATCCTGTAACAGAGCATCCATGGGGGGATGCGCCTTCCCCAGTGCCCTGTTTTGGGTCTAGTAGGCCTCCCTGCAGCCTCCTGGTAGCAACAATGGGCCACAGGGGGCACGCCGCTCCACCCACACCCTGTTTTGGGCTTAATAGGCCTCCCTGCAGCCTCCTGGGAACAAAAACGGGCTGCGGGAGAGCCGCGCCACATCCCCTGCACCCCATTTTGGGCCTAGTAGGCCTCCCTACATTTACCTAGGAGCCAAAATGGGGCACGTGGGGATTCCTGGGAGGGGAGGGGAGGAGCCAGCCAGAAATTTAACAACTGGTTTGCCCAAACTGGCCTGATCCGGCTGAATCCCACCACTGCAACCATGTTACTAACTCAACAATGGCCATGATTCACTTCACCACTGTGGCCAAAAAGGAACTCATTTAACACCTGTCTCAGTTAGCAACATAAATTTTGGGCTCAGTTGTGGTGGCAAGTCAAGGACCATCTGTACTGATTCACTCATTTTTATCCTTTTGATTCTATTTGTGGCATTATTTCTGCTTTTAAATTTTAATTAGAATTGTCACTCATGTCTTTTATTCTTACGAGCTACCTTGAACTCCGCTGAAGAAGTTTTGCGAGCCCATAAATCAAAGAGCGTTTTACTGCTTCACAGCATTTTCAGCTGGAGATGCGGGATGGCAATTTTTCATCCTGTCCCATTTCAGTTTCCTATTCAAGCATTATTGTTGAGGCCAGAACTCGGTTTTCAATCCGAATTGAGTTAATCAGCCTTGCTGGAAGACGCAAAGGGTTGATTGGCTTGAGGTTACGGTTTTATTACTAATGATATTTTTAAAATGCATGGCGTACAAGTGTGGGTGTCTGTTTGTTCTTGACGGCAACTTCTTCTGAACCGAGCGATTAATTTTCCATGTCAACTGCAGAAATGCTACAATGGAGGTCTTTTCACAGTGATGGAGCAGGTGGGCAGTTTGGTAACTGAAGTGAACATATGGTAGCTGGCTATAATAACTGACTAGCAGAATCATGAGACGCTGCAGGGCCCTTCAAGTCTGTCTTGTCTCCTGGCAACTTCCCAAATACAGAATAACAAGGTTTGGAAGGGACCTTGGAGGTCTTCTAGTCCAACCCCCTTGATATACAGGTCCTACATAATTAGGAAGCTGGAGACGAAAACATATGAAGAACTTAGTCTACCATGTTTCCCCAAAAATAAGACCCGGTTTAATTTTCTTTCGGGCCCCAAAATAAGTACCCAGTCTTATTTTCGGGGGATGTCTTACCCGCTTACCTTAGGACCATTGCAGCCAGGTGTTGTGGCTCGGCAGCGGCCTGTGCAGCTAGTAGCTGATTCCGACAGCAAGGAGGCTGGTATGGTGCTGCGCCAGCAGCCTGTGCAGCTGGCACTCGAGTCAGACAATGAGGAGGCTGGAGAAGATGTGGTGCCAGAGGCGGGGATTCAGCCAGGGCCTTCAGAACCTTCAGAAGCTCCCTTAACTGAAGAGGACGAAGAGGAGGAGCCTCTTCTCGATGCACAGGCACGCAGAGCTGCCAAAAAGCAGGAGTGGCTCCTCAGGAGGAGGTCTCCGCGAGAGTAAGGCTTGGGGTTAATTGGCCACTCCCTTAGCCTATTTAAGGAGGAACGCCAACTGAAGCAATTTGTCGGGAACAACTTTTGTTTCGCGTCTGGATTCTCTGGGCTTTCTGCCAACCATAGTAAGATTGTGATTACTTTATCTTGGGATTCTTGTAGGTTGTTAAGAAAGTTTATTAACAGCCTTTGTTTGAAAAAGACTGAGTTATTTTAGTAAATTAAGTTTTATACAGACTTTGTGTGTGCTGTGTTCTTTGGGATCCGTAGCTGGGGCAGAACACCAGGCCTCCTATGCCCTGACACCTGTCATGCTGCTGTCTGACTTCTTCTGTGGCCATTTGCATCTCCACCCACCCTCTCATCCTAGCTTGATTTTTAAGCATGCCCGGTCAGCTTTGGAAGCTCTATTAACACCAAAAGCTTCCACACTGCCACCTTCTTGCGCTTGGGAAACTAAGAGGGGGGATGTAGTAGATGTCAGGTTTCGAGGTCGTCTCAAATAAATTGCATTTCAAACAAAGTCTTTGAAGAAAACTCCCATTTATTTAGCACGACATTCTAACTCCAACTCCATCGCAGCCAACACTGACTTCCAGACCCAAAACCCTCCCTTTCCGTTCCCCACTCCCCTGCACTCATTGGCCATCTTCCAAGTCACTCTACCCCTAATCTACTGCTCCAGCTCAAAGGAATTTTCCCCCTCCCATCCCATCTCCTAGGGGATATTATCTCCAGGGAAAATAAGTAGGTGAAAAGTCAAATGTCCCTTTCCAGATGCCTCCGCTTCTCCTTCTTATGTCAGCACTAGAATAAATGCAGCTTGAAGTGCTGACAGTAGAGAGATTGTAGTTAGACATAATAGCATTCTTCTTTTCAGTCAAGGTCATGGTGTTCCTGCATCTGAAGGAGGAGTGGTTGCAGTGGTAGCTCAAGTTGGATTGGGCCATGCGATGGACTGATGGGTGCAAAGGATGGATTTGGGGTTTTGATTTATTGAGGGGAAACCTGGAACTTTCAGATTTGGGTTTTCCCAGATGTGCCAGTATGCCTACTCTAATAAATGGAAGTTTTGAGATAATGCTTGTCTCGGAGTTTTTGATTGGAGTTGGGTTGTTCTGGAATGCTGACATGCACCTCACTCCACCTCAACAACCAAGCGGTGGGACGGAATGGGCGGGGTTTTAACTATGGCTTATTTTGGGTGGGGGTAGGGCTTATATTATGTGCACACCTAAAATCAAGCTAGTGCTTATTTTTGGGATAGATCGTATTTTTGGGGAAACACCAGTGGTGGGTTATTCCCGGTTCTGTCCGGTTCTTGCGAACCAGTAGTTAAAGCAATGGGAGGCTCCACCCACCCACCCGGATGTCATACGGTATGATCTGCAGATGCGCAGAAGCTTCTGCGTATGTGCAGAAGTGCACACGCACAAACGAGCAAAGCACGTGTTCCTGTTGCGAACTGGTAGTAAAGGTAAGTAGAACCCACCCCTGGGAAACACACAGGGGTGAAATGATCCCAGTTCAGACTGGATCTGCCCGATCAGGTAGCGATGGAGGCGGGTGGTTCGGAGAACCGGTAGCAAAAATCCCTGAGCCCCCCCACCATGCCCAGCTGACCCGCACAATCATCAGAGGCTTTTTTTTTTTAAACTTTTAAAAGTATTTTTTCTATAACCTCTTCGGCCGAAAAAATGCTTTTAAAAGTAAAAAAAAAAAGCCTTTGATAATTGCGCGGCTCAGCTGAGATCGTCAAAGGCTTTTAAAAGAAAAAAAAAACTTTTTTTCTTTTAAATGCCTCTGACGATCCCAGCTGAGTTTTTAAAAAAGCCTCAGGCAACTCAGATGGGATCGTCAGAGGCATTTAAAAGCATTTTTTTACAACTTCTTCGGCCGAAGAGATTGTAGGAAAAAATGGTTTTAAAAGTAAAAAAAAAAAAAAAAATTGGCCACGCCCACCCAGTCACATTACACCCACCACCACCACCACCACCAAGCCACGCCCAGGGAACTGGTAGTAACAAATTTTAGATTTCACCACTGGAAACACGGTAGTGAAAAGAAGGGCTAGGAGAGATATGGCTGTAGTGTTCCAATATTTGATGGTCTGCCAGAAAGAAGAATGGAGGTTAACTTATTTTCCAAAGGACCAGAAGGCAAGGCAAGAAACAATGGATGGAAACTAATTGCAAAGAATTGTTCTGTCCCCGTCCCACACACACACACCAACAGACGTCCAAGAGTTAAAAACCAAACCAACTGACAAAATCCTTTTCCTAAAATCCTTTATGATAACGGAACTTGGCAGCAACCTAGTGGCTGCCTGCCAAGAGTTTATTACTCACGAAGGGAAGAGATAACTTCTCTCCGCTTCTGGTACATCAAAGTAAAATGTTCAATAATTACAGAGTAAATCAAGTTCAAATATAATCCAGCAAAGCCTATAGCAAAAGTCCGGCAATGCAGAATGGCGTGGAAGCTTTCAGCTTTGTTCGTCACAAGGCTTGTCTGGCCACCACACTCCCTTTTATACTCTGTGGGGTGTGGTCCAATGACTCAGCCTAATCTCTGGCACGCCTTTTCTTCTGTTGCGCACGCTTATCTCTGCGACGCTGGCGTGGGTCCAGCCAAGACTCATTACTCTCATCACTGTCCATCTGTGGCTGCATGGACGTGCTTGGCCCTGGCCCTATCTCTTGCCCTTCGGCGGACACCGAAGGCATTGCCAGAGAGGAGGGTCCTGGAGAGGGAGGCCTTGCCAACTCCTCCCCTTCACTCTCTGAGTCCTCTCCTGACGATGACACAGGCTCAGGTACCGGAGCCACAACAAGAATTTCCTGACAGTGAGGACAGTTACCCAATGGAATGACTTGCCTCCAGAAGTTGTAGGTGCTCCATCACTGGAAGTTTTCAGAAGACTCTGGACAGTCATTTGTCCCAAGTGATATAGGGTCTCCTGCTTGGGCAAGGGGTTGGACTAGAAGACCTCCAAGGTACCCTTCCAACTTCGTTATTCTGTTCCGTTATGCTGATTAGCTCTTAGTTCTTCAGCGCCGGGTTGGCTCTGCTTTCACAGACTTGCATTCAGTCCACCACTATTTTCTCTGAAAGTCTGAAGGCCACTCTGAAGTCTGAAAGTTGCCGAGCTTGAAAACCACTGCTCTAGAGGATTTCAACAGATGTTCCTCCTGGAATTTGAGAAACCTCTTCTTAATTTGAAACATAAAACAATGCCATCAATTTCCTTAATGAGACATGTGCCAAGAGTACAGGGCAAAATGGAGCCATAATTGGATTTTTGCATATAAAAATTATTAATAGGGCTCTTCAAAGGGGTCACCCAAAAAGCTTAAGTAGAAGTGAGTCCTATTTTGCTACAATTTTTTTTTAAAATTGAAAGGAGCTAAAGCCCCCACATTCCCTCAGCTGTTAAAATTCATAGCCAGGAAAAACCAGCTCCGTCGTCATAATTTATTTTATTTCCCACATTCTAGATACCCGCGTCAAATCACAGCTACAGGTAATCCTCAATTTACAACCATTCATTTAGTGACAATTTGAAGTTACAATGGCACTGACTTGCAACCGTTCCTCGCCTTTATGACGGTTGCAATGTCGCCAAAGTCACATGATCAAAATTTGGTCACTGGTCAACATGGTGGGTTGCTCCCAGTTTGGTCTGGTTCTTGTGAACAGGTAGTAACAGCGGCGGGAGGCCAGTGGTGGGTTGCTCCCGGTTCGCACCGGTTCACAAGAACTGGTAGTAAAAATTTGTAGTAGTTCCAAGAATCGGTAATAACATTGGCTGGCCACGCACCCGAACCGGTCCCCGGCTCAGTCGCCGCTCGCTTACCCCACCCACCTCATCAGAGGCTTTTTTTTTTTTTTACTTTTAAAAGCATTTTTTCTACAACCTTTTCAGCTGAAAAAATGCTTTTAAAAGTAAAAAAAAAAAGCCTCTGATGATCCCGCAGTTCAGCTGGGAACGTCAGAGGCTTTTCAAAGCATTTTTTCTACCACCTCTTCAGCCGAAGAGGTGGTAAAAAAAATGCTTTGAAAAGCCTCTGACGATCTCAGTTGAGTTGCCTGATTGGCAGAGGCTTTTCAAAGCATTTTTTTCTACAACCTCTTCAGCTGAAGAGGTGGTTAAAAAAATGCTTTGAAAAGCCTCTGCCGATCAGGCAACTCAGCTGGGATCATCAGAGGCTTTTCAAAGCATTTTTTTCTGCAACCTCTTAAGGTTGTTAAATGCTTTTAAAAGTCAAAAAAAAAAAGTTGGCCACACCCACCCAGTCACATTACCCCCCCCAAGCCACACCCACAAAATAAGCCATGCCTACAAAATAAGCCATGCCCACAGAACCGGTGGTAAAAAAAATTAGAAACCACCGCTGCAGGAAGCTCTGCCCACCTGGCCAGCCGTCATCACTGATGATTTGCGCATGTGTAGAAGCGCGTGCGTGCTCCCGTTGTGAACCAGTAACGGAGGTAAGTAGAACCCACACCTGCTGGCAAAAAACCAGCATGGCAAAAAATTGAGCTCGACTCACTTAACTGCCTTGTTTAGCAACAGAAATTCTGGTTGTATTGTTTGGGGTTGTAAATCGAGGATTACCTGTATAGCACTGAGGAAACTGATGATGACATACAGGTAGTCCTCGACTTATGACCACAGTTGAGCCCAACATTTCTGTTGTTAAAATGAGACATTTGTTAAGTAAGTTTTGCTCCATTTTACGAGCTTTCTTGCCACAGCTGTTAAGCGAATCACTGCAGCTGATAAGCTAGTAACCCGGTTGTGAAGTGAAGCTGGCTTCCCCACTGACTTTGCTTGTCAGAAGGTCGTGAAAGCGGATCCCATGACCCCTGGACACTGCAACCGTCTGTTGTGGCCCGTTAGCGGCCTGTGCAGATTGTAGCTGATTCGGACAGCAAGGAGGCTGGTGTGGTGCTGCACAAACAGCCTGTGCAGCTGGCGCTCGAGTCAAGACAGTGAGGAGGCTGGAGAAGATGTGGTGCCAGAGGCAGGGATTCAGCCAGGGCCTTCAGAACCTCCAGAAGCTCCTTTAAGTGAAGAGGATGAAGAGGAGGAGCCTCTTCTCAATGCACGGGCACGCAGAGCTGCCAAAAGGCAGGAGTGGCTCCTCAGGAGGAGGTCTCCTCGAGAGTAAGGCTTGGGGCTATTTGGCCACTCTCTTAGCCTATTTAAGGAGGAATGCCGCTTGCAGCAAGCTGTAGGGAACAACTTTAGTTCAATCTCCTTCCCGTCTGGATTCTCTGCAAAATTGCTTCTGGGCTTTCTGCCAACTCTAGTAAGACTGTGATTACTTTATCTTAGAATTCTGGTAGGCTGTTAAGACAGTTTATAAACAGCCTTTGATTGATAAAGATTAAGTTATTTGAGTAAAATAAGCTTTATATAGAGTTTGTGTGTGCTGCATTCTTTGGGGTCCGTAGCTGGGGCAGAACACCGTCATAAGTATGAACCAGTTGCTAAGCATCTGAATTTTGATCATGTCACCATAGGGATGCTACAAGGGGTATATGTGTGGAAAATGTCATGCATGCCATTGTAATTTTGTATGGTTACTGAATTGCTGTAAATCAAGGACTACCTCTATTGGCATAGGGAAGGAATAAACCATAATCTGCCATGCTGGTCCAATGCGGGTTGGGAGATGTGATTGGTGGTAGTCTGGTGTATCCATCTTGGCCTACTCACCTTGGGAGACCCTTCTGGACATATACATGTCCAATGTCTTAGCCCAGGGGTCCCCAACCTGTAGGCTGCGGAATTTTACAGTATCCTTCCCCTGGAGCGGGGAGGGAATAGAGATTTTACAGTGTCCTTCTCTTGGAATGGGGAGGAATGGAGATTTTACAGTATCCTTCCCTTGGAGTGGGGTGGGAATGGAGATTTTACAGTATCCTTCCCCTTGAGTGGGGAAGGAATGGAGATTTTACAGTATCCTTCCCCTGGAGTCGGGAGGGAATGGAGATTTTACAGTATCCTTCCCTTGGAGTGGGGCGGGAATGGAGATTTTACAGTATCCTTCCCTTGGAGTGGGGAAGGAATGGAGATTTTACAGTATCGTTCCCTTGGAGTGGGGTGGGAATGGAGATTTTACAGTATCCTTCCCTTGGAGTGGGGCAGGAATGGAGATTTTACAGTATCCTTCCCTTGGAGTGGGGAGAGAATGGAGATTTTACAGTATCCTTCCCCTGCCATGCCCACCAAGCCACACCCACCATGCCATGCCACGCCCACCAAGCTACACCCACAGAACCGGTAGTAAAAAAATTTGGATCCCACCACTGGTGCACACACACTATTCACTTCGAGGGCGCTACCATTGCCACGAGTGCTGCGCGGGCACTACTGTTGCTGCAAGCACTGTGCGGGCTCTACCGGTTAACATTGCATGCGTGCTCATGGCCCCATTCATGCGTGTGGGTCCCGTTTGCGCATGCGTGCGTAAAGGCCTTGCTGCCCCTCTCTCCCGCCCCTTTGGGCCACTAACCCAAAATGGTTTGGGAACTCTGACTCAGCCCCTAATTTCATTTCCCAACACAAGCCCCTTTGTCTCGCCAAGGCCCCGATCATCGGAGAAGACTCATCCAGTGATTATTATCTTATTGCCACTAAATCATCTTCCTGATGTTTATTGGGTATTTTTACTGAAGTCTGCAAGGAAAACAAATGCATAACTGAATTGCACTGGAATCTGATGTCCTCCTGTTTATTAAGTATGTATTATTGGATTTCTATTTAGCAGAATGGCACGGAGACAAGTGTCATCAACACATGGCTTGCTGCCCAGCATAAGGAGAACTGAATAGTGTTTAAACCATGTGGTGGGTTTCAAATTTTTTTACTACCGGTTCTGTGGGCGTGGCTTGGTGGATGTGGCAGGGGAAGGATACTGTAAAATCCCCATTTCCTCCCCACTCCAGGGGAAGGATACTTCAAAATCCCCATTCCCACTCCACTCCAGGGGGAAGGATACTGCAAAATCCCCATTCTCTCCCCACTCCAGGGGAAGGATACTGCAAAATCCCCATGTTACGATATTTTCAGGATCAGACTCAATAAGTAGTTTAAGAATTAGATATTCAAATAAAGCACTGTTTATTTACAGAAGGCATTCTATATACACTGAATATTCACAGATAGAAGCTCAGAAGGAAAGCATACAGCTCCTTATATATACAAGGGGTGGAGCTAGATATAGGAGTGGTTAAGTATGAATATATTAAGTAGTGAAGAATAAGTTAACCCCTGATATCCTGGTCATGTACTATTTACATAATAAAGAATAAGGCATTTACTTGTGACAAATCCCCCTCTAAATGCCGATTCGATATATTACAACAATTACATTCAGATTCAGAACAATATAAAACTTGTAACTTAGAAGTCAAGTATTTATGCTGCTTAGAAGGCAAAGGCTTTGTCAATATGTCAGCTATTTGCTCTGATGTTTCGCAATGAACTGTTTTAATAAATCCATCCTGAGATTACTGCCTCACATGTTTGAATTTTATATCTATATGTCTGGACCTTTGTCCAATAGCATCAGATCTAGATATTTCAATAGCAGCCTTGTTATCTTCGTGTATGATAAATGGTAATGAAGGTTTCTTCCAAGTGTTTGACAATAAATCATTAAACCATACGAGGTTATTTGAGGCTTTAGACAAACAAACATATTCTGCCTCAGTCGTTGAGGTGGCTACTAAATCTTGTTTACCAGTGTACCAGTAAACTGGACAATCGTTAAGGAAAAATATATAGCCAGATGTGCTTTTTCTACATGTGGTATCACCAGCCCAATCCGCATCGGCATAACACGTGAGGATGGGCTCTTTGACATTATTAGGTTCCAATAATAAACAGAAGTCTAAACTATTCTTTAAATATCTTAATATTCTCTTGACAGCTTCCCAATGATATAATAATGGTTTGCTGACGTGCCTAGACAACAAGTTGAGAGGCAAAGCAATATCAGGTCTAGTCCAATTGGAAATATATAGAAGGGAACCGATGACTGATCTGTAAAGTGTATTATCTTTAAATTCAGGGGATGACTCATCTGTGTTTCTCAAGAAATCAGTTTGCATGGGAGTGTCACATGGCTTAGCATTATTTAAGTTACATTTGTTCAGAAGATCTATAATCTTATCTCTTTGAGAAAGTTTGAATCCCCTTTTTGTTTTACTAATTTGAACTCCAAGATACTTATTTACCTTACCTAATGACTTCAAAGAGAAATGTTCATTTAGTTTCGTTACAAATGTTTCTCTCTTCTCTTTGTGTTTACCTATATACAAAATATCATCCACATAAATTAACACGAATTCTAAAGAGTCATCCTCTTTTTTAACAAAGAAACAGTTATCAGCAGTAGTGGCATTAAAATTCATAGTTTTGAGCACTTTGACTAAACATTCATACCATCTTTTGCCAGATTGTTTCAACCCATATAAACTTTTATTTAATAACCACGTTTCATTTTTGTTTGTATATTGACTGTGAGGCGCTCTTACATATATCTCTTTATCTAATTTTGCATGTAGATATGCAGTCTGTATGTCATATTGGAATACATCAAGGTTAAGTGCTGATGCTATGACCAGTGCAGTTTTAACACTCTCAGTTCTTACTGTGGGAGAGTATGTATCCGTGTAATCCTCGGGATATTTTTGTGCATAACCTTGAGCAACTAGTCTAGCTTTGTATAAGGTGTTGCCTCCTTCTAAGTTTTTGATTTTATATATCCACCTAGTACCAATAACAGTTTTATCTTTAGGTGCATGTGTAGGTGTGAATACATTTAATTTCTGCAAACTATCCATCTCTTTAGTCATGGCTGATTCCCACTTTTCCTTTTCTTCAGGGGGAAGTTTTAGCACTTCCTCGTATGTGTTTGGTGTTGATGTTTCTCCATCCGTATACATTATATAATCTTTGTATTTGTTTGGTATTTGGTTTCTGTTATTCCTGATTGTTCTTTTTGGTTTACTATCATTGTCATGTAAATACCTAGCTTCCTTTTTTGTTAATGAATCTGTCTTTATTTTGTATTGACTGTTTGTCCATGTTCTGTTTTTATTTTTATGTATGTTGTGACTGTATTCTTCTCCAGTTCTTTCCTCTTGGTGTTTAGTGTTTGTATAGTTGTTTGGGAAAATTTCATTAAGATGTATTTTAGACCAGTTGGCCTGTTCATGGAATACAGCCGTTCTGGATACTATAAATCTGTTATTATTATCGATAAATCTGTACCCTTTTGTGCCTGTTTCGTAACCCATGAACCTGAGTCTCCTAGATACGTTCTCACCTTTACGTCTTAATTGCTTAGGTATGTGTACGTCTGCAGTGACTCCAAATATGTGCATATGAGCTATTTTGGGTTTCCTATTATACATCATTTCATATGGTGTCTTGTTAACAATGCTGGACCAAGTTCTATTTTGTGTATAATTGGAATATTGTAACGCTTCTGACCAGAATTGTTTTCCTAAGCCAGCATCTTCTAATGTGCATCTAATCATGGTTTGTAATGTTGAGTTCTTTCTCTCTGCTACTCCATTTTGGAATGCAGAGAAAGGGCTAGATGTGTAATGCAACATCCCTTTGTCTTTAAGCCATTGGGAGAATTCTTTTGACATGAATTCACATCCCCTATCTGTCATAATTTGTTTTATTCTAATATTATGTTGTGTTTCTGTACGTTTGTAAAACTCCTTAAATTTCTGAAAAGTTTCATCTTTGTGCTTTAGTGTATAGACAAAGCCATAACGACTATAGTCGTCCACAATGGTTAGGAAATAACGTTTTCTATATGTGATTGATGGTGTTAATGGACCAACTAGGTCCATGTGTACCAAATCAAAAATTTTGTTGGTTGATCTTGTTGACTTTTTGGGTTTGGAGCTAGTTTTGAGTTTTGTAGATTTACATACTGAGCATTCCAAATAGTTTTTACAATTTTTTATTTTAACACCTTCAGCATGTTCAGTCATCTTTTGAACTACAGGAAAACCGGCATGTCCTAATTTCCTATGTAAGACATGAGCACACTCATCATGAATTGGTTTACCAATATTAGGTATTTTGTTGTTGGGTGTGTCTTTGTGATTATGGATAATCTCATGTTCCTCATTGTCACTATTGCTACTGCTTTCGTTGTCTATGTTATTGTTATCTTCCATGTTGGAATCAATGTTGTGTAACCATTTTTCTTTTGTCATTAGATAAGGTAGACCTCCTTTAATAATCACAGTACCTATGTTTGTTCTGTTTTTCTCTAATGTTGCTTTTCCTTTCGAGAACACAATATTTATGCCAGAATCTATGCTTAGTTTTATTGCACTAAGTATGTTATGAGGTATTTCAGGTATTAACAATACCCCCTCTATTTTTCCTAGGCCAGGTAAGGTTATATTTCCTCTACCTATGACTTGAACCTTCTCTTGATTAGCTACCTTAATTACGAATTTATCCTCTACAAATGAAGATAGTATATTTTTATTATTTGTAGTGTGGTTGGTTGCTCCAGAATCGATAAGCCAATCATTGTCCTCTGTCTGTTGTATGTTAGTGCTGTCATGTTTGTTTAACCCATTCAGTGAACCAGACTTTCTATCTTTTGAGTTATCTCTGCCCCCTCTATGTTCCCTATAGGTGGGTGGACTTCTATATCTATGTCTATCAATTGATGACTGTCTGTTTTGATACCTATTTCTGTAGTCAGGATTTTTTCTATTTCTGAGGAGTTTTGGACAGTCTCTCCTATTACGTTCTTTGGATCCACAGTTGTGGCATCCTATTGGTTCATGATATCTTTCTTGAGAAACTACCCTCTTATATTGTTTATGTTCCATGTGATTGTTACAACGACTTCTCCTTGAATTATCTTCAGATATTAGCTTGTTAGATAGACTTTCTATGGATAAATATCCTAAATTGATTGTGTCTAAATGAGATATATAGTTATCCCACGATGGGTCTAGTGAGTTAATGATAACACTCTTCATTGTTTGATCTGAAATTATTTCCCCCCTTAAATGCAGTTCTGTTCTAATTTTGTTTAAAGATATTAAATGTTCACTTATGGTAACCCCTGGCTTTATCCTAGCTGAGAAGAAATCTTTAGACATTCTTGTTGTAGTGGCTACACTTTCACTGTGAAACAATTTAAACATGCATTGAATAATTTCTGATACAGTTAGATTTTGCTTAATACTGTGGTACATGGCAGGAGATATACTGGAAATTAATAAGAAAAATGCCCTATGGTGCAGACAGTCTAATTTTAGAGTCCAAGGTCTTTTTGGGGGATTAGTGATAAAAAATAATAAGTTTTCTTTTAGAAAGACAACCTGGAGCTGCTGACACCATTCTTGCAAATTAATGCCATCTATTCTCAGTTTTGGGAAATCATTGGGCAAATTCCCAATATTGTTGGATCCATTACTTACAACTGGAGGCAGTCCGTGGTCTTGCAAATGTTGAAAGTTACAAAATGGCGTGGGTATGCTTGCGACGATTCTGAATGGTTCTCTCTGTTCTTCATGTCCCCCGAAGTTGTCTGTGTAGTCTTGCTCATTTCGCTCCTGAAGCTGTCGGGAGAGGTTCTCGTCGCTGCAGCTCCCTCGTAGCGCTCTTCTTCCGATGATTCAGTCTCTGGCTCGATCTTCGGTGTCCAGGCGGCGGCAGAAGCTCGTGTCTTTCTGTTGCGATGACTCTTGTTGAGATCGCTGTTTTCTGACATCGTCTGCGGCGTGGGGTGGTATTTGCAAGGTTCTCTGGGCTCAGGTGTCGGTGCTCTCGTTGATTGAGGAGAAGCGGGCAGACTCCGAGACGTTTGCTTTCTTGCTTGTTCTCTCCCTGTTTCTCGATTGCCATCTTTTGTCGGTTCTTTTGTAATTTTCAGTCCTGGACCAAATGTTGTAAAAAGAGTTCTTATAGCTGATTTGACTTTTAGTTCGATAGGTATTTCTTCTGAGTGTATCAGAATTTTCTGAAAAGTAAAGTTTTTCTTTTTTCTTTTTTATATTATGTGAATCCTTTCGCGCCAAAGATCTTGAATGATGTACTCTGATTGACTCTGCTTCGCTCTTTTTTGTGATCGGTTGAAAACAAGATGGCTGCCATTCAAAATTTTGAGCGGGACCGTTGGTCTTTCTTTTCATTATTCCTTTTTCTGTAGATGATTCGCTCACCATTTTTGGATTTTTGGGATCATCTGTTACGATACTCCTTTTTTTTCGCTGTTCCGCTGTTCTTTATTACGTTTTGGAATTTCGTGTTGAGTTTCAGCAGTTTCAGTACCTCTGATCCGAGGGGGCTGCCTTTCAACTCGTTCTCTTTTTGTTCATCCATTCCATCAATTATTTCCTCGTTGTTTGTAGTGTAGTCTTCAGTTTCTTTTGGTGTCATAGTCGTGGGTTTATCGATCTTTTCTTGATCTGCTTCCATTTCTTTACTGTATGCCCTGGTGTTGGGTCTTTCTCTTTTGTTTCTGGAGTTTTCTCTCTCAGACATATTTAAAGTTTTATTGAGTCAATCAAACCATCCTCTGCTACCAAATTGTTATGATATTTTCAGGATCAGACTCAATAAGTAGTTTAAGAATTAGATATTCAAATAAAGCACTGTTTATTTACAGAAGGCATTCTATATACACTGAATATTCACAGATAGAAGCTCAGAAGGAAAGCATACAGCTCCTTATATATACAAGGGGTGGAGCTAGATATAGGAGTGGTTAAGTATGAATATATTAAGTAGTGAAGAATAAGTTAACCCCTGATATCCTGGTCATGCACTATTTACATAATAAAGAATAAGGCATTTACTTGTGACACCCCATTTCCTCCCCACTCCAGGGGAAGGATCTGCAAAATCCCCATTCCCTCCCAACTCCAGGGGAAGGATACTGCAAAATCCCCATTTCCTCCCGATCAGTTGGGATTCGGGAGGCAGAAAATAGATGGGGGCGGAAACAGTCAGAATTTTTACTACAGTTTCTCCAAAGTACTCAAAATTTCCGCTACCGGTTCTCCAGAACTGGTCAGAACCTTTTGAAACCCACCTCTGGTTTAAACTCTTGCCCAGAGTAGAATTATAGAAATCTCATCTTAATGGCAAATGGAGGAAATTGCTAGAACTTTTGCATACTTAAAATGATGTCGGAAGCAGCTCAGCATAGGAGTGGAATTGACATTTATTTAACAGCTTCTGCTGCCAGGTTTAATGTCACCCAGAAAGGATTTTTTTCCCATCTCTTATGCAGCAACAATAATACAAGTTCCATAAGAACTGTAGTAGGAAAACGCATATGTAAAAATATATAAACTGCTTCCTCAAATATGATGTCCCTTTAACGTACTTATCCTACAGGTAGTCCTCAATTTACAACCATTCATTTAGTTAAAATGGACAGGATAACAGAGTTAGAGAGACCCTTATAGGTCTTCAACCCTCTGCTCAAGCAGGAGATCCTATCCCATTTCAACAAATGGTTGTCCAGTCTCTTCTTAAAAACCTCCAGCGTTCGAGCACCCACAACCTGTGGAGCAGGGGTGAAATCCAGCAGGTTCTGACAGGTTCTGGAGAACCGGTAGCGGAAATTTTGAGCAGTTCAGAGAACCGGCAAATACCACCTCTGGCTTCCCCCCAGAGTGGGGTGGGAATGAATTTTGCAGTATCCTTCCCCCAGGAGTGTAGGGAATGGAGATTTTGCAGTATCCTTCCCCTGCCACGCCCACCAAGCCACGCCCACAGAACCGGTAGTAAAAAAATGTGGATTTCATCACTGCTCTGGAGTCAAGTCGTTCCACTGATTCATGGTTCTAACTTAATTGAAAATTAATTGTTGTAACGTCATTGAAAATGAATTGTTCCAACACATCCTTGAGGTCCTTAGGAATCAAGCTCAATCGGGAGACATGATTTTTATGTGGCTTGGAGGTAGCTTACAGCCAGAAGTGGGATTCACATAATTTACCTACCGGTTCGCCCAGCACCGAAAATGAGAGTGCACGCTCGCTTCGCTCATAGGTGCCACCTCCATGCATGCGCCCGGTCTTCCACGCATGCACCTGGCCTCAAAAATGTGCCTAAAAAGGTCAGCATAGAGCCAGGGCAGGTGGTCGGGCCCACCCACGATTTCCACTACCGGTTCGTTTGAACCGGTCCGAACCGGCTGAATGCCACCTCTGCTTATAGCCATCATTGGCTCTTCCATGAATTTGTCTAGGGTTGTTGCAGTGGTGAAATCCAATTTTTTTTACTACCGGTTCTGTGGGTGTGGCTTGGTGAGCGTGGCTTGGTGGGCGTGGCAGGGGAAGGATACTGCAAAATCTCCATTCCCACCCCATCCTGGAATCAGCCAGAGGTGGTATTTGCCGGTTCTCCGAACCGCTCAAAATGTCTGCTACCGGTTCGCCAGAACCTGTCAGAACCTGTTGGATTTCACCCCTGGGTTGTTAGGTAGCCATCAAAGATTTGAGGTCCCCATCACAGCTTTGGGAGGCAACATGCTGATTTCTCCTTTTTGTAGGCTGCATAAACAGAGGGATAAAATCAAGTTCATGTGAAGTGCTAATACCACTTTATAATGCCTTGGTAAGGCCGGACTTGGAATACTGCATCCAGTTTTGTAAAAAAGATGTGGAGACTCTAGAAAGAGTGAAGAGAAGAGCAACCAAGATGATTAAGGGGCTGGAGGCTAAAACATATGAAGAACAGTTGCAGGAACTGGGTAAGTTTAGTTTAATGAAAAGAAGGACGAGGGGAGACATGATAGTAGTGTTCCAATATCTCAGGGGCTGCCACAAAGAAGGGGGAGTCAACCTATTCTCCAAAGCACCTGAAGGCAGGACTAGAAGCAATGATTGAAAACTAATCAAGGAGAGAAGCAACCTAGAACTAAGGAGAAATTTCCTGAGAATTAGAACAATTAATCAGTGGAACAACTTGCCTCCAGAAGTTGTGAATGCTCCAACACTGGAAGTTTTTAAGAAGAGATTGAATAGCCATTTGTCTGAAGTGGTGTAGGGTTTCCTGCCTAAGCAGGGGGTTGGACTAGAAGACCTCCAAGGTCCCTTCCAATTCTATTCTATTCTATTCTATTCTATTCTATTCTATTCTATTCTATTCTATTCTATTCTATTCTATTCTAATTCTAATTCTAATTCTAATTCTAATTCTAATTCTATTCTAATTCATTATGACCAGGGATGATGACAATGAATTCCTTCTAGCCAGCAAGGCAAGTTGTAGCCCACCATCCTCTGGAGAACTTCCTCCCCGTGAGCGAGATTCCAGCCTTAGTGAATTCAGCATCATTCCTATCCCATTCTTTGGCTTTTCACATCGCCAATCGGGTCCTCATTTGGTCCAAGAGGCAATCCAAGTGGGAGGGTAGGATCCCCATTTCACTTTTCACAATTCCCCCCCCCCTTTTTTTTTGCACCTGTGCCCACCTGCTCCCTTAGTGAAATGCCGCCCACGGAGGTTTTAGCAAGTATAAGCGCAAAATGCAGCTCTAATGGATTTCGCTGGAAAGTTGATTGAAAGCACTTTTGAAACCTTTTTCAAGTTCTCAGTGGGAGTTCTCTGGATTTACGCATTTATGCTAAGCTCTCCTTTGTTCGATGCAATTATTTTGGGGTTGGCTTTGCTTGTCACCAAGGCTTCGGTCCTCATTGTCTTCGGGCCCCGAAAGGTTAAAAACATCCCCCTCTGAAACCAAAGACAGCATTTCCCATCTGCATCTGTGCAATTCCTTAGCCAGGTTTCGCTCTGGGGGGGTAAGTCCTCGACTTACGATCCCAATTGAACCTAAAATTTCTGTTGCTAAGTGAGACGTTTGTTAAGTGAGTTTTGCCCCAAATTTACAATCTTTCTTGCCACAGTCGTTGTTAAGGAATATGCGCAGAGTAACCCTTGAGTAGCAACGTTGTGGACATGAGAAACGGCTGAGAGTGATTGTGACTAAGCACTGTCAATACACAGGCACACTGAGTTGTGATATTCTTTTACTTTTAGGAAAAAGTAAAGCAAAGTCCAATAAACAATCCAGGTCATACACAGATAAAGATAATTAAATTGTCAATCCAGGGATATTCCAAGAACAAAGTCTTCTTACCAGTTGTTGTAGTCATATACAATAAAACAGTTCTTTTTTGAGTTGCAAACAGGAACAAGTACAGCAGTAAAACAATCAGTAAAACAGTAGAAAACAACAAGTAGCAATGATCAATCAATGATCATGCAGAGAGAATAGGCAGAGAGGAGCAAAGGTAGCAATAATAATGTAATAAGAAAAAATAAGCCATGATTCAAGCTTCCTCTTAAATACATTGGCTACAGAGCTAGCCAATCAGAATACAGTATGATGCAATACAGCATTCCAGTCTTAAAGCTATACATTACATTTTGACTGCAAACATGCATTGATGGTTTATATATATTGCCAACCCAACCAGTTAGGTCCGTGATGGCGAACCTATGGCACGCGTGCCACATGTGGCACATGGAGCCATATTAGTGGGCACGCCAGCTCAGCTCTGGGGTGCATGCGTGTGCCGGCCAGCTGATTTTCGGGCCTTCTGGGCCCACCAGAAGTAGGGAAACAGGCTGTTTCCTGCCTCTGGAGGGCCTGGGGGCGGGGTGGGGAAGGCCCGTTTTTCTTTCTTACCTGGCTCCAGATCCTCTCTGTGTATCTGGGAACGGCGAAAACAGCCTTTCCCACTCCCTTGGAGGCCCTACGGAGGCTGAAAGGGCCCATTTCCCGACTCCCGGTGGGACAGGAAGTGACATTTTTTCCTGTCCCCAGCCTCCAGAGACTCCTAGAGAGGCTCCTACAGACTCCTAGAGAGGCTCCTACAGACTCCTAGAGAGGTTCTGGAGGCTGGGGACAGCAAAAAATGTCACTTTCTATCCCACCAAGAGTTAGGAAATGGGCCCTTTCAGCCTCTGACAGTGCACAGCCCTCCCAAGCTCCGTTTTCGCTGGCAGTCACCACAGGCTGGTCCTTCACTGTTTTCAGGGGGGCCCTATGGGCCAGATCTAATAGGGATGACACTAGGGGTGAAATGTTCCTGGTTCAGATCGGATCGCCTGATCCGGTAGCGATGGCGGCGGGTCGTTTGGAGAACTGGTAGCAAAAATCCCTGCGCCCCCTCCCCCAACTGAGCCGCATGATCATCAGAGGCTTTTTTTTTTACTTTTTTTTACTAAAAAATTTTTCTACAACCTCTTCCAACGAAAAAATACTTTTAAAAGTTAAAAAAGAAAAGCCTCTGATGATCGTGTGGCTCAGCTGGGATCCTCAGAGGCTTTTCAAAGCATTTTTTTCTGAAACCTCTTGGCCGAAGAGAAAGTAAGAAAAATGCTTTGAAAAGTCTCTGACGATCCCAGCTGAGTTCCTGATCGGCAGAGAGGCTTTTCAAAGCATTAGAAAAAATGCTTTGAAAAGTTTTTTTTTAAAAAAAGTTGGCCACACCCACTGTGTCACATTATCCCCCCAGCCACGCCCACAGAACCGGTAGTAACAAATACATTTCACTCCTGGGTCATACACCTTGAGTTTGACACCCCTGTTCTAGAGGATCGACATCTTTTTAATAGTGTGGTGACCAGTGGTGGGTTCCTCCCGGTTTGG
Source organism: Arizona elegans (assembly GCA_022577455.1). Taxonomy (NCBI): domain Eukaryota; kingdom Metazoa; phylum Chordata; class Lepidosauria; order Squamata; family Colubridae; genus Arizona; species Arizona elegans. The sequence continues at coordinate 2,696,991 of JAKOOJ010000050.1, forward strand.
TCCGGTTTGGCCGAGCCGGTAGCAGTGACGATATGACGTCACCGAACCGGTTCTCCCCCTCCGCCCCCCCCACCCCCCCACCCCACGTTATTCTTACCTTTTATTTGGTCCCACCCCCAATCTATTGCTGCCTCCTGAGTCCCAGCTGATGACTAGAGGGAAAAAAACTGTTTAAACTCTTGCCGCGGGGCTTCAAAGGGCCGCCCTACAGCTGATCAGTGTTAAAAGCAAACAAATCAGTCGGGTCGTAAGTGCGAGGACTGGTCGTAAGTGCGAGGACCTTCCATAAATGACTGACCAGCTAGCCATGCCCACCTAGTCACATGACCTCCGAACCACACCCACAAAATAAGCCACACCCACAGAACCGGTAGTAAAAAAATTTAGAACCCACCCCTGGTGGTGACCAAAACTGGATGCAGTATTCTAGGTGTAGTCTTATTAAGGCTTTGTAGAGTGGTATTAGTACCTCACTTGATCTTGATTGTATCCCTCTGTTAATGCAATTCAGGATTGCATTGGCTTTTTTTGGCTGCTGCCGCACATTGTTAGCTCATATTTAAATCAGTTGTCCACTAAGACTCCAGGATCCCTCTCACAGTTATCCCTCTCCAACCAACCCTTTCTCGGAGAGGAGGCAGATGAAATAGAGAGATTTGCTTTCTGAAGAGAAGATCAAACCTTGGATCTAAGGAACTTTGGATGTGGGAGGTCCAAAGAGCTTGGCAGATGGACTTTAAATCATCTCGCTCCGTAGAAGGAAGATCTCACATTTCACACTGGTGAACACATTAGGGGTGTTGGAAAGTACCCAAAATGACAGCTAAGATTGGCTTACATTTATTTATTTGCCCTATTTATAAATCTCACGTTCCCGGCAAGCCAGTTCACAGGCAGTTAAGAACAAGAATATATCTGACAATAAAATACCCTTCAAACATGTCATTAACGGATCCCTAAATAATGTCAGAGCCACTAAAAAGCTTCTGCTATAAAACCATCAAATAACTGTATATAAATTGTATTTATATACAATATAAATTGTATATAAATTGTATTGTATTTATATAAATACAATAAAACTAGAAAAGTAAATAGAGGAGGTCATATTAAAAAAAAAAAGTCTTATTTCCTTAAAAGCCAAATGGTTGTTATTTATTTATTTAGCATGTGATGAGAACATGATAGAAGTAGAAGTAAACTTATACCAGGGGTGAAATCCAGCAGGTTCTGATAGGTTCTGTAGAACCGGTAGTGGAAATTTTGAGTAGTTCAGAGAACCGGCAAATACCACCTCTGGCTGGCCCCAGAATGGGGTGGGAATGGAGATTTTGCAATATCCTTCCCCCAGGAGTGGGGAAGGAATGGGGATTTTGCAGTATCCTTCCCCTGGAGTGCGGTGGGAATGGAGATTTTGCAGTATCCTTCCCCTGCCACGCCCACCAAGCCACAGAACAGGTAGTAAAAAAATTTGGATTTCATCACTGACATATACCCTCAATTCACGTAATTATATACAAATCTTCCACAGGAATACAGCAGCGGCCTCATAACTGGATGTCCAATCCAGCTCTCCAGACAAATCGCCTCTGGCATTGCTTCGTATAGATCTTCTAGGGAACCAGAAAACACATGTCAATGCACAATGTGTTTAATATTTTGTATATCAGCACCACAATCGCAACGAGGGGAATCTTTCCAGACCCACTGATACAGGGCAAAGGCATGTCTTCCAATATCAAACCTAATTCTGTTCAATTTGGTCCAGACAGGGCGAGGCAGGTCAAAATCATGGGGTTTGGTAGAGAAGGATGACTAATGATCAAGCCATAAGAAGAGACCTTGGACCATTCCAAGGATCATGGTGGCGCAGTGGTTAGAATGCAGTACTGCAGGCTACTTCTGCTGACTGCTGGCTGACTACAATTTGGCAGTTTGATTCTCACCAGCTCAAGGTTGACTCAAATTTGCTATGGGCGTATTACTTGGAACCCTGACATTTCCATCCTTCCGAGGTTGGGTAAAATGAGGACTCAGATTGTTGGGAACAATAGGTTGACTCTGTAAACTGCTTAGAGAGGGCTGTAAAGCACTGTGAAGCGGTATATAAGTGCTATTGCTATTGCTATTCTTCTCTCCAGGCATTCTGGGGGTTAAAGCAGGGGTGAAATCCAGCAGGTTCTGAAGAACCTTGGAGAACTGGCAAATATCACCTCTGGCTGGCCCCAGAGCAGGGTGGGAATGGAGATTTTGCAATATCCTTCCCCCTGGAGTGGGGTGGGAATGGAGATTTTGCAGTATCCTTCCCTTGCCATGCCCACCAAGCCACACCATGCCCACCAAGCCATGCCCACAGAACCGTTAGTAAAAAAATTTGGATATCACCACTAGGTTAAAGTGATGTTAAGTGAATAGCTTAGGAAGAACTGGGCCTCAGCTCTCTCCCTTCCAAATATGGAGGGACCCAGAGGTGGGTTTCAGCAGGTTCTGACCAGTTCTGGAGAACCGGTAGTAAAAATTCTGACTGGCCCCGCCCCCATCTATTCTCTGCCTCCCAAGTCCCAGCTGATCGGGAGGAAATGGGGATTTTGCAGTAATCTTCCCCTGGAGTGGGGTGGGAATGGAGATTTTACAGTGCCACGCCCACCAAGCCATGCCACGACCACCAAGCCACACCCACAGAACCGGTAGTTAAAAAAAATTAAAATCCACCACTGGAGGGACCCACGCCATGCCAAGCAGCATTTAGAATTCCATAAAACTGTTTTTAAAGGGAAAGGATTGGTCAGACGATAGATTGATGGCGATAGATTGATGCTATGTTACCAATCTCAGCACCCAGCACTTCCGAATATAGATGATAAAACATATGGGTGCAAATCAATGGTGTTATTCAGCCGGTTCTATACAGTTCTGGCGAACTGGTAGCGACGGCTGCGAAAGACTCCACCCACCCGCCCGGACACTGTCATGTCCCATTTTTGACACTCTGCGCATGCATGGAAGGCTCTGAGCATGTGCAGAAGGCTCAGAGTATGTGCAGAGGTGACGCGTGCTCACATTTGTGAACCAGTAATGAAGGTAAGTGAATAACCCCTGGTGCAAATAGAATCTTTGGTTGGCGTGATTGAAATATTCAACAAAGAAGAGATCTTATATTTGTTACTAATATTCTTATTCCTGTAACCTTTAACTGGGCAAATCGGTACATCATAGGACAACAGTTTATGAACCAAGGTACTCCAAATGGACTAACTTACAGAATGTGCCCAAAATCCGGGACCCCTGATTCCCGTGGAATTGAAATTTGGCAAATTTCATAAAACATTTTATGACTTAAACTTATCTCTTGCTGTCTGCAAACCACGGTCTACATCTTTGCACAATATGTGACGCCAATAAATTTTGGTTATCCAAACACCATGACTATACATATTGGCAGTGTGTTAATTCAGCCTGTAAACCACTTGTAGTAGAAATGTGCGCCTTGTTGCAGCTCTTTTTTTTTTTTTTTTTTATTGAAAAAGTTTTCAAATACAAGTTTTTCCCCCTTTTTCCCCCCCCTCTTCCCTAACCCACCCTTTCCACCCAACCCCCCCTGTGACAGCTCTTGATGGTGTTTTGTCTAATAATCATTTATGTTGGACAATTATCTAATTTAATTCTCATATTTAAAGTATTTGCATACAGGACAGCTGCAATAATCCCAAGTCTTCCTTTCTGCCTATCCATCCGAAACAAATTGTATTTTCTAAAGCGGCAATGGTACTGAATAAATAGTAGTAATAGTAAATAAGTGCTGAATAAAAATGGATGGTTTGTATGTAGGCGTGGATTCTGATTATCACAGGATCCAATCGGTCAGTTACCGGGACTAAAGGTTTTGTCTTCCGAGCTTTTGGACTTTTAAAGAACTTCTCTCTAGCAGAGTGTGTGCTGTTCTCTGTATGGTACGGTGTTTTCCCCAAAATACGATCTACCCAGTAAGTAAGTCCTAGCTTGATTTTTACATGTACGCCCAATATAAGCCCTACCCCCCCCCCAAATAAGCCCTAATTAGGACTCTGCCTATTCTGGGGTGCAGGGAGTGGGGCGAGGCGCATGGCTTTAAATGAAGCTAGGGTGGGGATGGATGGGTGGAGCTGCCCTACTTACCAGGCCTCACACACCCTAATACCTGCCTTGCCTTGCCGGCCCACTTCTTCTGTGGCTGCTTGCCGCTGCTCACATGTCACCCCTGGCCTCTGTTTTGCTGTCCGTGGCCCTTCCGGAAATCACTCTGTAGCTGAAAAATGGGCTCTGGATTGATGCATGTGCCCCCCCCCCAGCCTTGTTTCACCGTCAGAGGCCTTCCAGAAAGCCCTCTGCAGCAGGGGTGGGTTCTAAAATTGTTTACTATCGGTTTTGTGGGCGTGGCTTATTTTATGGGCATGGCTTGATGGTCATGTGACAATTCTTTAGAATTTAGCAGAGGTACTGGTGTACGAGGCTTTTAACTGCTTGCAGAGCTGTACCGGTTTACCCATTTGTTCTTGGAACATCCCGGTCTACCCATTTGTTTTTGGAGGCTCCGGTCTATCCATTTGTTTTTCGAGCGCACTGGTCTACCACCACACTGCCTTTTAACACTGATCAGCTGTAGGGCGGCCCTTTGAAGCCCCGCGGCAAGAGTTTAAACAGTTTTTTTCCTTCTAGCCAATCAGCTGGGACTCAGGAGGCAGCGAATAGATTGGGGGCGGGGCCAAATAAAAGGTAAGAATAACGCGGGGGGCGGCGGGAGGGCCCAGTTCCCGAACAAAGAGAACCGGTTCGGTGACATCATATTGTCACCGCTATAGGCTCGGCCGAACCGGGCCAAACCGGGAGGAACCCACCGCTGCTCTGCAGCCAAGAAACGAGATGCAGATTGATGCGTGCGTCGCCCCCGGCTTCCGTTCGCCGCCAGAGGCCCTTTGGAAAATATCTCTGCAGCCGATAACAGAGCTCCGGATCGAAATTGGACCACCATTTGTCTGAAATGGTATAGTGCCGTGATGGTGAACCTATGGCACGCGTGCCAGAGGTGGCACACAGAGCCCTTTTTGTGGGCATGTGCGCCATCACCAGCTGCTCTTCTGGTTTCTGGTGCGCACATGTGCACTGGCCAGCTGGTCTTTGCGGAGCGCCGGAGCTCCAAAAAACAACCAAAAACCAGGCCATTTTCCAGGCCATTTTCAGGGCCAAAAACAGCTGAAAAATGGCCTGAAAACAGCCTCCAAAATGGCCAAAAACAGGCATGTGTGTGTCAGCCAGCTGGTCTTCGGGTTTCCAGTGTTCTAGCATGCACACATGCACACACAGGCACACGTGTTCCGGTTTGGGCACTTGGTGCCAAAAGGATTCACCATCACTGGTGTTTCCTGTTGTGACCTAGGCTTCCTGAGTCATTAAAACCCACGAGGAGTCCCAAAAACCTCTTTTATTGCAACAGCTGTGAATTCTGTTCATTCACAGCTGAGTCCCAGTTCGTTATGAAGAAGAAGTCCTTCGGGATAATCACCCACCTTTATTTCCCTTGTCATGCTGCCAAAGACCTAATTGGCAAAGCCACACGGAGTCCAGAATCAAACAGAGCTTCAGGCTTTAAGCTGAACCGAATGAACAAACGTTGCTTCCTGCAAAGGCCCACGTGCCTTTGCTCCTCTTTTAAGTCTTATGGGAGGGGCCAATCATTTCCAAGCCTTACTCCTGAGTCGTCCCTTTTGTTTTAGCTGTTCTTGCCTTCTGGCAGCTCTGCGCATGCGCGCACTGGGAGCAAGTTCCCCCTGTTCCTCTGCCTTGCTGAGATCTGACTCTGGAGGCTCTGGAGGCAGCACGTACCTCACAGACAGCCCTTTCTCTGCCTCCGATGCAGAGCGCTCGTCCGAGCCTTCCCCAGACTCCAGGACTGGCCCATGTTCCTCCCCAGCCTCTTCACTGTCCGACTCTGCTGCCAGCTCCGCAGGCTGCTGGCGGACCACAACATTTCCTATCTGAGCAGTGGTTTGGACCAGAAGATTTCCAACGTCCCTTCCAACTCTGTTATGCCGTTAAGAGTTTAAAATCATAATATTAGTAAAAGAGGGGTTTTGAAACTAAACAAACTCAAGGTGTTTAGGAAGAAATGGAAACTCAGAGCTTAGACGATGATACGTAAACATCATCGTTAAGATGTTCCTGACGTAATTCAAGCTCTTAAGCAACCTCTATAAACAGCAGCTGGCCCTTCCGAATTTCAATTGGTCCCAGTCAGGAATGAGGCTGGTGGGTGGCTTCTTCCAGAACCGATAAAGCATTTCTTTGAGCCACTGAGAGATTCTTCTAACGTCTTTTCTAGCTGTTCCAGAGTCAGAAGCAATTTTTAAACATGCAGCTGTTCAGAGCTCAGCCTGAAGTTGAAGGGTCTGACTCAGCTCTGTCAAGCTTTCTTCCACAGCTAAATGCACAACATTATTTTAGAGGTTTGTCTTCAAGAGAAGAATCCATGTTGGGAGGGAGTGTGATACATCTGGAGGGGAACAAGTTGAAGAAGGCCTGACTTTCTCCGTGGAAAGCTGGAGAAGTTCTGATGTTTACCATGGGGAGCTGGTGAAAGCCTGCCTTTGCCATGGAAAGCTGGAGAAGATCTGATGTTCACGTGAGAAACTGGAGAAGGCCTGACTTTCTCCATGGAAAACTGGAGAAGGCCTGGTTTTCTCTATGGAAAGCTAGAGAAGAACTGGTGTTCACCATGGAAAGCTGGAGAAGTTCTGATATTCACCATGGAAAACTGGAGAAGGCCTGACTTTCTCCATGAGAAGTTGGAGAAGACCTGACTTTCTCCATGGGGAACTTGTGAAAGCTTGCCTTTGCCATGAAAAGCTGGAGAAGATCTGATGTTCACCGTGGAAAGCTGGAGAAGTTCTAATATTCACCATGGAAAGCTGGAGGAGGCCTGACTTTCTCCATGAAAAGCTGGAGAAGACCTGACTTTCTCCATGGGGAACTTGTGAAAGCCTGCCTTTGCCATGGAAAGCTGGAGAAGATCTGATGTTCACCGTGGAAAGTTGGAGAAGTTCTGATATTCACCATGGAAAGCTGGAGAAGGCCTGACTTTCTCCATGAGAAGCTGGAGAAGACCTGACTTTCTCCATGGGGAACTTGTGAAAGCTTGCCTTTGCCATGAAAAGCTGGAGAAGATCTGATGTTCACTGTGGAAAGCTGGAGAAGTTCTGATATTCACCATGGTAAGCTGGAGAAGGCCTGACTTTCTCCATGAGAAGCTGGAGAAGACCCGACTTTCTCCATGGGGAACTTGTGAAAGCTTGCCTTTGCCATGAAAAGCTGGAGAAGATCTGATGTTCACCGTGGAAAGCTGGAGAAGTTCTAATATTCACCATGGAAAGCTGGAGGAGGCCTGACTTTCTCCATGAAAAGCTGGAGAAGGCCTGACTTTCTCCATGAGAAGCTGGAGAAGATCTGACTTTCTCCATGGGGAACTTGTGAAAGCCTGCCTTTGCCATGGAAAGCTGGAGATCTGATGTTCACCGTGGAAAGCTGGAGAAGGCCTCACGTTCACCATACCTTCTCCATAGGGGTGGGGAGCTGCCTTTCTTCAGACTTGTATAAAGTCATGCCTGGGGAGCTGAAGGCCTGGAAAGTCTATAAAGGTCTCCAGAGACCCAAGCAAGCCGGGGGGGTTTTCCCCACCATGTGATAGAAAAGAGAGAATTATAATATGAAATGACAGAACAGTAATCTTAGCATCTGTATTTTAGTAATTAACTTCAGATGCAATCAAATCATAGATTTTTTTCTGGCTCTGTCAGCTTCATGAACTGCAATCCATGACATGCTTGGTCTAGTGGTTAAGGAACCAGGCTAGATGGCAGGAAACGGTGAGTTCAAGTCTGGCCTTAGCTATGAAAGCCAGCTGGGTGACTTTAGGCCAATCACCAGGAGACAGTGAATTCTAGTCCCGCTGTAGGCAAAAAAGCCAGTTGGGTGACTTTGAGCCAATCACCAGGAGATGAAGAGTTCTAGTCTTGCCATAGGCCTGAAAGCCAGCTGGATGACCTTGGGCCAGTCACACTCTTAACCCAACCCACCTCACAGGGTTGTTGTGGGGAAAACAGGAGGAGGGAAGGAACATTAGATATATTCGTTGCCTTGAATTATTTATAAAAATATTAACTAAGTAAGTGAAGGAAGGAGAGAAAGGACGGAAGGAAAGAAAAAGAAAGAAAGAAGACAGACAGGAAAGGGAAGGGAAGGGAAGGGAAGGAAGAAGGAAGGAAGGAAGGAAGGAAAGAAAGAAAGAAAGAGAGAAAGAAGACAGACAGGGAAGGGAAGGGAAGGAAAGGAAAGAAAGAAGGAAGGAAAGAAAGAAAGAAAGAAGGAAGGAAGAAAGAAAAAGAAAGAAACAAGACAGACAGGAAAAGGAAGGAAATAAGGAAAGAAAAAGAAAGAAAGAAAGAAGACAGACAGGAAAGGGAAGAAAAGGAAAGGAAAGGAAGGAAGAAAGAAAAAGAAAGGAAGGAAGGAAGAAAGAAAAAAAAAGAAACAAGACAGACAGGAAAGGGAAGGAAAGGAAAGGAAAGGAAGGAAGGAAGAAAGAAAAAGAAGGAAGGAAGAAAGGAAGAAAAAGAAAGAAAGGAAGGAAGGAAGGAAGAAAGAAAGAAAGAGAAAGAAACAAGACAGTCAGGAAAGGGAAGGAAAGAAGGAAAGAAAAAGAAAGAAAGAAAGAAAGAAAGAAGACAGATAGGAAAGGGAAGAAAAGGAAAGGAGGGAAGAAAAGGAAAGGAAGGAAGGAAGAAAGAAAAAGAAAGAAAGAAAAGAAAGCTACTTAGGAGCTGGGGTGGCTTTTGTTTAACCAGTTCTGCACCCTTCATCTCTCATGACACTGTTAAATTTCGGTTTATTGCTGAGGTTGCATTATTTATTCATGAAGTGCACTTCTGCACTGCTTCTAATTACAAAATCCAGAAGTGGTTGACAAAATCCTAAATCCTAGAACATTTAAGGGGAGCGAAAACCTTTTAGGATGGAGAGCCAAGGCAAAGGGTGGGGTGAACATCACAATAAAAACAATTCTCTTCCATCGCCGTCCTGCCATAACTCATCAAAAGAGAACTGCTAGTAGGGGGAATTAATGGCTGAGGAAGACCCAAATAAATGAATTAATTAAAGCAGGCTAGCATTAAAGCCCTGTGGAAGGACATTAGTTCACTTATTTATTTTATTTAATTTTATTTATTTAATTTTTATACCGACCTTCTCCCAAAGGACTCAGGGAGGTGAACAGTCAGAATAACACACATATAATGTGAAATAAAAATAATTTAAAATAATTAAACCGATTTGGCTCATCAATTAAGATCCTCAGCATAGAATTTAAATTTAGCCTAGGGGTCTGCAACCTTAAACACTCAAAGAGCCATTTGGACCCGTTTCCCACAGAAAAGAAAACACCGGGAGCCACAAACCCTTCCTGTGCCTGACTTGAGTGGCCACAAAACTAGCATATATAGTCGAATTAAACGTTCTGTTTTCTTCTGAAACTTTTATTTTCTTGGATTTATCCATGGTTGGCCTACCGGGGGGGTTGAAAAGCTCAATAAATTGTGTGTTAGCGGCTGTCACACATTGGCGGTTGTGATGCATATTTTGACTGACAGGGAGCCACAGCAGAGGGGTGAAAGAGCCACATGCGGCTCCAGAGCCACAGGCTGCTGACCTCTGATTTAGCCATGTATCCCAGCAGTTCTGAAGATTTTGTTTTCCACAGGGGGAGAAAACAGATTCAAAGAAAGCAAAAGCTTACAAAACGTCAAGGCCTCTCCTCTCCTGACCTACCCTGCCCCATACAAAATGCAAGCAGTCCTCGACTTATGACCACAATTGCTAAGTGAGACAGCTGAAGTGAATGTTGCCCCGTTTTATGACTTTACTTGTCATCGTTGTTAAGCGAACCGCTGCAGTTGTTAAGTTAGTAACACGGTTGTTAAAGCAAATCTCATGGCTTCCCCATCGGTTTTGCTTGTCAGTTCGCAAAAAGACAATCATCACGTGACCCTGAGACACCCACTGCAACCGTCATAACTACGAGTCAGTTGCCGAGTTTTGATCACATGACCATGGGGGAATGCTGCAACGGTCGTAAGTGTGAAAACCGGTCATAAGTCACTTTTTTTTCAGTGCCGTTCTAACTTTGAATGGTCACTAAATGAACTGTTGTAAGTCAAGGACTATGTATTGGTTTCCCAAATCTTTTAGCCTTTGACACCAGACAGTAACAAATTCATTTCTTTAAAAGCCATGAATACGGGTATTGCAAAAAAATAACAATAAAAATGACTTGACATCCACTACGGGCATTTTAAATGATGTTATTTTAAATCGTTGAGTGATACCAATGGTTTGATTTTGGCATTTAATCACTGACAAACTGCTTTAGATATATTTTGCATTAAAAAGAGTATACTTTTAATTATATTACTTGTATCACAAACTGAGAGCCAGGTGGGTGTAGCGGTTAAGGCATCAGGCTAGAAACCAGAAGACGATGAGTTCTAGTCACGTTTTAGGCCCAAAACCAGGGGCCTGCAACTTTAAATACTCAAAGAGCCATTTGGACCCATTTCCCACAGAAAAGAAAACACCGGGAGCCACAAAACCTGGGTGGGCGTGGCCAACCCGATGTCACTCACTTCTACTAGTCACATGACTCCCCCCTAGCCACGCCTACCCAGCCGGTCATTAGGGCAGAGACCCAGTTATTAAAAAACACCGGGAACCACAAAACCCTTTTGACCTTTCTCTCTCTTCCCTCCCCACCATCTCTCCCTCTCTCTCTCTGTATCTCTTTAGCTCAGACTCAACCCCTCCAAGACCGAGTGGCTGTGGCTTCCGGCGTCCCGGTATAGTCAGCTGGTACCATCACTGACAATAGGGGATGAGATCTTGCTCCCCACAGAGAGGGCCCGCAACTTGGGTGTCCTCCTGGATTCACGGCTATCTTTAGAAGATCATTTGACGGCCGTGGCCAGGGGTGCCTTTTATCAGGTTCGCCTGATCCGCCAGTTGTGTCCCTTTCTGGATCGGGACGCCTTGCACACGGTCACTCATGCCCTAGTTACCTCCCGTATGGACTACTGTAATGCTCTCTGCATGGGGCTCCCCTTGAAAAGCACCCGGAGGCTCCAACTGGTCCAGAATGTAGCCGCGCGGGTGATTATGGGCGCAGCTCATTACACCCATGTAACACCTCTCCTACGCGAGCTGCACTGGCTCCCGGTGGTCTTCCGGGTGCGATTCAAGGTGTTAGTTATCACCTTTAAAGCGCTCCATGGCTTAGGACCTGGGTGCCTACGAGACCGTCTTTTGCCACCAATAGCCTCCCACCGACCAGTTCGTTCTCACAGGGAGGGACTACTCAGGGTGCCATCAGTCAAATTATGCCGACTGGCGACTCCCAGGGGGAGGGCCTTCTCTGTGAGGGCTCCAGCCCTTTGGAATGAACTGCCCCCGGAGATACGGAATATCCCTGATCTCCATGCTTTCCGCCGTGCCCTCAAGACCCTGATGTTCCAACAGGCGGGGCTAAACATATGAACATGTGAATGATTTTTTTTTTTTAAGTGTTATCTAATTCTGGGTTTTATTTAATTGACCAAACTAAGTAATAATTTTAATTAGCAATTTTATGATGTTTGTGTGTCTATATTTTTCTTGACTGTACACCGCCTTGAGTCCTACGGGAGAAAGGCGGTATAGAAATATAATAAATAAATAAATAAAATAAATAATGTCTCTCTCTCTCTCTCCCCCTGTCTCTGTATCTCTCTCTCTCTCTGCCCTGGCCACTTCTCCATCCCCCGCCGTCGCCCTTACCTTCTCAGGCCAGGCGAGGAGTGACTGGGAGGGGAGGGCCAGCCAGTGGTGGGATCACTTGACAGGGAGCCACAGCAGAGAGTCCAAAGAGCCACTTGCGGCTCCAGAGCCGCAGGTTGCTGACCCCTGCCCAAAACCAATTGGTGACCTTGAGCCAGTCACTTTCTCTCAGCCCTAGGAAGAAGACAATGGTAAACTACGAGCAGTTCTCGACATACAACAGTTAATTTAGTGACCATTCAAAGTTACAACGGCACTGAAAAAAAGGGACCGCTTTTCAGAGTTATGACCTTTGCAGCATCCCCATGGTCACGTGATCAAAATTCAGACGTTTGACAACTGACTCACCTTTATGACGGTTGCAGTGTCCCGGGGTCATGTGATACCCCTTTTGAGATCTTGTGGATAAGGAAAATCAATGGGGAAGACGGATTCACTTAACAACCATGTTACCAATGTAACATCTGCTCCCTTTAACAACTGCGCCCAGAAATGTTGTAACATGGGGTCAAACTCAGAGGTGGAATTCAAATTTTTTTACTACCAGTTTGGTGGGCTTGGCTTGGTGGGCGTGGCAGGGGAAGGATACTGCAAAATCCCCATTCCCTCCCCACTCCAGGGGAAGGATACTGCAAAATCCCCATTCCCTTCCACTCTTGGGAGGATACTGCAAAATCTCCATTCCCTCCCCACTCAAGGGGAAGGATACTGCAAAATCCCCATTCCCTCCCCACTCCTGGGGGAAGGATACTGCAAAATCCCCATTCCCTCCCCACTCCTGCAGGAAGGATATTGTAAAGTCTCCATTCCCACCCCATTCTGGGGCCAGCCAGAGGTGGTATTTGCCAGTTCTCCAGACTACTCAAAATTTCTGCTACCAGAACCTGTCAGAACCTGCTGAATTTCACCCCCTGGCTGAACTCACTTAACAAATGTCTCACTTAACAACAGAAATTTTAGTCTCCACAGTGGTCGTATGTTAAGGCTTGCCTGTTCTTCTGAAAAAGGCTTGCCAAACAAGCCTCAGGGATTCTCAGGCAGTCTCTGAGAATCAGATGGGATTGAACAGAAGGGGGAAAAATGCATCGGACTAACTCACTGAAGTGAGTAATTGCTCACGTAAGCTCTTACAGATCACGGGCATTATTCCAATTTCTTCTCTGTCCTAGAAATTATGTTGGAACACCGGCAGGCCAGAAACACTAAACCTTGAATGTCTATGGAGATTCTCTGTCATCCAGGTCATGGTTATCTCAAAGGTGCTTTTTCAAGAGGCCACTGGACTTTCTGGTTTTTCTTTGAAGACATTTCACTTCTCATCCAAGAAGCTTCTTTGGCTCTGGATGAGAAGCTTCTTGGATGAGAAGCGAAATGTCTTCAAAGAAAAAACAGAAAGTCCAGTGGCCTCTTGAAAAGAAGGACCCTTGGAACTGAACCTGAATATACCGAAGAGGAATACTATGGGTGAATGTGATGTGGTCATCATCAGGCCAGCCATGGGACAGAATACAAGCAAAGTGCAAATCGTGCTCAATTTACAACCATTCGCTTAGTGACTGCTCATAGTTACAATGGCACTGAGAAAAGTTACTTACAACCCGTCCTTGCACTAACAACCATCATGTGATCAAAATTTAACAAACTGGCATGTGTTTAGACATATTAGAATAACAGAGTTGGGAGGGACCTTGGAGGTCTTCTAGTCCAACCCCCTGCTTAGGCAGGAAACCTATAGCATTTCAGACAAATAGAGCCTTGGTAGTACAGTGGTCTAAAGCACCCTGTTATTAAGACCAGCTGCCTGCAATTACTGCAGGTTTGAATCTCGCCAGGCTCAAGGTTGACTCAGCCTTCCATCCTTTCTAAGGTAGGTAAATTGAGGACCCAGTTGTGGGGGCAATAAGCTGACTTTGTATAAATATACAAAAGGATGAAGGCTATTGCTTAGCGCATTGTAAGCCGCCCTGAGTCTCCGGAGAAGGGCAGCATATAAATCAAATTTTTTTAAAAAAATGGTTATCCAATCTCTTCTTAAAAACATCCAGTGTTGGAATATTCACAACAATATTTCTGGAGGCAAGTTGTTCCACTGATTAATTGTTCTCACTGTCAGGAAATTTCTCCTTAGTTCTAGGTTGCTTCTCTCCTTGATGAGTTTCCACCCATTGCTTCTTGTTCTACTCTCAGGTGCTTTGGAGAATAGTTTGACTCCCTCTTCTTTGTGGCAGCCCCTGAGATATTGGAACACTGCTTTCATGTCTCCCCTAGTCCTTCTTTTCATCAAACTAGACATACCCAATTCCAGCAACTGTACTTTGTATGTTTTAGCCTCCAGTCTCCTAATCATCTTGGTTGCTCTTCTCTGCACTCTTTCTAGAATCTCAACATCTTTTTTACATCGTGGCGACCAAAACTGGAAGCAGGATTCCAAGTGTGGCCTTACAATTTACAACGGCTGCAACATCCTGGGGTCATATGATTGTCACTTGTGACCCCCCTTCCCAGTTGACTTCCATCCAGGCAAGTCAAAGGGGGATTCGCTTATCAACCAAATGATAATGTTGTAGCAGCTGCAGCAATTTGCTTAACAATTGTGGCAAAAAAGGTGGTAAAATAGGGCGCGAGTCACTTAACTAGCCCTGGTGGTGCAGTGGCTAGAATGCAGTATTGCAGGCTGACTCTGCTCACTGCCAGGAGTTCGATCCCGACATGGCTCAAGGTTGACTCAGCCTTCCATCCTTCCGAGGTGGGTAAAATGAGGACCCAGATTGTTGGGGGCAATAGGCTGACTCTGTAAACCGCTTAGAGAGGGCTGTAAAAGCACTGTGAAGCGGTATATAAGTCTAAGTGCTATTGCTATTATCCTTCCTTCTTTCCTTCCTTCCATGGAGGTTAAAGTGCAGTATTGCAGGCAAACTCTACCCACAGCCAGGAGTTCGATCCTGACTGGCTGATAAGTTAAGCGAATCCAGCGTCCCTGCTGACTTTGCTGGTCTGAACGTCACAAAAAAAGGGAGAATCTCACGAGGCCAGGACACTGCAACCGGTCATAACTACGAGTCGGTTGCTAAGCGTCTGAATTTTGCGTCGGGTGACCTTGGGGAACCGCCACAACGGTCATTCAGCGTGAAAAAAAACAACGGTCCTTGGAGTCCTTTCTTTCGGGGCCGTGGTTCACTTCTCCCAAACGGTCAGTAAACGGACTGTTGTAAATCGAGGACCCTCTGTAAAACACCTCAAAACGTTGGACGGAGACGGGGGGGGGGGGAAAAAGAGGGCCTTTGAACGACTGTGTGTGTGTGTGTGTGTGTGTGTGTGTGTGTGTGTCACACAAAATCCTTGAAAGTCTCCCGGCCTACGCGCGTGTCCAGCCGCCTTTCCTCAGAGCTTCGGCGAAGCACAGCGCGGCGTTCCCGCGTCCTTGAAGGGAAGGCGCGACGACCTTGCTTCGCTTTCTCCGAGGTTGGACGGGGCGGGGAAGGCGAGGAGGGGGCGAGGAGAAGCCGGCGGAAGGCGGGAGAGAGGAGGCATCGCCGAGACAGGAGACTGAGGAGCCAGCTTCCCTCCCGCCAAACGAGACCCTCCCCCGGCCTCCCTCCCTCCCGTCCGCCTTTAGACGCGGCTCAGAGCGTCGCCGCGGCGAACTGCGGCTTTCCGCGTCCCCCCTCCGGCCGCCCTTCCTTTGTCAGCCAGCCGGTCCGGCCACGGAGGACGCCGAGCCGGCTGCCTCCCACCAGGCGTTGGGGCTGGAAACGGGGTTCGGCAGCCGGCGGCCACTTTGGGACTCGCTTGGCCGGTCTTCGCGCCTGCTTGGCTTCTTCTCCCGGGGAGAAAAGCAGCAGCAGCAGCAGCGTCGCCGTCGCCGCCTTCCACGGGGGCCGCGCCGGTGCCGGCGGGGAAGAAAGGACTCTCACGATCAGCCGGCGCTTTTCCACGCGGCCCGCGGAAGTTTCCACGGGGGTGACTGGGAGCGCCCATCCCGGCTCCACGCCGTCCGGGTTCTCCGGCGCGATGCGGGGTCGCCGCGTCCTTGGCTTTAGCGCTCCTCTGGGGCGCCCGAGCGGTTCCACCGGCCGCTTGGCCGTCCCGCTGCCCGAATAACGGCTTGGGCTCTGTTGATTGACCGTGAACGGATTTAAAGCTTCCTTTCGCCTCCTCTGCGCCCGCCAGGATGGGCTACACTGACCCGACTTTCAACCGGGATTTGCTGGGCAACCGAAGTTTGCTGTTCATTTTCATCTGCGCCTTCGCCGTGGTCACCTTGGTGCAGCAGATCCTGTACGGGAGAAACTATCTGAAGAGGTAAACGGGGAAAGAAGAAAAGAGAGAGAGAGAGAGAAAAGAGAAGATCCTTGTTTGCATTCCCACGACCCCTTTAAACCTGGGTTAAGCCATCCTTGCTTGGCTTTCCCCAAGGATTCGAATAACCGAAAGGGTGGGTGCAGCATGAGAAACAAGCCCCCTTCCCTAGATTAGACAAGGATGCTGTGATGCGTTTCCCTTTGGGCTTGGTTAGTGGTCACCTTGGTTTGTTGCAGCTTGTGGTGCGACCGGACGAGCCATTTGGTCCATCATCTCTCAGCGGTAAAGCCAGGTTGGGCACAGAGTGTCCTGGAGAAAACCCATCTGTGGTCATTAACCTTCAATTGATAGCCGCCATTCAAACCGTACCAGCGTGTTGCATGAGCCAGAAAATGGCTTAGTTAATTCAGTAACCAAGTGAAGCGATTAGTACTGTATATATGTGTGTGGAAGTGTGTTGTTCGAATCTCCCCAGGCTCAAGGTTGACTCAGCCTTCCATCCTTTCTAAGATAGGTAAATTGAGGACCCAGTTTGTGGGGGCAATAAACTGACTTTGTATAAATATACAAAAGTATGAAGGCTATTTCTTAACGCATTGTAAGCCGCCCTGAGTCACCGGAGAAGGGCGGCATATAAATCAAATTAAAAAAAAAAGTGCCCAAGCTTTATTTAGAATAGAATAGAATTATTAATTGGCCAAGTGTGATTGGACACACAAGGAATTTGTCTTGGTGCATAAGCTCTCGGTGTACATAAAAGAAAAGATACGTTCATCAAGAATCATAAGGTACAACACTTAATGATAGTGATAGGGAGCAAATAAGCACTCAAATCATATTTGGAAGCAGTCAATATAAATCATACAGATACAAGCAACAAGGTTATAGTCGTACAGTCCTAAGTGGGAGGAGATGGGTGATAGGAACGATGAGAAGATTAATAGTAGTGCAGAATTAGTTAATAGTTGACAGTGTTGAGGGAATTATTCGTTTAGCAGAGTGATGGCGTTCGGGGGAAAAACTGTTATTGTGTCTAGTTGTTCTGGTGTGCAGTGCTCTATAGCGTCGTTTTGAGGGTAGGAGTTGAAACAGTTTAGGTCCAGGATGCGAGGGATCTGTAGATATTTTCACAGCCCTCTTTTTGACTCGTGCAGTATACAGGTCCTCAATGGAATTTAAATTGGTTCGATTCCTCTCTAAGTCTTGTGGACAATGCACTGAGGCACAAATCACTGAAGGCTTTTTTGGTGCCTTGCAAGACAACAGTGTGTGTCACCTCGAGCGAAATAGTCCGTGGAAGCTATGGCTTGCCAAGATGACACAAGACTCTTGCTGGCTTGTTAAGGGGCTAAGAGGGTTACTGCCCAGGAAAGCTTGTAACTCCAAACATTCAACGGAAAACCTTTTTGGTTCAGTTGCGGTTCAGTTGTGTTCAAATGTGGTT
The DNA here is from genome assembly GCA_022577455.1 of Arizona elegans. Taxonomy (NCBI): domain Eukaryota; kingdom Metazoa; phylum Chordata; class Lepidosauria; order Squamata; family Colubridae; genus Arizona; species Arizona elegans. The sequence goes on from JAKOOJ010000050.1 coordinate 2,714,626, forward strand.
GGGTTGTAGCTGCTGCTGTCTTTCCACTTAGAATAAGAAGGGATCAAATGGCTATTTTTTTTAAAAAAACAGAGTAACTGTGTGACATTGCTGTGTGTAAATAGATACTATTGACGCATCAGGGGAAATGGTTGGCTTGGACTTGCATTTCTGCCAACTGCACAGAAAAGGCCATCGGGGTTCCTGATTGGGCACAAAAAGAGCCTAACTCTTGATTTATGGATCTGGCAGAGAAGATAAAACATGTCCAGGATTTCATTGTTAAGACCTACTTTGCAAAATGCGGATCCCTTTGAGCTTCTCGGGTGGGGGAGTCACGGAAGTCATCCTCCTCGTTAGCAAAGGAGTAACTTAAAAGCATTTGGGGTGCTAAAAATAAAATCTTCCTTCACTTGACCTTAGCTCTTAGTAGCTGTAGAGAGTAGTGATCTACTGTATATTCACCCCTGTTTAGTTGCTTCCTTCCTTCTTTCTTTCTTTCTTTCTTTCTTTCTTTCTTTCTTTCTTTCTTTCTTTCTTTCTGCCTTCCTTCCTTCCTTCCTTCCTTCCTTCCTTCCTTCCTTCCTTTCTCAGGGCTGTAAAGTACTGTGAAGTGGTATATGTATATGTATAAGTGCTATTGCCCTTCCTTCCTTCCTTCCTTCCTTCCTTCCTTCCTTCCTTCCTTCCTTCCTTCCTTCTTCCCTCCCTCCCTCCCTCCCTCTCCTTTCGTTCTTCCATCTCCTTTCTTCTCTCTCCTATACCATCTTTCAGTTTCCTCCCTCCCTCCCTCCCTTCCTTCTTTCCTTCTTTTTTGACCTACTCAAGTGTTATGTTGAAAAAAACATTCCTGCTTTTTTTCTCTGATCACATTGGATAAGAGAATTTGCTTTTGAAATGTTCTTCAGAAGAGAAGGATATTTCAGGAATATTTCTCAGGCACAGAGTGGATCGAAGATTCTTTAGAGCAGGCAGTTGGCAATTTTTGGTGTGGATTTCAACTCCCAGAATTCCCCAGGCAGCTATGTTGGCTGGGGAATTCTGGGAGTAGAAGTCCAGACATCTTAAATTTGCCAAGGTTGGGAAGCTTTGCTTTAGAGGGCTAATGAATATGTGGGAATGCGTACCTACCTTTATTAAATCTGCTCTCCCACAGTCTGTAGTATCCAGGGCCTCCCATTAAAATCCTAAGAAAAGAAAAGCTCTTTTTAGGACTTTCCCAAAGGAGAAAGGTCATAGCAGGGTGATAGAAACAGAGCTCAGAGAAACACCATCTAGAAAAGTAGGAAAAAGTTATCAGGCAAAGAAAAAGAAAGATGAGGGAGACCAGGGGTGAAATGCTACCGGTTCAGACCAGTTCGACCGAACTGGTAGCGATGGCAGCGCGAGGCTCCGCCCCCCTGCCCGGTCATCATTACTTCCTGGTTTTAACCAGGAAGTAACCTGTTTATTACCCTCTGTGCATGCGCAGAAAGGTTTGCGCATGTGCAGAGGGTCCGTGTGTGCATGTGATGCGCACGGGTGGTATGTGCACTTCCGAACTGGTAGGGAAGGTAAGTAGATTTCACCCCTGGGGGAGACCCAAAGTTCAGGCTGGTGTGGGCTGAATCCCATGGCTTAGTTTGAACCAATATCATAGAAATGAAGAAGTTATGGAGAATAAGATCGAAGCACTTCATACCCTGGGTCCCATCTTGGAACCTATTTGTGATGAGTAAAATGCATTGATTAGATGTGATTAGTACTGGTTGGCGGCATGGGCTGTGGAAGATGGGTTTCCAAGAAATTAAATGAAATGAAGTAATTCTGTTCAGAGGCCCAAGAATGAACTTTTCAAGGACATTCTTGTCCACCCTAATTTCCCACCCTGTTAAGGGACCCAGCAACCCTTGTCCCATTTATTTATTTTATTTATTTATTGGTTCGATTTATATGCCCCCCTTCTCCGGAGACTCAGGGTGGCTTACAATGCGTTAAGCAACAGCCTTCATACTGTTTGTATATACCTGCTTAGTAGGGCTTTTGCACCCCCCTCTCCAAGCGGTGTTCTTTTTTATACAAAGTCAGCTTATTGCCCCCACAATCCGGGTCCTCATTTTACTTACCTCGGAAGGATGGAAGGCTAAGTCAACCTTGAGCCTGGTGAGAGTTGAACTTGCAGTAATTGCAGGCAGCTGGTGCTACTTAACAGCACTTTAGTCTGCTGCGCCACCAAGGCTCTTTGACCATTGAGTCATCTCCTTCAAAAGAGAGAGGGCGGAGGACTCCTGGTTCCTTGGGTTGGGATTTTCTCATGAAGTTGGTTTTGTTCTTTCATAAAGTTTCCTGAGTCCTCATGAATCTTCTAAATTCTAACTCTTGGATACATTAGAACAGGGGTGTCAAACTCAATTTCATTGAGGGCCCCATCAGGGCTGTGGTTGACCTCGGGGCGGGGCGGGGGGCAGGCAGGCGTGGCCTACTGGGTGTGTGTGGGCAACTGGGTGGGCATGGCCAGTTTGACGCCACTCACTGGGCGTGAGCGACTGGGTGGGCGTGGCCAGCTTGATGCCAGCCACTCCCCAAACTGCTTCGCATTGGGTAGACCAGGCCGAAGCACCATGGTCCAGCCTCTTACATTTTCCAGGCCGGCCCCGCAGGCTGGATCTGACCACATTGTGGGCTGAATCCAGCCCGTGGGCCTTGTGTTTGACACCGCTGCATTTGTTGTGGCCCGTCAGCGGTCTGTGCAGATTGTAGCTGATTCTGACAGTGAAGAGGCTGGTGTGGTGTTACGGCAGCAGCCTGTGCAGCTGGCACTCGAGTCAGACAATGAGGAGGCTGGAGAAGATGTGGTGCCAGAGGCAGGGATTCAGCCAGGGCCTACAGAACCTCCAGAAGCGCCTTTAAGTGAAGATGACGAAGAGGAGGAGCCTCTTCTCGATGCACGGGCGTGCAGAGCTGCCAAAAGGCAGGAGTGGCTTCTCAGGAGGAGGTCTCCTCGAGAGTAGGGCTTGGGGCTAATTGGCCACTCCCCTAGCCTATTTAAGGAGGAACACCGACGGAAGCAATTTGTAGGGAACAACTTTAGTTCGCTCTACTTCACGTCTGGATTCTCTGCAAATTGCTTCTGGGCTTTCTGCCAACCTTAGTAAGATTGTGATTACGTTATCTTTGGTTTCTTGTAGGCTGTTAAGAAAGTTTATTAACAGCCTTTGTTTTGAAAAAGACTGAATTATTTTAGTAAATTAAGTTTTGTACAGACTTTGTGTGTGCTGTGTTCTTTGGGATCCGTAGCCTGGGGCAGAACAGCATTAGAATGTATAAAACAAATAGTGTACCGTATATGAGAAGATAAATCTGTAGGAGGCTTTATGATAAATTCCTGGGAGATACAGGTATGGTAGTAGTCCTCAACATATAACCATTCGTTTAGTGATCACTTGAAGCAACAGCAGCACTGGAAAAAAATGCAACTTATGACCAGTTTTCATACTTATGACCGTTGCAGTACCCCTGTGGTCACATGATCAAAATTCGAGAGCTTGGTTACTGGCAGGTAATTATGACAGTGTTCTGACCTAGTTTTCCTTCATCTCCCTTGACATGCTGCCAAAGACCTAATTGGCAATTAGCTTTGCAAGGCCACACGGAGTACAGAGTCAAAACGGAGCTTCAGAATTTAAACTGACCAGAACGAACAAAGTTGCTTCCTGCAAAGGCTCATGTGCCTTTGCTCCTCCTTTATGTCTTATGGGAGGGGCCAATCATCTCCAAGCCCTACTCCCGAGTCATCTCTTTTGTCTTAATTGTTCTTGCCTTCTGGCAGTTCTGCACATGCATGCACTGGGAACAGGCTCCCCGTTTTTCTGCCTCGCTGATGTCTGACTCTGGAGGCTCCGGAGGCAGCACATAACTTCCAGATGGCCCTGGCCCCCTCTCTGCCTCCAACGCAGAGCCCTCATCCGAGCCTTGCCCAGACTCCAGGACTGGCCCATGTTCCTCCCCAACCTCCTCACTGTCTGACTCTGCTGCCAGCTCCGCAGGCCGGCGGCGGACCACAACAGACAGTTGTGCTGTCCTGGGGTCACCATTTGCTATCTCCTCAGCCGGCTTCTGGCAAGCCAAGTCAATGGAAGAAGACAAATGGGCTTAACAGCCACACGATTCGTTCAACAACTGTAGCGATTCACTTAACAATTGCCTTAAAAGGTCGTAAAATGCAGCACAATTTACTTAACAACTGAAATTTTGGGCTCAGTTGTGGTTGTAAGTTGAGAACTGCCTGTATCTATTTGGAAGGATGTTCAAATTGCTCATCTATGTAGTTTTGCAGAAGCAAATAGGGATTCTCAGCAGGGTGGATTCGATTTAAATCAACTCAACTTAAATCACGATTTAAATCAAGTGATTAAATCGATCATTTTAAATCATAATTTTTAAAGAGCAGCTGTCATCTCTATCCTGCAGCAGCTCCTCCAGCCCTTGGCTCTTCGACAGTCCCAATACTGCAGAATACATAGCTTTCCTGCCGCTTAAGTGAATCACAGCAGTTGTTAAGTCAGTAACGTGGTTGTTAAGTGAGTATGGCTTCCCCAATGATTTTGTTTATCAGAAGGTCGCAAAAGGGGATTAACATGACCCCAGGGACGCTTCAACCGTCATAAATATAAGCCCATTGCCAAGCATCTGAATGTTGATCAAGTGGCTGTGGGGATGCAGCAAAGGTCATAAGTGTGAAAAACGGTCATTAGTCACTTCTTTCAGTGCCGTTGTAACTTGGAACGGTCACTAAACAAAGCACTATTTGTAAACGCATAGGGAGTTTCCTATGCAATGTATTTTAATCAGTTATTAAATAAAATAAGATTTCGCCAGAGTGCTAAGCTTGTGTAATTCGTTGAAGGGCGGCCCTTGCTTTTCACTTAGTACTCCACCGTCATCCTTATTCAGTTCCAATTCTGCATTCCTGGTTTACAGGGTTATGCAGGAATGTTGGTTAGAAAAAAATCCATGAAGAATTTTCCAAAATGGGGATTTTTCTTCTTTGGGGAAGTTGGACAGTTTTGAAGGGGATATGATATTTCCTTTTTTTTCCCCTGGTGATTGGTCCAAAAATTGAGAGGCTGCTTATTAATTTGTGGTTTATTGCCTAACAGTGTTTCCAGCATTCCAGTAGAAACAACTTTCCTCCCAGCACTTATTTTCTTTGAACACCAGGATCGTATCACACTAAATAAGCTAATTTTTAAAAATATCAAATGATACTTCTGGAGACTGTAGATATTGATCTGAAAATGATAATTTAAATCATGTTCCTTTTCAGAGAAAAAAAATTCCAGAACATTTTTCGATTCACAATCTTCCAGAAATGCCACATCTGCAGGCAATGCATGAATTAACCTTATCATTGGAGCAGTGGATATGATGCTCAAAAGATGTTTTGAAATGTGCATGCAGGGTGGATAAAAATCAATGATTTTTTTTAAAAAATAAAAAAAATCAGATTTTTAAAATTTAAATTGGATTTTTTTTATTTAAATTGGATTTTTTTGATTTTTATCGAATTTATTTTAATAAAAAATTTTTGGGGTAAAAATCTATCGTAAGATAGTTTTCTATTTAAGACACATAAATAATTTAGTTTATTCAGCATGAAATGGAGCTTAGTTATGTAGCACAAGGCTGTATACTCTGCAACACTGGAACTATCGGTGAGTCAACAGTGGGTCAAAGGAGTAGCAGAGATGACAGTTGCTCTTTAAAAATTATGATGTAATCGAATTGATTTAAATCAAGCCTTTTTACTAGTGATTTAAATCATGATTTAAATTGTGATTTAAATCAACTCGATTTAAATCAAATCCACCCTGTGTGCATGTATATATGTATATATTGTATACACTTACATACACATATATGTATATATGACCTGACTAGGTGGCTCAGTAGCTGAGACACTGAGCTTGTGGATCAGAAAGGCTGGCAGCCCAACCCATCTTACAAAGTTGTTGTGGGGGAAAAAAAGAGAAGGAAGGATTAATATATATATACATGCATGCATATTCTTTCTAGCCAGGTTTTACCTACAGCCCTGGGCTGTAGAACTTCTTAGCTTACGTAGGTAAAACCTGGCTAGAAAGAATATGCACATAAAAGCCTACGAAAAAGAAAAAGATTATATATATATATATATATATAAAAATTTGATTTAGATGCCGCCCTTCTCCGGAGACTCAGGGCGGCTTACAGTGCGTTAAGCAATAGCCTTCATACTTTTGTATATTTATACAAAGTCAACTTATTGCCCCTTACCTACCTTAGAAAGGATGGAAGGCTGAGTCAACCTTGAGCCTTGCTTGCTGCCTTGAGTTACTTACAAAGTAACAAAGGCAGTAACATTTTTACTCCATTTAATTCTTGTAATTTTAACCGTTTCTACATTTACAATATTTATTTATATATATATATATATATATATATATATATATATATATATATATATATATATATATATATATATATATATATATATATAATTTCTTTGCAAGCTGCTCGGAATCACTCTGGATAGTGAGATGGATAGCAAATAAATTTAGTGAATAAATGAATAAAGAACTAAAATAAATAAGCCTGCATCTTTGTGCAGCCTTTTAAAGCAGCTGGGTCTTTTATTGGAATTGCCTGGCTCCTTCGAAGAGTGGCAGTGAGGTGCTGGTAGATCCAAGTGTGTCAAAACTGAGATTTAGTACAGTGGGAGAACCTAGCCTTACAGTACAGTGTTTAGGATAGAATTCCAGTAGATGAAATTCTCAAATAGGTCCAAGAAACTACCCTTAAAAAAGCAAATACTACTAAAAGAGCAAATATTAGTACCACTTTAACTGGAATACTGCATCCAGTTTTGGTCACCACGTTATAAAAAAAAAAGATTTTGAGACTTTGGAAAAAGTGCAAAAAAGATCAATTTAAGAGGATTAAAGACCTGGAGACAAAAACATACGAAGAACAGTTGCAGGAATTGGGTATGGCCAGTCTAGAGAAAAGAAGGACTAGGGGTGACATGATAGCATTATTCCAGTATTTGAGGGGCTACCACAAAAAAGAAAAGGTCAACTTATTCTCCAAAGCACCTGAGGGCAGGACAAGAAGCAATGGGTGGAAACTAATCAAGGAGAGAAGCAACTTTAGAACTAAGGAGAAATTTCCTGACAGTTAGAACAATTAATCCGTGGAACAACTTGCCTCCAGAAGCTGTGAATGTTCCAACACTGGAAGTTTTTAAGAAAAGATAGACAGCCACTTATCTGAAATGGTATAGGGCTGTGATGGCGAACTTATGGCACGTGTGCCCAAAGTGGCATGCAGAGCCATGTCGCCTGGCATGCGCGGCATCGCCCGTTCCTCTTCCGGGTTTCTGGTGCGCATGCGTGCGTGATAATCAGCTGGCCATTCTACATGTGGCAGTGCTGGACACTAGAAGAGCTGGTCTTCCATTTTCCTAAGTGAACATGCGTGCCAGCCAGCTGATCGTCGCGCGCACATGTGTGCCAGAAACCCGGAAGAGTAGCTGGCTGAAACCGGAAGTTCAGTAGCTGAAACCGGAAGTTCAGTAGCTGAAACCGGAAGTTCATCTTCGGGCGCGCATATGCCAGGGGTGGGTTCTACTTACCTTTACCACTGGTTCGCAACGGGATCGCACACACGCGTTGGCTTCGCTCGCGTGTGCGCCTTGCTTCTGCGCATGGGCAGATTGCTGATGACAACATCCGGGGCGGTGGGCAGGGCCTCCCGCTGGTTTTACTACTGGTTCTTGTGAACCGATCCACTACTGGCACATGCGCCCTGGGCAGCTACTCTTCCGAGTTGTAGCTCAGACGCTCATGCGCTCCCTTTTCGGCACTCGATGCCAAAAAGGTTTGCCGTCACTGGTATAGGGTCTCCTGCTTGAGCAGTGGGTTGGTCTAGAAGACCTCTGAGGGTCCTTCCAGCTCTATTCTGATTGACACAAATAGAGGCACTGAGTGTTCTTTCAGATTTGCTCCCATTAAAGCACTGTGGCTTCTTTCAGTAATGCTAATGCCAGCTGCAGATGCTCCGTTTTGATCAGATTGCCGTCACAGGAGCTGACAATCCAGCTGAAAGGCGCTGCTGGCATGTAATGATTTCTCTTTAATTGTAATTTCGGCAATTATAAAACAAACTGTCTCCAGATGCAACCAAGGGAGTAAATTGAAATTCAGGACAAAAGAGGCAGGACTATGACAATAATAATAATAATGTCCATGGATACCAACCTTTTTAAAAATACATCTGAGTCACCATGTGTAGTTCTGGCCACCCCGATATATAAAAAAGATGCAGAGACACTAGAAAGTATGCAGAGAAGAGCAACGCAGATGATAAGGAGTCTGGAGCAGTGGTTGGGTTGTTCCCAGTTCACACCGGTTCTATAGAACCGGTAGTAAAACCGGCAGGAGGCTCCTCCCACTGACCCTGACATCATCAAAATGCTTCTGCGCTTGTGCAGAAGAGAGAGCACGCGAGCGAGCGAAACAAGCGCGCATGTGCGGCCCTGTTGCAAACCGGTAGTAAAGGTAAGTAGAACTCACCCCTGGTCTGGAGGCTAAATGAATGCTTGAGGGAGCTAGATATGGTTGTACAGGTAAGTCCGCAACATACTACCCAAAATTGAGCCCAAAATTTCTGGTGCTAAGCAAGACAGTTGTTAAGTGAGTTTTGCCCCATTTTACGACCTTTCTTGCCACAGCCGTTGAATCACTGCCGTTAAAATAGTAATACTGTTGTTAATTGAATCCCGCTTCCCCTTTGACTTTACTTGTCAGAAGGTCGCGAAAGGGGATCACATGACCCCAGGATACTGCAACTGTCATAAATACGAGTCAGTTGTCAAGCATCTGGATTTTTTACCTTTACTACCGGTTCGCAATGGGGCCGCGCGCATGCGCAGAAGCTTCCTGATGACGTTGGGGTCAGTGGGCGGATCCTCCCGCTGGTTTTACTACCGGTTCTATACAACTGGTCCGAACCAGGGGCAACCCACCACTGCTTGAGTTATATGTAAAAATAATAAAAGTGGGATAAAAGTAAAATAAAATAACAAATAGTACAGTACAATACAATACAATACAATACAATACAATACAATACAATACAATACAATACAATACAATACAATACAATACACGTCTAGCCTATCAAAGAGAAGGATTAGCTTATCAAAGAGGAGGATTAGACACCAAGGCACCAAGGCACCAAGAGCCTTGGTAGTACAGTGGTCTAAGGCACCCTGTTATTAAGCTGGTTATTAAGACCAGCTGCCTGCAATTACTACAGGTTCGAATCTCGCCAAGGCTCAAGGTTGACTCAGCCTTCCATCCTTTCTAAGGTAGGTAAATTGAGGACCCAGTTTGTGCGGGCAATAAGTTGACTTTGTATAAAATATACAAAAGGATGAAGGCTATTGCTGAGCACATTGTAAGCCGCTCTGAGTCTCCGGAGAAGGGCGGCATATAAATCAAATTAAAAAAAAATATATGACATGATAGCAGTCTTCCAAGATTTGAGGGGCTGTCACAGAGAAGAGGGGGATGTCAGCACTTCAAGCTGACAGGGGGTTAATTTTTTCTCCAAGGCACCACAGGGCTGTACAAGAAATAATGGATTTATAAAGCTTTTTAAAGAGAGATCCAACCTAGAAATTTAAATTATCTTGATTTATATCTAAACTATCAATTAATCAATGGAATAGCTTTCCTCCTGGAGCTGTGGGTGCTTCATCCCTGGAGGTTTTCAAAAATAAGAGCGGAGAAGCACTTGATTGGGATGGCAGGGGTGTCAAACACAATTTCATTGAGGGCCACATCAGGGTTGTTTTTGACCTTGGGGGTGTGGCCTGGTGGGTGTGGCCAGGGTGGGTGTGGCCAGCTAGATGTCACTCACATCGGGGGCGTCTGTGGCAGCCTGAGCTCTCTGCCAATGAAAACGGGCTCCTGAGCTCCGTTTTCGGCTGTACAACCTCCTGCAGTCCTCTGCCAGCGAAAATGGAGCTGCACGCAGCCCTCGTGAGCTCCATTTTCGCTGGTAGAGGCACTGTGGGCCTGTCGTTCGCTGTTTCCAGGGCAGCCCTGCAGGTCAGATTTAAGTCCTCCACGGACCAGATCTGCCCCCCCACCCCCCCCAGGCCTTGAGTTTGACACCCTTGGTATAAGGTCTCCTGCCTTGAGTAAGAGGTTGGACTAGAAGACCTCCAAGGTTCTTTCCAGCCTTATGATTCTACATTCTATCAGTCTTAAAAGAGCTTCTTACTCCATGTAACATCACACAGAGTAGCTGAGAGAGAGGGACTGGTCCAAGGTTCCTCAGAGAACTTCCAGAGGACTGGAATTTGGATTTTCCTGCTCTTAGTCCAGGATCCTCACCAACTGCACCCTAAAATTTTAGGCTGAGAGGGAGGTAGGGATTATCTCAGAAAGAGTCAAGCAACTGGCACAGCTAAAGGACAGCTTGAAATCTGTCTGTCTGTCTTTCTGTCTGTCTCCATCCATCCATCATCTAAAATCCATCCATCTATCAACTATATACTCATTCATCATCCATCTATCCAACCCAAGGTGTTTGCACTCATATGTAGTTCTTCCTTGCTGTGTAAATATTTGAGCAAAATAAAAATAATTAAGGATGGATACTGGACGAATGAAGTTTGCAGTCACATATTTTCGTTAGACAGCTGTATTTCTACTCCACCTCCATTTGACGATTTCAAACTGCTTTTAGATAGACTCATAGGAAGCGCTACAGGCTCAAAGCATGGTTTTGTAAGAAATGAAACTTCTTTTGAGCGGCAGCATTTAAAATGCTCCCATCATTGAAAACAGTGGGCTTGAAATGGGCTGATGTACATGCAGTCCTCGACTAACAGCCATAACTGAGCCCAGAATTATGGTCATAGGTCGTGGCAGTTGCTAAAAGGTCATAATGTGATTTTACAAACTTTCTTGAAGTGGCCACTAAGCAAGGGTGAAATGCTCCCGGTTCGGACCGGATTCCCTGATCCGGTAGCGATGGCGGCGGATGGTTCGGAGAACCGGTAGCAAAAATCCCTGCACCCCCCCCATGCCCAGCTGAGCCGCGCGATCATCAGAGGCTTTTTTTTTTTTTTTTTACTTTTAAAAGCATTTTTTCTACAACCTCTTTGGCTAAAAAAATGCTTTTAAAAGTTTTTTTTAAAAAAATTTGGCCACGCCCATCCAGTCACATTACCCCCCCAAGCCACGCCCACAGAACCGGTAGTAACAAATTTTACATTTCACCACTGCCACTAAGCATATGCCGCAGTCATTAAGTGAATCCTTCAGTTGTTAAGCAAACACTACAGTCATTAAGCGAACTCGTTTTTTTTAAATCAATGGATTTTTTTTTTTTTTTGCTGAAAACTGGAAATATATGTAAGAAACTGGCAAAAAAGCCACCAAAAATTGTGGTCACGTGACTGTGGGATACAATAAGCGGCCATGAGTCGGTTGCCAAGCCCCCAAAATATGATCACATGACTGCAGGTCATATGTGCGGTCATTGACACTTTGAAATTGGGTCATAAGTAGCTCTCGGGAGGTCCGTCGTAACTTTGAATAGTTGCCAAGCAACTAGTTGTTAAGCAAGGACTACCTGTACAAGTTGCACCAGCCTTGAGACGGACTGCGATGAACTTGTATCCCCTTTAAGTTTTGTTTTTGGGGTAAAAGACAATATAGGTAATCCTCAAATTATGACCACAGCTGAGCTTGATATTTCTGTTGCTAAATGAAGCATTTGTTAAGTGAGTTTTGCCCCATTTTTCAATCTTTTGTGCCACAGTTGAAGTGAATTGCTGCCGTTGTTAAGGTAGTAACATGGTTGTTAAGTGAATCTGGCTTCCCCACCGATTTGGCTGGTCGGAAGGTCTCAAAGGGGATCACATGACCCCGGAGCACTGCAACTGTCATAAATATGAGTCAGATGTCAAGCGCCTGAATGTTGATCACATGACCATGGGGATGCTGCAATGATCATAATACACTTACTTATATACCGCTTTACAGTACTTTACAGCCCTCTCTAAGCAGTTTACAGAGTCAGCCTATTGCCCCCAACAACCTGGGTCCTCATTTTACCCACCTCAGAAGGATGGAAGGCTGAGTCAACCTTGAACCTGGTGAGATTCGAACTGCCAAATTGCAGGCAGCCGGCAGTCAGCAGGAGCAGCCTGCACTACTGCGCTCTAACCGCTGCGCCACCAATGCTCACTAAATGTGAAAAACTGTCATGAGTCACTTTTTTCAGTGCCACTGTAACTTCGAACGGTCACTAAACGACCTGTGTGTAAGTCGAAGACTATCTGCATTTGAGATAGAACACACCATTTGAAGTCTTTGGATAGAAAGTTTCAAGTGGGCTTTTTGTTCTGAGCCCTGAAACTAAACATGTTTCCCTGTTTTATGCACAACCTACTTCTTAATTGCTAGTGGAAAAGAGTTGGCAGCCATCGCAAGGGAAATGGCTGGCAGAACTAGAGGGCACAGATGCAGTTTTGCAGTGCAGTTGCATTGCCAAGAACAAATTGCCTTCTTGGTTTCTGCCACCCTGATGTCCTATTGGTGACAGTAGCATCATTTGCACCTAAGAAAAGATGATCACTTCCTTCCAGGTTGACATAAAATGAGCGTCTCTAGGATAACGCTTTGCAAAATTCAGAAGAAAACTAGGCACTGATTGGCTTATACCTTACAAAGTTGACAATACATCTCCATCTTATGTGCATTATATTATTATTATGTGTTGTTTCCATATATCTCTATTGCTGCTATCCATGTATTTTATGCCCTACATCAGATAGATAGATAGATAGATAGATAGATAGATAGATAGATAGATAGATAGATAGATAGATAGATAGATAGATGATAGATGGATTGATGGATGGATGGATGGATGAGAGATATGTAGGTAAGTAGATAGAAAGAGAAGATAGATAGACAGAAAGACACAAAGACAGAAAGAAAGAAAGACAGACAGACAGACAGACAGACAGATGAGTTAGATGAGAGAGATGGAGAGATAGAGTAGAGTAGAGTAGAGTAGAGTAGAGTAGAATAGAATAGAATAGAATAGAATAGAATAGAATAGAATAGAATAGAATAGAATAGAATAGAATAGAATAACAGATTTGGAAGGGACCTTGGAGGTCTTCTAGTCCAACCCCCTGCTTAGGCAGGAAACCCTACACCACTTCAGACAAATGGTTATCCAACATCATCTTAAAAACGTCCAGTATTGGAGCATTCACTGGAGATAAGTTGGTCCACTGATAGAGAGATAGGTAGGTAAGTACAGTAGATATTTATTTTATTTTATTTTATTTTGAATTTGTATACCGCCCTTCTCCCTGAGGACTCAGGGCGGTGAACAACCAAGTAAAAACATCAAATATTAAAATACAGTTAAATATATATATATAAATTTGGCCCCATTAATTAAAAACGATAAACAAAACAATTAAAAACACTTAAAAAATTAGGCCAGCCTGGCTTGCTGGAAAAAGAAGGTTTTAAGGGCACGGCGGAAGGCACTGAGGTCTTGGATTCTCCTTATCTCTGGGGGGAGCTGATTCCAGAGGGTAGGTGCCCCCACAGAGAAGGCTCTCCCCCTGGGGGTCACCAGCCTACACTGTCTGGCTGATGGCACCCTGAGGAGGCCCTCTCTGTGGGAGCGCACGGGTCGATGGGAGGTCATCGGTAGCAGCAGGCGGTCTCGAAGATAGCTAGGCCCTATGCCATGGAGCGCTTTGAAGGTGATAACCAGCACCTTGAAGCGCACCCGGAAGACCACCGGGAGCCAGTGCAGCTCGCGCAGGAGGGGTGTTACATGGGAGCGCCATGCTGCTCCTGTCACTACCCGCGCTGCTGCGTTCTGGACCAGCTGGAGCCTCCGGGTGCTCCTCAAGGGGAGCCCCATGTAGAGAGCGTTGCAGTAGTCAAGGCGAGAGGTGACGAGGGCATGAGTGACTGTGCACAGGGAATCCCGATCAAGAAAGGGCCGCAACTGGTGAATCAGGCAAACCTGACAAAAGGTCCCCCTGGTTACAGCCGTCAGATGTTCCTCCAAGGACAGCTGCATATCCAGGAGGACTCCCAGATTGCGAGCCCTCTCTGTGGGGGCCAAAGACTCGCCCCCAATAGTCAGTGATGGAGTCAACTGACTATATCTGGATGCCGGGAACCACAGCCACTCAGTCTTGGAAGGGTTGAGCTTGAGCCTGTTCCTCCCCATCCAGATCCGTACAGCCTCCAGGCACTGGGACATCACTTCAAGGGCATTGTTGGGGTGGCCTGGGGTGGAGATGTACAGCTGAATGTCATCAGCGTACTGGTGGTATCTCACCCCAAAGCCACTGATGATCTCGCCCAGTGGCTTCACATAAATGTTGAACAGGAGGGGCGAGAGGACCGACCCCTGAGGCACTCCATATATAAGAGGCCTCGAGGTCGACCTCTGCCCCCCTGCCAACACGAACTGCGACTGGTCGGAGAAAAAGGAGGAGAACCACCGTAACACGGTGCCCCCCATCCCCAACTCTTCCAACCGGTGCAGCATGATACCATGGTCGATGGTATCAAAAGCCGCTGAGAGATCTAACAGGACCAGAACAGAGGAGCAACCCCTGTCCCGAGCCCTCCAGAGATCATCAATGCGACCAATGCCGTTTCCGTGCTGTGGCCAGGCCTGAAACCCGACTGGAACGGATCCAGATAGGATGTTTCCTCCAGGAATTGCGGAAACTGTCGCGCGACCACACTCTCAACAACCTTCGCCATGAAGTGAAGGTTGGAGACAGGACGGTAGTTGGCCAATATTGCCGGATCCAGGGACGGCTTCTTGAGGAGAGGCCTCACCACCGCCTCTTTCAAGGCCGCGGGGAAGTGACCCTCACTCAACGAAGCGTTGATAACACCCTGGAGCCAGCCTCGTGTAATCTCCCGGGAGGCCAGTACCAACCAGGAGGGACATGGGTCCAGTAAACATGTGGCCGCACTAAGTCTCCCCAAAATCCTGTCCACATCATCGGGAGTCACAGCATCAAACTCCTCCCAGATAACATTCTCAAGACTATTCCTCGTCACCCTGCCCTGATCTACCCAGTCAGAGTCCAAGTCCCCCCGGATCTGAGCGATTTTGTCATACAGGTATTGTCCGAAATCCTCCGCCCTGCCTTCCAAGGGATCCTCCAGCGCTCCCGGATGGAGCAGGGAGCGGGTTACCCTGAACAGGGCGGCCGGATGATTCCCTGATGACGCAATAGAGGCGGAAAAGTAATTAAACTTTGCCGTCTCTATCGCCACTAGGTAGGTCTTAATATGCGACCTTACCAGTGTTCTATCAGATTCAGCGCGACTGGCCCTCCAACCGCTCTCTAGGCGTCTTTTCCGGCGTTTCATCTCCCTCAGCTCCTCAGTAAACCAAGGAGCTGCGAGGGATCGACACCAGGTCAGAGGCCGCAAAGGCACGACTCGATCCAAGGCCCCACCAGCTGCCCGATCCCAGGCAGCTACCAGGTCCTCGGCTGAGTCGTGTGCCAGATCATCAGGAATTGGCCCAAGCTCTGTCTGGAACCTATCAGGATCCATCAGGCGCCTGGGGCGGATCCATCAGGCGCCTGGGGTGGACCCATCTAATTGGGTTCACCTCCCTGCGGCAGGGTGTAGCGGTTCGAAGGTCCAGACGAAGGAGTGAGTGATCTGACCATGACAAAGGTTCCATGTCTATATCCCCTATAACAAGATCACTCAACCACTGGCCAGAGACAAAAATCAAGTCCAGAGTGTGTCCCCCGCCGTGAGTGGGGCCATGAACTAACTGAGTCAGGTCCATGGCCGTCATGGAAGCCATGAACTCCCGAGCCATCCCAGACGTTTCACCAACGGATGGCAAGTTGAAATCACCCATGACCATAAGCCTGGGTGTATCAACTGCCACCGTGGCTATCACATCGAGTAGCTCAGGCAGGGCCGCTGCCACGCGGCAGGGAGCCAGGTACGCAAGCAGCAAGCCCATCTGAACCCCATGACCCCATCTCACAAAGAGGGACTCACATCCGGCAATCTGAGGCACAGTGGTCTCCCTCGAACCAAGACCTTCTTTAATAATAACCGCCACACCCCCGCCCCTCCCCTGGGCTCTCGGCTGATGGTATGCTCTGAAACCTGGTGGGCACATCTCCTCCCTCCGGTCCCAACTAGGTCTCTGTGATACCTGCCAGGTCCGCTCCCCCCTCCTGAATAAGATAGATAGATGATAGATAGATAGATAGATAGATAGATAGATAGATAGATAGATAGATGAGAGAGATGAAAGAGGTAAATAAGTAGATGGATGGATGGATGGATGGATAGATAGATGAGAGAGATGAAAGAGATAGATGGAGAGATAGATAGGTAAGTAAGTAGATGGATGGATGGATGGATGGATAGATGAGAGAGATGAAAGAGATAGATGGAGAGATAGATAGGTAGGTAAGTAGATGGATAGGCAGGGAGGCAGAAAGGCAGATAACTGATTGGCTATTGGCAGCCCACCTGACTCAAGTGAGATTGCAGCTGGTTTACATTTCACTCTCTTGATTTTCAAATCCAGACCATAATATCCATGAGTGCCAGTGAGCTGTGGCCATGCCATCACTGTCTCCTCTTAACAATGTGTCAGCCAGTCCTTCTAAATGCACTAGAAATGGGGAAAAGGCTTGCCTGTTACATATTCCCCGCATTAATGTTGATTGAATGAAGTCCCTCAGCCGTCCGTGCAGGATTCAGGTTTTGTCTGTCTTGGGAAATATTTTGTGTTGACTACAGGTAGTCCTCAACTTACGACAATAACAGATCCCAATTTTTTTTGTTGCTCATCAAGACAGTTCAGTGAGTTTTGTCCTGTTTTATGACCTTTCTTGCCATAATTGTTAAGTGAATCGGGCTTCCCCATTGACTTTGCTTGTCAGGAGATCACAAAAGGGGATCACGTAACTCCGGGACACTGCGACTGTCATAAATATGAGCCAGTTGACAAGCGTCTTAATTTTGATCAGGTGACCGTGGAGACACAGCAATGGTCATAAGTGTGAAAAATGGCCATAAGTCCCTTTTTTCAGTGCCGTTGCAACTTCGAACGGTCAGTAAATGAACCGTTGTAAGTCGAGGACTACCGGTATCTAGCCAATGCTAAGTAGGACAGAGATAATGATGTGAGATACCAACTGCCTTGTTTCTTTGCTAGTGAGCCGCACTTTAGCTGGCAGAGTGATGACGAGCGGGCGAACTGGACTAACAGCTCCAATTTCATGGATGGCGGAGCTCTGAGGAGTGGAGGTGGCGCAGGCAGCAGGTACAGAGATTGGGGGCACAGCCCTGGAACGGTGCCAACCTGTTCTGCCCCAGCTACGGACCCCAAAGAATGCAGCACACACAAAGTGGTTTACCAGTAAACCAAAGTTTACTGGTTTATTCAGTAAACTTAGTTTACCGAATAAACCAGTCTTTTACAACAACGGCTGTTAATTAATTGTATTAACAGCCGCCAAGAATTCAAAGAATAATAACTGAAAGCTTACTATGTTTGGCAGAATGCCCAGAAGCAATTTGCAGGAAGCTGATAAGATAAGCAAGACAAGACACGAAGGTATGTGAACGAAGTTGTTCCCTGCAAATTGCTTCAGTCGGCGTTCCTCCTTAAATAGGCTAAGGGAGTGGCCAATTAGCCCCAAGCCTTACTTTCGAGGAGACCTTCTCCTGAGGAGCACTCCTGCCTTTTGGCAGCTCTGCGCGCCCGTGCATCAAGAAGAGGCTTCTCCTCTTCATCCTCTTCACTTAAGGGAGCTTCTGGAGGTTCTGAAGGCCCTGGCTGAATCTCTGCCTTTGGCACCACATCTTCTCCAGCTTTCTCATTGTCCAACTTGAGTGCCAGCTGCACAGGCTGCTGGCGCAGCACCACACCAGCCTCCTCGCTGTCAGAATCAGCTACTAGTTGCACAGGCTGCGTACGGGTCACAACACAGCCCTGCAACAGACCCTTGAGATGATCCAGGAAGGCATCATAACTTGTTCATGTGGCATATGCTTTCCATGTAGAGCTGTGGTGTTTAACCTTGGTCACTTTAAGATTTTGTGGACTTCAACTCCCAGAATTCCCTAGCCAGCGAACATGGCTGGCTGGGGAATTCTGGGAGTTGAAGTCCACCAAAATCTTAAAGTGACCAAGGTTGGATGCTCCTGATGTAGAGACAAGAGGGATCCAACCTTAAAAGTCCTCTACAGCTGAAGAAAGTGGAATACAGGTAGTCCTCGACTTACAACCTCGACTTACAGAATTTCTGTCGCTAACTAATTAAGACATTTGTTCAGTCAGTTTTGCCCCGTTTTACAACCTTTCTTGCCGAAGCTGTTAAGTGAATCACTGCAGTTGCTAGGTTAGCGAGACGGTTGTTAAGTGAATCTTGCTTCCCCATTGACTTTGCTTGTCATAAGTCACATTTTACTGTGCCATTGTAACTTTGATCATTAAATGAATGGTTTGTAAATCCAAAACCACTTATGGTGAGATTCCAGATTTTTGCAAGTCAGGTTTGCATATTTATGGAAAATAAGTGCATTTGTATAGAGATGCATTCTGAATTATTATTTTTTTCTGAGAAGTGTGAATATTTAAAACTGTGTGGAATATGGGTACCTGGATCAGATCCTGTTTGTATTTGTCCATGCATCCATGTGCTAAATAGCGGTAAAAGTTTCAAGATTGTCTTACTTTTCTGAGAGAGCTGACTTCAGGCTATCTGGCTGAGTTTTCTGGAATTTGTTTTGTTAATGACATATATTTCAGGCATTCTTTCTTTTTAATTGTATATCCGAGTTGTACAATAGTGTAATACTGTTCTATTGTTACACGCCATTATACAGCTATCTTTGTCCAATGCACAGATGAATTTGATATGTATATTTTGGTTTTGTGGGTCCCATCCAGTCATTGGCACTACTGCAGGTTTGTGTATTTAATAACCTTCGTGCAGAAAAAAAGAGAAATTGAACTGGAGACAGTGAGCCACAGGAAGCAAAATTCTCTTTATTTATCCATCACTGTCTGGGGCTCTCAGTTATTATTTCTCTTGTGCCAGTCGCTTTTCTTAAAATATATGATCTGATATTGATTTTGTAAAATGCCTCGGCTGCTGGGCTGTTCAGATTTCTGTCAGTTTGAAAGAACAGCAGACTAATCTGGAATATTAAATATTTGATTTAATTTTAATTTAATTTAATTGACAGTGAGAGTTGTACATGATTGCACTGACAGGAAAAATATATACAAAACCAGATTCTTCAAGGCAAGATTTCTCTCTAGGAGCAAATACAGATAGTTCTTGACTTACAACCATTTGTTTAGTGACTGTTTGAAGTTACAACAGCATTGAAAAAATAACTTAGGACCATTTTTTATACTTACAACCATTGCAGCATCTCCCTGGTCATATGATCAAAATTCAGAAGAGTTGCAGAGTCCTGGCGTCATGTGATCACTTTTTTGCAAACTTCTGACGAGCAACGTCACTGAGGAAGCCAGATTCACTTAGCAACTGAATTACTAACTTAAAACTGCACTGATTCACTTAACAACTGTGGCGAGAATGTGGTCATATGTTGAGGACTGTCTGTAGACTAATGAACTGTGTCAGGTCTTTGAGATGACTATAAAAGCACCAGCATTGTTCATAATAATGCCTTGATGGCGAAGCTATGGCACGCGTGCCACAGGTGGCACATGGCGCCATATCTGTTGGCACGCGATTGTTGCCCTAGCTCAGCTCCAACATGCATGCGTGCGCCGGCCAGCTGATTTTCAGGCCTTCTGGTCCCACCGGAAGTCAGGAAATGGGCTGTTTCCGGCCTCCGGAGTGCCTCTTGGGTGGGGAAGACTGTTTTCGCCCTCCCCAGACTCCAAGAAAGCCTCTGGAGCCTCAGAAGGGTGAAAAACGGGCCTACCTGGCCCACAGTGCCATGACATGCCAAAAGTGGGGAAAGCACGGGGGGTCATGCACACATGCACTGGGGGGCGGGGCACATTGAATTGTGGGTGTGGGCACGCACACGCGCAAACCCCCCCCCCACTCCCCACGCTTTTGGCACGTGACAGCAAAAAGGTTAGCCATCACTGATAGAATGCACCAAGGCCTCAAAATTGGCTTTCCACAACAGGCTGAACCTGGATACGGTTCTTGCTTGCTTCAGACCCAGCCCATATTTATTCACATTTATTGATTAAGTTTATTTGCCACCCATCTTAATATATAGAAACAATTCTGGGTGGATTACAGCATTAAAACATAGTTAGTTTATGGTTCTGGGTCATTTTGCAAACTCAGAAAATAGGTTCATTTGGTAACCAAAGGAAGAATTTGTGTGAACAAAGCTGTTGCATTTTTTTTTGCGGTGGGTGGGCGGGCCTGTTTCTTCATTAGCCTGTCCATTTCCTCATTAACAGAATAGGACAGTTGGAAGGGACCTTGGAGATCTTCTAGTCCAATCCCCTGCTCAGGCAGGAAACCTTACACCCTTTCAGACAAATATCTGTCTAATCTCTTCTTAAAAACCTCCAGAGTTGGAACACAAATTCTGGAGGCAAGTTGTTCCACTGATCAATTGTTCTGTCAGGAAATTTCACCTTAGTTCTAGGTTGCTTCTCTCCTTGATTGGTTTCCATCCGTTGCTTCTTGTCCTTCCCTCAGGTGCTTTGGAGAACAGGTTGACCCTGCCTCTTCTTTATGGCAGCCCCTTAAATATTGGAAGACTGCTATCATGTCACCCCCATTACTTCTTTTCATTCAACTAGACACACCCTATTTTTGCAACCATTCCACCTCATACATTTTAGCCTCCAGCCCCCTAATCATCTATGTTGCTCTTCTCAACATCCTTTTTTGAGACTACTCTACATGCCAGTGATGGCTAACTTTTTTACCATCGTGTGCCATGAGCGGGGTGTGTGGTAGGGGTGTCGTACACACACGCGTTCCCACACCCATAATTCTATGCGCCCCGTCCCCACGTATGCGTGCGACCCCTTGCTCCCCCCACTCCTGGCACGTGATGCCCAGTAGGCCCGTTTTTCTTTCTCATTTGGCTCCAGGGCCTCTCTAGGAGTCTGGGGAGGATGAAAACGGCCTTCCACCCCCACCCCCGGAGGTCCTCAGGAGGCTGAAAACGGCCTGTTTAACAACTTCCGGTGGGACAGGAAGGCCCGTTTTTTGCTGTCCCCAGCCTCCAGGGCCTCTCTAGGAGTCTGGGGAGGGCAAAAACGGCCTTCCTCATCCCTCCGGAGGTGCTCTGAAGGCCAAAAACGGCCCGTTTAACAACTTCCGGTCCCACCGGAGCTGAGCTCGCATGCCCACTGATATGGCTACGCGTGCCACCTGTGGCACGCATGCCATAGGTTCGCCATCACGGGTATATGCTCTACAAACTACAGTTAGATGTGTGGGACTTATGAGATTGGTCGACAAACCTATTCGGAAAGTGCACCCAGTTGTGTGAAGATGATGCTAGAAGCAGTGAGACCTGACATTTATTTTTGTATCTCATTTGTTCTTCCTCAGGTACTTTGAATATTATGATGGTCCTTTTGACTACAACTCTACAAAATGTCTGGATTTAAGGCGGGAAATAATGGAGCTGAAGGTTCTGACGGTGTAAGTAGGACCTGTTCATTCCTGTTCTCCTAGGCAACGCTGAACCGAAGGCTTGGCAAAATCCAGCCTTTTTTTGTCCAGAATAGGTTGTTTTCAAGTTTACAGGAATGCTCAGAATGTGTAAGGCAGGGGTGTCAAACTAGATTTCTTTGAGGGCCGGATCAGCATTGTAGTTCTCCTCCGCGGGGGTGGGGGGTGGGGGAGGAGACAGGACAGACACCTCCTGCAGCACTTTACTGGCCAAAACAGGGAACGCGGAAGCCTCCCGAGGCCCCCCTGTGGCCCGTTTTCAGCCTCCCCGGCCTCCTGCAGCACTCTGGTGGCCAAAAATGGGCCATGCGGAGGTCTCCTAGGCCCCTGCGTGGCCTGTTTTTGGCCTCCCCAACCTCCAGTAGCACTCTGTCAGCCAAAAACGGGCCATGTGGAGGTCTCCTAGGCCCCTGTCCGTTTTCAGCCTCCCTGGCCTCCTGCAGCACTCTGGCGGGCAAAAATGGGCCATGTGGAGGACTTCTAGGCTCCTGCGTGGCCTGTTTTTGGCCTCCCGAACCTCCAGTAGCACTCTGCCAGCCAAAAATGGGCCATGTGGAGGTCTCCTAGGCCCCTGCATGGCCTGTTTTCAGCCTCCAGTAGCACTCTGCCAGCCAAAAATGGGCCATATGGAGGCCCCGTGAGGCATCTGCACTGCCAGTTTTTGGTCCGCAGAGTGCTGGAGGAGGCCGGGAGGCCTAAAATAGGCCGCGGGAGGGGGGGCATTCAGCCCATGTCAGAGTTCCAACTGATGCCCTAATAAAAGCAGGAGCCTCAAAGGAAGCTTCCCTAACTTGCTTCCGAGTTGCCAGCCTGTTTTGGCTGGCAGAGGCACCATGGGCTGGTCCTTTGACATTTCCAGGCCGGCCTCGTGGACTGGATTTAAGCACCCTGTGGGCCGGATCCGGCCCGCGGGCCTTGAGTTTGACCACCCCTGGTGTAAGGTTTTCCTGTAAGGGTTGGTGAGTAACAGTGATGTGCAGTGGTGGGTTCCTCCCGGTTCGGTCTGGTTCAGCCGAGCCAGTAGCGGTGACGATATGTATGTGTAAGGTCTTGCCTCTCCAATCTTCCCAAGAAAGCAGGACTCTTGAAACTGCAGTTGTTCCAAAAGGAACTTTTATTGGAAGGTTTGTGATAACAAGAGGTCTAGGCAAGAACTGAAGCTTTTCACTTAAAACCAGCCATTTAAAGCAATGCTAACCAAAACCCTCCCACACTAGATCATTGTAGGGAAATAGAAACTTCATATAGAGATTAACACAGTAATGCAGGAAACAGAAACAGAAACTGTAAGCAGAAACTTCATAGACAGACCACTCCATTCCTTCCCCCCTTCCTCCCACCAAAATGCCAGCGTCCCTGTAGAAATATCTGGGACCTGACAGTATGTGTATATATTGGGTATCCTGTGGTTTTCTTTGCTTTTGGAAGTGTGTGTGTGTGTGTGTGTGTGTGTGTGTGTGTGTGTGTGTAGAGAGATACACAGATACTCTTCCTTGACCAGGACAAGGTTGCATTCTTGTTGTCAAAATTGGGATGTAGATGCTGCTACTTTTGGAATTCAGCTATAAGGTGACCATTTCTTTCTGCCTATTTCAGAGCGAGGCAGACAGAATTGTTTGAAAGATGGAAGAATCTTCAGATCTGCAAATGGGAGCTGAATATCACGGAGGCCAACTTCTTCAAGTAAGATGGGGTGAACCTGAGGCTAAGAGAGTTTAGAAAACCTGATCCAATCCCTAGCCCCAAACTACATCTTGATAGAGAAAATGGATAATTGTTGTGGGAGCTTCATCGCTTAAGACTTTCAAGAAGAGATTGGACTGCCATTTGTCAGAAACGGTGTAGGGTCTCCTGCTTAGACGGTGGGGTTGGACTAGATGACCTACAAGGTCCCTTCCAACTCTGTTTTATCTGAATCTGAATCTGATTGCAGGTTTATTGTTTTTTCAGGTCCAGGCAGAAGTATAAATTAATTCATTTCTACTACTGTGAGCAAATCTGCCTGGCTATATTTTATTTATTTATTTTATTTATTTATAATTTAATTTCTATACCGCCCTTCTCCCGAAGGACTCGGGGCGGTGTACAGCCAATTAAAACATAATATATATACATCGATTTAAAAAACAATTAAAAGTAATAAATAATTTTGGCTCAGAATTAAAACCTAATTAAAACGCCCAATTTAAAATCATTCACAAAGATAGCCCAGCCTGGCGGAACAGTAGGGTTTTAAGAGCGCAGTGAAATACACGGAGATCAGAAATCTTATGTATTTCCGGGGGCAGTTCATTCCAAAGGGCAGGAGCACCCACAGAGAAGGCCCTCCCCCTGGGTGTCGCCAGCCGACATAACTTGGCTGATGGCACCCTGAGGAGCCCCTCTCTGTGAGGGCGAATTGGCCGATGGGAGGCTACTGGCGGCAGAAGTCGATCTCGGAGGTACCCAGGTCCTAAGCCATGGAGCGCTTTAAATGTGGTAACCAACACCTTGAATTGCACCCGGAAGACCACTGGGAGCCAGTGCAGCTCGCGCAGGAGAGGTGTTACATGGGCGTAACGGGTCACGCCCATAACTACCCATGCGGCCGCATTCTGGACCAGTTGGAGCCTCCAAGTGCTCTTCAAGGGGAGCCCCATGTAGAGAGCAATACAGTAGTCCAGCCGGGAGGTGACAAGGGCATGAGTGACCGTGCGCAAGGCGTCCCGATCCAGTAAGGGTCGCAACTGGCGGATCAGGCGAACCTGATAAAAAGCCTCCCTGGCCATGGCCGTCATGTGCTCTTCTAAAGACAGCCGTGCATCCAGGAGGACACCCAGATTGCGAGCCCTCTCTGTGGGGGGCAGAGATTCACCCCCAATAGTCAGCGATGGCACCAGCTGACTATATCGGGACGCCGGAAGCCACAGCCACTCAGTCTTGGAAGGGTTGAGTCTGAGCCTCTTTCTCCCCATCCAGACCCGCACGGCCTCCAGGCAGCGGGACATCACATCAGACGACATAGGAACAGTGACCCAGCCAATGTGATCTGTCCAACAAACCATACTTCATTACAGGACCAAGTCAGTGAATCAGATGATGGTCCCTCTGAGCTGTGTCTCCTCCAACATATCAGGTTTAAATGTGTTGGGATTGAGATAGGCTGGGTTTGGAATTCTGGGAGTCCTGAGAGACACCAGATAGGAAGAAACTGGGTTACCTAATATCAGACATCTGCTCTTGATGTTCTCAGACAGCCTTCACGTTTCTACTTAGAATAGAATAGAATAACAGAGTTGGAAGGGACCTTGGAGGTCTTCTAGTCCAACCCCCTGCCTAGGCAGGAAACCCTATAGCATTTCAAACAAATGGTTATCCTTTCTCTTATTAAAAACTTCCAGTGTTGGAGCATTTACAGTTTCCGGAGGCAAGTTGTTCCACTGATTAATTGTCTTCACTGTCAGGAAATTTCTCCTTATTTCTAGGTTGCTTCTCTCCTTGATTAGTTTCCACCCATTGCTTCTTGTCCTGCCCTCAGGTATTTTGGAGAATAGCTTGACTCCCTCTTCTTTGTGGCAGCCCCTGAGATATCAGAACACTGCTATCATGTCACCCCTCGTCCTTCTTTTCATCAAACTAGACATACCCAATTCCAGCAACCGTTCTTTATATGTTTTAGCCTCCAGTCCCTGGAGACTTGGAAATCTGGGGATTGAACCTTGGGTCTTCTGCTAACTCCATTGAGATGAAGAGAGTTATTTCCTTCATCCCTACAGATATTCAGTATAGTTGACAGATTATCTGGCCAAAACAGAGGAATAGAGAATAAATGATTTATTTTATTATTCATATTTCTATGCCGCCCACTCTCCGAGGACTCTGAGCGGCTTACAATGATTGACGGTATACTAAATAGCATATTGCCCCCAACAATCTGGATCCTCATTTTACCCACCTCGGAAGGATGGAAGACTGAGTCAACCTTGAGCCAGTGAGATTTGATCCGCTGATCTGCTGAACTACCAGTCAGCTGAAGTAGCTGCAGTACTGCACCCTAACCACTGCGCCACCTCAACTCCAAATGAGTTGGAAGGGACCTTGGAGGTCTTATAGCATTCTGATCAAATGGCTGTTCAATCACTTCTTAAAAACCTCCGGTGAGGGTGCACCCACAACTATAAGCTGTTCCACTGGTTGATTGTTCTCATTATCAGGAAATTTGTCCACATTTTGAGGAAGGCTCTCTCTTTAATGAGTTTGCATCCATTGCTTCTTGTCCATCCTCGCGTGGTTTGGAGAATAGATTGACTCCTTCTTCTCTGTGACAGCCCCTCAAATATTGGAACACTGCTATCATATCAACCCTAGTCCTTCTCTTGAGGAATCCTGTGCTTGTCCTGTCTCACTAACCCTGCTACACTTAGCTGGCTGCCCTTAAGTGTGTTTTATTGTGTTTGACAGCAGTAGGTAACACTTAGCAATAGCAGCTATAGCTCTTAGACTTATATACTGCTTCACAGTGCTTTACAGCCCTCTCTAAGCGGTTTACAAAGTCGGCCTATTGCCCCCAACAATTTGGGTCCTCATTTTACCCACCTCGGAAGGATTGAAGGCTGAGTCAACCTTGAGCCTGGTGGGATTTGAATTGCAGGCAGCCGGCAGTCAGCAGAAGTAGCCTGCAGTACTGCATTCTAACCACTGTGCCACCGTGGCTCTTATATAGACTTATATACAGCCTTTTCTAAGCGGTTCACAAAGTCAGTCTATTGCCCCCAACAATCTGCATCCTCATTTTACCGACCTCAGAAGGATGGAAGGTTGAGTCCACCTTGAGTCGGTCAGAATCGAACTCCTGACAGTGAGTAAAGTTAGCCTGCAATATTGCATTCTAACCACCGCGCCACCATGATTCATGTGTATCCTTCCTGCTTCTTCACATAGGTCTACTCTGTCCAGATGCTGCAATGCCCCAGCTTTCCTCTTCACAACACAAAAGAACACACCCCTGGGAACAGACCTGAAATATGAAGTGGACACCAGCGGCATTTTCCATATCAACGTCGAAGTATTCCGAATGTTTCCTAAGGTGTGGTACCTTTGCTGACTTAAAAATAATTCTCCGTAAGTACAGGTAATCCTTGATTTACAGCAGTTCACTTAGTGACCATTCGTAGTTACAATGGCACTGAAAAAAAGGGTGACATGGCCATTTTTCAGGCTTATGACCATTTTTCAGACGTGTGACTATTGCAGGATGCTGATGATCATGTGTTTTACATTCGGATGCTGACTCACATTTAGGATGGTTGCAACGTCCTGGAGTCATGTGACTATTTTTCGCGACCTTCTGACCAGCAAAGTCGATGTGGAAACCAGATTCATTTAACAACCGGGTTACTAATTTAACAACCGCAGTGATTCCCTGAACAAATGTGGCAAGAAAAGTCGTAAAATGGGGCAAAACTCACTTAACTAATTTAGAATAGAATAGAGTAGAGTAGGGTAGGGTAGGGTAGGGTAGGGTAGGGTAGGGTAGAGTAGAGTAGAATAGAATAGAATAGAATAGAATAGAATAGAATAGAATAGAATAGAATAGAACGTATGGAATGGAATGGAATGGAATGGAATGGAATAGAATAGAATAGAATAGAATAGAATAGAATAGAATAGAATAGAATAGAATAGAATAACAGATTTGGAAGGGACCTTGGAGGTCTTCTAGTCCAACCACCTGCTTAGGCAGGAAACCCTACACCACTTCAGACAAATGGTTATCCAATATCTTCTTAAAAACGTCCAGTGTTGGAGAATTCACAACTTCTGGAGGCAAGTTGTTCCACTGATGAATTGTTCTAACTGTCAGGAAGTTTCTCCTTAGTTCTAGGTTGCTTCTCTCCTTGATTGGTTTCCACCCATTGCTTCTTGTCCTGCCCTCAGGTACTTTGGAGAAGAGCTTGACTCCCTCTTCTTCGTGGCAACCCCTGAGATATTGGAACACTGCTATTGTGAGGTTTTAAAACATCCAAAATTTATACTCACTAATTTGACAGACTGATGTACAAACAAAGAAGGTTTATTGAATTGCATTTGCAAAGGCAGGCCTCCACGTCCCTTCCCAATTTGGATTGAGATCGTGAAGCGCACTTTTCAAGTTTCACATGCATTTATACATTTCCACACAATATACATCACGTCACGCGCCTAAGATCCCTTACATTCTGTGTTTATGACAAAACGTGATTACCCCTGCCTTGTTACAACAGGATCTATCTTATCTTGCCTTTTATCGTTTGTCCGGAGCATGGACTTACTTCCTTGAACATTCAGATCAAGCTGACACATAGTGATTAACTCTTTATCATTTGTGGTTTTTATTTGGCCTTGCTACTGTGGCTTGAAGTAAGAGTTATTGACTTAAAGTATTTTATAATTCTTCTGATACATTTTATAAAAGAGTAGCTTTCCATCCATTCTCACACTATCATGTCTCCCCTAGTCCTTCTTTTCATCAAACTAGACATACCCAGTTCCTGCAACTGTTCTTCATATGTTTTAGCCTCCAGTCCCCTAATCATCTTTGTTGCTCTTCTCTGCACTCTTTCTAGAGTCTCCACATCTTTTTTTTACATCGTGGCGACTGAAATTTCTCACTTAGCAACATAAATGTTGGGCTCAATTGCGGTCGTAAGTTGAGGACTACCTGTAGCTCTGATCCCTGTGGTTGGTTGCAAAGACATTAACCTGGATTTTGTAGCAGATATGAAAAGTGGGAAAAGGTCTGAAATAAATAAGTGAATTACGTTGACTTTCTGTTGCTGTGATTTCCTTCGTGGCTGCTCTGATTAGTCTGCCACCTGCCATCTCATTCCTGCACATCAAGAGATAGGCAGCATAATTTATATTTAGCACAGCACATCAGTGAGATATCCTATCCATGTGGAAAATGGCCAGTCAACATAATTTAAGTAAGGACATGGAATCTGTTTGTAGCTGAAGGGAGATTTGATCCACTAACTTATTGGTTGAGTTCGACTCTACATCACATGATAATGGAATTTATTCTGTTTTGGTGTCGTGTGACTCTAGTCTACTATGGTTTATTTAGCAAACGGGCCTGGTGGCTCAGCAGACTAAATGCATTGTGATTAACACCAGCTGGCTGCAATTACTGTAAGTTTGAATCTCACCAGGCTCAAGGTTGACTCAGCTTTCCATCCTTTCTAAGGTAGGTTAAATGAGGACCCAGTTTGTGGGGGCAATAAGCTGACTTTGTATAAATATACAAAAGTATGAAGGCATTGTAAGCCACCCTGAGTCTCCAGAGAAGAGCGGCATATAAATCAAGGAGCCTTGGTAGTACAGTGGTCTAAAACACCCTGTTATTAAGACCAGCTGCCTGCAATTATTGCAGGTTCGAATCTCGCCAGGCTCACGGTTGACTCAGCCTTCCATCCTTTCTAAAGTAGGTAAATTGAGGACCCAGATGTGGGGGCAATAAGATGACTTTGTATAAAATATACAAAAGTATGAAGGCTATTGCTTAGCACATTGTAAGCCGCCCTGAGTCTCCGGAGAAGGGTGGCATATAAATCAAATAAAAACAAAATTAAAACAAAACAAAACAAAAAATAGAGGATTGTTCAAACCAGGACTTGGTTAATCCATCTGTTGTCTTCTGAAGAATGCCTTATCTTTGCTTTCCACCTCTTTCCTATTATTCATTTTGAAGTTATTTAGAATTTTACTTTCCCCCAAAGTCTCTGTGAGTTACATCAGGAATCTCCAAACTTGGCAACTTTAAGACTTGTGGACTTCAGCTCCCAGAATTCTCCAGCCAGCCATTCAGCCAGACTTCAACTCCCAGAATTCCTCAGCCAACTCAGAATTCCTCAATCATGACTGGCTGAGGAATTCTGAGAGCTGAAGTCTCACAAGACTTAAAATTGCCAAGTCAGCTTTGGAAGCCATATTAGGCCGGAAGCTTCCATGCTGCCACCTTCTCCTGTGTGGGAAAGTAGGAGGGGAGGATTTAGTAGAGGAGTTGTCTGTAGACATAATAGCATTCTTCCTGTCGGTCAAGGTCAGGGCGATCCTGCATCTGGAGAAGGAGTGGTCGGAGTGATGTCTCGAGATGCGATGGATGTTGATTGGAGCATATGATCGACTGAGGACTGAGGGGATGGTTTTGGAGGTTTTGATTTACTGAGGGAAAACCCGGACCTCTCAGAGTCAGGTTTTCCCAGATGTGCCAGTTTACCTATTCTAGTAAATAGAACTTTGAAAAATGCTTGCTTTAGAGTCTTTATTTGGAAGCGGGGTTTTTTCTGGAATACTGACACCCTGAGTTAGAGAACTCCAATCATTTTCTGGTATCTAACATTCAGTTCTCAGACTTTCTCTGCCATTTGGCTTTTAGGTTCTAGATTTCTTCCACCTGGGGCAGGGGTCAGCAACCTGCGGCTCCGGAGCCGCATGTGGCTCTTTGGGCCCTCTGCTGTGGCTCCCTGTCAGGTGATCCCACCACTGGCTGGCCCCACCTCTCGCCCTCCCCTCCCAGTCACTCCTCGCCTGGCCTGAGAAGGTAAGGGCGACGGTCAGGGGTGGATTCTAAATTTTTTTACTACCAGTTCTGTGGGTCGTGGCTTATTTTGTGCGTGTGGCTTGGAGGTCATGTGACTAGGTGGGCGCGGCTAGCTGGTCAGAGTCATTTCTGGAAGGTCCTCGCACTTACGACCAGTCCTCACACTTACGACCCGACTCATTTGTTTGCTTTTAACACTGATCAGCTGTAGGGCGGCCCTTTGAAGCCCTGTGGCAAGAGTTTAAATAGTTTTTTTCCCTCTAATCATCCCTCTAGTCATCAGGAGGCAGCAATAGATTGGGGATGGGGCCAAATAAAAGGTAAGAATAACATGGGGGGGTGGGAGGGCGGGAGGGGAGAACCGGTTCGGTGACATCATATCGTCACTGCTACCGGCTCGTCCGAACCGGGAGCAACCCACCACTGGCAACGGTGGGGGATGGGGAAGCGGCCAGGGCAGAGACAGGGAAATACAGAGAGAGTGGGAGAGAAAGAGACATAGAGAGATACAGAGAGAGAGAGAGATGTCAAAAGGATTTTGTGGTTCCCGGTGTTTTTTAACAACTGGTTCTCTGCCCTAATGCTCGACTGGGTAGGCGTGGCTAGGGGGGTGTGTGTCTTGTGACTGGTGGAAGTGAGTGACATCGAGTTGGCCACGCCCACCCAGGTTTTGTGGCTCCCGATGTTTTTTTTTCTGTGGGAAACAGATCCAAATGGCTCTTTGAGTATTTAAGATTGCAGACCCCTGACCTGGAGAAAGCATTTATTGCAGTTGACTTTGTGGCAGAAGACTGACTAATATCTTTGCCTCCATGGTTAATTGGGTGGGTAGAGAGGCCAGTATATTTTTTCCAGCTCTTGGAGAGCAGGGGATCACCCAGAAATGTAGCACATACTAAATCTGCCACCTGTTAGCTGCCTGTAATCAATCTACTATGCTATCTTCACAGTCCTAATGGATTGTTTACGGTATTTTCTTTTATGAGTACTGTGCCATGCGTGCTTTAATTACGTTTTAAAATCACATTTGTTTCTACGTTGCAAACCCATAAACTACAGATAGTCCTCTACCTGTGACCAAAATGTTTGTTGCTAAGCAAGATAGCTGTTGAGCGAGTCTTGCTCCGTTTTACAACCTGTCTGGCCACAGTTGTTAAATGGACCACTGCAGTTGTTAGTAATACAATTGTTAAATAAATCCGGCTTTCCCATTGACTTTTGCTTGTCAGAAGGTCACAAGAGTGGATTACACAACCCCGGGACACAGCAACTGTCATAAATATGAGCCAGTTGTCTAGATTTTGATCGTGTGACCATGGGGATGCTGCAAAGGTCATAAATGTGAAAAACAGTCGTAAGTCACTTTTTTCACTGCCATTGTAATTTTGAATAGTCACTAAATGAAGACTTGTGAGGACTATATGCATAAAGGTAAAGGTAAAGGTTCCCCTCGCACATGTGTATTAGTTGTTCCCGACCCTAGGGGGCAGTGCTCATCTCTGTTTCAAAGCCAAAGAGCCAGCGCAGTTCGAAGACGTCTCCGTGGTCATGTGCCCGGCATGACTAAACACCAAAAAAGAGCCTGGATAGCTCTGCAGACAAAGGCACTGTAATTTAACACCAGCTGTCTGCAATTAAAGTAAGTTCGAATCTCGCCAGGCTCAAGGTTGACTCAGCCTTCCATCCTTTCTAAGGTAGGTAAATTGAGGACCCAGTTTCTGGGGGCAATAAGCTGACTTTGTATAAAATATACAAAAGTGTGAAGGCTATTGCTTAATGCACTGTAAGCCGCCCTGAGTCTCTGGAGAAGGGCGGCATATAAATCAAATTTAAAAAAAAAAAAAAGCCCCCAACGCTGTTACCTTCCCACCAAAGGTGGTCCCTATTTTCCTACTTGCATTTTTTACGTGCTTTCGAACTTCTAGGTTGGCAGAAGCTGGGACAAGTAACGGGAGCTCACCCGGTTACGCGGCACTAGGGATTCGAACTGCTGAACTGCCAACCTTTCGATCAACAAGCTCAGTGTCTTAGCCACTGAGCCACTGCGTTAGTATTATATTATAATACTATTATTATTATTATTATTTAATACTAATATATGCATATATTCGTAGTATTGTAAGGTGTTTCTGTATATGCAAGAATCCAGCTGCTCTCTAACACCCCTAGGTCAATATCTTGGCCCTTCTTAATCTGGTATCATCAGCTGCCAAGGTCACCGGCAATTTTTTTCCCCAGCAATGTGACATCAAATACAGCAGAGATGAAATCTTAAGCCTGTAAGCTTGTTGTCTCTTTCTTCTTGCTGGAGAGGCTCTATTTTGTTATAGTTAGCAAATGATTTTTAATAAAATTCCTTTTAATGTCAGCGACCTCTCAGGTCTGTGTACAAAATTAGGAAAATGACCATAAAGATTATTCAATTCAATTCAGTTCAGTTTTGTTGACCTGACAGTTCACAGTTCCTGAATAGCTAATTAAAAAATTCTAGATAGATTTACCTAAATGCATGCAATCCAAGCTAGTTTCATATTGGCTGTTACATTATGAGTTTTTTAATTTTTTTAATTCCAACTTTCTTGAGCAGTAGCTACACTCACACAATGCTCTGAATTACATTAAGAAGTTTTTAAAAATTATTGTTTTTAAGTCTTTAAACATTAACTTGTTATCCAGGTTGTTCTTTAATTTATTTGTACATTCCTTTTAATGATTAAGATATGAGCTGGTGTAATAGCTTTTTCCGTATAATTGTTGTAGTCTATCATTTTTAAATCTACTTCCAGATCAAGGGTGAAATCCAGCAGGCTCTGACAGGTTCTGGAGAACCAGTAGTGGAAATTTTGAGCAGTTTGGAGAACCGGTAGCGGATATTTTGAGTAGTTCAGAGAACCAGCAAATACCACCTCTGGCTGGCCCCAGAGTGGGGTGGGAATGGAGATTTTGCAGTATCCTTCCCCTGCCACGGCCACCAAGCCACATCACGCCCACCAAGCCACGCCCACAGAACCGGTAGTAAAAAAATTTGGATTTCACCATTCTTCCAGATCAATGTTTATCTTGTCTGGTAAAGCTTATTCCTTTTTCATACATAGTCAGAATAGAACAGCAGACACTGTTAAAATTAACTTTTGGATCTGTGATTCACAAATATCTCTCAATACATCCGATGTTAAAGTATTTTGCTTCATTCTGTATCAGTAAATCAACTTGTGATCAGATCAAGTGTTGTGATCTTTTATCTGTGGTCTATAATTCCTTCTGGCTCCTTCTAGTGTCCAAGTTTCAAAGTCCCATTTTATCATGGTTTTTTTTTTAAGAATTCAAAACAGCAGCATTTTCCCATGAGAAGGATTCTTATGATTAATTGGGCTCTTTAATCCATTTGTTTTTTTTAAAAATTATTAAACCTGTAGTTAAATTTTCTTTACAAAAAATAAAAATAAAAATCACTAGTTAGTCCAACTTGGTTTCCTACTGTAACTACCTAAAAAAAATAATAAGGCATCAGCATGATTCTACGATAGACCGGATGAGTCCAAGAAGGCATTCCACTGAAGGAGTGCCATGACTCAAAAGATACTTCCCTCCACTTGGCTGGAGTTGGCGTTAGATGTTGGATGATTGATAGGCATCACAGTTCAACACATGTGGCAGGTATCAGTCATGGAAGGCTGCATTGGGAATTTAAAGGATAAAACTAAAAGGTCTTTGGGGTATTTTGGTTTCAGTCTCAAATAGGATTTGGCGTGTGCAGGATCACTAATGGAACTTCTGCATCATCTTAAAGCAGAATAACACAACAACATAGTTGGAAGCAGGAGTGAAATCAATGGCGGGTTTCAAAAA
This sequence comes from Arizona elegans, assembly GCA_022577455.1. Taxonomy (NCBI): domain Eukaryota; kingdom Metazoa; phylum Chordata; class Lepidosauria; order Squamata; family Colubridae; genus Arizona; species Arizona elegans. The sequence continues at coordinate 2,748,801 of JAKOOJ010000050.1, forward strand.
TTTTTACTATCGGTTCTGTGGGTGTGGAGTGGTGAGAGTGGCATGGCTTGGTGGGCGTGACAGGGGAAGGATACTGTAAAATCTCCATTCCCTCCCCAATCCAGGGGAAGGATACTGTAAAATCCCCATTTCCTCTCGATTAGCTTGGACCTAGGAGGCAGAGAATAGATGGGGGTAGGGCCAGTCAGAATTTTTACTACCGGTTCTCCGAACTGCTCAAAATTTCTGCTACCCGGTTTTCCAGAACTGGTCAGAACCTGCTGAAACCCACCTCTGGGTGAAATCCAGCAGGTTTTGACAGGTTCTGGAGAAGCGGTAGCGGAAATTTTGAGTAGTTCGGCAAATACCACCTCTGGCTGGCCCTAGAATGGGGTGGGAATGGAGATTTTGCAATATCCTCCCAGGAGTAGGGAGGGAATGGAGATTTTGCAGTATCCTTTTCCTGCCACGCCCACCAAGCCATGCCCACACCCACCAAGCTGTGGTAGGTTGCTCCCGGTTCGCACCGGTTCACAAGAACCGGTAGTAAAAATTTGTAGTAGTTCGGAGAACCGGTAATAACATTGGCTGGCCACGCCCCCGAACCGGTCCCCGGCCCGGTCGCTGCTCGCTTACCTCCCCCACCTCATCAGAGTCTTTTTTTTTTAACTTTTAAAAGCATTTTTTCTACAACCTCTTTGGCTGAAGAAATGCTTTTAAAAGTAAAAAAAAAAGCCTCTGATGATCGCACGGCTCAGCTGGGATCGCCAGAGGCTTTTCAAAGCATTTTTTCTACAACCTCTTAAGGTTGTAGAAAAAATGCTTTTAAAAGCAGTTTTTAAAACCTTAAGAGGTTGTAGAAAAAATGCTTTTAAAAGTAAAAAAAAAAAAGTTGACCACACCCACCCATTATCCCCCAAGACACACCCACAAAATAAGCCACGCCCACAAAACCAGTAGTAAATTTTTTTAGAACCCACCCCTGTCACCAAGCCACGCCCACAGAACCGGTAGTAAAAAAAATTGAATTTCACCACTGGTTGGAAGGGACCTTGGAGGTCTTCTATTCCAACCCCCTTGGAGACCCTAGACCAGGGGTCCCCAGCCAGGCTGTGCAAGACCCATCTTGCACACGTGTGGGATCCAGGCAACATGTGAAACTATACTCCCGGCCCATGAAAAAACCCACCCTCCATGGAACCTGTCCTTAGCACCCAAAAACATGGGGGCTACTGCCCTAGAACATTTCAGACAAATGGTTGTCCAATGACTTCTTAAAAACCTCCAGTGAGAAAGCACCAGAAAGCACCTACAAGATTACTGATTACTGATAGAAGAGAATATCTGTAGCTCAGATATTCTGAGCTACAGATATTCTCTCTAAGCTTGGTGGTTTTCTTGCAGGCATTTCATTACCAAGCTAGATAACATCCTTAGTGTTACCTACCTTAACGCACTGATGAAGTTACCTAGTTTGGTAATAAAACGTCTGCGAGAAAACCACTAAGCTCAGAGAGTACCAAGGACCCCCCCCCCCTTACAAGATTCCCCAGAAAAGATCTATCTGTTTTTTAAATTTATTTTATATGCATTTCTGTCTGACATTCTCCTGGAAGAGATACCTTGTGGTGGTTTCTAATAAAAGTTCAATAAAGAACGACGCCAAAGAAAATACATCAAATATGTCCAACCTCTTAGAGCGGTCAATAGAAGCCAGTCTGCCTTGCTGATGGTACATGCAGCTCATCAAATGTGGACTTTTCACTTGAGAGCATAAATATATGCTCTCATCCAGTTTTAAACTTTCAAAGATCTGGGTCACATCCCTGGCAGATATTCTGTATTAACAAAGGACCGGATTTTTCTACTTAACCGGTCCTTGTGGTAGAGGCAGTGGTGGGTTCCTCCCGGTTCGGCCCGGTTCGGCCGAGCTGGTAGCGGTGACATTATGATGTCACTGAACTGGTTCTCTTTGTTTGGGAACTGGGCCCTCCCCCCCTGTTATTATTACCTTTTATTTGGCCCCGCCCCCAATCTATTTGCTGCCTCCTGAGTCCCAGCTGATGAAGGAAAAAAACTGTTTAAACTCTTGTCACGGGGCTTCAAAGGGCCGCCCTACAGCTGATCAATGTTAAAAGGCTGTGTGGTGGTAGACCGGTGCTTCCAAAAACAAATGAATAGACCGGTACCTTCAAAAACAAATGGGTAGATCAGTGCCTCCAAAAACAAATGAGTAGACCAGGACGCTCCAAGAACAAATGGGTAGACTGGTACAGCTGTGCAAGCAGTTAAAAGCCTGGTAGACCAGAACCTCTGCTAAATCCTAAAGAATTGTCACATGACCATCAAACCACACCCACAAAATAAGCCACGCCCACAGAACCGGTAGTAAAAAAATTTAGAACCCATCCTTGGGTAAAGGGACACACACGTCACCTTGGACAAGGTTGCAGATATTGTCAGCTCAGCCTAGGAAAGCAAGGCAGGATGAGAAAGGAACGTACAGTGTCCATTTTGATTTTCTTTGATGTAAGAAGAAGGAAGGGAAAATACTATCAGGCTTTCAAAATTTTGTTATTACATTTTTTTTTTTAAATTTATTTACTGGTTAAGTCCAGTTGCCTCTTGAAAAAGCATTTTTGGGATAAATGTGTATGACTTTTCCAAGAATTGTTCCTATTTTTTGGCTTCTTCCGCTTTGCTCCAGGAGATGCCCTATTCTCGTTCCCAGTTTAAGAAATGTGCAGTGGTTGGCAACGGAGGAATTTTGAAGAACAGCGGATGTGGCCAGGAGATTGACGCTGCCGATTTTGTGTTACGGTAATTGTCCAGCATGATCTCCTTGGAATTTTTATATAAAGTGATTGTGTTGCTATTGCTGCTAATGAAGGTATAGGCAACTTTTTAGGTTTTTTTCACACCTCATTTACTAAGCTTTTACACGAGGGGTGTCAAACTCGCGGCCCACAGGCTGGATGCGTCACGTGTTGGCCACGCCCACACCCAATTTAGCAAAGGGGGGAAAAGTCACAATATGTCACGAGACGATGCTGTGACGACTCGAGTTTGACACCCCTGTCTTACACAGTCAGAAGCAACTGGAAATGAATTCATAAGGACTATGGTACTTTAACTAGGGCAATCAAAACATTTTCAAAAGTGAGATATGATAAGACAATGGTGTGAATTTACATGCTTATGTCTTTAACTTTAAATAAATAAATAAATAAATAAATAAATAAAAATAAAAAAATAAATAGTTTAAATAGTGGAAAATAGTGGAAAACTTTATACCTGCAAACTGATTAATTCTTTAAAGGCAAAAGAGCAGAGAAATAACAGTAAATAGCAACAGTAGAAGATCTCAACCACCACCATTTAAAAAAAAAAACGCCACAAATTTTAATGTTTATTGCTTTTCTGCTTTCCTGCCTTTAGCCTCTTGATAAAGAATTTGTAATTGAAAAAAGCCAAAAATAAATAAAGTGTATACAACAACTTTCAATTATTTTTTAGAAAAAATATCATTAGCTTTATCTCTCAAAAAGAGCCCCAAATTCTTCCAAGATTGTTAATGTAGAGTTTTAAGACACAATTAAAGAAAAAAAGAACAGGAAATCATTTCTGATTCTGCTGACTTAGGATAAAATTGATTCTTGGATCCATTTCAGCTCATTTTTGCTGGTGATGTTCGAAGCTATGGCCTGAAGGCAAAAGGATCTTTTTTCTTATTTTCTCCAAAACACAGCCAAGTTACACAAGAGGGACATTAGTTGTTTAGTTGGATTGACCTGATGGTTGACTATTGGCACAGCATTATGGAGCCATGAATCACATCAGGGTTGAGAAGCTGGGACAGAATGTTAACTTAATCCCCCTTCTCTCTGTTTCCCTCTCCTATCAAATCCATTTATTTTGTATTCATTGAGTTTGTTCTATTGAGACCAATGGCATATAAACAAGAACAAGAAGCAATGGGTGGAAACTAATCCAGGAGAGAAGCAACCTAGAACTAAGGGAGAAATTTCCTGACAGTGAGAACAATTAACCAGCGGAACAACTTGCCTCCAGAAGTTGTGAATGCTCCAACACTGGAAATTTTTAAGAAGATGTTGGATAACCATTTGTCTGAAGTGGTGTAGGGTTTCCTGCCCTATGCAGGGGATTGGACTAGAAGACCTCCAAGGTCCCTTCCAACTCTGTTATTCTATTTCTTTTTGTAAGAGTGGACAAGCGAACAAAAGTTCAGGGAATCCCCACATGGTAAAATAATTTGGGAGATTATATTTGAATTGATGAATTTACTGACTTGGTCAATACTGACCCTCTGATTTTATGCATTGAACCATACTTTATAGTTTGTACAGTATGTTTGTTTGTTTGTTTGTTTGTTTTGTTTTGTTTTGTTTTGTTTTATTAAATTTATATACTGCCCTACTCCCGAAGGACTCAGGGCGGTGAACAGGCACAAAATAAAATACATAAATACAAAAGTTAGAAACATAATTAAAACCAAATTAAATAATTTAGCCCAAGACAATTAAAAATCCCAATAGTTTAAACAAATTAAAAGTTCAATTTAAAAATTTAAAAGAAAGGGGAGAAAATTAGGCCAGGCCGGCTTGCTGGAATAGGTGGGTCTTAAGAGCACGGCGGAAAGTGCGCAGATCCAGGATCCTCCGTATCTCCGGGGAGAGCTCGTTCCAGATAGTGGGTGCCCCCACAGAGAAGGCCCTCCCCCTGGGGACCGCCAGTCGACACTGCTTGGCTGACGGCACCTGGAGGAGCCCCTCTCTATGAGAGTGTACCAGCCGGTGGGAGGCTGTTTGTGGTAGTAGGTAGTCCCGTAAATAACCAGGTCCTAAGCCATGGAGCGCTCTAAAGGTGGTAACCAAAACCTTGAAGCGCACCCGGAAGACCACCGGGAGCCAGTGCAGCTCACGCAGGAGAGGTGTCACACGGGAGTGCCATGTTTCTCCCATAACCACCCACGTGGCCGCACTCTGTGCCAGTTGGAGCCTCCGGGTGCTCCTCAAGGGGAGCCCCATGTAGAGAGCATTACAATAGTCCAGGCGGGAGGTGACAAGGGCATGAATGACTGTGCGTAAGGAGTCCCGATCCAGAAAGGGACGCAACTGGCGAATCAGGCGAACCTGATGAAAAATCCTCCCGGTCACGGCCGTCAAGTGCTCTTCTAAAGACAGCCGTGAATCCAGGAGGACACCCAAGTTGCGAGCCCTCTCCATGGGGGCCAGCGATTCGCCCCCAATAGTCAGTGATGGCGTCAACTGACTATATCGGGATGTCGGAAACCACAGCCACTCGGTCTTGGATGGGTTGAACTTGAGCCTGTTCCTCCCCATCCAGATCCGCACGGCCTCCAGGCACCGGGATATCACTTCAAGGGCATCGTTGGGGTGGTCCAGGGTGGAGATGTACAGCTGGGTGTCATCAGCGTACTGGTGGTACTTCACCCCGAAACCACCGATGATCTCACCCAACAGCTTTACATATGTGTTCCATATATAACAGAATAATAGAATTGAAAGCGACCTTGGGGTCTTCTACTCTAGTCACCAGCTCAAGCAGGACACCCTATACAATTTCAGAAAAATGGTTGTCCAATCTCTTCCTAAAAAACTCCAGTGATGGAGCACCCACAACTTCTGGAGGCAAGCTGTTCCACTGATTGATTGTTCTCACTGGCAGGATATTTCTCCTTAGCGATTGGTTAGTTTCCTCCTTGATTAGTTTCCATCCATTGCTTCTTGTCCTGTCCTCAGGTGCTTTGGAAAATAGAATAGAATAGAATAGAATTTTTTATTGGCCAAGTGTGATTGGACACACAAGGAATTTGTCTTTGGTTTCGCTTAGGGACAGAAATTGTGGGCTCAGTTGTGGTCGTAAATCAAGGACCACTTGCATGAATTATAAGATTTTCAAATTTAGTCAAACGTCTCAATATTACCTCTTGCTTTTGTAACAGCTGTACTGCTTATTTGAAGACATGGAAACCAATTAAATATAGAACAGAACAGAACAGAATAGAATTGCAAAGTGTGTTTGGACATGCAAGGAATTTGTCTTTGGTGCATACGCGCTCTCAGTGTACACAAAAGAAAAGATACGTTCATCAAGAATCCTAAGGTACAACACTTAATGATGGTCATAGGGTACAAATAAGCAATGAAATCATATTAGGAAACAGTCATTATAGATCGTACGGATACAAGCAACAAGGTTAAAGTTGTACAGTCATAAGTGGGAGGAGATGGGTGATGGGAATGATGAGAAGATTAATAGTAGTGCAGACTTAGTGAATAGTTTGACAGTGTTGAAGGAATTATTCGTTTAGCAGAGTGATGGCATTCAGGAAAAAATCTGTCCTTGTGTCTAGTTGTTCTGGTGTGCAGTGCTCTATAGCATCGTTTTGAGGGAAGGAGTTGAAACAGTTTATGTCCAGGATGCGAGGGGTCTGTAAATATTTTCACAGCCCTCTTTTTGACTCGTGCAGTATACAGGTCCTCAATGGAAGACAGGTTGGTAGCCATTTTTTTTTTCTGCAGTTCTTATTATCCTCTGAAGTCGGTGTCTGTCTTGTTGGGTTGCAGAACCAAACCAGACAGTTATTTAATTTATTTTATTTTATTTTATTATTTTATTTTATTTTATTTTATTTTATTTTATTTTATTTTATTTTATTTTATTTTATTATTTTATTTTATTTTATTATTTTATTTTATTTTATTTTATTTTATTTTATTTTATTTTATTTTATTTTATTTTATTATTTTATTTTATTTTATTTTATTTTATTTTATTATTTTATTTTATTTTATTTTATTTTATTTTATTTTATTTTATTTTATTTTTTTATTTTATTTTATTATTTTATTTTATTTTATTTTATTTTATTTTATTATTTTATTTTATTTTATTTTATTTTATTTTATTATTTTATTTTATTTTATTTTTTTATTTATTTTATTTTATTTTATTTTATTATTTTATTTTATTTTATTTATTTTATTTTATTATTTTATTTTATTTTATTTTATTATTTTATTTTATTTTATTTTATTTTATTTTATTTTATTTTATTTTATTATTTTATTTTATTTTATTTTATTTTATTTTATTTTATTTTATTTTATTTTATTATTTTATTTTATTTTATTTTATTATTTTATTTTATTTTATTTTATTTTATTTTATTTTATTTTATTTTATTTTATTTTATTTTATTTTATTATTTTATTTTATTTTATTTTATTTTATTTTATTTTATTTTATTTTATTTTATTTTATTTTATTTTATTTTATTTTATTTTATTTTATTTTATTTTATTTTATTTTATTTTATTTTATTTTATTTTATTTTATTTTATTTTATTTCTATACTGCCCTTCTCCTGCGGGACTCAGGGTGGTGTACAGCCAAGATAAAACATTGTATATAAAATTTAAAAACAATTTAAAAAACAATTAAATAATTTTGGCCCAAGATATTAAAAACAACCCAATTAAAACCAAATTCAATTAAAACTGAGAGGATGGGATCAAGCCAGCCCGGCTAGATGGAATAGGTGTGTTTTCAGGGCCCGACGAAAAGTCCGGAGATCTGATATCGTGCGTATCTCAGGGGGTAGATCATTCCAGAGGGCGGGTGCTGCCACAGAGAAGGCTCTCCCCCTGGGGGTCGCCAGCCGACACTGTCTGGCCGACGGCACCCTGAGGAGGCCCTCTCTGTGCAAGCGAACCGGTCAGTGGGAGGCTATTGGTGGCAGAAGACGGTCTCACAGATATCCCGGCCCTAAATCATGGAGTCCTTTAAAGGTGGTCACCAACACCTTGAAGTGCACCCGGAAGACCACAGGAAGCCAGTGCAGCTCGCGCAGGAGAGGTGTCATATGTGAGCGCCCCGTCGCTCCCATAATCCCCCGCGCGGCCGCATTCTGGACTAACTGTATCCTCTGGGTGCACCCCAAGGGGAGCCCCATGTAGAGAGCATTGCAGTAGTCCAAGCAGGAAGTGACGAGTGCTTGAGTGACCGTGCGTATGGAGTCCCGATCCAGAAAGGGGCTCAACTGGCGTATCAGGCGAACCTGATAAAAAGCCCCCCTGGCCACGGCCGTCATGTGCTCTTCTAAAGACAGCCGTGCATCCAGGAGGACGCCTAAGTTGCGAGCCCTCTCCGTGGGGGCCAGTGATTCGCCCCCAATAGCCAGTGATGTCACCAGCTGGCTATATCGGGACGCCAGAAGCCACAGCCACTCGGTCTTGGAAGGGTTGAGTCGGAGCCTGTTTCTCCCCATCCAGGCCCGTACGGCCTCCAGACACTGGGACATCACTTCCCAGTTATAGAGGTACAGATGATAGACTCAAAAAAAAAATATATAGCTTGACCTCTTCTTTGTGGCAGCCCCTGAGATATTGGAAGACTGCTATCATGTCACCCCCTAGTCCTTCTTTTCATTAAACTAGACATACCCAATTCCTGCAACTGTTCTTCATATGTTTTAACCTCCAATCCCCTCATCATCTTTGTTGCTCTTCTCTGTACTCTTTCTAGAGCAGTGATGGCTAACCTTTTTTGCACCGAGTGCCAAAACTGGAGCATGTATGCGCCGGAGCGCTGGATCCTGGAAGAGAGCAGGTGGCCGGTGTGCATGCACGTGACAGCCAGCTGTTCTTCCGGGTTCCGTTGCGCACATGATGCCACTAGACAATTCTTTGCAACCGTGACTCTCAACCAGCTAAAAAACTGCCAAAAGTAAACCCCTAAAAGCCCCAGATTTTATTAGATTTTCGACATAAATATCGTAGAGAAATCCTGTCAACACTTCCATGTTAGTGGTGTATGGAAGCCTGCACAGGTTCTACTGGTGTGCGAAGACTACATTTACTTATATCCTGCCTTTATTATTTTTAAAAAATAGCTCAAGATGGCAAACATATCCAACACACCTCCCTCCTTGTATTTTCCCAACGGCAACAACCCTGTAAGGTAGGTTGGGTTGAGAGAAAATGATTGGCCCAAGATCACTCAGCTGACTTTCAGGACTAAAGTGGGACTAGAACTCACCTTCTCCTGGTGATGGGCCCAAAGTCACCCAGCCTGCTTTCATGGCTAAGGCAGGACTTGAACTCAGAGCCCCTTGCTTTCTAGCCTGTTGACTTGACTACTAGACCAAACTGGCAAAAATCATAAAATAAAGAAGAAAATTATGTTCTGCATGGAGACGAATGACAGAGAAGGATCTCCTAATTATATCTTGTACTTTAGTTTCTGCAAATCTTCCCTTGCCTTGATTACAAATTCAGCTTCCAGCTGGTTTTTTTTTTTTTTTTTTTTTTGAAGCTGGGAAAAAAGCCTCAAAATGGGTTAGAAAGACACAATTCAATCCATGCGGTTGAAAAGGACGAGATAAGGAAATTATAATTATAAAAGATGGGAAAAAAACAATCTCAAAGCCTTGCAAGATCATTTTATCCGAAATAGCCAATTTCCCAGGGCAATGTCAGTAATTGGAGATATTTAACAATCTAAGGAAAACAGATACTGCATACTGTAGATATGGAGTTTAATTGGAATTTATTTAGATATTTTGAGGAGGACCCTTGTAGTAGCAGCTTAAGATTCCATGTGGATCTCGCTTACAGGCTAAAAGCTAAAAGTGCTTCCAATTAGGCATTCCTTATATAACTGTGTATCTCATTCTGGGTTTGGAAAAAGCCCTCAGACTGCCAGCTCTTTGGAAAATGTTCACTTTTTTTGTATTGCTCTTTCTCCTTCTTTCTTTATTAGGAAAAAAGAAGGAAAAAAAATTAAAGAAAGAAAAATGGCACTGCCCTGTAGGATCAAATGAATGTATTAGTGTAGGACAGGTGTGTCAAACTCAAGATGTGGTCAGATCTGGCTTGCGCAGCCGTCCTGGAAATTGTAAGGGGCCGGCCTGCATCACGCTATTCCAGGGTACACATGTGTGCACAGAATACAGCCCAGATGGCAGGGGTGGGGCTTGCACTCACATGCACCTGCTGACTCCTCCCTGCCCGCCACTGGCCCACGGAGGACAGATGATCCGGCCCATGGAAAAATCGAGTTTGACATCCCTGGTGTAGGAGAAGTAGCACAACCTATGGGAGGAGTCAAAAGAGGGACCAGCCTAGAATCCCTACATAGCCACAAGCGGACTAAGTCCAATTCCCTTTGAATTCCATAGACACTTACGGAAGATTAAAATCTTGAACATCTGGCTATTCCAGGCCTGAGGATGGGATTTTTTTTTGTTGAATTCCCATTGGTTGTTCTTTTGATGTGCTTCTTATGTCTTTTGTCTTTTCCTAGTATGATTTGATTGCTTATTTTACTGTATGACTGTCACTGGGTGTTGTGCCTTGTGATTCTTGACGAGTGTATCTTGTCTTTTTATGTACACTGAGAGCATATGAACAAAAGACAAATTCCTTGTGTGTCCAATCACACTTGGCAAAAAAAGAATTCTGTTCTATTCTATTCTATTTTTTCTGGATATTTCTCTTTTTTTTCCTTTTCTTTCTATTTTAATTTTCCGTACAGTTTAAAATAAGGGACGCGGTGGCTCAGTGGTTAAGACACTGAGCTTGTCGATCGAAAGGTCGGCAGTTCAGCGGTTCGAATCCCTAATGCTGCGTAATGAGGTGAGCTCCCGTTACTTGTCCCAGCTTCTGCCAACCTAGCAGTTCGAAAGCACATAAAAAATGCAAGTTGTTCTGCCCCAGCTACGGACCCCAAAGAACGCAGCACACACAAACTCTATACAAAGCTTATTTTACTCAAATAACTTAGTCTTTATCAACCAAAGGCTGTTAATGAACTGTCTTAACAGCCTACCAGAATTCTGAGATAAGGTAATCACAGTCTTACTAGAGTTGGCAGAAAGCCCAGAAACAATTTTGCAGAGAATCCAGATGCGAAGGAGATTGTACTAAAGTTGTTCCCTACAGCTTGCTGCAAGTGGCATTCCTCCTTAAATAGGCTAAGGGAGTGGCCAGTTAGCCCCAAGCCTTACTCTCGAGGAGACCTCCTCTTGAGGAGCCACTCCTGCCTTTTGGCCTCTCTGCATGCCCATGCATTGAGAAAAGGCTCCTCCTCTTCTTCCTCTTCACTTATGGGAGCTTCTGGAGGTTCTGAAGGCCCTGGCTGAATCCCCGCCTCTGGCACCACATCTTCTCCAGCCTCCTCACTGTCCGACTCAAGTGCCAGCTGCATGGGCTGCTGGCGCAGCACCACAGCAGCCTCCTCGTTGTCGGAATCAGCTACAATCCGCACAGGCCGCTGACGGGCCCCAACACAAGTAGAAAAATAGGGACCACCTTTGGTGGGAAGGTAAAAGCGTTCCGTGCGCCTTTGGCGTTGAGTCATGCCGGCCACATGACCACGGAGACGTCTTCGGACAGCGCTGGCTCTTCGGCTTTGAAATGGCGATGAGCACCGCCCCCTAGAGTCGGGAACGACTAGCATACATGTGTGAGGGGAACCTTTCCCTTTCTACAGTTTAAAATATAAGCTGCCCAGAACTGTCTGTGGTTGGGCAACTTCCAAATTCAAATCAGTCAATAAATCCCTTCATCTAAATCCAAAGGCCTCGGAGCAGGTAGAGCTCAATTGGCAGTTTTAGGCACAGTGTAAAATGGTATTTGTTTTGGACAGGGAGGAGGGGGTTACAGCTAAAAAAAATAATCCCTAAAATCTTTCCCTCGCGCTCCTTTTTCTCCTATAGATGCAATTTGCCACCCATATCGAGGAAATACGTTGCAGATGTTGGGGCAAAGACTAACGTCGTGACGGTCAACCCCAGCATAATTACGGAAAGGTCAGTCGTTTTCCAGCCTCCTTTCCCTCTCCTGAGCCTCTGTGAAATTCGCAGGCATGAGGAAGAAGGAAGCCGTGTCTTCTTCTTTGCCCTAGCTGCAATTGACTGTGTAATTTCATAGCAACTGGAAATGAGAGTCATTTGAGCCTCCTTGTCATCAGGGGAAATGCGTGCAATTGGAAAGGATGCATATGGACTTCAGCCCACGCATGTTCTCTTCTCTTCTGTAGTCTCGCTTTCCCTTGCTTTTCTTTCCTTCCTCTCTCATTCCTTCCCTCCCTTCCTACTTTTGCTTCTTTTCTTTAGCTTCCTTTCCTTGGCTGTCCTTCCTTCCTTCCTTCCTTCCTTCCTTCCTTCCTTCCTGCCTGCCTGCCTACCTGCCTTCCTGCCTGCCTTCCTTCCTTCTCTCCCTCCCTCCCTCCCCCCTCCCTCCCTCCCCCTTTCTTTTATCTTCCTTCCTATTGTCCTCCCTCTCTCCCTCCTTCCTTCCTTCCTCCCTCCCTCCCTCTTTCTTTTGTCCTTCCTTCCTCCCTCCCTCCCTCCTCCCTTCCTCCTTCCCTCCCTCTCTCTTTCTTTTGTCCTTCCTTCCTTCCTCCCTCCCTCCTCCCTCCCTTCCTCCCTCCCTCCTTCCTCCCTGCCTTCCTCCCTCTTTCTTTTGTCCTTCCTTCCTTCCTCCCTCCCTCCTTCCTTCCTTCCTCCCTCCCTCCTCCCTTCCTCCCTCCCTCCCTCCTCCCTTCCTCCCTCCCTCTTTCTTTTGTCCTTCCTTCCTCCCTCCTTCCTTCCTCCCTCCCTCCCTCCTGCCTTCCTTCCTTCCTCCCTCCTCCCTCCTTCTTTCTTTTGTCCTTCCTCCCTCCCTCCTTCCCTCCCTCCCTTCCTTAAGATGGCTCCATTTTTTCTGTTTTGCATCCTCCTCTATATTTTGAACTATTGGGAGAACAGTAAGGAGATTCATTTAGCATTCATTCCTGATTTTATAGTGTCTGGAACTGAAACTTGACTCAGAAGCCAAACCTTCAATCTCCAGAGGGCTCAGAGGGTTCCAGAGTTGGACCTTAAGGGGGGTGGGGGGAAAGGACCCTGCCATTTGACAAAAACCACAATTTCTGATTTTTCCTTCCTTTTCCATGCCTTTGAGGCAGTTGACATTTAAACAAGGCGTTCCTCTCTCACAGATCCCAAGAAGCCCACCATAAAACTCTTCAACTGTAACACGCTTTTTATCAGAGGAGAATTTAAAGGTCGTATTAGATCGCTCAGTTTTACTCTTTGTTTACTCTTCTTGTGCTCCCCCTGGGCAAATTACACCAGGTTCCAGAGGCTGGAGAAATGGAGGAGGCCTTTCTACCACGTCCTGAAAGCCTATGAAAACGCCTCCGTGTTGCTTCCCGCCTTCTACAACACCCACAACACCGACGTCTCCCTCAGGGTCAGATATGCCCTGGATGACTTTGAATCCAAGAAAGCTGTCTACTTTTTCCACCCCAGATATCTCACTAACGTTTCACGCTACTGGCTGACTCAAGGAGTCCGGGCAAAGCGTATCACCACAGGGCTGATTCTAGTGACGGCCGCCTTGGAGCTGTGTGAAGAGGTTCACCTTTTCGGATTTTGGGGCTTCCCCATGAACCCCTCAGGGATATTTATAACTCATCATTACTACGACAACGTCAAACCTCGGCCCGGATTCCATGCAATGCCTTCAGAGATGTTCAACTTCCTCCGTCTGCACAGCAGAGGGGTTTTAAGAGTCCACACCGACGCCTGCAGCTACTCCTGACGCAATTCAACGGATGGATTGGATTTTTGGTTTTTTTAAAAAAAGCAAAATGTAGGTGTTTTGGGGTCCTTTGCCACATTCTGAAGCAGAAAACTCATCGGCGGGCAGGATAAAGATGTCGGTTGGGCCAGGCGTTCCGTGCAAACGAATTTTAACGCTTCGAGGAAATTATGCAATAATATTTGAGGTTCTTATTTTCTCGTCAGGTTCTTGCTTTCCTTCAGAGTGGATGAACCCCCCACCCTCTTTTTCCCCCCTCGTCAGCCATGTTGGGCTGTTGTCCTTTGGGCGAAGCACACCTTAGTGTGGCAGGAATGTGCACCCTGCCTTGGGGCCTCCAGCAAGTAAAGCACATTAGCTATGAAGATTTTACAGTAGGAATAGAGCACATCGTTTTAGGGATTTCAGTATTTCATTTCTAGGAGGGCACCGAACTTGACAAACAGGAAATTCAGATGGGTTGTTTTGCAAAGCAGCTGTGAATTAGGACACGATTCGTGAGAGGCTTCAATGTAAGAAGCATGGTGTATTCCCTTAGCTCTGTCATCTCTTTTGGGGTCATGGAGTACATCATTCTGTCCTTCCTTCCTTCCTTCCTTCCTTCCTTCCTCCCTCCCTCCCTCCCTCCCTCCCTCCCACTTCCTCTCTCCTTCTCTTCCTCCCTCCCTCACTATCGTTCCTTCATCCCCTTTCTTTCCTTTCCTTTCCTTCCTCCTTCCTTCCACACTTCCTTTCTCCTTCCCTTCCTCCCTCACTATCCTCCTTCCCTCCCTCCTTTCCTTTCCTTCCTTTCCCTTTCCTTTCCTTCCTCCTTCCTTCCCTCCCTCCCTATCCTTCCTTCCTTCCTCCCTCCCACTTCCTCTCTTCTTCCCCTCCTCCCTCCCTCACTATCCTTCCTTCGTCCCCTTTCCTTTCCTTCCTCCCACACTTCCTCTCTCCTTCCCTTCCTCCCTCACTATCCCCCCTCCCTCTCTTCTTTCCTTTCCTTTCCTTCCTCCTTCCTTCCACACTTCCTTTCTCCTTCCCTTCCTCCCTCACTATCCTCCTTCCCTCCCTCCTTTCCTTTCCTTCCTTTCCCTTTCCTTCCTCCTTCCTTCCCTCCCTCCCTATCCGTCCTTCCTTCCTCCCTCCCACTTCCTCTCTTCTTCCCCTCCTCCCTCCCTCACTATCCTTCCTTCGTCCCCTTTCCTTTCCTTTCCTTCCTCCCACACTTCCTCTCTCCTTCCCTTCCTCCCTCACTATCCTCCCTCCCTCTCTTCTTTCCTTTCCTTTCCTCCCTCTCTCCTTCCACACTTCCTCTCTCCTTCCCTTCCTTCCTTCCTTCCTTCTCCCTTCCTTCCTCCCTCCCTCCCTCCCTCCCTCCCTTCCATCCTAGTGAGCCCACAGATAACACTGCTGTGAAGAAGATGACCAGCGATATTTGAAAGGATACACATCTGTTTCCCTTCCTCCCATTGACTGCCTTCTCAAACTGCCACATTGCTCTTAGCCATGTTCAGCTTAATTCCTGAATGAGTCTTTGGGGTGAATAGCCCCAAATTCCTCCTCATCGCAGTATGAAATGTTCTACTAACACAGAACCAGAAAGCCCATGCTGGCTGGGGAATTCTGGGAGTTGAAGTCCACAAGTCTTAAAGGGCCAAGGTTAGATACCCCTGCTTTAGGGCATTGCATGGATGCAACGATTAAGAGGTGAAATGGAGGGGAGGAGATGTCCCACTGGACAATTATCCTGCCTGATCAGAGCAAAAGTTTACCTGGTCCATAGTTTTTATCTCCGAGAATCCTGCACAATGTCCACAGAAGACATAACGAAGCTGCGGAAGCCATCATCCTGAGTGTTTTATGCAAGAGGGAAAGAGTGGTAGGTGTAGGAGAAAGACAGGCAGACCCTGGAAAGTGGAGTCAAGAGAGGAATCAGCTTGGCATTCTTATATTCTCACAAGCAGGCTAAATCCAACCCATCTTGTTCTTTTAACTCTTTATCTAGCACCAATTTAGTGCTGGCCGTTGGTTGACAACAGTGGTGGGTTCCTCCCGGTTCGGTTCGGTTCGGCCGAGCCGGTAGCAGTGACGATATGACGTTACCGAACCGGTTCTCCCCCCCCCTGCCCTCCCACCCTCTCCCACGTTATTCTTACCTTTTATTTGGTCCCACCCCCAATCTATTGCTGCCTCCTGAGTCCCAGCTGATGACTAGAGGGAAAAAAACTGCTTAAACTCTTGCCGTGGGGCTTCAAAGGGCCGTCCTACAGCTGATCAGTGTTAAAAGCAAACAAATGAGTCGGGTCATAAGTGCGAGGACTGGTCGTAAGTGCGAGGACCTTCCAGAAATGACTCTGATCAGCTAGCCACGCCCACCTAGTCACATTACCACCTAGGACACACCCACAAAATAAGCCACGCCCACAGAACCGGTAGTAAAAAAAAATTAGAACCCATCCCTGGTTGACGAGATTCTTGTGTATAGGCACGAGCAAGAAATCAGCTCAACAGGAATGCGTGGTCCTGATTCTTCACGCCTGACAGTAGGTACTTCTTTCCGTACGTAGCGAGCTAGTAAAGGGGCAGGCAGGAGATTTGAATTCACTTGGGTTTGAGGTTGAGAGAAATATAGACCTGGAACAGGTCATAAATCTGGAAAGTCCCACCTGCCCGGTTAACAGTCAGCACTAAATTGGCGCTAGGTAAGACTTAATGGAATTCAAGATGGGTTGGACTTAGCCTGCTTGTGAGAATATAAGAATGCCAAGCTGATTCCTCTCTTGACTCCACTTTCCAGGGTCTGCCTGTCTTTCTCCTACACCTACCACTCTTTCCCTCTTGCATAAAACACTCAGAATGATGGCTTCCCCAGCTTCATTACATCGTCTCTGAACGTCGTGCAAGATCCTCAGGTATCAAAACTATGGACCACGTAAACTTTTGCTCTAATCCAGCAGGATAGTTGTCCAGAGGGACATCTCTCCCTCCCCCCACCCATTTTGACCTTCCAGAGGACAATGGGAGGTTGAAAAACATTAAAGCACAGCATGTATTATGATTTAGCCCAGTTTAATCAGAGCACAAGCATGCAAATGCGAGTAGATTAATAGGTACCACTTCGGTGGGAAGGTACCAGCGTTCTCTGTGCCTTCGGCATATAGCCATGTTGGCCACATGACCACAGAAGTGTCTTCGGACAACGTTGGCTCCCTCGGCCAAGATGAGCAACACGCTCTAGAGTTGGATATGACTGGACAGGGAAACCTTTACCTTTTAATCCGTGTACAGGGCAGTCCCAAGATAACAAAGGCAGAAGATGACAGTTCTTTTGGTGCAGGTGTATTTTTTTTTAGACCCACCATGCACAAAATCTGCAGTGACGGGACAACAGGATTATAATCAGAGTGTGAAGTATTCAGCCGGTTCAGACCGGTTAGGGCAAACCTGTAGCGGCTATTGCAGGCAACTGCATCCACCCGCCCATATGCAATGCGGTCCTATTTAGCCATGTTTCGAGGCCGGGCATATGCGCGGAAGGTGCATGCATGAGCAAAGCACATGTACGAAAGGCCGGGTGCATGGCGGAAGAAGCGTGCGGAGCGAACTGGTGGTAAGAATATGTGAAACCTACCGCTGATTATAATGTCATGGAAAGTCGGAGAGGCAAATATTAGGAACAGGAGGTGGCTGATCTGGCTAATGGCATCTTTAATTTCTTTTTGAAATGGATGGGAATTACCGTATTTTTCAGAGTATAAAATGCACCTTTTCCCCCCTGAAAGGGGGTGAAAATTTAGATGCGTTTTATACACCGAATGTAGCCCCACCCACCCACTGGCCCCTACCCTTTGGCCTCTGCGTCCCAGCAATTTACCTCCTTGCAGCAAGCAGCAAGAAGAAACAGCTCCTTTCAGCTTCAGCAGAGCCTAATTAGCACAAGTTGATCGGATCGGCCTCCCGACTCTCAGCTGTTTTGCTCTCAGCTGTTTTGCGCAGGGCTGCAAGGAGGTAAATTGCTGGAGCAGATTTTTTTTTCCTTGTGCTAATCAAGCTATGCTGAAAACGAAAATGAAAGTAAAGCAGGCCATTTGCTGTTTGCTGCAAGGAGGCAAAATTGCTCAGAGGCAGAGGCAGCTTTCTTTTTTTTCTTTTTCCTCACCAAAAAAGGTAGGTGCATCTTATACTCCGAAAAATACGGTACATGCTGAATTTTCCATGAGTTGCAATTGGATTCTAGCCATGTACATCTCAGGGACCTGAAGGTTCGCAAACTCACCTTGCTTCAAGTGGGACTAGCCATTACACGAAAAAGGAAGTGTTTATTTCATGATTGTTAAAAGCCATTTCACCTAATTAAATGTGTCATTCAGTAGTTGGACAGTATTTCTATCCATCGCATACAAAGGAAGCCGCATTTCTCTACAATTCTCAGAAGTTAAAAAGAGACAGACATTCCCAATTTGAATATCTATGAACAACTTCAAACTTTGGAAACCTGTGCCGGAAAATGTGGCTTCCTTTGTATGGCATGGACAGAATATTTGTCTGCTTTTTGAAGAAAAGTGCTCAATAGTAAAACAATAAAAATAAAAGGTATATATATATATATTTGTAGTTTTTATGCAGTAAAATTGAGCCATGTTGGGGGTATAGCAGTAGATGTACTGTAGAACATAGGTTTACACAGATATGTGCCAAAGTCCATAAGCATATGTGGGATAAGACTCTGTTTTGTGTTAAATATTTTCATGGAACCAACATATAGTAGTCCTCGACTTACGACCAGCAGAATTTCCATTGCTAGGCAAGGCAGTTCTGGAGTGGTGCAATGGCCTAGAGGTGCAGCTCTTGCCTCACAATCAGGAGACTGTGAGCTCGATCCTAGGTAGAGGCAGATTTTTCTCTCTCTGGCCACATTGAGAATATATCTGCTGAACGAAACTCCGCATTGGCGACAGGAAAGGCATCGGGCCATTAAAACTCTCAGCTAGCTCCGTTCAGTTGCAAGGGATTATAGGGTTGTTAAAAGATGATGATGATGAGGCAAGGCAGTTCTTAAATAAGTCCTGTGCAATTGTACGAACTTTTTTTTTTGCCTTTGGTTGTTAAGCAAATCACTTCAGTTGTTAAGCGAATCATACGATTGTTAAGCAAATCCAGCTTCCCCAATCGACTTTGCTTGTCAGAAACATGCTGGGAAGGTCACAAATGGACGATGCAACCATCGTAAATACTTACCACTTGCCAATCCCCTAAATTTTGCTCACGTGATCATGGGATGTTGCAATGGTTGTAAGCGCAAGAGCTAGTTGTAAGTCGCTGTTTAAGTGCTGCTGTAATTTTGAACAGTCGCTAAATGAACGGGGAGGGCTACCCGCCATGTACAACTGAATACAATCCATTTCTTGAAAACGATCAGGAACCTTTCTAAAGCTAGTCTGCAGCTGCTATGCAGATGTTAGCTTGCAGAAGTATTGAAGCCAGTTTACGGTAGAATAGAAAAATCACCACACGGGGGAAAAAAGAAATCTTAAAATAGAACGCGCTAATGCATCTGCAGCAACCATCTTCTGAAAAGACCCACTGAAACAAAATCCATCCATTGGCCTGTTCAAAAGCAGATAAGGAATCAGAGAAGAGCTGGAAGGGAGCTTAGAGGTCTTCTAGTCCAGCCCCTTACTCAACCCTATACCATTCCAGACAAGTGGTTGTCCAGTCTCTTCTTAAAAACCTCCAGTGATGGAGCACCCACGACTTCTGGAGGCCAGCTGTTCCACTGGTTAATTGTCCTCACTGTTAGGAAGTTTCTCCTGAATTCCAGGTTGCTTCTCTCCTCGATTAGTTCCTATCCATGGTCCCAAAGATGCTTTTTCAAGAGGACTTTCTGGCTTTTCTTTGAAGATGTTTCACTTCTCATCTAAGAAGCTTCTTCAGCTCTGGCTGGATGTATTTGCAGTGCCAGCGTAGCTAAGATAATTTACTTCGGGTACTCACTTCCCTTCGGCTGATCAATCATTCCGAGACCCTCCTGCGTCTGTTTCATGAGCACATCTAACTTTCTCTGAAGCACAAGAAGGTAACAGCTGAAAGTCCAAGCAAGTGAAGTCATGCCTAGAATCACAAGGTCACAACGCCAAGCCTCAACTCCCCGATAGTAGACTTGCCCAAGTAGAAAGGTGCTACAATTTGTAACAGGAATTCATCCGTGAGTTTGGATCAGGGGTGGGCTTCAAAAATTTTAGCAAGGGGTTCTCTGCCCGGTTGCTGGGTGGGCGTGGCCTAGTCGACCTCCTGCACCACGGTGGGGAGGGGGTAGTTTTGCCCTCCCCGGGCTCCAGAGGCTTTCCTCAAGCCTCTGGGAGGGCAAAAATAGCCTCCCCAGGCTCCAGAGGTCCTTCCCAATCTTTCAGTAGGCCCATTTTTCACCCTCCTCGAGCCTCTGCGTGCACCCTGCATCCAAAATGGGATGCAGAGAACAGATAGGGGTGGGTCCATTCAGCATTTTTACTACCAGTTCTCCATACTACTCAAAATTTCTGCTACCGGTTCTCCAGAAGTGGTCAGAACCTGCTGAAACTCACCTCTGGATCCAATAAAACCACGCCTTAGATTAATTATATTGGCCGTACAGCTGGAGTAATACAGGGAGAAAAGATTGAACTGGATTCATTTTGAGGAAATCTTTAGGACAAACCCATGCCAAAAAAAAGGAAAAGATTTTAACTGAATTAGAAGAGTGCCAATTAAGACCACCAATCTGCTTCCTGATATCTATTTTCTTCCTCCGTGTTCCCTTATAAGAAGATAGGAAGCTGCATGCTGCAAGCAAATAACTATCTTCTAGAAGTAAATCCTACTAGACTTTTGTGGGTTTTTTTCTTTGAAAACATTTCACTTCTCACCCAAGAAGCTTCTTCAGAAGTGAATAATTCTGAAACATCTTCAGTTTCGCTTCTCATCCAAGAAGTTTCTTCAGAAGTGAATAATTCTGAGGAATCTTCAGTTTTGCTTCTCATCCAAGAAGTTTCTTCAGATGTGAAGAAGCTTCTTGGATGAGAAGCGAAACTGAAGACGCTTCTTAAGAAGAAGAAGCGAAACCTTTTAAAAAACAAAACAAAAGGAAGTCTAGTTACCTTTTGGAAAAGCACTTTTGGGACACCATGACTTGGATGAATGGTAATCTCTATAGACTTCTGGACAGGGGTGAAATCCAGCAGGTTCTGACAGGTTCTGAAGAACTGGTAGCGGAAATTTTGAGTAATTTGGAGAACTGGCAAATACCACCTCTGGCTGGCCCCAGTGTGGGGTGGGAGTGGAGATTTTGCAATATCCTTCCCCAAGGAGTGGGGAGGGAATGGGGATTTTGCAGTATCCTTCTCCTGCCACACCCACCAAGCCAAGCCCACAGAACCGGTAGGGAAATTTTTTGAATTTTACCCCTGCTTCTGGAAGTAAGAAAGTAAAAAAAACAGGCATGGTTTTGAGTTTACAAAGATCTCCTGGAGTGGATGAAAATATTTTCTGCAGGGCTTCCCGGTCAGCGGACGTTGTTCAGAATGACCACTGTAGGCGGCCATCTTGGGCTGTGCTTACCTCATTCTCTCCAAATTGTCCGGATATCCCATGCCCCCATAGAATGAGCTGGCCCTTGCAGTTAGCAGAACCATTTTTGGTGACTAACACAGGGCATCATTCATGCCATATGCTAGGGGAGAATTCATTTTTCCTCCTTCCAACAGAGCTCTTTCTTTCATGCTGTCCAAAACAAATGTTTCCTTCTCCAAATAAAACATTTTGGTTTGAAGAATCCCTGAGAAACTCCAAGATTTCTCAAAATGAAGTTGGGAACCCCACCATACAGCACTTTGAACCCCCCAGGGGTGGGATTGAAAAATTTCAGCAACTGGTTCGCAGCCCGGTTGCTGGGGGTGTGTGGCCTTGGGGGTGTGGCCTACTCGGCCTCCTGCACCACGGCGGGTGTTTGTGTGTTTCGCCCTCCCCAGGCTCTGGAGGCTTTCCTTGAGCCTCCAGGAGGGCAAAAACGGCCTCCCCTGGGCACCGAAGGCCCTCTGGGCCCATTTCTGGACTTCCGGTACTTCTGGTAGACCTGTTTTTCGCCCTTGTGTGCGCCCTGCACTTACCTGGCATCCAAAACTGGCCGCATGGAGACTCCTGGGAGGGGCGGGGCAGGGTGGGCAGGTCAGCCAGTCCTTGGAACAACTAATTTGGTGAATCAGATTAAAATTAACATCCGGTTTGCCTGAACCGGCTGAATCCCACCCTGCTTTGACTTTATATAGAGTCCAGGAACGATGTAAGTAGATATCAGTAATATTCAACTTTATCAGGGTGCCTTTTCCTGTAGTTATAAGGCCATTGCTTCAACGTTGTCTAGAAAGCCATGAAGATTCTTTAATGTTTATGGATTAGTGTTATTTATTTGTTAGTAATTGCTGTTCACTGTGAAGTATAGCCAACCTGTCAAAGAGATTGTATATTGTTGCAGAGTTAAATTGATAAATATGGAATAAACATATTTCCTTTTACTTTGAAAGAGCTGCCCCATTACAGGTAGCCTTCGATACTGAGTCCAAAATTTATTGCTAGGCGAGACAGCTGTTAAGTGAGTTTTGCCCCTGTTTTACGACCTTTCTTGCCACTGCTGTTAAGTGAATCACTGCACTTGCTAAATTAGTAATTCACGTAATAACGATTGTTAAGTGAATTTGGCTTCCACATCGTCTTTGCTTGTTAGAAGGTCGCAAAAGGGGATTGCGTGACCCCGGGGCCAGGGGTGAAATGCTACTGGTTCGGACCGGTAGCAATAGTAAAAAATGCTACCAGTTTGGGCAAACTGGTATTAAAAAAAAATGCTACCGGTTCGTGCAAACCGGTATTTCTGACTATCAGCTGTGATACGCGATTTATATTAGCTAGAATCGTCAGGTTTCCTGCTTTCTAGTTAATCTAAATCACGTGGCACAACGGATTCCACCCCCCCTCGCTGTTCTACTTACCTTTGCAGACTCCGAAGACTTCAAAATGTCCCTTTTTTAGCACTGTGCGGGCGGGCCTCAGGCATGCCTCAGACGCACATGCACGCAAAGTGCGCCCTCGATCGGAGACTCACAGAACCAGTAGCAGCCTTCAGAGGATTTCACTGCTGCCCGGGACACTGCAACCGTCATAAATATGAGTCAGTTGCTGAATTTTGACTGGGGGATGTGACTGGTGGATGTTGCAATGGTCCTAAGTGTGAAAAATGATCATAAGTCACTTTTTTCAGCACCGCTGTAACTTTGAATGGTCACTAAATGAATAATTGTAAGTCGAGGACTACCCTGTGTAGCCAACAGATCAAAGAGGTTGAATATGGCTGCAGAAGACAAAACTGATAAATATGGAATAAGCACATTGACTTTTATTTTGAAACGGATGTGACCAGCAAAAGACTCCCGTTCATTCATATATTGGGATTAGGTACCACTTCGCCTGCAGTGAATTGAGCTCCATAGGGTAGCTTTAATCTTGGAGCAAAAGGCTACCAAGAAAACTGCATCCTCACCAACATTGGCAGGGTAAGCTACTATTTATAAACAGGGAGCAAACCCCTCACTCACTGGCACTGATGATGTTACCTACTTGGGTAACAAAACGTCTACAAATAAACAACCAAGCTCAGAGAGCACTAAGGACTCTGCAGTTCAGTCCTGAGCTATATTTATTCTCTTCTCTTGGTGTTGTCAGAAATTTCCATGAAAATGGAGAAAGGAAACAGAAAACGGTCATGGGAGATTCAACAACTTCTCTTGTGCTATTAACAAAGCTTAAGATGCAAATTAAAAAATGCAACATACAGGTACAATTGATTGTCTGGCTTGGATCCAGTTAAGGTATTTGGAAGCAGGGAAAAAAAAATATTTTGCAGTTTATAGATCCATTAAGGGTCCTGTTTTTACCCACTATTCATTTGCTCGAGCCCTCAAACATAAACTTTTATAATTTGGATTTTTTTTTCTCTTTAATGTATTGTACGATATGAAAGAAAGCCTATAAATTGATGTAAGCCATATTTTTTGAAAAATAGCAGTCAGGGTTATTGTCATCAGCTACTGTGTTAACTATGCTTAGGAGACAAACATTTAATAAATAAAACCAGTTCTGTCGATTCCATTTCAAAAAGAAGTGCAATTGAAAAATTGTGTGTGTATATATGTTTTTTTTTCACCCCCAAGCAAATTTCTGCATTCACTTATGGGAAATGTACCATAACTTTGCATGATAGTTCTCTTTTTTTAAAAAAGCAGTTGTTTTATCCTATGTATTTCCTATCCAACTTTTACGATTGGGTAGCTTTCAATCCAAACAATTCAGTGTCAATTCAAGAAGATCCTATCAATTATTTTAGCCACTTTTGAGATGAGCTCATTGAAAACATTCAGCAAAATGAGTAATGATATTTTGTTCTTAAGATCAGGGGTGAAATGTAAAATTTGTTACTACCGGTTCTGTGGGTGTGGCTTGGTGGTGGTGGGAATAATGTGACTGGGTGGGTGTGGCCAACTTTTTTTTTTAAACTTTTCAAAGCATTTTTTCTAATGCTTTGAAAAGCCTCTGCCGATCAGGCAACTCAGCTGGGATCGTCAGAGACTTTTCAAAGCATTTTTTTAAACCACCTCTTCGGCCAAGAGGTTGCAGAAAAAAAATGCTTTGAAAAGCCTCTGACGATCCCAGCTGAGCCGCGCGATCATCAGAGGCTTTTTTTTAAAAAAAAATTAAAAACATTTTTTTCATCTGAAGATGTTGTAGAAAAAATGCTTTTAAAAGTAAAAAAAAAAGCCTCTGATGATCGTGCGGCTTAGCTGGGCATGGTGGGGGGTGGAGGGGGCGGCGGAGGGATTTTTGCTACCGGTTCTCCGAACCAGCCGCCGCCATCGCTACTGGATCGGGCGATCCGGTCCGAACCGGGAGCATTTCACCCCTGCATAAGATGTACATAGATCAAGTTTGATTCAGTCTTCCGTCCTTCTGGGATTGTTAAAATGAGGACTCAGATTATCGGGGCAATATGCTGGCATTGTAAACTGCCCATCATTCATTGGCAACCTTCAGTCTCAAGAGACTATGGTATCGTGCTCTGGAAAGAGATCCTAAAACAGCATCTGGTTTGACTAAAAAGGCCAATTCGAGAGTGGCCATCCCTTCCACACTGAGGGCAGATACATTCTGTCCCCTGCCCAGCCCCCAGATTTCGCTGGTTCCGGGACTGCCTCTTTGCCTCAAGTGTCTCTTCGAATTGGAGAAGGCCATGCTGCGTCTTTAGCCTCCAAGCTGAACGATCGGAGGTCAAGGTTTCCCAATTGTAAATGTCCATTCTCAGGGCCTTTAGGTCCCTCTTGCAGATATCCTTATATCGCAGCCGTGGTCTCCCTCTGAGGCGCTTTCCCTGCACTAATTCTCCATACAGGAGATCTTTCGGAATCCGACCATCAGCCATTCTCACGACATGCCCCAGCCAGCGTAGATGTCGCTGTTCCAATAGTGTGTACATGCTAGAAATTCCAGCACGTTCCAAGATTGCGCTATTTGAAACTTTGTCCAAATACAACAGACATTGTAAACTGCCCAGAGAGTGCCATAAAGCAGTATGGAACCACATATACCTCTAACTGCTATTGCTATCTATCTATCCTTCCTTCCTTCCTTCCTTCCTTCCTTCCTTCCTTCCTTCCTCCCTCCCTCCCTCCCTCCCTCCCTCCCTCTTTCTTTTATCTTCCTTCCTATTTCCCTCCCTCCCTTTCTTTTATCTTCCTATTTTCCTCCCTCCCTCCCTCTTTCTTTTATCTTCCTTCCTATTTTCTTCCCTCCTTCTTTTATCTTCCTTCCTATTTTCCTCCCTCCCTCCCTCTTTCTTTTATCTTCCTATTTTCCTCCCTCCCTCTTTTTTATCTTCCTTCCTATTTCCCTCCCTCCCTCCCTCTTTCTTTTACCTTCCTTCCTATTTTCCTCCCTCCCTCTTTCTTTTACCTTCCTTCCTATTTTCCCTCCCTCTTTCTTTTATCTTCCTTCCTATTTTCCTCCCTCCCCCTCTTTCTTTTATCTTCCTATTTTCCTCCCTCCCTCCCTCTTTTTTACCTTCCTTCCTATTTCCCTCCCTCCTCCCTCTTTCTTTTATCTTTCTTCCTATTTTCCTCCCTCCCTCCCTCTTTCTTTTATCTTCCTATTTTCCTCCCTCCCTCCCTCTTATTTATCTTCCTTCCTATTTTCCTCCCTCCTTTCGTTTCTTTTATCTTCCTTCCTATTTTCCTCCCTCCCTCCCTCCTTTTCCTTTATCTTCCTTCCTATTTTCCTCCCTCTTTTATCTTCCTTCCTATTTCCCTCCCTCCCTTTCTTTTCCTTCCTATTTTCCTCCCTCCCTCCCTCCCTCTCTCTTTCCTTCCTTTCTCCCTCCCTCCCTCTTTCCTCCCTCCCTCCCTTTTTACTTCTTATCCAAGGAGCTTCTTCTGTTCTAACTGAGTGGTGGAGAATGGAAGGGTTTATAACTTTTGCAGAATGAAATCCTTCCATTCCCTACCAGCCAGCTAAAACCGAAGAAAATTCTTGGATGAAAAGCAAAACATTTTTTGGGGGGCGGGGGGTGGGGACCAAGAACAGTTGCCTTTTGGAAAAAAAAAACATCTTTGGGAATATCCTGTTTGCTGCTGGAATGGCCAAAGAAATCTTATCCTCCTCTCTCTTTTTTTTAATTGTCCCTGAACAAAGGAGCAAAATAGGTATCCAAATCCATAGGATATATATATTCTTTGAACGTGCTATGTTCACCTCCGCCTCTTCGGAACTCAAAAGAAATACAAATACAATGGTTGTACAGAGGCAAAACTGTGATTAAATGAGGGAAAATAGATTTGGATGACAGCTGTTCAGCCATTTCCAGGAACACAAGTACATTTTCTCCTCATAGCCGCTGGCGATAATCTCCTACTATTCATTCCTACACAACAAATTGGGGGGCGGGGAGCTTTGGAAAGAATGGAAGAATGACTAAAACGGCTCACATTGTGCGTTATGAGTCAGTAGAAGAAATCCAGCCTTTTTTTTCCCCTCCCCAACTAATAATCCAATCCTATCATTTATTCTGCCAGCAATTTGGATTTATGTCTTTCCCAGCTGCTCCAGTGAGGTTGCTTTAGGGAGCCCAGCTCCCCCCTATCATGCAGAATGAAATACTTCCAACAAATAAATGAACAAAATAAATATCTAGAGAGATTCTTAGTCATTCAGGTTTGGTTGTCCCAAAGGTGGGGTTTTTTTTTTCCTTTCTTCAAAAGGCAATTGGACATCCTTTGTTTTTCCTCGAAGGCATTTCGCTTCTCATCCAAAGCAGCTTCTTCGGTTCTGACTGAATGGTGAAGAATGGAAGGAATTCATCTGTTCTCCACCATTCAGTTGGAACCGAAGAAGCTTAGAATAGAATAGAGCTGGAAGCAGAGGTGATATTCAGCTGGTTCGCACCGGTTCGTGCGAACCGTTGGTAGAAATTTGGCCAAGGTGGCCGAACTGGTAGCAAGGGCCGGCTGGCCATGTCCCCGAACTGGTCTCCCGGTCGCCGCTTGCTCGCCCCGCCCACCATGTTCATCACCGCCATGTTCTTCGTGCACACGCATCCCATTGCCTTCGATGCGCGGGCATGAAGAACATGGTGGCGACAGCAGCAGCTTTTTCCGCGACCTCCGGTATTTTTTGGTGGCCTGTGGCCAGCTGCCACAGCCACAAAGTGGCTCTCAATTAGGCTTCTTTGCCAGCTGCTTTCCAGCAGCAGCGGCTGGCTGGGGGCCGCCGAAAACTCCGTTCAGCTTGACTTCCGGACTCTGGACCAGCCGCCGTGGAAGGTAAGCAGCCCGAACAAAGAGGCGTTGGTGGGGGAGGAAGCGGGGTTAGAGCTGGGGCCGCTAAAGGAGGGGAAACAGCAACCGGTGAAGGGAGGGTGGGGGTAGATAGGTGGAAATTCCCAAAATTATTTTACTACCTATTTGCCTAAACCGGTAGTAAAAAATGCTTTAAAATTTTTTTTAAAAACTTTTAAAAGCTGTGCCGCGCGATCATCGGAATCTTTTTAAAAACTTTTTTAAAGCATTTTTTTACTACTGGTTCCGTTGACTAGGTAATAAAAAAATGCTTTAAAAAGGTAAAAAAAAAGGTTCTGACAATCGCTGTGATCATTGGAACCTGTTTTTAAAAAACTTTTTTAAAGCATTTATTTTACTACCGATTCGCCCAAACCGGTAGCATTTCACCCCTGCCCGGAGGGCATTAAATGCCCACGTCTCTTCTAGGCTGATCCTTCTTTTTCACCCCTCCCTCTGGCTCTGCCATTCCTTCTCTCACCCTCTTAAGGGAATCTCTTCTTCCTGCCGTAATCTGGATTTTTTGCAAGCTCTACCGCACGTTTATATCCACGAAGGACATTTAACACCTGGAAAATAAAGCTGAAATTGAGCAATTCTGTGTGTCTGATTATCCCCAGGAGCAACAGGGACATAAAAATAAGGATTAATTTTTTTTTAATTTGATTTATATGCCGCCCTTCTCCGGAGACTCAGGGCGGCTTACAATGCGTTAAGCAATAGCCTTCATACTTTTGTATATTTATACAAAGTCAGCTTATTGCCCCCACAAAGTGGGTCCTCATTTTTCCTACCTTAGAAAGGATGGAAGGCTGAGTCAACCTTGAGCCTGGTAAGATTCGAACCTGCAGAAATTGCAGGCAGATGTTGTTAATAACAGGGTGCATTAAACCACTGTACTACCAAGGCTCTTTAAGGGGAAAATGGGGGCAGCATTTTTTGTTCTTTGTTTTTTTTTTTTTTTTTTTAGAAAAAGCCTCTTCGCCCTCTGTTTTTAATTCACCTTGACGCTGGTTCCAGAAGAGAAGAAGTGTGAAACTGGGATCATGCTGGGGGGGCACAAAGACTCACTGACTGTCCGCTGTTTCTTCTACTAATCAAATCCAACGGGGTGCTGCAACACGCAACTGTAAATGCATTTTGCCTTGCCTTCCTCAGTTGCCGCAGTCACCTTGTATCGAGCAAGGTCGCTGAGAACTCAGCAATTTCTTCCCTCCTGGTTACTGATAGAAAGGAAACACAAATGCACACGTACGCAGCCCTACTTTTCTCTTCGGTGATTGTTTTTGCAACGATCCAGGCTGATGCTTCCCTCGCCAACATCTCTTTGCTCTTATACATCTTCACGTTCACACAGAACAGAACAGAATAGCTGAGTTGGAAGGGGCCTTGTCGGTCATCCATTCCAACCCCCTGCCCAAACACGAGACCCTACACCATTTCTGACAGATGGCAGTCCAGTCTCTTCTTGAAAGCCTCCAGTGATGAAGCTCCCACAACCTCTGAAGGCAATTTGTGTTCCATGGGTTGCTCTCACTGTCAGAACATTTCTCAATATTTCCAGGTTGAATCTCTCCTGGATCAGTTTTATTAGTTCAATTAGTACAATTATTATTAGTTCAATTTATATGCCACCTTTCTCCGAAGACTCAGGGCGGCTTACTACCGCCTAAGGAGCCTTGGTAGTACAGTGGTTTAAAGCACCCTGTTATTAACACAGCTGCCTGCAATTACTGCAGGTTCGAATCTTACCAGGCTCAAGGTTGACTCAGCCTTCCATCCTTTCTAAGGTAGGTGAAATGAGGACCCAGTTTGTGGGGGCAATAAGCTGACTTTGTATAAAGATACAAAAGTATGAAGGCTATTGCTTAACGCATTGTAAGCCGCCCTGAGTCTCTGGAGAAGGGCGGCATATAAATCAAATAAAAAAAAAATGCATTTAAAAAACCATTATAAAAACATCTAAAAATTAAAACATTAAAACCTATTCACACCATTCATGGCCAGATCTCACAAGATCGCAACAGCGAGATCAACGGCCCCAGGCCTGCCGGAAAAGCCAGGTCTTCACTGCTTTTCAGAAGGCCAATAGGGTGGGGGTGGTCCAGACCTCAGGAGGTAACTGGTTCCAGAGAGCTGGGGCAGCCACAGAGAAGGCCCTCCCCTGCGGGCCCACCAGCCGGCATTGTTTAGCTGACGGGACCCGGAGGAGACCAACTCTGTGGGATCTTACCGGTCGCTGGGAGCTATGCAACAGAAGGCGGTCTCGAAGATAACCTGGCCCTGAGCCATGTAGGGCTTTAAAGGTAATAACCAACACCTTGAATTGTGCCCGGAGACCAATAGGGAGCCAGTGCAGCTCGCAGAGAATTGGTGTAATGTGGGTGTATCTAGGTGCACCCATAATAGCTCGTACGGCTGCATTCTGGACCAACTGTAGTCTCCAAACACTTTTCAAGAGTAGCCCCATGTAGAGCGCATTGCAATAATCTAAACATGAGGTGACAAGGGCATGAGTGACTGTGAGGAGAGCCTCCCGATCCAAGTAGGGTCGCAATTGGTGCACCAGGCGAACCTGTGCAAAGACTCCCCTAGCCACAGCTGTCAGATATTGCTCTAATCTTAGCTGTGAGTCTAGGAGGACACCCAAATTGAGAGCCCGTTCTGAGGGGGACAATTTCTCCCCCCCCAGAACCAAGGATGGACAATCAACATAGCCTTTAGGAGGCAATACCCACAGCCACTCGGTCTTGTCTGGGTTAAGTCTGAGCCTGTTGACTCCCATCCAGACCCTCACAGCCTCCAGGCACCGGCACATCACATCCACCGCCTCACTGAACTGACACGGGGTAGAGATATACAGCTGGGTATCATCAGCGTATTTTCCATCCATTATTCCTTGTCTGGCCTTCAGGTGCCTTGGAAAATAGGCTGAACCCCTCCTCTCTGTGGCAGCCCCTCAAATATTGGAAGACTGCTATCATGACTGGTCCTTCTCTTCACTAGACTAGCCATGCCCAGTTCCTGCAATCATTCATTGTATGTTTTAGCCTCCAGTCTCCTAATCATCCTGGTTGCTCTTCTCTGCACTTTTTCTAGAGTCTCAACATTTTTTCTATAGTGTGGTGATCAAAACTGGATGCAGTACTCTAGGTGTGGTCTTACTAAGGCTTCCTAGAGTGGTATTAGTACCTCATGTGATCTTGATTCAGTCCCTCTGTTAATGCAATTTAGGGTTGCATTGGCTTTTTTGGCGGCCACCGCACACTGTTGGCTCATATTTAATTTATTTATTTATTTTATTAATTTAATTTGTATACCGCCCTTCTCCCAGAAGGGACTCAGGGCGGTGAACAGCCAAAACTAAAAAACATACAAATACAAAAGTTAAGATAATTAAAAAAATTAAATAATTGGCTACCCAATTTAAAACCCCAAATCCATAAAATTTAAAATCCCAGTTAAAAACCATTTAGGCTAGGCCGGCTTGATGAAATAAAATTGATTGTCCACTAAGACCTAAAGAGATTGGACAGCCATGGGAGCTTGGATGTCTCTAAAAATTACTTGCATTTAACAGTTTGGATCTTTTTCATGCTTTTGACTACCTCATGTAAGGTGATGTTTGCAAGGGTTGGACATTACAAAGGAAAGAGCTGCAAGTGAAACCATAAGAGAATAACAGAATTGGAAGGGATTTTAGAGGTCTTCTAGTCCAACCCCCTGCTTAGGAGGAAACCCTATACCACTTCAGACAAATGGTTGTCCAACCTCTTCTTAAAAACTTCCAGTGTTGCAGCATTCACAACTTCTGAAGGCAACTTCTGTTCCATTGGTTGATTATTCTCAATTTCTCCTTATCTCTAGGTGTTAAGGGTATTGTTGTTGTGTTACCAACCAGCAGAGTAAATGCACAAGGAAACGTTGCTGAGAGCAATGAATAAGAGATATGCAAACTGGTTTATCAAAAGCTTACTTTATAGTAGAAAAACAGTCTCATAGTCTTTAAACAAATTTCAAGTCTTTGCCAGTTAAATCAGTCCAGTGTTACAAAAAGCTTCTTACCAAACAAACAGTAGTTGGTTAAAATAACAAACTCACTCTGGTTCACAAACCACGATGGTAGCAGATCCATCCAACGATGATAGCACAATGGATAGCACTCCTCACACAATGGCAGCTTATCATCAACTGAATACTTTACAGTACCTTTCACAACTAATTACAGCATGACTCAACATTACAATGAATCAGCAGGAAAACTTTAAAGTCACATAATACATTTTCAGATTAAAGTTACAGTACACATATATTGCCTGGACAACTAGTTAGGTTCAAACCATATCCTAACTCCAGGTTAAATCTCTCCTTGTTCAGTTTCCATCCATTATTCCTTGTCTGGCCTTCAGGTGCTTTAGAAAACAGTTTGACCCCCTCCTCTCTGTGGCAGCCCCTCAAATATTGGAAGACTGCTATCATGTCTCCCCTGGTCCTTCTCTTCACTAGACTAGCCATGCCCAATTCCTGCAACCATTCAACATATATTTTAGTCTCCAGTCCCCTAATCACCTTTGTTACTTGTCATTCTTTGTTCTCATCATTGATTTATATTAGAACCACTAATATATCTTTTCTTCCTTTCTTGTCTGCAAAGAATCTGGAATGCTGACTTTGCAATATAGTGTCACCTGCAGATTAGGTAATTGAATAAAAAAAATTTTTTCATTGGAAGGAGCTTGATTCTGACTGATCCTGGACACATTCATGCAGTTTTCCTGGCAATGGTATATAGATTGTTCCATGTACATTTATATGGAAGGGGAAGGAAGGACGGACAGGCTAATGATTGGCAGATTCAAACCAGTTCTTGATCAAAGGGCTCTGATCAATGCGTAGAATTGCTTTGCATCAACAGAAAATAAACCGACACCTAAAGTTAAGCTCAAAATTCTTCAGCTTTTTAAAGCACTACAGATAATCCTTGACTTTCAGTCAATGTTTTTTTTTAAATTGAATTATAAACATAAAGGTAAAGATTCCCCTTGCACATATGTGCAGGTCGTTCGTGACTCTAGAGGGCGGTGCCTATCTCCGTATTAAAGCCGAAGTACCAGCACTGTCCAAAGATGTCTCCGTGGTCATGTGGCCGGCATGACTAAACGCCAAAGGTGCATGGAACGCTGCTCCCTTCCCACCAAAGGGGGTCCCTATTTTTCTACTTCCATTTTTTACGTGCTTTCGAACTGCTAGGTTGACAGAAGCTGGGCCAAGTAACGGGAGCTCACCCCTTTACGTGGTGTTAGGGATTCGAACGGCTGAACTGCCGACCCTTCGATCGACAAGCTCGGTGTCTTAGCCACTGAGCCACCGCATCCCTTAAATTGAATTATAAAGTATTATAAAATACAAAATACAAAGTAAATAGAAAAGCAGCATGGGAGGGAAGGAAAGGAGAAGTGAGGAAGAAAAAGAAGCATTAACTTCCAACTCTGTTGCAGTAAAATAAGGCCTTAACATCAAATCACAACTTTTTGCTTATTCATAATACTATGAGCAAGCCATTCCTAAAAAGATCTATCAATCCAATTGGTGAAACCCATTTCATTCTTTTCCACATCAAGCATAAAGTTCAGAAGCGGTTTCCATCTGGAAACAAACATACTTGTGTCCTTTTCTTTAATCAAAGTAGTCAGTTTTGCCATTTCAACCAATTCCATCGAGATAATTCTTGACTTATGACCACAATTGCGGTACACAATTTCTGTTGCTAAGCAAGATAGAGAGTTTTGCCCCATTTTACGATCTTGCTTGTCACAGTTGCTAAGTGAATTTGACTTCCCCATTTGCTTGTCAGAAGGTCGGGACACTGCAACCGTCGTAAGTAGAGGCCAGTTGCCAAGTGTTTGAATTATAATCGTGACCACAGGGATGCTGCAGTGGTCATAAGTGTGAAAAATGGTCATAAATCACTTTTTCCAGTGCTGTTTTACCTTTGAACGGGACTAAACAAATGATTATAAGTCTACTGTAGCATAAACGTAAGTATGCTCATTATAAAATTAACGTGAAAGAACCTTTTATCCTTTGAAGGTAAATTGTAACCTTTGAAATATTCAGCGAAACTTTTTTTCTCCTTTTGGAATAATTATTTAAAAGCTGTGATTTTTCTCAAGAACGTTAGCAATCTGTATATTTATCGCTTCCACGCTGCCAGAGGGGATGAGAGTTTCACACTATCCAAAGCTGCATATTAATGTCCAAGAACAATTCTGTACATTTCAAAGGTAATAAAGTTAAATGATCTGACAACCAACAATTCTGCATAGCAAATCTGACATTGGAACGGAATAAGATCCTGAGATCCCTTTTATTTGTATGTCGTCATCAGTTCTAAAACAGTCAGCAGCCTGTGCAGTTAGTAGCTGATTCAGACAGCGAGGAGGCTGGTGTGGTGCTGTGCCAGCAGCCTGTGCAGTTGGCACTCGAGTCAGACAATGAGGAGGCTAGAGAAGATCTCCGCCAGAGGCGGGGATTCAGCCAGGGCCTTCAGAACCTCCAGAAGCTCCCATAAGTGAAGAGGAGGAAGAGGAGGAGCCTCTTCTCGATGCACGGGCGTGCAGAGCTGCCAAAAGGCAGGAGTGGCTCCTCAGGAGGAGATCTCCTTGAGAGTAAAGCTTGGGGCTAATTGGCTACTCCCCTAGACCTATTTAAGGAAGGACGATGACTGATGCAATTTGCAGGAAACAATTTCGTTCAAATTCCTTTGCGTCTTGATTACAGAAAACGTTTGATTTGGCTCTTGTTTCTTATCAGTTTTCCTGCAAATTGCTTCTGGGCATTCTGCCAACCACAGTAAGATTATGGTTATCTGAAATACTGTGCCTCAGAACTGAGTTATTATTCTTTGAATTCTTGTCAGCTGTTAATGAAGTTAAATTAACAGCCCTTGTTCAGAAAAGACTGATTTATTGTACTTGTGTTCGAACAACTACTAAGGAAGCTCATTAGTAGTCGTTAATTAGTAAATTAAGGTTTGTACGGACTTTGTGTGTGCTGCATTCTTTGGGGTCCGTAGCTGGGGCAGAACAGTATGTCCCTCTGTGTTTTATTGCATTTATATATAACAATTCTCTGACCTCTTTCCAGGCACGCTTCACTCGAGCATGAAGTCCAAGGACTCACTATATTGGGCTTATTTAGAGCAATAAAATGACCGCAGAATCATCTCTAATGGCTGGAATTCCTTGGGGTAGATTTCTACCACAATCTGATCAGTTGGGTCCAGAATCAGTTGACGGTGTCTGCTGGGAGGATATGAAATGTTAAAATTAGCAAGGTGTTGGACAGAGTATTGTGATGCACACACACACACACACACCCATCCACACATAGACCTGTTTGAAACATTGTTTGTCATCTTGCTGATTTTGACACATACACATTCCCAATGGATGCAAATGGATAAGGAATTTGCTTTTGCTGAAGGGAAAGCTAAGACTGGGGGATGCGACTCCATGCAGTCCAGGTTTAATTAATTGTTCAAAAACTGGATCATAAGGGTGATCTTGAAGAAGTAACCTGGGATGGATGGATGGACAGACAGACAGAGAGACTGATGATGGATGTTGAATGATGGATGATGGATGATGGATAGTTAGATAGATAGATAGATAGATAAATAGATAGATAGATAGAGAGAGAGAGAGAGAGAGAGAAGACAGACAGACAGAAAGACATATAGATGATGTATGATAGATAGATAGATAGATAGAGAGAGAGAGAGAGAGATAGATAGATAGATAGATAGATAGATACCATGTATCCCCGAAAATAAGACCCTGTCTTATATTTTTTTGAACCCTGAAATAAGTGCTTGGCCTTATTGCCATGCACTCAAAAGCCCGATTGCAGCCTGCGGAGTTGGCAGCAGAGTCGGACAGTGAGGAGGCTGGCGAGGAACATGGGCCAGTCCTGGAGTCTGGGGAGCTCTCAGATGAGGGCTCTGCATTGGAGGCAAAGATGGGGCCAGGGCTATCTGGGAGTTATGCATGGACTCCGGAGCCTCCAGAGTCGGTCATCAGAGAGGCAGAGGAACAGGAGGAGCCTGTTCCTAGTGCGCGCATGCGCAGAGCTGCCAGAAGGCAAGAACAGTAAAAACTAAAGGGACGATTCGGGAATAAGGCCTGGAGATGATTGGCCCCTCCCATAAGGCTTAAAAGAGGAGCAAAGGCATGTGGGCCCTTTGTAGGAAAGCAACGTTGTTAATTCTGTTCCCAGTCAGCATCTCTGTTTGATTCTGGACTCGTTGTGGCTTTGCCAAGTAGGTCTTTGGCAGCGTGTCAAGGGTGATAAAGGTTGGTGATTATCCCGAAGGACTTCTCCCGAAGGACTTTTTGCAACTAATTGGGACTCAGCTGTGAATGAACGTAATTCACAGGTGTTGCAATAAAAGAGCGTTTTGGGACTACTCCTGTGTTTTAATGACGCAGGAAGCCTTGGTCACAACATCCATCTGATTGTTCACGGTGCCATGGCCATGAGGTGATGTGGGGATGGTGGAGCTGCCCCACACTGCATCAGCTTACCTCAGGGCCCCCACAGCCAGGCCATCCACACCTCGACACTTGCCTTGCAGCGGCAGAACTGGCAGCCATGTGCAGCAGAGCCCACATGCCCACCGGTCCACTTCTGCTTGCTCGTGGCCACAATGGAGCAGGAGGCTGAGTGGTGTGGTGGTGCCATGGCCGGGAGGTGAGGCAGGTGTCGGACTGTGGATGGTTTGACTGCGGGGGCCATTAGGTAAGCCAGTGCGAGGTGCATGGGGCAGCTCTGCCCCTATCTCACCTCATGGCCATGGCACTGGTGCATTGCTTGGCTTCTTGCTCTCTTGTGGCCGTGAGCAAGCAGAAGAAGTGGGCCTCCCATACATAGGGGAAAAAAAGTAAGATAGTAACATAGTGGTGTAGGAAGTTAGCACCCACCCCTTTCCTGGAAGAGTGAAATATTTTAGGAAATATGAAAAAGGCAGAATATTATATTTCCCTGGATGAGAAATATGAGAAGCATATTTTACAGACAAAGCAGCTCCCATCTTCCTGCCCCCACCCTTTGTCAATGGGCCATTAAGGCCTGGGCCAGTCTATTCTACATAACAAAGATCTGCCTCCTTCAGGCAGAGCCATAGTAGGAATTGCCAAAGATCCAACAAAGATAGGATTAGCCCTCTACACAATAGCAGCAGAAACTCACCACATGTGACCTGGGAAGCACATGTGACCATCAGACAGCAAGGCCCCCACCCCCTGGGAGTCTGACAACCAATCAGGATACTCTTTCGGGGCCCCAAGAAATGCAGAGCCAGAGAGAGCATAAAAACCTGAGGATTTACTGTATCTGCCCTTTTTCTGTTCAGGAACTCAAGCCATGTGATCCTGTCCACCATTAAACCATCTTTCCAAGCAGTCTCCATGTTTCCAGTGTCTGTTTCCCCACTTGGAGCAGAACCTAGAAGGAGGTTTCTTCCAACAGGGGGAAAAAAGTAAAAAGAAAATAAGAACTGGTCTTATTTTTGGGGAAACGTGTGTGTGTGAGTCTATGTGTATCTTTTATTGTTTTAAGGTAGCGGTTCTCAACCTGGGGGTCACGACCCCTTTGGGGGTCGAACGGCCATTTCACAGGGGTCGCCAAAGCCCTCTCCCCCCCACACGCCTTCACTCACCCTCACCCTCTGCCTCTGTTGGATCGCCCGGTCGCCGTTCGCTTACCCCGCCCACTCCCAATCTATTGCTGCCTCCGGAGTCCCAGCTGGTGGCTAGAGGGAAAAAAAACTTTAAATTCTTGCCGCAGGGCTTCAAAGAGCTAGCTGCAAAGAGGTAAATTCCTGAAGCAAGTTTTTTTCCCCCTATCTATGCTGAAAAGCGAAATTGAAACTAAAGAAGAGTCTTTGTTGCAACGTGACAAAATGAGGCAGAGAGATTTCTTTTTCTTTTTCCTCACCAAAAAAGGTAAGTGCAAAACTGCAAACAATGGGAAATTTGGGCAAGAGGAGGTTCAAGATTTTAAAACACAAAAGAAAAAAAGCTCTATTTAACTAGGGAATTGTAATAATTGAGATACTATTAATTGTATATTGTGTTGAAAGCAGAAATGGTTGTGGTTTGGAGGAATATATGGGGGAAATTATTTGGTTTATTATTATTGGTAAATATAATTAATTGATTTGTAAGAAATTGGATTGCATGGAAATAATTGGAATATTCATGTTCATATTGATTAATATACAAAAAAGATAGTTATTGATTTATAATAAAATGTTGAATTTGTATTAAACAACTGTAATATTACATAATTAACCAATGTGAGGATGGATATAAAAACAGATGACAATGCAAAGGGGTATAATATAGAATAGAAGGGAAAAATTGAATTTGATTAAGATTAGAGATGAGGATGAAGGGTAATAGGTTTTTTAAAAAAATAGATGAGGAATAAATATGGTAAAAAGGAAATACAGAAATTGTAAATTTAATTGAAATGACTAAATAATGTGTTGGAAGAAATATCCTTCTGGGTTCTGCTCCAAGTGGGGGAAAAGACACTGGAAACATGGAGACTGCTTGGAAAGATGGTTTAATGGTGGACAGGTTCACATGGCTTGATGGGGCCCATAGTATTAGTTTCTGTTGCTATTGTGTTGCAAATGTCCTTTGACAAAGGATTGACTTTCTGCCTCTGGCCCATTAACAAAGGGTGGGGGGCAGGAAGGTGGGAGCTGCTTTGTCTGTAAAATATGCTTCTCCATTTCTCATCCAGGGAAATATAATATTCTGCCTTTTTAATATTTCCCAAAATATTTCATTCTTCTAGGAAAGGGATGGGTGCTAACCTCCTACAACTGTTTAAATTTGTGAACCGGCCAAATACTCTGTTCAAAGAAAATACGTTGTATGTTTGTATGTGTGTTTCTAATTATTGCTATTTATTCCTATTTGTTCTCTTTTATTCTTTAAAGTTTAACAATTCATTCTTTATCTTAATATCTTAATATTTGTTTGGGGTTGGCTTTCTTCCCTTTCATCTTTTTTATTGTACAGCAATCTTTCTCCTCAAACCTACCACCTCTGTCTTTTCTTTCTTATCTACTTTCTCTTCCCCCCCTCTTCTTCTTCTCCCTACTTCCTCTTTCTCCTTCTCCTCCTCTCTTCCTCCCTCTCTTACCTTCACTCCTCCTCTAATTTCCCTTCCCTTCCTTCATCCCTCTCTATTGCTGTATCCTTTTATGCATATGGACTACTCAGAGGGCTGAAAAAGTTATTTTTGACTGGTCCTCACACTTTTGACCAGTCCTTGAACTTACGACTGTCCTCACAATTTATGTTTTTGCCCTATCTTGTCACCATGGTGAAGAGAAGCAGTTGTGAAATGAGTGACACAGTTGTTAAGAATGGTACAATGGGCATAAATGATGACCAGTCATAACTGCGAAGACCGGTCAAAAGTGCGAGGACCTGTCAGAAATCACATTTTTCAGCCCTCTGGGTAGTCCTTTTGTGCATATGGACTACTCAGAGGGCTGAAAAAGTTATTTTTGACTGGTCCTCGCACTTTTGACCAGTCCTCGAATTTACGACTGTCCTCACATTTTACGTTTTTTGCCCTATCTTATACCATGTTGAAGAGAAGCAGTTGTGAAATGAGTGACATGGTTGTTAAGAATGCTGCACAGGCATAAATGTGAGGATGGTCAGAAGTGTGAGGACCAGTCAAAAGTGCGAGGACCTGTCAGAAATGACTTTTTTCAGCCCTCTGAGTAGTCCCTATACACATAGCCATGGCCATCCGGTCACATGACCAGCTAGCCACGTCCACCCAGTCACATGACCTCCAAGCCACCCCCACAAAATAAGCCATGCCCACAGAACCGATAGTAAAAAAAAATTAGAACCCACCCCTGGTTGGGGGTCACCACAACATGAGGAACTGTATTAAAGGGTCGCGGCATTAGGAAGGTTGAGAACCACTGTTTTAAGGTAAAGGTAAAGGTTCCCCTGCACATGCGTACTAGCCGTTCCTGACTCTAGGGGGCGGTGCTCATCTCCGTTTCAAAGACGAAGAGCCAGCGCTTTTTGAAGACGTCTCTGTGGTCATGTGGCCGGCATGACTAAACGCCATAGATGCACGGAACGCTGTTACCTTCCCACCAAAGGTGGTCCCTCTTTTTCTACTTGCATTTTTTTACATGCTTTCGAACTGCTAGGTTGGCAGAAGCTGGGACAAGTAACGGGAGCTCACCCCGTTACGTGCCACTAGGGATTCGAACCGCTGAACTGCCGACCTTTCGATCGACAAGCTCAGCATCTTAGCCACCGAGCCACCTCGTTTATTGTTTTATCAATGTATAAAATACAAAGAAAAATAAAAATAGGAAATTAAGGGAAGGAAAAAGAAAGAGGGAAAGAAAATATGAGGTACAAGGGAAGAAAGAAGAAGGGGTTGACTTCCGACTCTTTTTAGCACAGTGCAAAATAAGATTGACTTCCATGAATTCAATTCCGGATAGAAGGTTTCAGTTCCATAGGAAAGGTCTGGTTGTGTATATCTGATGAGTTCTAGCTAGGAGAAGCTTACCAAATGCCATTTCCGGGTAGTCTATATCAAGAGAAAATACACATCAGATGTTGACCTAGTCAGATGGTTCTACATAAAATAGGAGTCGAGTCAGGGGTGGGTTCTAAAATTTTTTACTACCAGTTCTATGGGCGTGGCTTATTTTGTGGGCATGGTTTGATGGTCATGTGACAATTCTTTAGGATTTAGAAGAGGTACTGGTCTACCAGACTTTTAACTGCTTGCAGAGCTGTACCGGTCTACCCATTTGTTTTTGGAGGCACTGGTCTACCCATTTGTTTTTGGAGGCTCCGGTCTACCCATTTGTTTTTGGAGGCTCCGGTCTACCCATTTATTTTTGGAGGCACTGATCTACCCATTTGTTTTTCGAGCGCACTGGTCTACCACCACACTGCCTTTTAACACTGATCAGCTGTAGGGCGGCCCTTTGAAGCCCCGTGGCAAGAGTTTAAACAGTTTCTTTCCTTCTAGCTGATCAGCTGGGACTCAGGAGGCAGCGAATAGATTGGGGGCGGGCCAAATAAAAGATAAGAATAACGCGGGGGGAGGGGGAGAGGGAGGGCCCAGCTCCCGAACAAAGAAAACGGGTTTGGTGACATCATATCGTCACTGCTACCGGCTCAGCCGAACCGGGCCGAACCGGGAGGAACCCAACACTGAGTCGAGTCCTTTGGTCCTAGCTAAAATGTCTAGGAGAGAAAGGATCGGTCCACAGCATCCTAAAGTGACCAAGAAGTGATGAGCAGATCCTGTAACTTGACTCTGCCAATAAGGTGTGCTCAAATAGACTCCAGTAATGGAGCACCCACAACTTCTTTAGGCAAGCTGTTCCATTGATTAATTGTTATCACTGTCAGGAAAATTATTCTATTTGTCAGGTATTTTGCTTCAATTCCATTAGGAACTCCAATTTTCTTATTTCCTCTTTTAAAGCTGATATATTTTCTTGTCCCACTTTAGCCCTCAGTTTGTCTTCTTTCTCCTTCACACACACACACACTTATTTTAAGACCTTAAAATAGGCATTCTTAGAGGTGTTGACACTCCTTGCATCCTAATTATTTAACATGTTTGGATAATTGCAATTACCGTACTGTTCGGAGTATAAGATGCAACCCCCCAAAAAAGTGGGTGGAAATGTCTGTGGGTCTTATACAGTGAATGTTGCTGAAGCCCCGTCTACTCGCCGGCCCCCACCCTTCTGCCTCTGCCTCCCAGCAATTTACCTCTTTGCAGCAAACAGCAAACAGGGTGGTCAGCTTCAGCACAGCCTGATTTAGCATGTTGATTGGCAGTTGGATCGGCCTCCCGGAATACCGCCTACCAGCTGTTCCAGGCTGTGGGGATCGCCGCTGCCCATCGGCACCAGTGCCGCCCATTACACTTTCACTTATTGCCGCCTCCATGCACCCCATTTTTGGCCTCTGTGCACCCCATTTTTGGCCTCCACACATCCCATTTTTGGCCTCCGCATGTCCCATTTTCAGCCCGTTCCAGGCAGATCCCCACCACCTGGAATGGGCCTAAAACAGGATACGCGGATGCCAAAAATGGGGCACGTGGATGCGGCGATAGGTGAAAGTGGCGAGGGGGATCGGCGGCACCAATGGGTGGCGGCAATCCCTGCAGCCTGGAACAGCTGATAGGAGGTATTCCGGGAGGTTGATCCAGCTGCCAATCAGCTGCTCGTGCTAAATCAGGCTGTGCTGAAGCTGACCATGCTCTTTGCTGCAAAGAGGCAAATTGCTGGGAGGCAGAGGCAGATTTTTTTCTTCTTGTTTTCCTCCCCAAAAGCTAGGTGCGTCTTATACTTCAGAGCGTCTTATAGTCCGAAAAATACGGTAATCAAACAACAACAACATGTTCCCTGAATTAACTTTGCCTAATTTGGTGGGACAATAGTTGTTTGATATTATTAGGACTGGATCCAGTGGTGGGATCCAGCCGGTTCGCACCACTTCGGGAGAACCGGTTGTTAACTTTCTGAGCAGTTTGGCAAACTGGTTGTTGGAAGAAATCATTAGGGCAGAGAACCGGTTGTTAACTTACTTGAATCCCACCATTGACTGGATCCCCTGTAGTCTGATCTTTTTCGTGATGCCAAGTGATTGTCAAATGGAACTTTACACAGCAGGATGCAAAGGTGCTTTTTCAAGAGTCAACTGGACTTTCTTTGATTTTTCTCGAAGATGCTTCACTTCTCCTCCAAGAAGCTTCTTCAGTTCTGACTGAATGGTGAATAACGGAAGGGTTTATATTCCTTGCAGTCACTCCCTCTCATTGCAATTATTCAATTGCTCTTTTTTTATATCTTTAGGCATGAATGTCAGCTGGGTGACTGTGGGTCAGTCACTTTTTCTCTCTCAGCCCAGCCTACCTCATAGGGTTGTTGTTGTTGTGGGGAAAATAGGAGGAGGAAGGAGTTTGATGCATGCTTGCTACCTTGAGTTATTTATAAAAGTAATAAAGGCAGGATAAATAAATTTTATGATGTTTGTGTATCTATATTTTTCTTGACTGTACACCGCCTTGAGTCCTACGGGAGAAAGGCGGTATAGAAATATAATAAACAAATAAATAAAATAAATAAAAATAAAGAACTGAATCCTAACATTGACCCTTTTTGCAGCCAGTGTTCCCTCTTCCAAAATGGTTAGCTTTAGATTGGGAGGATAATTTCAGATTTACAGAATGTACGGTAACGATTTATGATTTTTTTTTTCTCTCTGTCTAATTTTCCTTAGGGGAAGGTGAGAGGAACAAATCTTATATTTGGACTCATGTTCTTTTAGATAGTGATAATATTTGCAAAAAAAATAAAAAAAAAAATCACACTGGCAAATTTAGATGCATAAATCTTGTATAAGGAACATTAAATTATTTAAGGAGACCCACCTTAACAGGACAGACTGTGAATGGCTTATGTTGTAACCTCTTCACTCAGTTTCATTTCTGGGGGAATATTTCCATATGCAATTATTTCTCTTTAATATTACTTCTATTAGTCAAAACAATGTCTCCAAATCAGTGAAGTAATAAAACATGTCATTTGTTTAGCGAGTATTTGAAGTTACAATGGCACTGACTTATGGCCTTTTTCACACTTATGACCATTGCAGCATCCCCATGGTCATGTGATTAAAATTCAGTCACTTGGCTACTGTCTCATATTTATGACGGTTGCAGTGTCACGTGTTCTCCCTTTGCAACCTTCTGACAAGCATAGTCAACGGGGAAAGCCACATTCGCTTAACAACCGTGTCACTAACTTATCAACTAGGAGTGATTTGCTTAACAACTGTGGCAAGAAAGGTTGTAAAATGGGGCATAACACGCTTAACAATGGTCTCACTTAGCAACAGAAATCTTGTGCTCAATTGTGGTCGTAAGTCGAGGACTAGCTTTACAGTCTTATAAAAAAAAGACAAGAGCAACAGCCCCAAACTTAAGACATATAATAAATGTTTTATGGAATTGGGGAATCAAATAGATAGATGCCCTACAAAGGGAAAAAGTGAAAGCTTTCCTGATTCTGTAATGGGCATCAGGAATAACCTTGAAGAAGAAACATAACCAATGTCAGATAAATGAAACCTGAGTCAGGGGCAGAACTGTAATTTGAGGAAGCGCCTCAGACATGACCTCCCTTGTACACATTAATATGCAGACAGGAAAGGCAAAACGCATTCTAACTAGCAAGGTTCTGTTACTGTAAGCCAGAGGTCTCCAAACTTGACAACGTTAAGACTTCTGGACTTCAACTCCCAGAATTCCTCAGTCAGCATGCTGAGGAACTTATGGACTCCAACTTCCGGAATCCCTCAGCCAGCATGCTGAGGAACATGTGAATTTCAACTCCCAGAATCCCTCAGCTAGCATGCTGAGGGACTTATGGGCTTCAACTCCCAGAATCCCTCAGCCAGCGTGCTGAGGAACTTATGGACTCCAACTTCCAGAATCCCTCAGCCAGCATGCTGAGGGACTTATGGGCTTCAACTCCCAGAATCCCTCAGCCAGCATGCTGAGGGACTTATGGGCTTCAACTCCCAGAATCCCTCAGCCAATGTGCTGAGGAACTTATGGATTCCAACTTCCGGAATCCCTCAGCATGGCTAAGCAAGACAATTGTTCAATGAATTTTGCCCCATTTTATGACCTTTCTTGCCTCAGTTGTTAAGTGAATCGCTGCAATCGTTAAGCTAATAACACAATTTTTTAAGTGAATCCGGCTTCCTCATAGACTTTGCTTGTCATAAGGTCTTGTGACCCCCCCAGAACACTGCAACCATCATAAATATGAGTCAGTTGGCAAGCATCTGAATTTTGATCGTGCGCCCATGGGCATGCTGTGATGTATAAAACGGTCATCATAAGTCACTTTTCTTCAGTGCTGTTGTAACTTCGGACGGTCACTAAACGAAACTGCTGGAAGTCAAGG
Organism: Arizona elegans; assembly: GCA_022577455.1. NCBI lineage: Eukaryota > Metazoa > Chordata > Lepidosauria > Squamata > Colubridae > Arizona > Arizona elegans. Next base: position 2,793,368 of record JAKOOJ010000050.1, read on the forward strand.
GCTACCTGTATAGCCTTGAGACCTTCTGCTTGTGGATTCAACCGGAAGCGTATCAGCGAGACAGTCTGGGAATAGCGGGCTCTGATGAGCCTTTTGAAATCCCGGCCTGACAAGCCGCTGCCGAGAGGTCTTCGGACCAAATCTGTTTTGTGGGGACAAAGAAGAAGGAGAGGCACCTCGGAAGACCAAGAGGAACAGGCAAGTTCCTCAGAGGTCAGAGGAAACTCTTCAACTCAGCAGCGGGGGTGGCGGCCATTACGGCAGTCATTAAGCTGGGGCAACTGGACCAATTGAGCAGCAGCGGTGAATTGAATGGAGTACTGATGCCGGGTGAATGTTTGCCAGCTCATAGGCAAAAAAAGAGGAAGATCTTTAAATTTATTAAAAGTGCCCCAGTAGAATAACAGTGGCTAACGGGCGTGGGGGAAAGGAAGAAGGGAGATTAAAGCGGAAATTCAAAGTGACAAAGCTCAACAAGAAAATTGATTTTTGGACTAAAATTTGTGGAGAACTTTTAAAAATTAGAAGAAATAAAAACCCATAACAGATGTGGAAAGGATTGGAAAGGAGAAAAAAAGATTTTTAGTGAATGTTGAAGAAAAAACAAAGAGGAACTTAAAATTAAAGCCTTGCAATAGAGGCTTTTTATTAAAAAAAAAAAGTGGGGGGGAACGGACTTTGTAATTTGGAGATCTTCTGCCGGCCTCCTGGTGAACCAGGCCTGATCCTGCATAGCTTTTAGACATCAGAGTAGTTCAACCAGGTATTGTCACCTAGCTGAGTCCCAAGGGTGTCTTGCTGGCTGCTATTAAGGCAGACACGAAACTTTTCACAAGATGTAATCTATACTATACTCTCTCTCTCCCCAGAGATATTCCTCTATCAGGCTTGAATTTCTTCTTCCCCTTTTCGCTTCAGTTGCTACCGTCCTTGCGATATCAGAAGCCCTATTTTACCCTGGTCTTGAAGACCTTTTATTCCGAGTAAACCCACATGAGTAACTGTATCAGTCTGCTCTTATTTCTGACCGCTGGCTGCAAAGTGAGGTAATGTTCCTTCCTTTTATTGCCCTGCCAAACTCCTACTTAGGACGATGCTGCTGATTAGTTTTAAATAACATCTGAAGACGTTTGCCATCTTGGCGCACATGGTTATGAAAAATAAATGACCTTTCTTTTGGGAAACTGATACCTTTGAGCCCATAATTTAGGGTTTGGATGGAGGTTGGGGAACCCTGATCTAGTGAATATCTTTGCAAATAGAGAAAAACAAACTGCTTCTGGCTACTAGACTAATCAGGGTTAGGAAACAGATGACCATTATACTCAACTCGCGATCACAGTTGAGCCCAAAATTTCTGTTGCTAAATTAAAACAATGATTAAGTATACAAATATAATGTCACTCGGGGGGCGGGGGGTTATACAAAGAAGTTCTTTTTATGGATGTGGGCAGATGGCAATTAAAGACATTAGAAATGCTGTTGGAAGAAGGGATTAATCTAACTTGGTTACAGTATAATCAACTTCAACTGAGATGGAAAGAAGATCAAAAAACTGGTATAATGATGCATGAAGAAGAATTGGTTAGACATATAGAAGAGAAAGGTCCAATGCATATTAAGAGGGTTTATAATGTTTTGCTAGAAAGGGACTCGGAAAATGAATTGGTTAAAGATTGTATGATAAAGTGGGCAGAAAATTTTGCAGAACCAGTGATGTTGGAAACATGGGAAAAAATATGGGTCCAGAATGTTAAATTTACACAGTCGCAGAATTTGAGGGAAAATTTTTATAAAATGTTTTATAGGTGGCATTTAGATCCTAAGAAGTTATTGTGTATGTATCCTAATGTTCAACCAAAATGCTGGAGATGTGATTGTTTAGATGCTACATATTATCATATTTGGTGGACTTGCAAGAAAGTGAAGGCTTTTTGGATAAAAATTTGGTGGGTTATGCAAAATGTTTTGAAGAAAAAACTTCAGTTTTCTCCACAATTGTTTTTATTGGGTATAGTTAAGGGTTTTACATTGGGTGAAACAAAGTTGATACTGTATATGATGACAGCAGCGAGATTACTGATAGGTCAATATTGGAAAAATGACGCTATGCCCACCATTGAAGAATGGACCTTGAAGATGGCCAGCTTTGCAGAGATGGCGAAGATTTCAGCATACTTAAAAGACCGAACTCAAGAGACTTATGTATGGGAGTGGAAAAAGTGGATAGATTATGTGCAGAATAAATATCAAACTAAGAAATATCAGATAGCTTTTAGCTGAACGAATGTATTATGTAGGATCAAATTAACTGATTTTATGAAGGTACTAACAGTATATAGGGGGTGGAGGGGTTTAAGTTTTATAAGTTTTATAATATGTATTTCTCAGTTAGGAGTTTATACTGTGGAAGTCCTGGGGGGAGGGAAAGGGGAGGGTATGGGGGGTTTGGGGGGGGGGGATTGGGGAGAAAATGTATTTATAAAACTTTTTAAATAATAATAATAAAAAAAAACAATGATTAAGTGAATTTTGCCCCATTTTATGACCTTTTCGCCACAATTGTTAAGCTGAGGTAGTTAAGTTAGCAACCCTAAGGAGAAATTTCTTGACAGTTGGAACAATTAACCAGTGGAACAACTTGCCTCCAGAAGTTGTGGTTGTCCCAACACTGGAAGTTTTTAGAAAGAGATTAGACAACCATTTATTTGTCTGAAAAAAATTGTTTACCCAACAGTCCAACAGCTGCCTCAGTCTCTGTGTCTCTTCTTTCTCCTATTTCCATCCATTTTCCTTGGTATCTGTTACCGACTGAAAAGGGTGCTTCAACACTGGAGTTTTGTTTTTTTTTAATTGCAAAAGTTTTACAATTACATTTTCACCCCTTTTCCCCCCCCTCCACACACCCCTAACTTCCCAACCTCCCTAACCCACCCTAACCCTCCCCTCCGCCCCGGACTTCCATACAATATACTCATATCAGGTAAAAGGAAAAACCCTCCTTTGTATAAAACTTATATAAAACTTGAACCCCTCCCTCCCCCTTATAAATTTTCATCTTCATTACATTAAAATATTTCTATCTTAATATAACATTTTCAAATAAATTTTCATCTTCATTACATTAAAATATTTCTATCTTAATATAACATTTTCAAATAAGAGCTATTTGATACTTCCTAGTTTGATGTTCTGCAAATAATTTATCCACTTTTTCCATTCCCATTCATAAGTCTCTTGTGAACAATCTTTTAAATATGCTGAAATCTTCGCCATCTCTGCAAAACTGGCCATCTTCGAGTTTTTTTTTTAAAAAAAGGAGATTGGACAGCCATTTGTCTGAAATGGTGTAAGGTTTCCTGCCTGAGCAGGGGGTTGGACTAGAAGACCTCCAAAGACCCCTCCAACTCCGTTGTTCTGTTATTTTGAGTGTTCTCAACTGTTTTAATTAATTGCTAGAATTTCCTCCACAGGCTAAGAGAGAGGTAAAGAAAATAAGTAAAAGACTTTCCCCCCCCATGATTATATGAAATAAGTACCTATTTCAGGCAAAAAGCGCATAAAATTTTATTTCCATTTTGGTGACTTAAGTCCAATATTCCTCACATGTCTGTTAAACTCAATAACTGTGTATAATTCAGTCTTTTATGCCTATATCCATCCTACCATAAAATCTCTTGTGATAACGTTTCCCTCTGAAATTGTTTGAGCTCTGTAAAACTGGGAGCCTTAGGGGAATTTTAACAGGTTAGTACCATCTTATGGTCCTTGGGCACCAAGTTCATTTTTTAAAAGTTCAGAACACAAGAAATGTCAGTGTTAATTTTCGGGCCTACCTTTGGCAGAAAGATGGTAGCAGAGGTGGTATTCAGCCGGTTCAGACCGGTTTGCCCGAACCAGTAGCAGAAATCCCAGGTGGCTCTGCCTACCCGCCCCAGTTCTATGCCATCCTATTTAGGCATGTCTTTGAGGCCGGGTGCATGCGTGGAAGGCAGTGGTGGGTTTTGAATTTTTTTACTACCGGTTCTGTGGGTGTGGCTTGGTAGGTGTGGCTTGGTGGGCGTGGCAGGGCACATTGTAAGCCGCCCTGAGTCTCCGGAGAAGGGCGGCATATAAATCAAATTTAAAAAAAAAAAAGGGGGGGGAAGGATACTGCAAAATCTCCATTCCCTCCCCAATCCAGGGGAAGATTACTGCAAAATCCCCATTTCCTCCTGATCAGCTGGGACTCGGTAGGCAGAGAATAGACGGGGGCGGGACCAGCCAGAATTTTTACTACTGGTTCTCTGAACTACTCAACATTTCCGCTACCTGTTCTCCAGAACTGGTCAGAACCTGCTGAAACCCACCTCTGGTGGAAGGTGCACGTCAGTGGTGGTTCCTCCCGGTTCGGTCCAGTTCGGCCGAGCCGGTAGCGGTGACGATATGACATCACCGAACTGGTTCTCCCACCCACCCACCCACATTATTCTTACCTTTTATTTGATCCCACCCCCAATCTATTGCTGCCTCCTGAGTCCCAGCTGATGACTAGAGGGAAAAAAACTGTTTAACCTCTTGCCGCGGGGCTTCAAAGGGCCACCCTACAGCTGATCAGTGTTAAAAGCAAACAAATGAGTCGGGTCGTAAGTGTGAGGACTGGTCGTAAGTGCGAGGACCTTCCAGAAATGACTCTGACCAGCTAGCCACGCCCACCTAGTCACATGACCTCCAAGCCACACCCACAAAATAAGCCACGCCCACAGAACCGGCAGTATAAAAATTTAGAACCCACCCCTGGTGCACGTGTCAGCAAAGTGCATGCATGGAAGGCTGGGGGCATGCGTGGATGGGGGCACATGCTTACATTTGCAAACCGGTAGGGAAAGTAAGTGAATACCAGCCCTGCAGGGGTGAAATTCAGCATGTTCTGACAGGTTCGGGAGAACCAGTAGCAGAAATTTTGAGTAGTTCAGAGAACTGGCAAATACCACCTCTGGCTGGTCCCAGAGTGGGGTGGGAATGGGGATTTTGCAGTATCCTTCCCCTGGAGTGGGATGGGAATGGAGATTTTGCAGTATCCTTCCCCTGCCACGCCCACCAAGCCACGCCCACAGAACCGGTAGTAAAAAAAAATGAATTTCATCACTGCACCCCTGGATAGTAGATGTTGGAAAGCCATGATTCACTGCTGGAGGAAAGAGCACAAGCACACACAAATTTTGAAAATCCCCAACTTAGTGTTTTGCTTTCAATGGTCACAGCAAAAAATGTTCCCCAAACAGGCTGAAGGAATATTTAACTACTGCTCCATGCGGCTTTCATAGAATCCTGTTCTTTGCCTCGGGCAACGTTGCTTCTTAGGCTACCTCGGTTGGTGAAATACCGATTTCCTGTTCTACCAAGGTGAAAAATGTCTTTGTGGTGGCAATTTTTTTTTTCTTTCCAAAAATGGCCTGGAGGCTTCAGATGATACAAGGAAGACTTGGTGAAAACAGAGGAGGAGGGCTAGCATTTCGGGCATTTTACAGCCCTCTCTAAGCGGTTTACAAAGTCGGCCTATTGCCCCCAACAATTTGGGTCCTCATTTTACCCACCTCGGAAGGATTGAAGGCTGAGTCAACCTTGAGCCTGGTGGGATTTGAATTGCAGGCAGCCGGCAGTCAGCAGAAGTAGCCTGCAGTACTGCATTCTAACCACTGTGCCACCGTGGCTCTTATATAGACTTATATACAGCCTTTTCTAAGCGGTTCACAAAGTCAGTCTATTGCCCCCAACAATCTGCATCCTCATTTTACCGACCTCAGAAGGATGGAAGGTTGAGTCCACCTTGAGTCGGTCAGAATCGAACTCCTGACAGTGAGTAAAGTTAGCCTGCAATATTGCATTCTAACCACCGCGCCACCATGATTCATGTGTATCCTTCCTGCTTCTTCACATAGGTCTACTCTGTCCAGATGCTGCAATGCCCCAGCTTTCCTCTTCACAACACAAAAGAACACACCCCTGGGAACAGACCTGAAATATGAAGTGGACACCAGCGGCATTTTCCATATCAACGTCGAAGTATTCCGAATGTTTCCTAAGGTGTGGTACCTTTGCTGACTTAAAAATAATTCTCCGTAAGTACAGGTAATCCTTGATTTACAGCAGTTCACTTAGTGACCATTCGTAGTTACAATGGCACTGAAAAAAAGGGTGACATGGCCATTTTTCAGGCTTATGACCATTTTTCAGACGTGTGACTATTGCAGGATGCTGATGATCATGTGTTTTACATTCGGATGCTGACTCACATTTAGGATGGTTGCAACGTCCTGGAGTCATGTGACTATTTTTCGCGACCTTCTGACCAGCAAAGTCGATGTGGAAACCAGATTCATTTAACAACCGGGTTACTAATTTAACAACCGCAGTGATTCCCTGAACAAATGTGGCAAGAAAAGTCGTAAAATGGGGCAAAACTCACTTAACTAATTTAGAATAGAATAGAGTAGAGTAGAGTAGGGTAGGGTAGGGTAGGGTAGGGTAGGGTAGGGTAGAGTAGAGTAGAATAGAATAGAATAGAATAGAATAGAATAGAATAGAATAGAATAGAATAGAATAGAATAGAATAGAATAGAATAGAACGTATGGAATGGAATGGAATGGAATGGAATAGAATAGAATAGAATAGAATAGAATAGAATAGAATAGAATAGAATAGAATAGAATAGAATAACAGATTTGGAAGGGACCTTGGAGGTCTTCTAGTCCAACCACCTGCTTAGGCAGGAAACCCTACACCACTTCAGACAAATGGTTATCCAATATCTTCTTAAAAACGTCCAGTGTTGGAGAATTCACAACTTCTGGAGGCAAGTTGTTCCACTGATGAATTGTTCTAACTGTCAGGAAGTTTCTCCTTAGTTCTAGGTTGCTTCTCTCCTTGATTGGTTTCCACCCATTGCTTCTTGTCCTGCCCTCAGGTACTTTGGAGAAGAGCTTGACTCCCTCTTCTTCGTGGCAACCCCTGAGATATTGGAACACTGCTATTGTGAGGTTTTAAAACATCCAAAATTTATACTCACTAATTTGACAGACTGATGTACAAACAAAGAAGGTTTATTGAATTGCATTTGCAAAGGCAGGCCTCCACGTCCCTTCCCAATTTGGATTGAGATCGTGAAGCGCACTTTTCAAGTTTCACATGCATTTATACATTTCCACACAATATACATCACGTCACGCGCCTAAGATCCCTTACATTCTGTGTTTATGACAAAACGTGATTACCCCTGCCTTGTTACAACAGGATCTATCTTATCTTGCCTTTTATCGTTTGTCCGGAGCATGGACTTACTTCCTTGAACATTCAGATCAAGCTGACACATAGTGATTAACTCTTTATCATTTGTGGTTTTTATTTGGCCTTGCTACTGTGGCTTGAAGTAAGAGTTATTGACTTAAAGTATTTTATAATTCTTCTGATACATTTTATAAAAGAGTAGCTTTCCATCCATTCTCACACTATCATGTCTCCCCTAGTCCTTCTTTTCATCAAACTAGACATACCCAGTTCCTGCAACTGTTCTTCATATGTTTTAGCCTCCAGTCCCCTAATCATCTTTGTTGCTCTTCTCTGCACTCTTTCTAGAGTCTCCACATCTTTTTTTTACATCGTGGCGACTGAAATTTCTCACTTAGCAACATAAATGTTGGGCTCAATTGCGGTCGTAAGTTGAGGACTACCTGTAGCTCTGATCCCTGTGGTTGGTTGCAAAGACATTAACCTGGATTTTGTAGCAGATATGAAAAGTGGGAAAAGGTCTGAAATAAATAAGTGAATTACGTTGACTTTCTGTTGCTGTGATTTCCTTCGTGGCTGCTCTGATTAGTCTGCCACCTGCCATCTCATTCCTGCACATCAAGAGATAGGCAGCATAATTTATATTTAGCACAGCACATCAGTGAGATATCCTATCCATGTGGAAAATGGCCAGTCAACATAATTTAAGTAAGGACATGGAATCTGTTTGTAGCTGAAGGGAGATTTGATCCACTAACTTATTGGTTGAGTTCGACTCTACATCACATGATAATGGAATTTATTCTGTTTTGGTGTCGTGTGACTCTAGTCTACTATGGTTTATTTAGCAAACGGGCCTGGTGGCTCAGCAGACTAAATGCATTGTGATTAACACCAGCTGGCTGCAATTACTGTAAGTTTGAATCTCACCAGGCTCAAGGTTGACTCAGCCTTCCATCCTTTCTAAGGTAGGTTAAATGAGGACCCAGTTTGTGGGGGCAATAAGCTGACTTTGTATAAATATACAAAAGTATGAAGGCATTGTAAGCCACCCTGAGTCTCCAGAGAAGAGCGGCATATAAATCAAGGAGCCTTGGTAGTACAGTGGTCTAAAACACCCTGTTATTAAGACCAGCTGCCTGCAATTATTGCAGGTTCGAATCTCGCCAGGCTCACGGTTGACTCAGCCTTCCATCCTTTCTAAAGTAGGTAAATTGAGGACCCAGATGTGGGGGCAATAAGATGACTTTGTATAAAATATACAAAAGTATGAAGGCTATTGCTTAGCACATTGTAAGCCGCCCTGAGTCTCCGGAGAAGGGTGGCATATAAATCAAATAAAAACAAAATTAAAACAAAACAAAACAAAAAATAGAGGATTGTTCAAACCAGGACTTGGTTAATCCATCTGTTGTCTTCTGAAGAATGCCTTATCTTTGCTTTCCACCTCTTTCCTATTATTCATTTTGAAGTTATTTAGAATTTTACTTTCCCCCAAAGTCTCTGTGAGTTACATCAGGAATCTCCAAACTTGGCAACTTTAAGACTTGTGGACTTCAGCTCCCAGAATTCTCCAGCCAGCCATTCAGCCAGACTTCAACTCCCAGAATTCCTCAGCCAACTCAGAATTCCTCAATCATGACTGGCTGAGGAATTCTGAGAGCTGAAGTCTCACAAGACTTAAAATTGCCAAGTCAGCTTTGGAAGCCATATTAGGCCGGAAGCTTCCATGCTGCCACCTTCTCCTGTGTGGGAAAGTAGGAGGGGAGGATTTAGTAGAGGAGTTGTCTGTAGACATAATAGCATTCTTCCTGTCGGTCAAGGTCAGGGCGATCCTGCATCTGGAGAAGGAGTGGTCGGAGTGATGTCTCGAGATGCGACGGATGTTGATTGGAGCATATGATCGACTGAGGACTGAGGGGATGGTTTTGGAGGTTTTGATTTACTGAGGGAAAACCCGGACCTCTCAGAGTCAGGTTTTCCCAGATGTGCCAGTTTACCTATTCTAGTAAATAGAACTTTGAAAAATGCTTGCTTTAGAGTCTTTATTTGGAAGCGGGGTTTTTTCTGGAATACTGACACCCTGAGTTAGAGAACTCCAATCATTTTCTGGTATCTAACATTCAGTTCTCAGACTTTCTCTGCCATTTGGCTTTTAGGTTCTAGATTTCTTCCACCTGGGGCAGGGGTCAGCAACCTGCGGCTCCGGAGCCGCATGTGGCTCTTTGGGCCCTCTGCTGTGGCTCCCTGTCAGGTGATCCCACCACTGGCTGGCCCCACCTCTCGCCCTCCCCTCCCAGTCACTCCTCGCCTGGCCTGAGAAGGTAAGGGCGACGGTCAGGGGTGGATTCTAAATTTTTTTACTACCAGTTCTGTGGGTCGTGGCTTATTTTGTGCGTGTGGCTTGGAGGTCATGTGACTAGGTGGGCGCGGCTAGCTGGTCAGAGTCATTTCTGGAAGGTCCTCGCACTTACGACCAGTCCTCACACTTACGACCCGACTCATTTGTTTGCTTTTAACACTGATCAGCTGTAGGGCGGCCCTTTGAAGCCCCGTGGCAAGAGTTTAAATAGTTTTTTTCCCTCTAATCATCCCTCTAGTCATCAGGAGGCAGCAATAGATTGGGGATGGGGCCAAATAAAAGGTAAGAATAACATGGGGGGGTGGGAGGGCGGGAGGGGAGAACCGGTTCGGTGACATCATATCGTCACTGCTACCGGCTCGGCCGAACCGGGAGCAACCCACCACTGGCAACGGTGGGGGATGGGGAAGCGGCCAGGGCAGAGACAGGGAAATACAGAGAGAGTGGGAGAGAAAGAGACATAGAGAGATACAGAGAGAGAGAGAGATGTCAAAAGGATTTTGTGGTTCCCGGTGTTTTTTAACAACTGGTTCTCTGCCCTAATGCTCGACTGGGTAGGCGTGGCTAGGGGGGTGTGTGTCTTGTGACTGGTGGAAGTGAGTGACATCGAGTTGGCCACGCCCACCCAGGTTTTGTGGCTCCCGATGTTTTTTTTTCTGTGGGAAACAGATCCAAATGGCTCTTTGAGTATTTAAGATTGCAGACCCCTGACCTGGGGAAAGCATTTATTGCAGTTGACTTTGTGGCAGAAGACTGACTAATATCTTTGCCTCCATGGTTAATTGGGTGGGTAGAGAGGCCAGTATATTTTTTCCAGCTCTTGGAGAGCAGGGGATCACCCAGAAATGTAGCACATACTAAATCTGCCACCTGTTAGCTGCCTGTAATCAATCTACTATGCTATCTTCACAGTCCTAATGGATTGTTTACGGTATTTTCTTTTATGAGTACTGTGCCATGCGTGCTTTAATTACGTTTTAAAATCACATTTGTTTCTACGTTGCAAACCCATAAACTACAGATAGTCCTCTACCTGTGACCAAAATGTTTGTTGCTAAGCAAGATAGCTGTTGAGCGAGTCTTGCTCCGTTTTACAACCTGTCTGGCCACAGTTGTTAAATGGACCACTGCAGTTGTTAGTAATACAATTGTTAAATAAATCCGGCTTTCCCATTGACTTTTGCTTGTCAGAAGGTCACAAGAGTGGATTACACAACCCCGGGACACAGCAACTGTCATAAATATGAGCCAGTTGTCTAGATTTTGATCGTGTGACCATGGGGATGCTGCAAAGGTCATAAATGTGAAAAACAGTCGTAAGTCACTTTTTTCACTGCCATTGTAATTTTGAATAGTCACTAAATGAAGACTTGTGAGGACTATATGCATAAAGGTAAAGGTAAAGGTTCCCCTCGCACATGTGTATTAGTTGTTCCCGACCCTAGGGGGCAGTGCTCATCTCTGTTTCAAAGCCAAAGAGCCAGCGCAGTTCGAAGACGTCTCCGTGGTCATGTGCCCGGCATGACTAAACACCAAAAAAGAGCCTGGATAGCTCTGCAGACAAAGGCACTGTAATTTAACACCAGCTGTCTGCAATTAAAGTAAGTTCGAATCTCGCCAGGCTCAAGGTTGACTCAGCCTTCCATCCTTTCTAAGGTAGGTAAATTGAGGACCCAGTTTCTGGGGGCAATAAGCTGACTTTGTATAAAATATACAAAAGTGTGAAGGCTATTGCTTAATGCACTGTAAGCCGCCCTGAGTCTCTGGAGAAGGGCGGCATATAAATCAAATTTAAAAAAAAAAAAAGCCCCCAACGCTGTTACCTTCCCACCAAAGGTGGTCCCTATTTTCCTACTTGCATTTTTTACGTGCTTTCGAACTTCTAGGTTGGCAGAAGCTGGGACAAGTAACGGGAGCTCACCCGGTTACGCGGCACTAGGGATTCGAACTGCTGAACTGCCAACCTTTCGATCAACAAGCTCAGTGTCTTAGCCACTGAGCCACTGCGTTAGTATTATATTATAATACTATTATTATTATTATTATTTAATACTAATATATGCATATATTCGTAGTATTGTAAGGTGTTTCTGTATATGCAAGAATCCAGCTGCTCTCTAACACCCCTAGGTCAATATCTTGGCCCTTCTTAATCTGGTATCATCAGCTGCCAAGGTCACCGGCAATTTTTTTCCCCAGCAATGTGACATCAAATACAGCAGAGATGAAATCTTAAGCCTGTAAGCTTGTTGTCTCTTTCTTCTTGCTGGAGAGGCTCTATTTTGTTATAGTTAGCAAATGATTTTTAATAAAATTCCTTTTAATGTCAGCGACCTCTCAGGTCTGTGTACAAAATTAGGAAAATGACCATAAAGATTATTCAATTCAATTCAGTTCAGTTTTGTTGACCTGACAGTTCACAGTTCCTGAATAGCTAATTAAAAAATTCTAGATAGATTTACCTAAATGCATGCAATCCAAGCTAGTTTCATATTGGCTGTTACATTATGAGTTTTTTAATTTTTTTAATTCCAACTTTCTTGAGCAGTAGCTACACTCACACAATGCTCTGAATTACATTAAGAAGTTTTTAAAAATTATTGTTTTTAAGTCTTTAAACATTAACTTGTTATCCAGGTTGTTCTTTAATTTATTTGTACATTCCTTTTAATGATTAAGATATGAGCTGGTGTAATAGCTTTTTCCGTATAATTGTTGTAGTCTATCATTTTTAAATCTACTTCCAGATCAAGGGTGAAATCCAGCAGGCTCTGACAGGTTCTGGAGAACCAGTAGTGGAAATTTTGAGCAGTTTGGAGAACCGGTAGCGGATATTTTGAGTAGTTCAGAGAACCAGCAAATACCACCTCTGGCTGGCCCCAGAGTGGGGTGGGAATGGAGATTTTGCAGTATCCTTCCCCTGCCACGGCCACCAAGCCACATCACGCCCACCAAGCCACGCCCACAGAACCGGTAGTAAAAAAATTTGGATTTCACCATTCTTCCAGATCAATGTTTATCTTGTCTGGTAAAGCTTATTCCTTTTTCATACATAGTCAGAATAGAACAGCAGACACTGTTAAAATTAACTTTTGGATCTGTGATTCACAAATATCTCTCAATACATCCGATGTTAAAGTATTTTGCTTCATTCTGTATCAGTAAATCAACTTGTGATCAGATCAAGTGTTGTGATCTTTTATCTGTGGTCTATAATTCCTTCTGGCTCCTTCTAGTGTCCAAGTTTCAAAGTCCCATTTTATCATGGTTTTTTTTTTAAGAATTCAAAACAGCAGCATTTTCCCATGAGAAGGATTCTTATGATTAATTGGGCTCTTTAATCCATTTGTTTTTTTAAAAAATTATTAAACCTGTAGTTAAATTTTCTTTACAAAAAATAAAAATAAAAATCACTAGTTAGTCCAACTTGGTTTCCTACTGTAACTACCTAAAAAAAATAATAAGGCATCAGCATGATTCTACGATAGACCGGATGAGTCCAAGAAGGCATTCCACTGAAGGAGTGCCATGACTCAAAAGATACTTCCCTCCACTTGGCTGGAGTTGGCGTTAGATGTTGGATGATTGATAGGCATCACAGTTCAACACATGTGGCAGGTATCAGTCATGGAAGGCTGCATTGGGAATTTAAAGGATAAAACTAAAAGGTCTTTGGGGTATTTTGGTTTCAGTCTCAAATAGGATTTGGCGTGTGCAGGATCACTAATGGAACTTCTGCATCATCTTAAAGCAGAATAACACAACAACATAGTTGGAAGCAGGAGTGAAATCAATGGCAAGTCGTTCCACTGATGAATTGTTCTCACGGTCAGGAAATTTCTTCTTAGGGGAGAAGTCAGAATACTGGCAAACATTTAAAACCATTTTTGACTGTTTTGAACACGTCGCTCCCAACTAGAACAACAATATTGTGAATTTTTTTAAAAAAAAAAATGGAATTTTTTTTTCCAGAAGGGGGCAATCTGTCCTTAGCCTTGAAAATAAGCAAGTCGTAACCAGATTCCTTTCCTGATAAGATGAGAGAGATTTCTCCTTTTTAGTCCCACTGCCCTAACCTTCTCCACTGGTTTATAGTCAACAGTGCTGTTGTGGGTGACAAACATATTGTGTGATAAATATTATCACTGAAGCTGGGCAAACAATTCCAGTCTGACTCTTAAGTTACTTTTCGAGAGGTAGTGTAGCTGCAGTGTGGCTCCATATATCCATGCTATCGGCATGATATACAGTACAAGTAGTCCTTGACTTACAACAGTTTGTTTAGTGACCATTCAAAGTTACAACGGCATTCAAAAAGTGACTTATGACCGTTTTTCACACTTATGACGGTTGCAGCATCCCCGTAGTCACGTGATCAAAATTCAGATGCTTGGTAAAATCCATGGCTATGATAAATGGGATATTGTCTAAATACTTATAACAATTGTAATAATTTGAATATTTTCAATAATACATCTATCTAAGCAAAAAAGAAAAGAAAATTGAAACGATAAAAGATTATGATTTACGGAAGAATTACTTAATTGGTTTTTATATAAATGGTATTGTTAAGCAGATAGAATTTAGGGAAATAATTGGGAGTTGTATTATGTAGTATTATTTGAATTAAGAACTTTGTTTAAATGTTGAATTGTAATATTTTTAAGATTAGAGATAAGATTCAAATTTGATGAAGTAATAAGGAAATAAAGATTTAATGAATATTATAGGAAGTAATAACAAATGCAAGGAAGTTTTAGAAATGGAAATAAGATGTTGAAATATAACCGTGTTCAAACTGTATTGTTAATAGTGAGGATTTAGGGTAAGAATTGTGAAATGTATTATTTGAATTAAGATTTAAGTTGGATTAATAGAAGGGTAATTGGTTTAAGTAAGTTAATATGAGTAAACTTTCTATAAGATGATAATAGTTGTGATATGTGATTTAAGATTAAGAAATAAATGTTATGGCAAAAATAGAATATATAAAATTTTGTTAAAGATGACAAAAAATTGAACAAACGTATGACCGGATCAATGCTCTGTTCCGAAAATATGTATTGTATGTTTATTTCTGTATTTTTTTAAAAAAAATAATAAAAAAAATTCAGATGCTTGGCAACTGGCATGTATTTATGATTGTTGCAGTGTCCTGAGGTCATGTGATCCCCCCTTGGCAACCTTCCAACAAGCAAAATCAAAGTCCCTCTCATAAAACAGATACTACATCCAGCCTGATATTCCCAGAGTTTAGCTTGGGAAGTTAGTCTTCTGAATGTCTTGTCTATGGTTTCAAAGTGATGTCAACACTTTGAACATGTTGTGGAGAACAGATCTAATTGCAGTACAGATCAGAGGTGGGTTTCAGCAGGTTCTGACCAGTTCTGGAGAACCGGAAGCGGAAATTTTGAGTAGTTCGGAGAACCGGTAGTAAAAATTCTGACTGGCCCCGCCCCCATCTATTCTCTGCCTTCCGAGTCCCGGCTGATCGGGAGGAAATGGGGATTTTGCAGTATCCTTCCCCTGGAGTGGGGTGGGAATGGAGGTTTACAGTGCCACGCCCACCAAGTCACGCCCACCAAGCCCCACCCACAGAACCAGGAGTAAAAAAATTTGAACCCCACCACTGGTATAGATGGTCCTTGATTTAAAAGTTCGGAGCAGTTCAGAGAACTGGTAGCGGAAATTTTGAGTAGTTCGGAGATTCACTTAACAACCGTGTTGCTAATTTAGCAGCTGCAATGATTCATTTAACAACTGTGGTAAGAAAGGTTATAAAATGGGGCAAAACTCACTTAACATCTGTCTTTCTTAGCAACAGAAATTTTGGAATCCATTGTGGTCCTAAGTCGAGCACTACCTGTAAAGACAAAATGCCAAGATATATTGAATAATCCAAAACGTTTTACATCCTAGGTACTTCATGAAGAGCTTCCAATTAGTTTTTTATCTCCATTTTGGGGTAAAACCTGAGATCAGTCTTTGCCTTGGAAGTCTTTAAGAAAACAATTTCAGAACAAAACAGGATTGTGAATATCATTCTTCCCTGCAGCTTTAACAAATATTTATTGCCAAATAACAGTGTCTTTCCCCAATCATTCTTTACGCATCACCAGTTTCTCATTCTGTTGCTTTCCTCATTTGTTATTCAAAGAAAGAATGGTGGAGAGTTCCTTAGTGTATTGCCTTTAATTTAATTAATTTAAAATAATAAACAATAACATTTAATTAAGGCAGGCATGGGGACCATGACTTTGACAAAGAAATGTGATCTTTGATTTTGAGGATCTATTTCCTCACTGCAGACTGTAAAAGCTTGACTGGGCCTGTCAGTTTTTCATCGGTTTATTGGCTTGTCAAGTCTTGAGCGAATAACAGATTAGCAGATATGAATGTTAAAAATCAAAAGCATATCTTCTCCCATGGAGCATAGCAAGAATTGGCTGTCAGGGTTCCAAGTAACGAAACTCCGATGCAGGTAGATTCCTTTATTGGATATGCCATATTGGCACAGGCTGGTGAAAACCGACTCTAAACATTCCCGTGGTTTTCACCTAATTAAAAGTAGAAGTTTTTCACTTTCTCAAAACAACCGGTCACATGGTCCAATCAGGATACAGTCCAGTTGCTAGGTGACCTCAGTCCCCTCCTTCCAAGCACCTGCTGGAATGTCCTTGGTTCCCAAGAGAAAGTATTTTGTTTTGGCTACAACCCCTCAGCTGTCTCTGCTCCCACCTCCCTGTCCCTCTTCTCCAGTTGTGGCAGCCCTGAAGCCTCCAAATTACCTCAGTCAGGTCAGATTCAGGGTTGAAATTGGCATTGCCACTCCAGTCTATATTTTCCTGAAGTCACAATGGAAGAAATAGACAGAGAATGAGATATTTTGGTTATGAAGGAAGTGGATCCTTCAAGATTTTCACCCTCACCCTCATCCTACACCCGAGTTTCAGATATTCACCACTATTGCAATACTCTGATTCTTGCTTTGGATTATGCTCCAGAAAGGGAGATTGAGTTGAACAAATCATGTTAACATATCCTCCCAAAAACCCCATAATCTTTTAGAATGTAAATTATCTCTCTCTAAGCCCTGTTTACAAGGGACACAGTGGCTCAGTGGCTAAGACGTTGAGCTTGTCGATCGAAAGGTTGGCAGTTCAGTGGTTCAAATCCCTAGTGCCGCAAAATGGGGTGAGCTCCCGTTACGTGTCTCAGCTTCTGCCAACCTAGCAGTTCGAAAGCACGTAAAAAATGCAAGTAGAAAAATAGGGACCACCTTTGGTGGGAAGGTACCAAAGTTCCGTGCGCCTTTGGCATTGAGTCATGCCGGCCACATGACCACGGAGATGTCTTTGGACAGTGCTGGCTCTTTGGCTTTGAAACGGAGATGAGCACCGCCCCCTAGCATCAGGAACGACTAGCTGTATGTATGAGGGGAACATTTACCTTTACTTTTAAGCCCTGTTTGAATACAGGTAGCCCTTGATTTATGACTACAATTTAGCCCAATAGTTCTGTTGCTAAGCGAAACATTCGTTACGTGAATTTTTCTCCATTTTATGACCTTTCTTGCCACGGTTGTTAAGTGAATCACTGCAGTTGTTCCACGGTTGTCAACGGAACCTGGCTTCCCCTATTGACTTGGCTTGTCAGAAGGTCACAAAGTGGGATCACATGACCCCGGGGATATTGCAACGGTCATAAGTACAAGTCGGTTACCAAGCATCCAAATTTTGATCGCGTGACCATGGGAATGCTGCAGTGGTTGTACGTGTGAAAAATGGCCATAAGTCACTTTTTTTCACTGCCATTGTCACTAAAATGGACTGTTGTAAGTTGAGGACTACCTCTGTACTGCATAAGACTAATATAGGACCCCAGATTTTTTTCCCCCTTATGATACACTCTGCTGTAAAACTAACAGATAGACAAGTACTAAGTGTCTGTCTGTTAGTTCTTTTTCCACTTGTCTTTCTCTACCTGGTTATCTGACTTAAGAAACAGCAGGTCTGTTTCTTCTAAAGCTTCAGATGATATCCTGACCAAAAATAGCAAAATATTTTCCCCCTGCTATACCAAGGATACAGTGCACTAGACCAGGGGTCGGCAACCTTAAACACTCAAAGAACCACAAAGGTCTTAACCGGAAGTCCCCCATTCAATTCTGGAGCCAACCGGAAGTCCGGTTCCCCCACCATAGAGTCTCCTCCTAGCACAGCATCCTTTTTCCTCTGCCTGTCCTAACCGAAAGCCCTATCAATTGTGGAGCCAGCCAGCGACAGGGAGCTGCAGCAGAGGGATGGAAGAGCCACATGTGGCTCCAGAGCCGTGGGTTGCCAACCCCTGCACTAGACTATATGTTCTCATCTGACTTCTATTCAAAGGCAGGTGTGATGAGACTGAATAGAAAAATTGACGGATGAAATCTTAAGAAGAGAAGAGAAGAGAAGAGAAGAGAAGAGAAGAGAAGAGAAGAGAAGAGAAGAGTTGGAAGAGACCGTGGAGATCTTCTAGTCCAACTTCCTGCTCAGGCAGGAAATCCTATACCAGGGGTGTCAAACTCATGTTGTCACATTGTCGTCATGTGACTTATCGGGACTTTCCCCCCCTTCGTTAAACTGGGGGTGGACGTGGCCATCACGTGACGCATCCAGCCTGCGGGCCGTGAGTTTGACACCCCTGCCCTATACCATTTCAGACAAATGGTTGTCTAATCTCTTCTTAAAAACTTCCAACGTTAGAGCATTCACAATTTCTGGAGGCAAGTCGTTCCACTGATTCATTGTTCCGTCAGGAAATTTCTCCTCAGTTCTTGGTTGTTTCTCTCCTTGATTAGTTTCCACCCATTGCTTCTTGTCCTGCCCTCAGCTGCTTTGGAGAATAGCTTGACTCCTTCTATAATCTATAATATTGTGCTTGCATGCACACTCACACTCACACAGAGGAAGGAAGCCCTCCACAGCTAAGTCCCATGAATAAGTAATGGGACTGAAAAACAACACAAGTCAAAGAGGAAACTGAAGATGTGAACGAAAAAGGCATTCGGATCAAACCACTGGAAGACGGAAGGTATAAAGTTAACAAAGAAGACAGATACTTTAAGAAGCCAACAATTTATATGATTGGGAGAAAGGAAATTGTCACATAAAGCAGAGGCAGAAGGAAGAGTTAGATGCCATAAGAAAGTTCAAGAAACAGTAGAGGAGTGGAAGGTACTTAGAAGGGGAGGATCAAATCAAGAAGCAAAATCGAACAAACTTAAAAGAAAGCAAGCAAGTCCACCTTGGAGAAGCAAGTAATGGCATGGAAGAGAAGAAGAAGATTAGATGAATAGTGGATGAGAAGAATGAGTTCGTCTTCAGACGAGGAGGAAGAGGAGGAGGACTTGGAGGAAGATGAGGACAAGGGCTGCAAAAGAAAGAAGAACGTGAGAAAAAGGGACTCAGCAGAGGTGAGAAGTGAAGACTCATCAGAAGACAGCAGTGAGGAGAGGAAGAAGAAAAAGAAGAAGAAGAAGAAGAAAAGAAAGAAAGAATGCAGTGACAGCAGTGAAGATGATGACGATGATTATGGCCACAAGAGAAAGAAAAAAAAGAAGAAGAAAAAAAAGAAAGGTAAGAAGTCCAAGAGTAAAGATAAGAAGAAGAAGAAGAGAAAGGATGACGAGAACTTCGCAGAGATGTACAAACAAGAGCTTCTGGATTATCACTCGGAATCTCCTCATGAAACCGAAGATGAGTACAACAAGAAAAAAGGTGAGGTGGATAAATTAAAATGTTTTTTTTTAAAGCTATTGCTTCTTATGGTTTAATGCAATGGTTTTCAGCCTGTGGCTTGCAGACCCCTGGAGGGCCATGATATCATCATAGGGGCTCTGTGAAGGCTTGATAAAAAATTATGATTTTGATCTTGAGTTCTTTTAAAAAATGTTATGATTTAAATCTTGGGGGTCCATGGCCATAAAAGTTATTTAAAGGGGGCCCATGGTGAAGAACAGATTGATGAATGGTTTAATGAATATGTCATCCAGGCTGCAGAAGGCTGAATTGGTGGGTAGCTGGATCTTAAGGGAAGACTTCTATTTAATCCTCTTTGGCTCTAAAATTAACTCCTTGGCTTTAGATTAGGGCGTCTCCAAGTTTGGTAATTTTCATCCTGGCTGAGGAATTCTGGGAGTGGATGTCCACCACTTTTAAAATCCCTGCTTTAGACCATTCCTGGTTCCTCTCCCTGATCAACTTCACAAGGTTGTTTTGTGGGTGGAATAAAAATTGCCATTGGACCAGGGGTGAAATCCAAAATTTTTCCCTACCGGTTCTGTGGGCGTGGCCTGGTGGGTGTGACAGGGGAAGGATATTGCAAAATCTCCATTCCCACCCCACTCTGGGGCCAGCCAGAAGTGATATTCGCCAGTTGTTCGAATACTCAAAATTTCCGCTACCGGTTCGCCAGAACCTATTAGAACCTCCTGGATTTCACCTTTGGGTTGGACATACGTTAGTATGCTTTTCTGAAATTTTTGGAGGAAAGGTAGAATTAAAACAAAGTATTTAAAAAGAAGAGAGAGTTTTGAGAGTCACTTAAGATGAAAAAGGCAAATTCTCTTTTTGGGGGAACGTGGAGTCTCGGTGTTAGCAGAATGATAGATAGAACAGAACAGAATAACAGAGTTGGAAGGGATCTTGGAGGCCTTCTAGTTCAACCCCCTGCTCAAGAAGGAGACCTTATACCATTTCAGACAAATGGCTGTCCAATCTCTTTTATTAAAAAAAAACCTCCAGTGTTGAAGCACCCATTTCAGTCGGTAACAGATACCAAGGAAAATGGATGGAAATAGGAGAAAGAAGAGACACAGAGACTGAGGCAGCTGCTGGACTGTTGGGTAAAGAATTTTGTGAGACCCATGAATGGTGGAATTAAGAAAAGCCACCTTTTAGAAAATCTGAGAAGCTCAAGGGCAGATTATTCTGCCACAGAAATATTCTACATCATTTTTTTTTTCTCTCTTGTGGTTCTATGGTTGTTGATTTTATTCTTCATACAGGTTGGTCCTGAACGGATATTTTATTTCTGAACACCTCAAAGAGCCACAACAATGAATCAGTCAAATAAATAAATTCATTTAAGCCCCAATTTCCACGATTCTCTCTCTGCACCAATACAGGTAGTCCTCGGTTTACAACCACAATTGAGCCCAACAACTTCCTTTGTTGAACCAGACAGTTGTTAAGTGAATCATGCCCCATTTTACGGAGGATGCTGCAACGGTTGTACGTGTGAAAAATGGTCATAAGTCACTTATTTTAGTGCTGTTGTAACTTTGAATGATCACTAAATAAATGGTTGTGAGTCTAGGATTACCTGTATTTAACGCTTGAAGTAGAAAAAAAAAATTCTGCAGGAAGGCAGAGGTAAATCACATATGTATTTTTGCCAAGATAAATATATGGTTACAGTAGGTCTGTGCCACGGTGGCTCAATGGCTAAGACGCTGAGCTTGTCGATCGAAAGGTCAGCAGTTCAGTGGTTCGAATCCCTAGTGCCGCATAACGGGGTGAGCTCCCATTACTTGTCTCAGCTTCTGCCAACCTAGCAATTCGAAAGCACATAAAAAATGCAAGTAGAAAAATAGGGACCACCTTTGGTGGGAAGGTAACAGCATTCCGTGCGCCTATGGCATTTAGTCATGCCGGCCACATGACCACGGAGACGTCTTCGGACAGCGCTGGCTCTTCGGCTTTGGAACGGAGATGAGTCGGGAGATGAGCCCCCTAGAGTCGGGAACGACTAGCACATATGTGTGAGGGGAACCTTTACCTTTAGGTCTGTGCAGTTGCCACGAGTCAGGCTCAGTTAAATAACATTTTTACTTTTACCTTACAGTGTAATATAAAAACTAACCAGTAGTAATAGTTGTAAACTGGGACCTACTCCATTAAAGCTAATAACACGTTGTTCTTAAGTGCTAAAAGAATTATTATCACCTTCGGATGTTAGGCACTTTAATTCAGGGTAATGACTGTATTTGCATAACACAGACACTGAATTATGAACTTTCTAACGTTTTAGCCCAGCGTGTAGCTGAACCGTTCCATATGGTTAGTTTATGGCTTAATCTCCTCTGTAAAACCAGGAATTTAGGTTAATTGAATAATGTATGGTTCAATTAACCATGAATAAATAAATGAACATATAATATTACTTCCACGGAGGGAGACGGTTAAGCAGAGAGGTTGTAGAGATACACGAAGGGGTATCGATACACATAAACAATCTACAAGTTATTTTGCATTATTAAATAACTGACTGAATGTTCGGAATAAACACAGGAAAAAGAGTAATTCCAGACTTTTCCCCACTTGCTTTATTAGTAAATATTTCTACTGAAATGAAGGCTCTAGGAAATTTGCTCAATGGGGATATAATAATTTGTTTAGATTATAAAATCTTATTGATAACAGGACAAAGATAAAAAAATTATTGAGTCTCTTACTATACAGTACCCCTGCAGAAAACTGCAGGAAAAAAAATTACCACCAACCTGCCTTCCATGGAGGACCTGTATACTGCACGAGTCAAAAAGAGGGCTGTGAAAATATCTACAGACCCCTCGCATCCTGGATATAAACTGTTTCAACTCCTACCCTCAAAACGATGCTATAGAGCACTGGACACCAGAACAACTAGACACAAGGACAGATTTTTCCCGAATGCCATCACTCTGCTAAACAAATAATTCCCTTAACACTATCAAACTATTCACTAAGTCTGCATTACTATTACTATTAATCTTTTCATCATCCCTATCACCCATCTCCTTCCACTTATGACTGTATGACTGTAATTTGTTGCTTGTACCCTTACGATTTACATTGATTATTTCCTAGTATGATTTTATTACTTATTTGTACACTATGACTATCATTAAGTGTTATACCTTATGATTCTTAATGAATGTATCTTTTCTTTTTATGTAGAGAGCTTATGTACCTAAGACAAATTCCTTGTGTGTCCAATCATACTTGGGCAATAAAGAATTCTATTCTATTCTATTCTATTCTATTCTATTCTATTCTATTCTATTCTATTCTATTCTATTCCATTCCATTCCATTCCATTCCATTCCATTCCATTCCATTCACTCTACTCTACTCTACTCTACTCTACTCTACTCTACTCTACTCTACTCTACTCTACTCTACTTGTTTCCATATCTTCAAATAAGTAGCACAGCTATTACAAAAGCAAGAGGTAATATTGAGACGTTTGACTAAATTTGAAAATCTGAGATCACATGCAGGATAGTCCTTGACTTATGACCACAACTGAGCCCACAATTTCTGTTCCTAAGCGAGACAGTTGTTGAGTGAGTTTTGCCCCAATTTATGACCTTCCTTGCCACAATTGTTAAGTGCATCACTGCGGTTATTAAGTCAGTAACATGGTTGTTAAGTGAACTTGGCTTCCCCATTAGCTTTGCATGTCAGAAGGTCGCAAAAGGGGATCACATGATCCCGGAACACTGCAACCGTCATAAATATGAGACAGTTACTAAGTATCTGAATTTTGAAGGTCATTAAATGAACTGTTAAGAAGTCGAGGACTATCCTTACTGTTGACCATTTGTTAGGTGTGATTATTACTGAAGTATGACTCGGAAGATTATATCACTAAATAGATAGAAATAGAAATAGAATAACAGTGTTGGAAGGGACCTTGGAGGTCTTCTAGTCCAACCCCCTGCCTAGGCAGGAAACCCTACACCACTTCAGACAAATGGTTATCCAACATCTTCTTAAAAACTTCCAGTGTTGGAGCATTCACAACTTCTGGAGGCAAATCGTTCCACTGATTAATTGTTCTAACTGTCAGAAAATTTCTCCTTAGTTCTAGGTTGCTTCTCTCCTTAATTAGTTTCCACCCATTGCTTCTTGTCCTGCCTTCAGGTGCTTTGGAGAATAGCTTGGCTCCCTCTTCTCTGTGGCAGCCCCCGAGATATTGGAAGACTGCTATCATGTCTCCCCTAGTCCTTCTCTTCATTAAACTAGACAAACCCAGTTCCTGCAACCGTTCTTCATATGTTTTAGCCTCCAGTCCCCTCATCATCTTTGTTGCTCTTCTCTTCACTCTTTCTAGAGTCCCCATATCTTTTTTACATCGTGCAGAACATGAATATAATTACAGTACAGGTAGTCCTTGACTTACAACATTTCGTTTAGGGATCGTTCAAAATTATAACAGCACTAAAAAAAGTGATTTATGACTGTTTGGGGCAAAACTCAGTTAACAACTTCCTTTCTCTTTCTCCTTTCCCTTTCCCCTTTCCCTTCCCTTCTTCATTCATTTATCCCCTTCCCTTCCCTTCCCTTCCCTTCCCTTCCCTTCCCTTCCCTTCCCTTCCCTTCCCTTCCCTTCCCTTCTTCATTCATTTATCCCCTTCCCTTCCCTTCTTCATTTACCCGCTTCCCTATTTCATTTATTTTTCCCTTTCTCTTCCCTTCTTCATTCATTTATCTCCTTCCCTCCCCTCCCCTGCCATACCATTTCGTGCCTTTCCCTTCAGTTATACAGTCCCAGCTTCTCTAATTCTCTTTAGAAATCTTGTGTTTTAGTCCACACAATTCATGGTAGCCTTTCTGTGCTTATCTTCCAAACTGTCTGAATCATTGAAGATTCCTTGGCAGAACCCAGGTGAGTCAATCAGGTGTGCTGAAGTAGAAAAAAAAAGAGCTTCCAGACCCCTCATTTACTCAGAATTCTAGTTTTTCAACCCTGATTTTAGGATCAGCTATAAATCTATATGGCTCCTCTGACATTTTAAAAAAAATTGATTACCTTTCTACCTTTTTCCTTTACTAGTCTATGAAGTGGTGACAGTCACTGGAGACATCAGGGGAGCAGGGACTGATGCCAACGTCTTCGTTACACTCTTTGGTGAATTTGGCATCACACCAAAAGTCCATCTGACCAGCAAGTGAGTATTGCCAAAAATACACAAATTCTGCAGAGCGTTATAAAAAAAAATGTTGAGACTATAGAAAGAGTGCAGAGAAGAGTACTGCCCCACATTTTCTGGAAATGCCTTACACAGATTTTTCCTGACTTTATCTCTGAAAATTCAAGCCATATTGGTTTTCCAGTCCCATTTAACAGAAGCTTCCACCTGATATAGCTCCAACCTCGGCCGAAGAGGTTGTAGAAAAAATGCTTTTAAAAAAAAGTGGAAAAAAAAAGTTGGCCACACCCCCTTCACATTACCCCCCCCCAAGCCACGCCCACAGAACCGGTAGTAACAAATTTTATATTTCACCACTGACTTGTACCTTAGCTTGTATTCCTCAGTGATGTGGCAAGGTTTAAGGTGACAAAGAACGGATGCTTGCCTGCTGCAATTATTTTAAACAGTGTACATCGTCGTCTTAAGCTATTTAAATATTTTCCAAGAGGAAAATATCTCCCTCTCTGAATTACTCCAGTTCTGGCCAGTTGAAAGTAGCCTTTTCTGCATTGCATTTAAGCTACTGAAGATGTTCTGATTTTAAGCTTACATTTGGCTGATCCCTTAAAAGCATGTTTATAACTATATGCCTATTACTTCATGTCTCCTGGTGTATTTATCTTCTCCTGAGTGTTATACCTTAAGCAGAAATACCCATTATTCCAGGCCTGGAACTGGCTGACCATCTCAGCCCACTGAGCCTCCAGGCACCGGTACCTGGCCTTGCACTCCCGCAGGTGTTCCCTCTCCTTGGAAAGCCTATGCTCCTAGTCCTCAGTGAGGTGCTTCTGCTGAGCCTCCTTCTCAATTTGAACTGAGCCAGATCCAATTTGAACTGAGCTGTTTGGCCAACTCTTTCTCGTGGTGGCTGCTTAGCTCCAACAACTGCTTCCTGTTGAGGCCCTAGGGAGCGCGGGCGGGGAGGCGAGGAGTGGCTGGCAGGGGAGGGGTGAATAGAAGCTGGCGAGGCACCCCTCAATGTGAATGACATCGAATTGGCCATGCCAGTCACATGACCACCTAGCCACGCCCGCCCAGCCGGTCATTAGGCAGATCATATTAGTGGTCCATGGGATTTAAAATTATGAATTTAGTGGTCCTTGAGGCTCGAAAGGTTGGGGACCCCTGGTCTAGTCTACTTGCCTGATCACAAGAAAAGCTACATTGGGGCTTATTTATTTATTTATTTATTTGTGACTTTGAGTCAGTGTTGCCTCCTGGCAGCTCCCTGCAGTGTTCTTGGCAAGATTTCGAAAGTGGGTTGCCCTTGAATTTTGTCCCATTTTATGACTTTTTTTTTTGCTACAGTCATCAAGTGAAGCACAGCAGTTGTTAAGTTAGTAACATGTTTATAATGTGGATATAATTTCCTTGGACTTCACTAAGGCATTTGATAAAGTAGACCACAACTTACTACTTGATCAAATAGAAAAATGTGGGTTAGACAGCATCACCACCAGATGGATTCATAACTGGCTGACCAACCACGCTCTTGTAAGTGTGAAAAATGGTCGTAAATTGATTTTTTCAATCTGATAATTTCAAATGGTCACTAAATCCGGATCTGCGCACCTTCCGCCGCGCTCTAAAGACCTTTTTATTTCACCAGGTGGGCCTGACCTAATTTTCTCCCTTTTTTAAATTTTTTTTTAAATTTTTAATATTTTTAGTATTTTATATATTCAAATGTTTAAATTTGTTTTAAATTGATTGGGGTTTTAATCTGTCTGGGCCAAAACTATTTAATTTGATTTTATTTCTGCTTTTTAAATTTTGTATGTATGTATTTTATTGTTGGCTGTGCACCGCCTTGAGTCCTTTGGGAGTAGGGCAGTATATAAATCAAATAAAAGTAAAGTAAGTAAAGTAAATGAATTATCGTAAGTCAAGCACTAATTGTACAGGGACAGTTTGCATTACAATGTGTTAGTGTCCCATTTAAATCTGTTTGGGACAGGTAGGCATGTTTTCAAATAAAATATAAGAGCCTTCAGCTACCCATGATTTTTTTACTTTGTAAGAAAATGTAGAGTCCCAGGCGCAGAAGGGATTTGGACAATAAAGAGAAGACAAAAGGATAACCTTTTGCAACATGCTACACTAGGGGTGTCAAACTCGATTTCATTGAGGGTCGCATCAGGTTTGTTTTGATCTCTGGGGGCCTGGGTAGGCATGGCCAGATTGGACATGGCTAACTCAATGTCACTCGTGTCGGAGGCGCCTGTGGTGGCCCGAGTACTTTGCCAATGAAAACGGCTCTCGAGTTCTGTTTTCACCTGTGATGGCCTCCTGCAACCCTCTGCCAGTGAAAACAGAGGATGGGAGGGCTGCCTGTGGCCCTCACGAGATCCGTTTTCATTGGCAGAGGCACTGCAGACCAGGTCCTTTGCTGTTTCCAGGGCAGCCACACGTGTTGTGGCCCGTCGGCAGCCAGCAGTGCTGGCAGCAGAGTCGGACAGTGAGGAGGTTGGGGAGGAACATGGGCCAGTCCTGGGGGCTGGGGAAAGCTCAGACGAGGGCTCTGTGTTGGAGGCAGAGAGAGAGACAGATAGCAGTGAGGCAGAGGAACAGCTGGAGCCCGTTCCCAGTGTGTGCATGCGCAGAGCTGCCAGAAGACAAGAACAACTCAGAAAGCAGGGTCGATTTAGGAGTAAAGCCACACCTTGGAGGTGATTGGCTCCTCCCATAGGAAACAAAAGAGGAGCGAACGGGGAGGGGGCTTTTGCAGGAAATAATTCGTTCATTCCGTGAGTCTGAGAGACTCTGTGCTAAGTTTTGCCTTGTACTGTGGTTGGAAACAACTTTAGCTGGCAGCTTGCCAAACGAGATAAGGTGTGTTGATAACTATGCCTTTTGAAAAACTGTTTGGCCAAGCCTTGCTGCAGGGGTGGGTTCTAATTTTTTTTTTTACTACCGGTTCTGTGGGCGTGGCTTATTTTGTGGGTGTGGTTTGGAGGTCATTTGACTAGGTGGGCGTGGCTAGCTGGTCAGAGTCATTTCTGGAAGGTCCTCGCACTTACGACCCGACTCATTTGTTTGCTTTTAACACTGATCAGCTGTAGGGCGGCCCTTTGAAGCCCCGCAGCAAGAGTTTAAACAGTTTTTTTCCCTCTAGTCATCAGCTGGGACTCAGGAGGCAGCAATAGATTGGGGGTGGGACCAAATAAAAGGTAAGAATAACGTGGGGGGGTGGGGGGGGGTGGGAGGGCGGAGGTGGGAGAACCGGTTTGGTGATGTCATATCATCACTGCTACTGGCTCAGCCGAACCGGACCGAACCGGGAGGAACCCACCACTGCCTTGCTGACTGTGAATGAACGTAATTCACAATCGTGTAAATAAAAGAGGTTTTGCAGGACTCTGCTTCCTGCTTTTTAAGGGAGCTTAGGTCAGAACAACACGGGCCAGATCTAAGCACCCCATGGTCCGAATCCGGCCTTCAGG
The DNA here is from genome assembly GCA_022577455.1 of Arizona elegans. NCBI lineage: Eukaryota > Metazoa > Chordata > Lepidosauria > Squamata > Colubridae > Arizona > Arizona elegans. The sequence goes on from JAKOOJ010000050.1 coordinate 2,821,441, forward strand.
CCAGTGATGGGTTTCAATTTTTTTTTACTACCGATTCTGTGGGTGTGGCTTGGTGGGCGTGCCATGGTCGGCGTGGCAGGAGAAGGATACTGTAAAATCTCCATTCCCTCCCCAATCCAGGGGAAGGTTACTGCAAAATCCCCATTTCCTCCCAATCAGCTGGGACTCGGGAGGCAGAGAATAGATGGGGGCGGGGCCAGTCAGAATTTTTACTACCGGTTCTCCGAACTACTCAAAATTTCTGCTACCGGTTCTCCAGAATTTGTCAGAACCTGCTGAAACCCACCTCTGCTTCGGTCCTTGAGTTTGACACCCTGTGCTAGTCTTTTAAAATTATTTAATTAAATCACTGGGTTCCCCCCACCCCTTAAATATATCTTTTTATTTTTTCAAATTGTTTATTTATACATTTTTTTTCTTCTTTAAATTGTACATAAATGCTTAGTGAGCAGTGTATTGTCTGGATCCATTTGTTGATACAAAGTATTAATAACCTGATCGTGAAAGTAATATTCATAATAACAACCATAATTAAAATACTACCATAATAATTAGAATAGAATAGAACAAAATAGAGTTGAGTCGAGTCAAATCGAGTCGAATGGAATGGAATGGAATGGAATGGAATGGAATGGAATGGAATGGAATAGAATAGAATAGAATAGAATAGAATAGAATAGAATAGAATAGAATAGAATAGAATAGGCCAAGTATAATTGGACACACAAGGAATTTGTCTTTGGTGCATACGCTCTCAGTGTACATAAAAAGACAAGATATATTCGTCAAGAATCCTAAGGTACAACACTTAATGATAGTCATAGGGTACAAATAAGCAATCAAATCATATTAGGAAACAGTCATTATAAATCCTAAGGATACCAGCAACAAGGTTACAGTCATACAGTCCTAAGTGGGAGGAGATAGGTGATAGGAATAATGAGAAGATTAATAGTAGTGCAGACTTAGTGAATAGTTTGACAGTGTTGAGGGAATTATTTGTTTAGCAGAGTGATGGCGTTCGGGAAAAAACTGTTCTTGTGCCTAGTTGTCTTGGTGTGCAGTGCTCTATAGTGTTGTTTTGAGGGTAGGAGTTGAAACAGTTTATGTCCAGGATGTGAGGGTCTGTAAATATTTTCACAGCCCTCTTTTTGACTCATGCAGTATTCAGGTCCTCCATGGAAGACAGGTTGGTAGCCATTGCTTTTTCTGCAGTTCTAATTATCCTCTGAAGTCTCTGTCTGTCTTGTTGGGTTGCAGAATCAAACCAGACAGTTATAGAGGATGTGCAGATTACAAATAATTGCTTATTTGCAATAGAATTCCTATATCATTTACTAAATATACCTTTTTAGAAATGTGAACATTCGTAGGTAGGGTGGGGAATGCCAAGGTAGTTATCACAGGCACACATGGTGAACTCTGGCTGACAAATGACTTGTGTGCAGGAGTAAATGTTTACATTATCACATGTCCTGGCAATCTGTTTCCCACTGAGCCTCACCGTTTATTATGCCAGCTAGAGGGATGAGAGTAAAATGCAAAATATATAGAAAGCACCAAAGGGCTTTCTTAATGGGGAAATAACTACGGGTACTCCTCGATTTACAACAGTTCATTTAGGGACTGCTCAAAGTTACAACAGCACTGAAAATGACCTTATTACTTCATCAAATTTAAATCTTATCTCTAATCTTAAAAATATACCAATTTAACAATTAAACAAAGTTCTTAATTCAAATAATACAACATAATACAATTCCCATTTTTCCCCTAAATTCTCTATTTAACAATACCATTTATATAAAAGCCAATTAAATAAGTCTTATTTAATTAAATCATAATCCTATATCGTTTCAATTTTCTTTTCTTTTTTGCTTAGATAAATGCATTGTTGAAAATATTCAATTTTTTAGAATTTTTATAAGTATTCTGGGAGTTAAAGCTTAAAGCTGCCAAGTTTGAAGACCTCTGTGCTAAATAAATAAAATAAAAAGCTTTCGAGACTTTTAAAAAATATTTTAACCGCAAAGAAATACTGGGTAAGTAGTCATATTTGAATACAGAAGATTCTTAAAGCGAATGTAAAAATTACAAATATTTAATTAAAAATATTAAGTGAATCGCTGCAGTTGTTAAGTTAGTAACACGGTTGTTAAGCAAATCCGGCTTCCGCATTGACTTGGCTTGTCAAAAGGTTGCAAAATGGGATCATGTGACTCCCCCAGGTCATTGCAACCGTCGTAAATATGAAACAGCGGCCCAGCATTCACATTTTGATCACGTGACCATGGGGATGCTGCAACGGTCGTAAGTGTGAAAAACGGTCATATAAGTCACTTTTTTTCAGTGCCATTGTAACTTCAAACAGTCACTAAACAAATGGTTGTATCTTGAGGACTTCCTGTATCTCTGCAAGAGGTACAGATCTTAAATTTTTCTCTCAAAACACCTTCATTTCTGGGCAAATCAACTGAAAAGTGAAAATATTGTAAAAAAGTTCAGAAATGCTAAAGGGGCATTCATGCTTTTTTAGCATATTTGAGGGATAAAACTTGGGGAAACCTATTGTATCTCAGTTGCAAAAAAACCATATAACCACTAGATGGCAGCAAAGAAATGCAGAAATTTTGTTGGCTGCTCTCTAATGGCCATGGGAATTCTTGCAATCCTGATATGTTAACTCTAAGCTTACTGGTAGAGGAATGTTTTTGTTTTCAATAATTTTATTAAGCTTATCAAAATATAAAATAAAAAAAATGAAGGTGAACATAGTGGGAAAATGGAGAAGGGAAAAGGAGAGAGAACGAAGTTCTCTATTATGGGTGTATGTGTGTTTTAAATTTGCGGGCCAATTTTATATATTGATTTTAATTTGATTTTAAATTTTATAAATCTATGTGTTTTAATGTGGCTGTACACCGCCCTGAGTCCTTCGGGAGAAGGGCGGTATAGAAATCTAATAAACTTGAAACTTGAAGTGGAACAACTTGCCTCCAGAAGTTGTAAATGCTCCAACACTGGAAGTTTTTAAGAAGATGTTGGATAACCATTTGTCTGAAGTGGTGTAGGGTTTCCTGCCTAAGCAGGGGATTGGACTAGAAGACCTCTAAGGTCCCTTCCAAATCTGTTCTTCTGTTCTGTTCTGTTCCGTTCCGTTCCGTTCCGTTCCGTTCCGCTCCGCTCCGCTCCGCCCCGCCCCATCCCATCCCATCCCATCCCATCTTATTCTATTCTATTCTATTCTATTCTATTCTATTCTATTCTATTCTATTCTATTCTATTCTATTCTATTCTATTCTATTCTATTCTATTCTATTCGTAGGGTAAAGACAAAAAAAGAATGAAAAGCATTGACTTCAGATTATTTTTAGCCCAGTAGAATAAAATAATGACATTACAGCCTCAGCTTTTTATTTTTACATACTGGATATGTAAAAGCCATTTCCATAACAACAAATGTATTTAATCAGAAAAAAAAATCATTTTTTTTCCTATCTCAAGCACAAAATCTAGAAGTGGTTTCCAAGAAGAAACAAAGTTGGATGTGTTCTTTCCTTTGATTAGATGGGTTAATTTAGCCATCTCTGTTAAATTGCTAAATAAAAAATCCATCCGTATTTCCAGTCATTCATCCCTGGTGGGAATTAAAGTTATCTTTCCATTTTAGTGCATAAAGCATTCTGGCTGCTTTCAACACCTATAACAGAAAGGTTCCAGATTTTCTTTTTCAAATTCTTGGTCCATTAAAGCCTAAAAGAAATGTCTCCGGTTTAATTTTTTTCATTTGCTTTAAGAATCTTCTGCATTCAAATATGACTACTTACTTACCCAGTATTTCTTTGCGGTTGAGAAATATTTTTTAAAATATAGAGCCTCGGTGGTGCAGCGGACTAAAGTGCTGTTAAGTGCTAGCACTTAGCTGCCAGCTGCCTGCAATTAGGGCAAGTTCGAATCTCACCAGGTTCAAGGTTGACTCAGCCTTCCATCCTTTCGAGGTAGGTAAATTGAGGACCCGGATTGTGGGGGCAATAAGCCAGCTTTGTATAGAACAACACTGCTTGGGGTGGGGGGCAAAGGCCCTAATAAGCAGGTATATACCAAAAAAAAGTATGCAGGCTATTGCTATAATGCATTGTAAGCCGCCCTGAGTCTACGGAGAAGGGTGGCATATAAATTGGACGAATAAAATAAAATAAATAAATAATAAAAGTCTGAAAAGCTTTTAATTTTATTTATTTAGTTCAGCGATGGCTAACCTTTTTCTCTTCGTGTGCCAAAAGCGCACCCATAATGCAATGACCCCCCAACCCCCATGCATGCGCGCAAGGAGTGGGATTCAAAAATTTTAGCAACCTGCACCACAGCGGCTGGGGGGGGGGAGCGTTTTCACCCTCTCAAGGCTCCGGAGGCTTTTCTTGAACCTCCGGAAGGGCGAAAATGGCCTCCCCCGAGCTCCAGAGGTCCTCTGGAGGCTGGAAAGAGGCCGTTTCCACACTGTCGGAATGCACAGGCTGCTCCCCCTGCACTCCTCCCGCCCCTGTGCATGCACATGTGACCCTGTCCCCCTGCGCATATGCACGTGACCCCCACACATGCATGCGGGTCTCTTGCATGCACCCCACCCCTGCACACCCCGAAAATCAGCTGGCCGGCGGGAGGAGTGCACATGCGCAGTGAACCTGAGCTGAGAGACGGTTTGCGTGCCCGTAGAGAGGGTTCTGCGTGCCAACTGTGGCACGCGGGACATAGGTTCACCATCACGGATTTAGCCTACGGCATCTACAGAGGTTATGTGGAGTGGTGCGGTTGGCCTAGAGGTGGAGCTTCTCACCTCACAATCAGGAGGCTGTGAGTTCGATCCTAGGTAGAGGCAGATATTTCTCTCTACTGGGCACAATGAGAATATATCTGCTGAACAAAACTCCACATTGGCAACAGGGAAGGGCATCCGGCCATTAAAACACTCTGCTTGCTCCATTCAGTTGCCCAGATTCTACCCCATAAGGGATTATGGGGTCATAATCTTGGTGGAGCAGAGGACTAAAGCGCTGTTAAATAGCACTTAGCTGCCAGCTGCCTGCAATTACTGCGAGTTCGAATCTCACCAGACTCAAGGTTGACTCAGCCTTCCATCCTTCCGAGGTAGGTAAAATGAGGACCCGGATTGTGGGGGCAATAAGCTGACTTTGTATAAAAAAGAACACCACTTAGGGGGGCCAAAAGCCCTACTAAGCAGGTATATACAAAAGTATGAAGGCTATTGCTTAACGCATTGTAAGCCGCCCTGAGTCTCCGGAGAAGGGGGGCATATAAATCGAACCAATAAATAAATAAATTAAAAGAAGATGATGAACTACAGAGGTCATGCAAACCCTAATATACAAACTTAGTTTAAATAGAGCCTCATCAAAAGCTTTCATTCCCCGTAACTGTATTTGAGATGGAACTCCCTGTATGAGACAGATGGGCAATTAAAAAGTTTGATATATAAACAAGCAAACAAGCTATTTACATCTCAAATGTAAATAGCTCTGAATTTACTAACAAGCTTCTCTCCATGAGATCGGTAGAAGACCACTGGACTTCTTATTACAGGCAGTCCTAGACTCTCCACCATTTGTTTAGTGACCATTCGAAGTTACAATGGTACTGAAAAATGTGACTTAAAACCGTTTTTCCCATTTAGGACTGTTGCAGCATCCCCATGGTCATGCAATCAAAATTCAGATGCTTGGCGACTGACTCATATTTTTTATTTATTTATTTATTTTTATATGCCGCCCTTCTCCAGAGACTCAGGGCGGCTTACAATGTGTTAAGCAATAGCCTTCATACTTTGTATATTTTATACAAAGCCAGCTTATTGCCCCCACAAACCGGGTCCTCATTTTACCCACCTTAGAAAGGATGGAAGGCTGAGTCGACCTTGAGCCTGGTGAGAATTGAACTCGCAGTAATTGCAGGCAGCTGGATGTTAAATGCTGCCTTAGTAGGAGGCATTAGCCTCCTACACCACTCAGGCTCCTGAGTGACGTTTGCAATGTCCAGGGTCATGTGACCCCCTTTTGCCATCTTCTGGCAAGCAAAGTCAATGGGGAAGGCATATTCGCTTAAACGCCATGTTACAAACAGAATTGGAATGGAATGGAACTGAACCGAACCGAACAGAAAACATGGAACAGAACAGAACGGAACAGAACGGAACAGAACGGAGCAGAACGGAACAGAACGGAACAGAACAGATTGGAATGAAACAGAATAGAGAACAGAACAGAACAGAACAGAACAGAATAGAAAATATAGAACGGAACGGAATGGAACAGAGAATGGAATGGAATGGAATGGAACGGAGTGGAGTGGAACGGAGCAATGCAATGCCCCATAGTGGCATCCTGAGGGGAGAAGTTGTGAGGGGTCTGTAGATATTTTACCAGCCCTCTTTCTGGCTCATGCAGTAGACAGGCCCTCAATGGAAGTCAGGCTGGTTGCAATTGTTTTTCTGTTGAAGCCTTTTCCTGTCCTGTTTGGTTGCTGTGCCAAACCAGATAGATATTATATATTTTTTGAACCCTGAAATAAGCGCTTGGCCTTATTGCCATGCTCTCAAAAGCCCGATTGGGCTTATTATCAGGGGATGTCTTATTTTGGGGGAAACAGGGTATATATATATATATTCTCTGTTATAATTTAACCATTGCAGTGATTCGCTTAACAACTGTGGCACAAAATGGGACAAAGCTTTACTTAACAGTTGTCTTGCTTAGCAACAGAAATTTTGTGCTCAATGGTGGTCATAAATTGAGGACTACCTGTAGGCTACTGGGGTAGGAAGAGCATGCCATTGTTTATCCAATATGGAATCATGGGATTCCCTACATGCTGCATTTAGAGAATTCAGAAATGAAATGCCTTGCCGTGAATGCATGACATTTTTATATCCTTCTTCTCGAAGCTGGAGAGGAGATAAAGTGTGATGGATTTCCTCAAAGACGGCATGTTTCCGATCACCGCAAACCAGAGGTGATATTTAGCAGGTTCTGACCAGTTCTGGAGAACCGGTTGCGGAAATTTTGAGTAGTTCAGAGAACCAGTAGTAAAAATTCTGACTGGCCCCGCCCCCAATCTATTCTCTGCCTCCCAAGTCCCAGCTGATTGGAAGGAAATGGGGATTTTGCAGTAACCTTCCCCTGGAGTAGGGAGGGAATGGAGATTTTACAGTATCCTTCCCCTGCAATGCCCACCAAGCCATGCCCACCAAGCCACACCACGCCCACCAAGCCACGCTACGCCCAAGCCACGTCTACAGAACCAGTAGTAAATTTTTTTGTATCCCACCACTGCCACAAACTTTTCCATTTCTTCTGCTTTTACACCTGTGCACTGCTGACTCTGTTGCATGACCATTTCACTTGCACCTGGCTTCACCTACTTGTCATGAAAAGGCATGTAAAAGCCTCACAAATCACCACAATCTGTTTCAGCCACCACCAGCTGGCATGTAAAGGACATGTGATAATGAATGGCTCATAATCAACATTTATCTAGAGCGGGGGTGGGGGGTGGGGGGTGGATCTCCAAATGTGGCAACTTTAAGATTTATGGACTTCAACTCCCAGAATTCCTCAGCCAGCCATGATTGAGGAATTCTGAGTTGGCTGAGGAATTCTGGGAGTTGAAATTCTGGCTGAATGGCTGGCTGAGGAATTCGGGCAAGTTTAAGACTTCAACTCCCAGAATTCCTCAGCCAGCCATGACTGAGGAATTCTGAATTGGCTAAGGAATTCTGGGAGTTGAAGTTCTGGCTGAATGGCTGGCTGAGGAATTTGGGCAAGTTTAAGACTTCAACTCCCAGAATTCCTCAGCCAGCCATGACTGAGGAATTCTGAATTGGCTAAGGAATTCTGGGAGTTGAAGTTCTGGCTGAACGGCTGGCTGAGGAATTCGGGCAACTTTAAGACTTCAACTCCCAGAATTCCTCAGCCAGCCATGACTGAGGAATTCTGAATTGGCTGAGGAATTCTGGGAGTTGAAGTTCTGGCTGAATGACTGGCTGAGGAATTCTAGGAGTTGAAGTCCACAAGTCTTAAAGTTGCTAAATTTGGAGACTCTTGATCTAGAGGTTTCCACAGTTATTACCCCATATATAGAGTGTACTGATTTCATTATATTTCATTATGATGACTCATCTATTTCAGGAGCAGTTCCGCCTTTGAAAGAAGCAAAACGGACGTGTTCCGAGTGAAAACCAATAACGTTGGAGCCATCCGGAAAATAAGGTATTATTGGAAGATTAAGGCCAACCTAAAGTACCCTAAAGGGTGGCTACTTGACTAATTATGCTCTACAGGGAGCTACCCTTGAAGAGCATCCAGAAGCTCCAGTGGGTACAAAATGCAGCGGCCCACATGGTTTTGTACAGACCTTGGTGTGCATATGTATCATCTCTCCTGTGGGAGCTGCATTGGTTGCTGATTTGCTTCTGGGTGCAATTCAAGGCGCTGGTTATTATTATTATTTTTTTAATTTGATTTATATGCCACCCTTCTCCGGAGACTCAGGGCGGCTTACAATGTGCTCAGCAATAGCCGGAGAACCGGTAGCAAAAATCCCTGCCCCCCCACCCCACGCCCAGCTGAGCCGCACGATCATCAGAGGCTTTTTTTTTTTTTTACTTTTTTTACTTTTCAAAGCATTTTTTTCTACAACCTCTACCGACGAAAAAATGCTTTTAGAAGTAAAAAAAAAAAAAAAAAGCCTCTGATGATCGCGTGGCTCAGCTGGGATCATCCGAGGCTTTTTGAAGCATTTTTTTCTGCAACCTCTTGGCTGAAGAGGTGGTAAAAAAAAAAATGCTTTGAAAAGTCTCTGACGATCCCAGCTGAGTTTCCTGATCGGCAGAGGCTTTTCAAAGCATTAGAAAAAAATGCTTTGAAAAGTTAAAAAAAAAAAAAAGTTGGCCACGCCCACCCAGTCACATTACCTTCCCCACCAAGCCACGCCCACAGAACCGGTAGTAACAAATTTTACATTTCACCCCTGATTTGATCTATAGCAGGGGTGTCACTCATGTCATCATGGTGGCATCACGTAATGTATTGGGACTTCCCCCCACTTTGCTGAACCCGGGCATGGAAATGGCCTCATCTATAGGGTCTCCTGCTTGAGCATGGGGTTGGACTAGAAGACCTCCAAAGTCCCTTCCAGTTCTATTCTGATTGATTATATGGCATACTCATGCCCTCGTCACTTCACGCCTGGACTACTGTAATGCTCTCTACATGGGACTCCCCTTGAGGAGCACCCGGAGGCTCCAGCTGGTCCAGAATGCGGCCGCGCGGGTAGTTATGGGAGCAGCATGGCGCTCCCATGTGGCTCCCCTCCTGCGCGAGCTGCACTGGCTCCCTGTGGTCTTCCGGGTGCACTTCAAGGTCTTAGTTACCACCTTTAGAGCGCTCCATGGCTTAGGACCGGGGTACTTACGAGACCGCCTTCTGCCACCAATAGCCTCTCACCGCCCAGTACGCTCCCATAGAGAGGGGCTTCTCAGGGTGCCGTCAGCCAAACAATGTCGACTGGCAGCCCCCAGGGGGAGAGCCTTTTCTGTGAGGGCACCCACCATCTGGAACGAGCTGCTCCCAGAGATACAGAAGATTCCGGATCTGCGCACTTTCCGCCGTGACCTCAAAACATTCCTGTTTCAGCAGGCCGGCCTGGCCTAACTTTCCCTTTATATTGCTTTTTGATTTTATTTTAAACAGGGATGTCTTGAATTATCTAGGACCAGAGTGTTTAGTATATTTTAATTGGTTTTTTTTTTATTTTTTTATTAACGTTTGTATTAAATGTATTTTTATCGTTCGCTGTTCACCGCCCTGAGTCCCTTAGGAATAGGGCGGTATATAAATTTAATAAATAAATAAATAAATAAATAAATAAATAAATAAATAAAATACAGGAATAGCAGCAGAAAAGTGTATGGAAAGGACACATCATAATATGATACGCATAAGATGGAGATGTGTGGTCGATTTTGTAAGATATAAAAAATTCAAGAGGTTATACGTATATTACATTACATATTAAATTTTAAAATATATGGGTTCATAAAAAGGAAATAAGTATTTTATATATTAATATCTAGGCCATATCCATTAAGTGCAATAGTTTGCAGCTTAGACAAAAGGAACTTAATATTATCCTGTAGATTCTTAGCCTTCTCGTGGTTTTCATGTAATGAAAACTAAGTCAGAAGTTTAGGAACTGAAACTTTTAATTCTCAACTGCAAATTTTTAGTGTACATTCCAGATTTCTCCCAAAATGTCCCCCTCCCTCTTTGACAATACATACATGTTCAAAGGGCTTGTCACTTCAAAAACATAAAAATATGAAACCAGCTGATTGCCTTTGTAGAGAGAAGTTTGCATAAAAGTCTTTGTTGTGTTAAATTCAAGAGGTAAATCGTTACTTCAGAGCCTTGACTTCGTATTTGGGAAGTCTGTGCGGCTGTTGCCAAAAGTGCAATGACAAAAGGGAAATGTGCCACAACTTCCCTCAATCAGATATCCTCTAGTTGTGTTGGGGTTACAATTCCCAGCATTCTCAGCCAGTGAAAAAAGGGGATTATGGGATCTGCCATTCTAATGCATCTGAGGGCAGCAGGTTGTGTTGTGGCCCGCCAGCTGCCAACGGAGCTGGCGGCAGACTCGGACAATGAAGAGGTTGGGGAGGAATTTGGGCCAGTGCTGGAGTCTGGGGAAAGGCTCTGACGGATGCTGTGCGTCGGACGTAGAGATAGAGCCAGGGTCATCCAACATTTCCCAGCCACCGGAGAGGCAGCTGCCTTTGGAGGCTGATATGAGTGAGGAGGAAGAACAGCTGGGGCCTGTTCCAGATGCACGTATGCGCAGAGCAATTAGGAGAGAACAATGGAGGACAAGGAGGAGACTCAGGAAGCAAAGCACATGTGGATGCTGAATGCTCCTCCCTGGCTGGGGAATAAATAGAAAGAAAGGGGAGTGGTTGTCGTAGGAGACAACAAATTTTGTATTTCTGAAGATTTTGCTCATTGTGTTTCGTGCCTCAGAGACTGCTTGCCAGAACTTAATTTGTAGCCTTTCGGCTGGGAGCTCATGGCCTGGAAATTATCCCAAGGAACTGATAAGGTCTGTTACTGCGTTTAACTCCTTGAAGGACTCTTGCCTGGACTTTTTGGTGGGTGAATGCAATTAATTCACAAGAGGTAAATAATGAGGGTTTTTTCGTGACAAGGAATCCGTTTCTTGCTTCTGCTAAGGCTGGGTCAGAACAGGTTGCAAAATATCGATTTTAACAATTGCCAACCTGCACCCTTCTTTCTCTTTCTCTATTTTTGTTGGAGAATTGAGCACGACAACACCGGAATGAACGCCAGCTGGTATCTCGACCGTGTGATTGTGACAGACATGAACAGGCCCCACCTCCGTTTTTATTTCCCGTGCAACAATTGGCTGAGTAAAGATGAAGGGGACGGACTTTATGTGAGAGATCTGATTGGCAGCCTTAACCCCATGGATGTTCCCAAAGGTACATCATTGCATACAGCGGTGAATGCATGACCGGATGGATACCTGTATTAAAATGGTCTACAAGGTAGTCCTTGACTTATGACCACAATTGAGCCCAAAATTTCTGTTGCTAAGTGAGACAGCTGTGAAATGAATTTTACCCTATTTTATGAACGTTCATCCCATCATCGTTAAGCGAATCCCTGCAGTTGTTAAGTGAGTAACACGGCTGTAAAGTCAATCCGGCTTCCCCATTGACTTGGCTTGTCAGAAAGTCGCAAGAGGGGATCACATGACCCGGGGATACTGCAACTGTCATAAATACCGGTCAGTGTCCAAATTTTGATCATGTGACCACGAGGATGCTGCAATGGTCATGTGAAAAACAGTCATAAGTCACTTTTTTTCAGTGCTATTGTCATTTCAAACACTAAAACAATGGTTGTAAGATGAGGACTACCTGACATTTTCCCAACTAATCCAATTTTTCTTTTAATTTTTGCAAACAATAAATCTAATTTTTCACTTTCAAAAGTCATAGAAGCTAAAGTTTACTTATCCTTTTGCTAAAGGAAACCGCAGTATCTTGTAAATGGTAAACTAGGAAACTCTTAAGAGTCAGAATAGAAACAATGAAAATAAATGAACACCTTTGAAATGTTCAGTCCTCTACTTTTGCAACAGAGTTCTCCAATGGTAATCAATGCAACTTGGAGGAAAAATCGCAACGGTTTAAATCTTCCACAAAGTAATATCCACATTGTTGCCTTGTAGGCAGGGGTGAAATGCTCCCGGTTTAGACCGGATCGTCCGATCCGGTAGCGATGACAGCGGGTGGTCCGGAGAACCGGTAGCAAAAATCCCTGTGCCCCCCCTCCATGCCCAGCTGAGCTGCGCGATCATCAGAGGCTGTTTTTTTAACTTTTAAAAACATTTTTTTTTACAACGTCTTCGGCCGAAAAACTGCTTTTAAAAGTTAAAAAAAAAAAAACCTCTGATGATCGCGCAGCTCAGCTGGGATCGTCAGAGGCTTTTAAAAGCATTTTTTCTATAACCTCTTCGGCCGAAGAGGTTGTAGAAAAAAAAAAATGCCTTTAAAAGCCTCTGGCGATCCCAGCTGAGTTGCCTGATCGTCAGAGGCTTCTAAAAGCATTTTTTTCTGCAACCTCTTAAGGTTGTAGAAAAAATGTTTTTAAAATTAAAAAAAAAAAGTTGGCCACGCCCACCCAGTCACATTACCACCACCACCCCGCCAAGCCACGCCCACAGAACTGGTAGTAACAAATTTCAGATTTCACCCCTGCTTGTAGGAGATTTTTAGAAAAACTATACATTATGCAAAGTTTCTTTGCACCCTAAAGAATATTAGCATCTTGTATGTGGGGAACAATGTAGAACTATAACATGAGTGCTTACATTATCATTGTCAACTTTAACAGAATAACAGAGTTGGAAGGGACCTTGGAGGTTTTCCAGTCCAACCCTCCGCTCAAATAAGAGACCCTATACCATTTTAGACAAATGGCTGTCCAGTCTCTTCTTAAAAACCTCCAGTGATGGAGCCCCCACAACTTCTGGAGGCAAGTTGTTCCACTGGTTAATTGTTCTCACTGTTAAGAAATTTCTCCTTAGTTCTAGGTTGCTTCTCTCCTTGGTTAGTTTCCATCCTTTGCTTCTTGTCCTGCCTTCAGATCAGGGGTGGGTTCTAAATTTTTTTACTACCGGTTCTGTGGGCGTGGCTTATTTTGTGGGTGTGGCTTGGAGGTCATGTGACTAGGTGGGCGTGGCTAGCTGGTCAGAGTCATTTCTGGAAGGTCCTCGCACTTACGACCAGTCCTTGCACTTACGACCTGACTCATTTGTTTGCTTTTAACACTGATCAGCTGTAGGACGGCCCTTTGAAGCCCCGCGGCAAGAGTTTAAACAGTTTTTTTCCCTCTAATCATCAGCTGGGACTCAGGAGGCAGCAATAGATTGGGGCGGGGCAAATAAAAGGTAAGAATAATGTGGGTGGGTGGGAGGGCGGTGCAGGGGGAGAACCGGTTCGGTGACATCATATCGTCACCGCTACCGGCTCGGCCGAACCGGACCAAACTGGGAGGAACCCACCACTTCTTCAGATGCGTTGTAGAATTGGTTTTAACATATTAACAGAGTTGGAAGGGATCTTGTAGGTCACCTAGTCCAACCCCCCCGCCCAAGCAGGAGACCCTACACCATTTCTGACAGATGGCAGTCCAGCCTCTTCTTGAAAGCTTCCAGTGATGAAGCTCCCACAACTTCCGAAGGCAACTTCTGTTCCATGGGTTGATTGTTCTCACTGTCAGAAAATCTCTCCTTATTTCCAGGTTGAATCTCTCCTTGATCAGTTTCCATCCATTATTCCTTGTCTGGCCTTCAGGTGCTTTGGAAAATAGCTTGACCCCCTCCTCTCTGTGGCAGCCCCTCAAATATTGGAACACTGCTATCAGGTCTCCCCCTGGTCCTTCTCTTCATTAGATTAGCCATGCCCAGTTCCTGCAACCGTTCATCGTAGGTTTTAGTCTCCAGTCCCCTAATCATCCTGGTTGCTCTTCTCTTCACTCTTTCTAGAGTCTCATCCTCTTTTTTATAGTGTGGGTGACCAAAAACCGGATGCAGGATTCCCACTGCTATCATGTCACCCCTAGTCTTTCTTTAGTTTTTGAAAACCGATTCCGCCCCAATGCAGGTCAATATTAGTTCATCCGTTCAGTTCAGTTCCAGGGCAACGAACGATACGATGATCAAGGTTTCAAATCCCCGAATGTAAAACTCAAGAGGTGACTCTATTAAGGCCCGCTGATTTCCTGCGCGCAGGTCCTGCCAAAAACCGGAGCTGTTTTTCCGTACGGCTTAACCTGACCTCACACCATCTTTTTCACAAATTGTGTGGTTTCTGACAAGGAAAATGCTGCAGGTCGTGGGGCTCAGCCAGGAAACCCGTCTGCTCCACTGTCAATTTTGCAGTTTGCCATATGCTAGCAATTATTCTCACATTTACACCGCCGCAGATTCTTATTTACCTAAGTGCTCCCGAGCGGGGTTGATATTCGCTTTCATCCTGGGGATTAATTGCAAAGGATGGGATATTGTTCCACCCCGTGGTGTTTCCTTTCCCATAATAAATTCTTAAGTCGAAGTGTCTTAACTTCCTACAGCAGCAAATGATTTAAAAAAACCACCACCCAAACTCCCTTCTCTCAAACCAGGTCAGATAACAGACAATTTGGCCATTGGGCATAAGAGACATTTGAGCAGTGATTAACTTAATTAAAGGCTGCGTGCTGTGCAAAGAATCTTGTGCTTTAGGGTTCTGCATTTCTAACTTCAAGAGAAACCCTTCGATCCCCAATATCCTACCTGTCAATGACTACTTCAGCTTCAACCGCAATAACACACGAGCACACAATAGATACAAACTTAAGGTAAACCGCTCCAAACTTGATTGCAGAAAATACAGGGGTGAAATCCAGCAGGTTCTGACAGGTTCTGGAGAACTGGTAGTGGAAAATTTGAGCAGTTCGGAGAACCGGCAGCGGAAATTTTGAGTAGTTCGGAGAACCGTCAAATACCACTTCTGGCTGTTCCCAGCGTGGGGTGGGAATGGGGATTTTGCAGTATCCTTCCCCTGGAATGGGGTGGGAATGGAGATTTTGCAGTATCCTTCCCTTGCCATACCCACTAAGCCACACCCACCAAGACACACCACGCCCAAGCCACGCCCACAGAACTGGTAGTAAAAAAAATGAATTTCACCACTGAGAAAATGCAACTTCAGCAACAGAGTGGTCAACACCTGGAATTCACTACCTGTCTCTGTGGTCTCATTCCCAAACCCCCAAAACTTTAACCTTAGACTGTCTACTGTTGACCTCACCCCATTCCTAAGAGGTCTGTAAGGGGCGTGTATAAGCACACCAGCGTGCCTACTATCCTTGTCCTGTCTCCCATTTATTCATATCCTTATCCTATATTCATAATCATGTTTATACTTATATCTGTTTTCTTATACATGCTTGACAAATAAATGAAATAAATAAAATAAAATAAATAAATAAATAAATCTTAAAGAGAGAAAAGCAAAGTTTTTCTCTATTCGCTTGTCAATAATAATAATAATAGCAATGACTTTATTGTCATTGTATGTGTACACATAGTATACCCATACAACAAAATTCACTTAACACCCAAAGACCAGGTCCAACACACATAACAATCCCCAAACTCCCCCCCACCCACCACAAATTCCCCACCCCTAAACCACCCAAACACCCACACAACAGACCAAGTAATGCTGTCCAACAGCTCATCAATGGTGGCCCTTTAGTTCATTGTTGAGTGCAATTATCTTTAGAAGAGCATATGATGGCCGTGGCCAGGGGGGCTTTTTATCAGGTTTGCCTGGTACGCCAGTTGCGGCCCTTTCTGGATCGGGACGCCTTGCGCACAGTCACTCATGCCCTTGTCACCTCACGGCTGGACTACTGTAATGCTCTCTACATGGGGCTCCCCTTGAAGAGCATTCGGAGGCTCCAACTGGTCCAGAATGCGGCCACGCGGGTGGTTATGGGCGCGACTCATTGCGCCCATGTGATACCGCTCCTGCGCGAGCTGCACTGGCTCCCAGTGGTCTTCCGGGTGCGATTCAAGGTGTTGGTTACCACCTTTAAAGCGCTCCATGGCTTAGGACCCGGGTACTTGCGAGACCGACTTCTGCCACCAATAGCCTCCCACCGGCCAGTCTGCTCACACAGAGAGGGACTCCTCAGGGTGCCGTCGGCCAAACAATGTCGGCTGGCGACACCCAGGGGGAGGGCCTTCTCTGTGGGAGCGCCTGCTCTTTGGAATGAACTGCCCCCGGAAATACGCAAGTTCTTCGACCTCCGTGTGTTTCGCTGTGCCCTTAAGATCCTACTGTTTCGCCAGGCAGGGCTAACTATGTAATTATTTTAAATTGGGAGTTTTAAATTGGGGGTTTTAATCTGGGCCGAAATTGTGTAATATTTTTAATAATTTTAAATTTTGATATTTGTATATTTTTTGTTGTAATAGGCTGTACACCGCTCCGAGTCCTTCAGGAGAGGGGCGGTATAGAAATAAAATTATATTATTATTATTATTATTATTATTATTATTATTATTATTATTATTATTATTATTATTATTATAGAATATATCATATTCATAAATCTTCCCTCTAGTATGGATAATTCTGGAGCTCCACAACTACATGCAGGTGATCCTTAACTTACAACCTTTCGTTTAATGACTGAAGTTACCCCCCCCTCAAAATGAGTGACATGATCTTTTTTTCCACACTTATAACCATTGTAGCATCCCTGCGGTCCCTCGGCCTACGACCACAATTGAGTCCAACATTTCTGTTGCTAAGAGAGATGGCAGTTAAGGGAGTTTTGCCCCATTTTCCGACCTTTCTTGCAACAGCGAATCACCACAGTTGTTAAGTTAGAAACACAGTTGTTAAGTGAATCCAGCTGCCCCCTTGACAGATGCTTCCAAGGTCGACAGCTTCCATTGTGAAGATGTCTTCCTGTGGGAGATGGAAGAGAAATTCTTGGTTGGTCTTTAAAAGAGCATTAGCTATAGAAACAGAATGACAGAGTTGGAAGGGAGCTTGGAGGTCTTCTAACCCAACCCTCTTGTCAACCCTGAAGCTGATCTGACGGAGGCCATTTTGAGGCTTTGGTGTTGCCACACCGGAGCTGAGGGATAGGGAGAGGGGAATAGAGATAGAGAGGGCTTGTAGTCGAAACAAAATACTTTCTCCTGGGAACCAAGGACATTCCCACAGGTGGCTGGGGAGAGGAGGAGCAATGTCACTTGACAACTGGATGGGACCTTGATTGGACCGTGTGACTGACTGCTAGGGAAAAGGGAGGAACTTTTACTTTTAATTAGGTGAAAACCGCGGGAATATTCAGAGTTGGTTTTCACCAGCTTATGCCAATATGATATATCCAATAAACCAATTCTTTGAGGAACCTACTTGCCTCAGAGCTCTGTTTATTATGTATGTATTACTTGGAACCCTGAAACCTCTGCCCAGGCAGGAGACCTTATCTCCGTGATGGCGAACCTATGGCACGCGTGCCATAGGTGGCACGCAGAGCCGTATCAGTGGGCATGCGACCTCAGCTCCGCCAGCTGATTTTCGGGCCTTCTGGGCCCACTGGAAGTTGGCAAACAGGCCATTTCCAACCTCTGGGGCGGGGGGAAGAGATCGTTTTCACCCTCCCCAGGTTCCTAGAAAGGCTCTGGAGCCTGGGAAGAGAACTTCCAGGTTCTAGCGTGCATGCGCACCTTACAATCAGCTGGCCGGTGTGCATGTGCAGCCCAATTTTCGGCATTGCCACGCACGCGAAGGGATCGCGCTCCGGAAAAGCCAAACTTCCGGATTCTAGCGCACAAGTGCACCCGGCGATCAGCCAGTTGGCGTGCATCCACCAGCTGGTTTTCGGCACTGCTGCACGTGCGAAGGACAGCGGATCATTGCACGCGCATGTGTGCCAGAAACCCGGAAGAAAAACAGGCAAGGCCGCGCGTGTCAGGCAACATGGTTTCGCGTGCCACTTTGGGCACCCATGCCATAGGTTCTCCATCATGGTGGTATAGGTTTCCTTCTTGAACAGGGAGTTGAACTAGAAGGCCTCCAAAGTCCCTTCCACCTCTGTTATTCTGTTAGTTTGTTTGTTTTATATTTTATTAAATTTATATACCGCCCTACTCCCGAAGGACTCAGGACGGTGAACAGGCACAGAATAAAATACATACATACAAAAGTTAGAAACATAATTAAAACCAAATTGAATAATTTAGCCCAAGACAATTTAAAAATCCCAATAATTTAAAACAAATTAAAATTCCAATTTAAAAACTTAAAAGAAAGGGGAGAAAATTAGGCCAGGCCAGCTTGCTGGAATAGGAGGGTCTTAAGAGCACGGTGGAAAGTGCGCAGCAATTCAAGCCTGTGTGAAATTAACGTCACTTAAAAAAAAAAAAAGACAGCAAATTTTAGAAAGGAAGATTATATAACAAAGACCAACAGAGTGGCTAATATATTCAGCTGCAAATTATGTTCCTAATATTGGTGAGATGGCAACTGGGGTGTCGTGATGCGGGCACGGTGTGCTTTTTCAACACAACTGCAGCTTGCAGTGACTCTTTCGACCTTCCCAACCGGGGGGGATTTTACTCCATCCTTAATTCCCATTAGTTATATACCCCAAATGTATTCAAAAATTTCATTTTGCCTTTCTTTTTATCTCTGCCTCCCTTTCAGGTTTTGGATTGCATCAACTCCTTTCTTTCTTTCTTTATTTTAATATGAAAGAGACTAGAAAGATGTGGGTTTTTTTGGTTCTCTAAATTCTGCACCAGATGTTCAGTTTTAGAACAAAAGCTAATTTATAAGTAGCCATCAAATTTTTATCTGACCAGTAGAGGGAGCTGGACAACTACTTTAGCTGGCTGAGGAATTCTAGGAGTTGAAGTCCACAAGTCTTAAAATTGCCAAGGTTGGAGACCCCTGATTTAGAGCACTAGTTCAAAGGTTTGTTACAAACCAGTGCAATAGGTCTGTGGAGATTCTCAGTCATCCAGCTCATGGTTCTCCCAAAGGTGCTTTTTTCAGGAGGCAAACTGGACTTTCGTGTTTTTTTTCTTTGAAGACGTTTCGCTTCTCATCCAAGAAGCTTCTTCCGCTTTTGACAGGATAGTGGGGAAGGGAAGGATTTATACTCCTCGCAGACAGCTGGTCATTTGCATCAGAGGTGGGTTTCAGCAGGTTCCGACCAGTTCTGGAGAACCGGTAGCGGAAATTTTGAGTAGTTTGGAGAACCGGTAGTAAAAATTCTGACAGGCCCCACCCCCATCTATTCTCTGCCTCCCGAGTCCCAGCTGATCGGGAGGAAATGGGGATTTTGCAGTAACCTTCTCCTGGAGTGGGGTGGGAATGGAGATTTTGCAGTATCAGTGGTGGGATTCAGCCAGTTCGCACCACTTCGGGAGAACCGGTTAACTTTCTGAGCAGTTTGGTGAATTGGTTGCTGGAAGAAATCATTAGGGCAGAGAACCAGTTGTTAAATTATTTGAATCCCACCACGGTGCAGTATTCTTCCCGTGCCACGCCCACCAAGCCATGCCACGTCCACCAAGCCACACCCACAGAACCGGTGGTAAAATTTTTGGAAACCCACTACTAATTTGCATCCTTTTAGAGGGTCCTTGAAGCACTTGGAAGTTTATCTGTGTCCCCAGGGCCACCTAAGTTAGTGCTTCTGGTTCCTGTGGTCTGCAATTTTTTGCCTCTGGAAATCCATTCCTACTCCCACACCATTCAAAGCGAAATATTTCAAAGAAAAAAAACAACAACCAAGAAAAGCCAGTAGCCTTTTGAGAAAAACACCTTTGGGATAGGACTGGATATTATAATTTTTTGCTGGGTCATCTCCCTGGAGCATCAGCGCAACCAATCTAGCTGTGTCCTAAGGATGTTGCAATTCCCAAAAAAAAGGATGATTATTTTTTCCATGAGATGGTGGATTCATAGCTTACATGTAAATTCAAATGCAAACATGAGTTTGTGGTACATGAGCTGCGGTGGCGCAGTGGTTAGAGTGCAGTACTGCAGGCTACTTCTGCTGACTGCTGGCTGCCTGCAATATGGCAGATTGAATCTCACCAGACTCAAGATTGACTCAGCCTTCCATACTTCCAAGGTGGGTAAAATGAGGAGCCAGATTGTTGGGGGCAAGAGGCTGATTCTATAAGCTGCTTAGAGAGGGCTGTAAAAGCACTGTGAAGCGGTATATATGTGGAATTGGGATCGTAGAAACACTCAGGAGCATAGAAGAGTTCAGAGGCAGATGCATAAATAAATGTCTTAAACGTATTTATTCATATGATAAATCATATTAACTATGTACAACAGAGATCAAGTCTCATGAGGAACAAACATGAAAAGGGAGAGATGGAGAGAGCGCAAGGTGGAAAAGGTTGGAGGGGGTTTTATACTCAGGGTAAGCCCCTCCTTTCCACATAGGGGTGGAGACACTCTCCGCCTCCACTGGTGTCTATATGACACATGTGCCAATGGCTTGCAAATACTTGACAATATAAGTCTAAATTCTATTGCTATTACTACTTCCGGCTTGCTTGATCATTCCACAGGCATCTACCTGGTTCGGTTTTAATTAATTGTATAATGTATTTTTTTTCCCTTGCAGTAAACAAATATGTGGTCCGAGTGTTTACAGGTGATGTCAATGGCAGTGGAACAGATGCTGATGTTTTCGTTAACATTTTTGGGCAGAACGGAGATACAGGTAACATCCCCTAGTGTACACAGTTCTTACAGTAGTGGCCAAAATTGTGGAAACCTTTTGGGAAAAGTGTATTTGCTAAAACTAGCTAATAGCACCACTTCTTTTTGGAGTAGTACCATAAAATGATATATCAATGGAAAGATAATTTAACCAAGAATGTAATGCAATAACTTATATGAAGGATTTGCTCTTAGAATAGCAGTTACAGTATAAAGAAGAAAAATGAAACACGTAGAAAAAAAATGAGATATACAAAAATTATCACCATAGAAAAAACGAGATATACAAAAATGATCACCGTGTCAGTTAATACTTAGTTGGGTGACCTTTAGCATGAATTATGGCCTTTACAACGTCTTCCCATGGAGTGAACTGAGTCTTTTAGTTCTGCAGCTGTTATCATGTGAAACCAAGATTGAATGACGGCTTCTATTAACTGGGCTTTATTGCTGGGTTGCTTCTGACTAACAAGTTTCTTCAGTCGGCTCCATAGATTTTCCATTGGGTGAAGGTCTGGGCTATTCCCAGGCCATTCCAGCAGTGGAATAGGATTATCTTGAAGCTCCAAAAAAAAGGTGGTGTTATTAGCCATCAAATCTCAAAAATACACTTTTCCCAAAAGGTTTCCACAATTTTGACCACTACTTTATGTAGACTAATGTAGAGTAAAGTAAGCTACTCCCTCCATGAGGAAAATGGGTGGTTCTTAAATACGATAAATAAAATAAATACTTCCTTTCAGAGCGTCTGTCAAATCACAGTTCCCAGGATTAAGACCTACGCCATTGTGACAAAGTTGTGTTGTTTCTTGGGCTATGTTCAAGATCCTCAACTCCTGGACCAAAACTGAAATTTAACAGTGATTTCATTGTGCAATTAGTTATCTAGAGAATTGATGGGTTCCTGTTCAATGAGTATGTTTGAACCGTGATGATGAGACAATGGTTTGGGGTAGGGGTGGGTTCTACTTACCTCCCCTCTCTCTCTCCTCTCTCTCTCTCTCCTCTCTCTCTCCATATTTGTTTATCTTTGATTATATCTGTTGCCTAGGAGAGCGCAGGTTGGACAATGACAAGGACAATTTTGAGAGAGGATCAGAAGACAAGTTCACCCTTGATGCTCCCAATCTGGGCAGGCTCAGGAAAATCACCATTGGGCATAACAACAAGGGAAGCTCAGCCGGATGGTTCCTTGATAAGGTTTGCTATAAGTTATTAATTCATTACTTAGGCCAAAGAGATCTTAATTAGGTTTGCCTTAACCCTGTATCTGAATGCGAGGACAAAGGGGAAAATTCTTCCTTCTCTGTAAGCCTCTGTGCCCTGCCTGAGGACCAGAGGTGAAATCCAGCAGGTTCTGACTGGTTCTGGAGAACCGGTAGTGGAAATTGTGAGCCATTTGGAGAACTGGCAAATACCACCTCTGGCTGGCCCGAGAGTGGGGAAGGAATGGGGATTTTGCAGTATTCTTTCCCTGGAGTGGGGAGGGAATGGAGATTTTGCAGTATCCTTCTCCTGCCACGCCCACCAAGCCACGTCCACCAAGCCACACCCACAGAACCGGTAGTAAAAAAAAATTGGATTTCACCACTGCTGAGGACTAACTTCTGAAAGTATAAGCTGAAGGTATATATCTGAAGTATAGGGAATCAGAATAGAGCTGGAAGCAGGGGTTATGTTAATTGTTATGTTAATTTTATTTATATACCGCCCTTCTCCCGAAGGACTCGGGGAGGTGTACAGCCAATTTAAAAACATAATGTGGAATTGGGATCATCGAAACACCCAGGAGCATAGAAGAGTTCAGAGGCAGATGCATAAATAAATGTCTTAAACGTATTTATTCATATGATAAATCATATTAACTATGTACAACAGAGATCAAGTCTCATGAGGAACAAACATGAAAAGAGAGAGATGGAGAGAGAGCAAGGTGGAAAAGGTTGGAGGGGGTTTTATACTCAGGATAAGCCCCTCCTTTCCACATAGGGGTGGAGACACTCTCTGCCTCCACTGGTGTCTATATGACACATGTGCCAATGGCTTGCAAATACTTGACACATAAATATACAGACATCATCATTAAAAAGTAATTAAAATCAATTAAACAGTTTCGGCCAAAATTTAAAACCCCGAGTTAAAACTCCAATTTAAAAACCACTTAAATAGACAGCCCCGCCTGTCGGAACAGTAGGGTCTTGAGGGCACAGTGAAAAACCCGGAGGTTAGAGATTGTACGTATTTCCGGGGGCAATTCGTTCCAAAGGGGAGGAGCTCCCAATGAGAAGGCTCTCCTCCTGGGTGTTGCCAGTCGGCATAATTTCGCCGATGGCACCCTGAGGAGTCCCTCTCTGTGGGAGCGAACTGGTCGGTGGGAGGCTATCGGTGGCAGAAGGCGGTCCCATAAATACCCTGGTCCTATGCCATGGAGCGCTTTAAAGGTGGTAACCAACACCTTGAATTGCACCTGGAAAACCACTGGGAGCCAGTGCAGCTTGCGCAGGAGGGGTGTTACATGGGCGCAACGAGTTGCACCCATAACCACCCGCGCGGCTGCGTTCTGGACCAGTTGGAGCCTCCGAGTGCTCTTCAGGGGGAGCCCCATGTAGGGGTGGGTTCTACTTAACTTTACTACCAGTTCGCAGTGGGGTTGCGAGCGTGCACTTACTTCGCTCACTTCACATGCGCAGATCGCTTCTGATGATGTCAGGGTTAGTGGGTGGAGCCTCCCACCAGTTTTACTACCGGTTCTATAGAACTGGTGGAGGCTGGGGGGCAACCCTCCACTGGCTGGAAGGGATCTTGGAGGTCTTCTAGTCCAGCCCCCTGCTCAAGCAGGAGAACCTACACCATTTCCAACAAGTGTCTGTCCAGTCTCTTCTTAAAAACCTAAGTGATGGAACATCCACCATCTCTGGAGGCAAGATGTTTCAGAGGTGCTATTCAGCAGGTTCTGACTAGTTCGGGAGAACCAATAGCGGAAATTTTGAGTAGTTTTCCATGGACCAAGCAGGGTGGGGGGGGTGGGGGTGGAGGAGCATGCAACCTAGATTCCATACAGGCTCAGTTTTGCTTGCCCACCTCTCACCTCCAGCTGTGCCGTTCCTTAAGCAGCCAACTGAGAAACTGCTTATTTTGGGGGAGGTGGGATTGGTGAGCAATTTTTGCCAGTGAGATGGATGCAAAAATTAAGACATCTGTTTGGATTCTTTAAAAAAACAAAACAAAACATCTATTACGCAAGATCTCTGTGCTCCGAGTTTTCTGCCGTGCTCTTAAAACCCTGCTCTTCTGACAGGCAGGGCAAAGCTTCATAATTGAGTTTTAAATTCGAAGTTCTTAAATTTTGGGGTTTTTTAGTTAATTGGCCTTAAATGTAATACTTTTGAGCCTGGATAGCTCAACAGAAAGAGCTCTGTAATTTAACACCAGCTGTCTGCAATTAAAGTTCGAATCTCCCCAGGCTCAAGGTTGACTCAGCCTTCCATCCTTTCTAAGGTAGGTAAAATGAGGACCCAGTTTGTGGGGGCAATAAGCTGACTTTGTATAAATATACAAAAGTATGAAGGCTATTGCTTAACGCACTGTAAGCTGCCCTGAGTCTCCGGAGAAGGGCAGAATATAAATCAAATTAAAAAAAAAAATACTTTTAATAATTTTTAAATTTAAATTGTGATATTTGTATTGTATTTTTACCTGGCTGTACACCGCCCCGAGTTCTTCAGGAGAGGGGCGGTATAGAAATAAAATTATCCTTATCCTTATCCTATTGTCAACACAATAAAACACTGTGGATGGGGTTGTGAGGCAGATTAACAGAGTTGGAAGGGACCTGACAGCTAGAACAATTAATCAGTGGAACAGCTTTTCTCCAGAAGTTGTGAGTGCTCCAATACTGGAGGATTTTAAGCAGAGATTGAACAGCCATTTACCTAAAATGATATAAGGCCTCCTGTTTGAGCAGGGGGTTGGACTAGAACTGGGGTCTCCAAAGGTGGCAATTAAGACTTGTGGACATGCTGGCTGGGGAATTCTGGGAGTTGAAGTCCACAAGTCTTAAAGTTGCCAAGTTTGGGGACCTCTGGCCTAGAAGACTTCCAAGGTCCCTTCCCACTCTGTTGCAGTGGTGGGTTCCTCCCGGTTCGGTCCGGTTCAGCCAAGCTGGTAGCGGTAACGATATGACGTCACCGAACCGGTTCTCCTCCCCGCCCTCCCACCCACCCCCCACATTATTCTTACCTTTTATTTGGTCCCACCCCCAATCTATTGCTGCCTCCTGAGTCCCAGCTGATGACTAGAGGGAAAAAAACTGTTTAAACTCTTGCCACGGGGCTTCAAAGGGCCGTCCTACAGCTGATCAGTGTTAAAAGCAAACAAATGAGTTGGGTCGTAAGTGCGAGGACTGGTCGTAAGTGTGAGGACCTTCTAGAAATGACTCTGACCAGCTAGCCACGCCCACCTAGTCACATGACCTCCAAGCCACACCCACAAAATAAGCCACGCCCACAGAACCGGTAGTATAAAAATTTAGAACCCACACCTGCTCTGTTGCTATGTTAAGAAAGACGAAGTTCTCAACGAATACTTGTGGGTAAAAATCTGCTGAGTGAGTTGCAAAATCGGTCGAAAGGCAGGTATGCTTTCTCACGTCACTGATGAGACGTTCTGCTCTGATCGTAGGTTATCATTGAAGACATTGGCAACAAGTCAGTGTATGAGTTCCCAAGTTACCGTTGGTTTGCATTGGATGAAGATGATGGCAAAATCCAGCGCGACATTCTTGTGGGAGGAACAGAGGCAACCGGTAAATGTGTTTTTGAGCGGAAAGTGATGAATACGAGACAGCCGAGGATGAACTGGTGTTGAAAGGCTCAAGGCATAGAGGGAGAGTAGAGTAGAGTAGAGTAGACCAGACCAGAACAAAATAGAAAATATGGAATGGAACGGAACGGAACGGAACGGAACGGAACGGAACAAAATAAAATAGAAAAAATGTAATGTAATGTAATGTAATGTAATGTAATGGAATGAAATGGAATAGAATAGAATAGAATAGAATAGAATAGAATAGAATAGAATAGAATAGAATAGAATAGAATAGAAAATATGGCATGGAATGGAATGGATGTAATGGAATGGAATGGAATAGAATAGAATAGAATAGAAAAGAAAATATGGCATGGCATGGCATGGCATGGCATGGCATGGCATGGCATGGCATGGCATGGCATGGCATGGAATGGAATAAAATAGAATAGAATAGAATAGAATAGAATAGAATAGAATAGAATAGAATAGAATAGAAAATATGGCATGGAATGGAATGGAATGGAATGGAATAGAATAGAATAGAATAGAATAGAATAGAATAGAATAGAATAGAATAGAATAGAATAGAAAATATGGCATGGAATGGAATGGAATGGAATGGAATGGAATGGAATAGAATAGAATAGAATAGAATAGAATAGAATAGAATAGAATAGAATAGAATAGAATAGAATAGAATAGAAAATATGGCATGGCATGGCATGGCATGGCATGGCATGGCATGGCATGGCATGGCATGGCATGAAATGGAATGGAATAGAATAGAATAGAATAGAATAGAATAGAATAGAATAGAATAGAATAGAATATGAATGGAACAGAGCAGAGCAGAACAGAATATTATTTATTGGCCAAGTGTGATTGGACACACAAGAAATTTGTCTCCAGTGCAGAAGCTTTCAGCATACTGTCAGGGTTCCAGGTAACACCCCCAACGAAAGAAGATTCCGAGGCTAGAAGTTCCTCAAAGTTCCATTTTATTATTATTATTATTATTATTATTATTATTATTATTATTATTATTATTATTTATTGAATTTCTATACCGCCCTACTCCTGAAGGACTTAGGGCGGCGAACAGCCATAAAATAAAACACATACATATACAAAATTTAAAATCGAATAAAATGAGTTAAATAAATTTGGCTGAAGTAATACCCATAATTAGAGATGTCCTATTGGCATATCTGGGACAACCCGAATCTGAAAGCTTCCAGGTTTTCCCCACCCAAAAGAAAGTCCAAGTCCCTTCCCCCTGCACCCACATGTTCATCACCTGGTCCAGTCAATACACCATCTCAAGTGGAGATGCTTTCCAGTCATACCACTCCAGGTGCTGGCCGAATGTCCTTGACTCTCAGAGAAAGGAATGTTATTATGGCTAGATAGCTCTCCAACTCCATGCAATCTCCCCCACCCAGTTTCCCACAGCACCAAAAGTGCCAGCCCTGAAGATCCAAAGAACAAGATGGCCCCCAGGGCTGACGCGTACATATACAGCGAAGCGATAATCATAGATGCCAATAGGAGAGATGAGAAGGACAATAGTAATACAGCCCTACTGCATCTTGAGAATGGAGAAGTGTAGAAGCCCAGCAATGCTGCCCCTTATCCCAGTTCTGCTGTATCGCCTGATGTGCTTGCTGGTTTGAAACATTGCAGGTTGCAAAGCTGTGGCGTATTTCTCTGTAGTCTTAAGGAAGCGAGGGGATGCTCTCCCACTCAGAATGGAGATTTATGTGAGATGGCAGGTGGACTGAGATTAGCCGTCTGAAGACGTCTCCGTGGTCATGTAGCCGGCATGACTCAACGCCAAAGGCACATAGAATGCTGTTACCTTCCCACCAAAGGTGGTCCCTACTTGCATTTTTTACGTGCTTTCAAACGGCTAGGTTGGCAGAAGCTGGGACAAGTAACGGGGAGCTCACCCCGTTACACGGCACTAGGGATTCAAACCGCTGAACTGCCGACCTTTCGATCGACAAACTTAGCATCTTAGCCACTAAGCCACTGTGTCCCTACAGAATGTTATTAGGACTCTCGTAAAAGAAAAACAGGTGAGAAAAAGGAAACGGTGGAACCCTTGTAGAGGATCCTTCTTGATCTCTTCTTTTGAGGTTTAAGTAAACCAGACGAATCCACAGAGGTTCCAAACTTGCTGGAGAAATAATTGCACGGAGAGAGCGAGAGAGCCGGGACATTCATATTTTACCGTTTGGCCAGCTCTTCGTCCTTTCCACCCCGTTGAGAATTGCACAGAGATTTTCTTCCCCTTTGAAGGAAACTTCAAAAGCCAATTCTCTTCCGTCCAATTAAAAGAAGAGCAATAGACAAGAGAGGGCAAAAAGGAAAAAAAGAAAAAGAAAAACACTGCGGGAAACAAGTGCGGAGGCTTTGTTTTGCTTTGTTGGCTTAATGTCTTGTGTTTACCAAGTTGGGCCATTATATCTTGCAAGTCAGACGCCAAAGAGTGAGCGGAGGCTCTCTTGCCCAATCCAAGTTGCAAAATCAGGAGTCGTCCTTTCGTAAAAGCATCCCTGGGCTTCTCCGGGGAACTCTGAACCAAACCACGCCAAGGCGCTTAATGAGCTACCCAGAATCCCCTGCTCCCCGGGGAAAGGAAACAAAGGAGAATGCAGAACTTGAAGCATCTGGGCAAACAGCAGGCATGCTGGGAAGCTGAGCATGAGCCAAGGTTTCTGCCAGCCGATTCCTCCGTTGGTGTAGCTGCCCTTTTGAAGAGGCTCAATTATTTATCTCAGCCATTATTTGACAGGGGGGGAAAAAAATTTCCCGGTCACTTTGTGCGATAGAATTTTGGCTTGGAACCAGAGGTTTTCTTCAGTCTGTGACTTTGTAGAAGTTCTCTCGCTACTGCAGATCCCAATAGAGGTAGTCCTTGACTTACGATGAACAATGGAGCCCAACATTTCCATTCCTAAGGTAGATAGTTGTTAAGCGAGTTTTGTTTTGTTTGTTTGTTTGTTTGTTTATGAAATTTATTAGCCGCCCGTCTTAGCACAAGGCAACTCTGATTCGTAGGATTTGCCCAATCTTATGGTTTTTCCTGCCATTCAGTTGTTAAGTGAATCACTGCAGTTGTTAAGTCAACCATGGTCATTAAACCAATCTGGCTTTCCCCCTTGACTTTGCGAATCGTCATTGTTAATTTAAACATCTCTGCCCATCTCGGTTTAGCCTCTTTCTCTGATAAAAATTCTCATTGATATTTCCGTTCAGCCTCTGCGCCTTTGCAGAATATTGAAAGATATTTAGACTATCAGGGTTCAAAGATATCTGCTGACATTTTTCAATGGAATGGAATGGGATGGGAGGGGAGGGGATAGAATAGAATAGAATAGGGTGGGGAATAGGGCGGGCCATAGTTCCCCCAAGGTAGCTGTACCTTGAATACGACGGAAATAGTAATTACCATTAGTAATAGAGGTGGTACTCAGCTGGTTCGGACCGGTTTGCGTGAACTGGTAGCGCCCACGATCAGTTGGCCCCACCCACCTGCCCCGTTCTATCCTGTCCTTTATTTCCTGCTTTGTAGCTCATCTCAATCGTGTGGAAAAGCTGATTCCCCCCTGCTATTCTACTTATCATTGCTGACTGGGACGATAAGCCGCTGAACTTTTAAATGCATCATTTTCAGCACTGCGCGCAAGCACCTTAGGTGCCCATGCACATGAAGCGCGCACTCACTGAACCAGTTGTAAACCAGCAGCATCCCACCACTGATTAGTAATAAGCCCATTATTAGTAAGGTTGTTGTGGTAACTGCATTTTGCATTCTGCTTCTCTAACTCCCCTCCCCTCCCTTCACTCAGGTATCGTTTACAACGTGGCAGTGGTCACAGGTGACATCAGAGGGGCAGGAACCAACTCCAAAATTCATATTGTCCTGCATGGCTCCAAAGGGCTGAAAAACAGCGGGAAGATTTTTCTGGAAGGAGGGAAGTTTGAACGGAGCAGGACCGACCTTTTCAATATCGAAATTGCGGCTCTCCTTAGCCCCTTAAGTCGCATCTCCATCGGGCATGATAACGCTGGCATCAGCTGCGGCTGGTATTGCGAGAAGGTAAGGACGTGTCCAGTGGCGGAATTCAAATTTTTTTAATTACCGGTTCTATGGGTGTGGCTTGGTGGGCGTGGCAGGGGAAGGATACTGCAAAATCCCCATTCCCTCCCCACTCCTGGGGGAAGGATATTGCAAAATCCCCATTCCCTCCCCACTCCTGCGAGAAGGATATTGCAAAATCCCCATTCCCTCCCCACTCCTGGGGGAAGGATATTGCAAAATCTCCATTCCCACCCCACTCTGTGGCCAGCCAGAGGTGGTATTTGCCTGTTCTCCGAACTACTCAAAATTTCCACTACCGATTCTCCAGAGCCTGTCAGAACCTGCTGAATAGCACCCCTGGACATGTCCTAAAATGCTGTTGAACAGCTTTTTTTTAAATCCCATTGTCAACCTCTTCAGGGTGACCCAAGATAGTTTATATTGATATATATATTTATATAAGAGTAAAGCTCTGATTTCAATTATGAAATCAGATTTAACATTGGACACTATCTAACAAAATGAAATTCAATGGTGAAAAAAGTAACGTTCTACATTTAGGCAAGAAAAACAAAATGCACAGGTACAGTATATATGGCACGTTGCTCAATAGTAGGAATTGTGGGAGGGATCTTGGAGTCCTAGTAAATATGAGCCAGCCGTGTGCTGCAGCTGCCAAAAAACCCAACACAGTTCTAGCCTGCATTAACAGAGGGATAGAATCAAGATCATGTGAAGTGTTAATACCACTTTATAATGCCTTGCTAAGGCCAAAGTTGGAATACTGCATTCAGTTTTGGTCGCCACGATGTAAAAAAAGATGTGGAGACTCTAGAAAGAGTGCAGAGAAGAGCAACAAAGATGATGTGGGGACTGGAGGCTAAAACATATAAATGAGTTACAGGAATTGGGTATGTCTAGTTTAATGAAAAGAAGGACCAGGGGTGACATGATAGCAGTCTTCCAATATCTCAGGGGCTGCCACAAAGAAGAGGGAGTCAAGCTATTCTCCAAAGCACCTGAAGGCAGGACAAGAAGCAATGGGTGGAAACTAATCAAGGAGAGAAGCAACTTAGAACTAAGGAGAAATTTCCTGACAGTTAGAACAATTCATCAGTGGAACAACTTGCCTCCAGAAGCTGTGACTGCTCCAACACTGGAGGTTTTTAAGAAGATGTTGGATAACCATTTGTCTGAAGTGGTGTAGAGTTTCCTGCCTAAGCAGGGGGTTGGACTAGAAGACCTCCAAGGTCCCTTCCAACTCTGTTATTCTGTTTTGTTACAATTATGATGCCCTGAGGTTAAATGGTCACTATAAAACAATCCTATATCCCATAATTCTGTTTTTCCTTAATGTGTGTCATGGGATATTCAGCTTTGTGCACCCAACAGCGGTGTGTTCATTTCATTAAACTCTTGGCAGTCCTCCAGTTGCAAAGAAAAGAATAACCAGCCATTCTTGTGCATCCTTATCATTAATAACAGTGAGGGGGAAAATCCCCTCTTTTTATTATTATTATTAGGTGAAAGAGGTATCTGCTTTTGAAATCTCTTCCAAAGCAGAAGAGCGTCTTTGAGAAATTCCTACAGGTGTATAGAAACTTTTTTCTTGCATCAGAATTGTGTCCAGTATACAGGTAGTCCTTGACTTATGAATACAAGTGAGCCCTAGATTTTACCTGGCTAAGCAAGATAGTGGTTAAAGTGAGCTTTGCCCCAGTTTAATGACCTTTCTTGCCACAGTTGTTAAAAGTGAATCACGGCAACGGTTAAATTAGTGACGCGGTTGTTAAGTGAATCTGGCTTCCCCCACTGACTCTGCTTGGCGGGAGGTCGCAAAAGGGGATCATGTGACCCCGGGACACTGCAACCATCATAAATGCGAGTCAGTTGCCAAGCGTCTGAATTTTGATCATGTGACCGTGGGAATGCTCAGATGTGGGATTCAGCCGGTTTGGTCTGGTTTCAGCAGGTTCTGACCAATTCTGGAGAATTGGTAGTGGAAATTTTCAGTAATTCCGAGAACCGGTAGTAAAAATTCTGACTGGCCACGCCCCCATCTATTCTCTGCCTCCCAAGTCCCAGCTGATCGGGAGGAAATGGGGATTTTGCAGTATCCTTCCCCTGGAGTGGGGAGGGAATGGAGATATTACAGGTTCCTTCCCATGCCACACCCACCAAGCCACGCCCACCAAGCCATGCCACACCCACCAAGCCACACCCACAGAACCGATAGTAAAAAATTTTGAAACCCACCACTGGTCTGGTTCTGAAGAAACGGTAGTGGCAACTTTGGGAGGCTCCACCCACCCGCCCGGATGTAACACGCGAGCACTGCGTGAAATGCGCGAGCACTAGGTGTGCTCACATTCGCGAACCGGTAGGGAAGGTAAGTGAATCCCACCTCTGGGAATGCTGCAATAGTTGTAAGTGTGAAAAATGGTCATACCATAAGTCACTTTTTTCAGTGCCATTGTAATTTTGAATAGTCACTGAACGAACGGTTGTAAGTCGAGGACTACCTGCAGATGAGCCCATCAGGGAGCTATAGACCTTTCTTACATCTTCCCCAGTCCGGTGCCTTGCAGATATTTTGGGATTGCAGCATGTCTTCAGAGGGCACCAGGTTGGGCAAAGGGCGGAGGCCAAATGGAATATAAATTAACTGGCATTATTCATTTTATCTCCCTCTGCCAGGTGGTGGTGTACTGTCCATTTACTGGAATCGAACAGACGTTTCCCTGTGGGAAGTGGCTGGATGAGAACGAAGCGGATGGCCTGGTGGAACGGGAACTCTACGAAATGCTCTCACTGCGTCGGAAAAGACTGAAAAGTAAATGCAACAGGAAAAAAATAAATAAATCTTGCTTCTCATTTCTTTATAAATACAGGTAGTCCTTCGACCACAGACGAGCCCAATTTTTCCATTGCTTAAGCAAGATGGTAGTTAAGTGAGTTTTGCCCCATTTTACGACCTTTCCTGCCATGGTCATTAAGTGAATAACTGCAGTTGTTAAATGAATCATTTGACCATTAAGTGCACCTGTCTTCCCCCATCAATTTTTTCATTGTGAAGCGAGACGGATGTTAAGTGATTGTTGCCCCATTTTACCACCTTTCCTGCCCCAGCTGTTAAGTGAATAGCTGCAGTTGTTAAGTGAATTATTCAGTCATTAAGTGAATCTGTCTCCCCCTATCAACTTTGCTCATCGGAAACTGGCTGGGAAGGTTGCAAAGGGTGAACACATAACCCCATGAATACATACTAGTCAGTGGTGGGTTCCGCCGAGCCGGTAATGGTGACGATATGACATCACTGAACCGGTTCTGCCACCACCACCCCCGCGTTATTCTTACCTTTTATTTGGTCCCACCCCCAATCTATTGCTGCCTCCTGAGTCCCAGCTGATGGCTAGAGGGAAAAAAACTGTTTAAACTCTTGTGGCGGGGCTTCAAAGGGCTGCCCTACAGCTGATCAGTGTTAAAAGCAAACAAATGAGTAGACCGGTGCCTGCAAAAATACATGAGTAGACCAGTGCCTGCAAAAATAAATGGGTAGATCGGTACAGCCCTGCAAGCAGTTAAAAGCTTGGTAGACCAGTACCTCTGCTAAATCCTAAAGAATTGTTTGTCACATGACCATCAAACCACGCCCACAAAATAAGCCACGCCCATAGAACCGGTCGTAAAAAAATTTAGAACCCACCCCTGGGCTGCTTGTCTTTTGCAGCTCATCTTCGAACGACCACAAAACTTTGCACAAGAGGGAAATCATGTTCTGAAGAGATGGTCGCACTCCACTAACTGCAGGGCTTAGATTTCTGTGCAACACTTTTAAAAAAAAAGCCAAAAGAACAGAATAAAATCATACGTTGCAAAAAACGAATTGCATTCTCTCCCTCTCTCCCAGGGAAAGATAAATTTTAAACTGTATCTTCTTATTCTTGCAATTGTCCTTCTTATTGTGGATCTGCTGGGATCAAAACCATCTAAATCTGCTCCTGGCGTGTTTCATGATTCTTTCTTTTCTTTCTTTTTCTTTTTCTTTTGCAACACCCATTCCTTTCAGAGGAACAAAATGTTTATTTATCCGTGTACTTTAACAGTCTGTTCAAAATCAAATCTGTACAGAATAACTTTAGATTACAAGAACTCTAATCTCCCACTTTACTCCTGCAAGCCTATTGAAAGAACTTGGTTGTCTCTTAACGGGGTAAGATAAACAGTTGAGAGCTTCAGGTTGTGCTTTACAGAAAGGAGGATCAGAAAAAAGAATATTTTTGTGCCCGATTCAGAACTGGAACCCAGAGAGAATGGGAGTATACTATAATCCAAAGGTCTTCAAACTTGGCCGCTTTAAGACTTGTGGACTTCAACTCCCAGAATTCTCCAGCTCCCAGAATTCTCCAGAATTCAGACAGCTGGAGAATTCTGGGAGTTGAAGTCCACAAGTCTTAAAGCGGCCAAGTCTGAAGACCTCTGCCGTAGCCTTTCATCTCCTTTTGATCATATTAGTGCAACGAATATTTTAAATTTATATATTTACTTACTTAGCATATGGCATAGAATACCACAGAGGACTTCATTTTTTTCCCCATAGCTGTGTTGTGCTAAATATAACAGAATAACAGAGTAGTATATGCAAATATAAATGAGTACCATTGGGTAGAATCATTATATATAATTAGTAATGTATGAAGAGTATATACGATATTTGTTTTATAATTTATAGTGTGTGTGGTGGAGATAATGCCAGGATGGTCGCACTGTGTCCAATATTTTAATAGGAAAAGAATAAATAAATTTTTTAAAAAAATAACAGAGTTGGAAGGGACCTTGGAGGTCTTCTAGTCCAACCCCAGAAGTGGGCTGCTGCTGGTTCACATCAATTCAGGTGGACCAGTAGTTAAGATTCTGCGCAGTTCGGCGAACCGGCAAATCCCACCATTGCCTGGCCCCGCACCCACTCATTTTTTGGCCTGTTTTCTGGGCCGTCTTTCGGTCATTTTGGGCTGTTTTGTGCCCCCAAAATGGCCCAAAAATTGGCCTGAAAATGGCACAAAAAACAGCCTGAAAACAGCCTGAAAATGCCCCCCCAAAAAGCCAAAAAACAGGCCAGAAAATGGCTGGGAGTGGGGCCAGCTAGTGGTGGGATTAGTCCCAACCGGCTGAATCCTACCTCTGCCTTTGACGCAAGTGGCGGGGAGGCAGAGCTGGTATGATGAGTGACGTCACCCACCCAGTCACATGACCAGCCGTCCATGCCTACCCAGCCAGAGGACCGGTTGTTAAGTTATTCAGGTCCCACCACTGTCCAACCCCCTGCTCAAGCATGAAACCCTATACCGTTCCAGAGAAATGGTTGTCCAATCTCTTCTTAAAAACTTCCAGTGTTGCAGCACACACAACTTCTGGAGGCAAGTCGTTCCACTGGTTAATTGTGGACCCCAGTGAGCAAACAGGAGCGTTTCAGTTAGGGTTATCGCAAACATTTCCCGACAATTAAAACAGATTTTCCTCCCTTCAGACTGTTCTGACTTAGGCTTCCTGAGACAGTAAAAAGCACACAATTAGTCCCAAAAAGCCTCTTTTTATTTCAACGGCTGTGAATTCTGTTCATTCCCAGGCCGTGATGAGTCACAAATAGTTTGTAAAGCGTCCGACAGAAGTCTGCCACAGTCCTTCGGGATGAGGCTGATAAGCACCCACCTTTATCTCCCTTGACACCCTGCCAAAGACCTAATTGGCAATTAGCTTTGCAAGGCCACACCGAGCACAGAGTCAAAACGGAGCTTCAGAATTTAAACCGACCAGCACGAACAAAGTTGCTTCCTGCAAAGGCTCACGTGCCTTTGCTCCTCTTTTAAGTCTTATGGGAGGGGCCAATCATCTCCCAGCCTTACTCCCGAGTCGTCCCTTTTGTTTTAACTATTCTTGCCTTCTGGCAGCTCTGCGCATGTGCGCACTGGGAACAGGCTCCCCCTGTTCCTCTGCCTTGCTGAGGTCCGACTCTGGAGGCTCCGGAGGCAGCACGTACCTCACAGATGGCCCTTTGTCTGCCTCCGATGCAGAGCCCTTGTCCGAGCCTTCCCCAGACTCCAGGACTGGCCCATGTTTCTCCCTAGCCTCTTCACTGTCTGACTGGCGGACCACATCCTCCTCCTCCTTCTCCTCCTCAAGTGCATTACATCTTCCTCCACCTCATTTCCTTCCTCCCCCTCCTCCTCTCCTCCTCCCACTTCTCCTCCCCCTCCCCCTTCCCCTTCTCCCCCTTCTCCCCCTCCTCCTCTCCTCCTCCCACTTCTCCTCCCCCTCCCCCTTCCCCTTCTCCCCCTTCTCCCCCTCCTCCTCCTCCTCTTCCTCTTCCTCTTCCTCTCCTTCTCCTTCTCCTTCTCCTTCTTCTTCTTCTTCTTTTAATTTGATTTATATGCCGCCCTTCTCCGGAGACTCAGGGCGGTTTACAGTGCATTAAGCAATAGCCTTCATCCTTTTGTATATTTATACAAAGTCAGCTTATTGCCCCCCACAACTGGGTCCTCAATTTACCTACCTTAGAAAGGATGGAAGGCTGAGTCAACCTTGAGCCTGGGGAGATTCGAACTTGCAGTAATTGCAGGCAGCTGAATGTTAATAACAGGCTATTAGTCTGCTGCGCCACCAGGCTTCTTCTTCTTCTTCTTCTTCTTCTTCTTCTTCTTCTTCTTCCTCTTCCTCTTCCTCTTCCTCTTCTTCTTCTTCTTCTTCTTCTTCTTCTTCTTCTTCTTCTTCTTCTTCTTCTTCTTCTTCTTCTTCCTCCTCCTCCTCCTCCTCCTCCTCCTCCTCCTCCTCCTCCTCCTTCTCTTTCTTGTCCCCCCTCCTCCCCCACTCCTGGTTATCCCAAAAGGATATCATGCTGAACAAAAACCTAAACTAGGAAGTCTGATCCAAATTCCCAGTGTTTTATTGATGTCCCAAAACAACCTGGGAAAGAAAAACGTCATCCCAATTATTTGTGTGATTTTAGTTATTAAATGAAAAGCTGTTCATATGACTGTCAATCCAATCGGGTAAATGGATGGATGCTCAATTTGTTTTTGGTTTCTTCTTTAAATTGGGTTGCTCTTTATCACCAATCTTTAACAATAATCTAATGTTTTAAAAATGTATTTTGGATAGAAAATCCTTGGTCGCTGTGGATCTGGACAAGTGACATTAAAGGTGCCGGAACAGACGCTCCCATCTTTCTCCAGGTTTATGGTGACAAAGGAAAATCCGATGAAATGAAATTAGACAATAACTCCGATAACTTTGAAGCTGGACAAACTGATAAATTCATGGTATGGTTTCTTGTATTATATTTCTGCTTCAAGCTCAGTGGAAAAGTTGTTATTTGCAACATGGTGGCCTAGTGGTTAGAATGCAGTATTGCAGGCTGCCCACTGCCAGCAGTTCGATCCTGACCGGCTCAAGGTTGACTTAGCCTTCCATTCCATACTTCTAAGAGTATATAGCTAGTCCTTGACTTACGACCACAATTGAGCCCAAAATTTCTGTTGTTAAGTGAGACCTTTGTTTTGCCCCATTTTATGATCTTTCTTGCCACAGTTGTTAAGGGAATCACTGCAGTGGATATGTTAGTAACCCGGCTGTTAAGTGAATCTGGCTTCTCCATTGATTTTGCTTGTCAGAAAGTCGCAAAAGGGGATCACATGACCCTGGTATGCAGCCCAATGCTCATAAGTATGAACCAGCTGCCAAACATCTTAATTTTGATCACATGATCATGGGGATGCCTCAAAGCAGGTGTGAAATCCAGCAGGTTCTGACAGGTTCTGGAGAACCAGTAGCGGAAATTTTGAGCAGTTTGGAGAACCGGCAAATACCACCTCTGGCTGGCCCCAGAGTGGGGTGGGAATGGGGATTTTGCAGTATCCTTCCCCCAGGAGTGGGGAGGCAATGGAAATTTTGCAGTATCCCTCCCCTGCCACGCCTACCAAGCCACGCCCACCAAACCACACGATGCTTATCAAGCCACGCCCACAGAACTGGTAGTAAAAAAAAATTGGATTTCACCACTGCCTCAAAGGTTGTAACTGTGAAAAACAGTCAAAAATCACTTTTTTTTCAGTGCCGTTGTAAGTGTAAATGGTTACTAAATGAACTGTCATAAGTCAAGGACTTACCTGTACTTTATTGAAAACGAAAGTGGTTACAGAACGAAGCTGAATCTGCCGGTTTGGGGTGCAAAGGATACAATTAACTTTCTCTTTCCCCCTGTTATCTGTCAATGTCCAATAAGGAGTTCTCATGTTGCTTAAGTAACGGACCTTCAGTTCACACCAGTGGTGGGTTCCTCCCGGTTCGGTCCGGTTCGGCCGAGCCGGTAGCGGTGACGATATGGCGTCACCGAACCGGTTCTCTCCCACCCCCCCACTCCCCCATGTTATTCTTACCTTTTATTTGGTCCCACCCCCAATCGATTGCTGCCTCCTGAGTCCCAGCTGATGACTAGAGGGGAAAAAAACTGTTTAAACTCTTGCCGCGGGGCTTCAAAGGGCCGCCCTACAGCTGATCAGTGTTAAAAGCAAACAAATGAGTCGGGTCGTAAGTGCAAGGACTGGTCGTAAGTGCGAGGACCTTCCAGAAATGACTCTGATCAGCTAGACATGCCCACCTAGTCACATGACCTCCAAGACACACCCACAAATTAAGCCACGCCCAAAGAACCGGTAGTAAAAAAAAAATTAGAACCCACCCCTGGTTCACACCTTCTCCATCACTGCATGCTTTTGGCTGACTTTGGACTGGATTGGTATGTCTCCCTGTTTGGGTCAGCATGGCTTCCGACCTCTTCCCTCCCCCTGTTGCTAATGTCAGGCTGGCAGGATGCAATGCGAAGCTAGCAAAATGGCAGCCATGACCCATTCGTCTGAAATGGTATAGGGTTTCCTGCCTGAGCAGGGGGTTGGACTAGAAGACCTCTAAGGTCCCTCCCAACTCTATCATTCTGCTTCTATTAATAGTTCTAGAAAATGTATTTTCCTGGTTCTACTATTGTCATAGGAGATGGGCTAATAGATCTTGCCCAAGAGAAGAAGGAGGAGGCACCTATTTCTCTAATTCTTCTTCCAGGAAAGTAATTCCGAAATAGAGCTTTAATTATTAAAAAATCTGGGCTACAGTTGAGCAGAAATCTGACAGCATTTGTTCTGTCCCCGTACCACACACGCACCCCCACAGACGGCCTGGAGTTAATAAGCCACACAACAAAACTCTTTGAAGATAAAGCTGGCAGCAACCCAGTGGCTAGCTGCCAATTCAGACTTGACTTTACACAAAACAAAGATTAGACTGCAAGCATTCCGATAAAACAGGCAGAGTTTCAACAATACAAGGATTAATCCAAATGCAGTCCGATAAAGCAGGCAAAGTCCAGTAACGCAAAGATCATGGATTATTTCCAGTTTTTGCTCGTCACAAACTGAACCGGCCACCACACCCACATTTATACCC
Organism: Arizona elegans; assembly: GCA_022577455.1. Taxonomy (NCBI): domain Eukaryota; kingdom Metazoa; phylum Chordata; class Lepidosauria; order Squamata; family Colubridae; genus Arizona; species Arizona elegans. The sequence continues at coordinate 2,860,740 of JAKOOJ010000050.1, forward strand.
TGTGGGGTGTGGTCCAGTGACTTAGCTAATCTCTGGCACGCCTTCCCCTCTGCTGCGCACGCTTCTCCCTGCGCCTCTGCCGAGGGTCCAGCCAGCAGTTATCTTCATCATCGCTGTCCACCTGTGGCTGCAGGGACGTGCTTGGCTCTGGGCCTATCTCTTGGCCTTCGGTGTCCTCCGGAGGCATTGCCAGAGAGGAGGGTCCTGGAGAGGGAGGCCTTGCCAACTCCTCTCCCTCACTCTCAGAGTCTGCATCTGTCGATAGCCCAGGCTCAGGCAACGGAGCCACAACAGCATTAATGTCAGCATTAACTATGTTTGATCTCTTACAATATGTGAAGATTTCTTTTCTCCTTCTCCTGCATAAAACAGATCCTTTCATGCTTTCCCTACATTACAAAATGTGATTTTGATTTTATATTTAAGGGCCTGGGAGTTTAAAACTGTACACAACTTATAGGAAAATATCTTTTTTCATAAATTTTTAATCAAGATATGGGGGCGGGAACTCTCCACCAGCCCTAAGAATAAAAAAGACCTTTTTTTTTTCTTTCTTTAATCATGTCAGAACACCTACTAACTCTAGATATGTAACATTCAGTACCGAGCAAGTAAAACAGACATAAAATAGGCCAGTGTTTCTCAACCTCAGCCGCTATAAGATGAGTGGACTTCAACTCCCAGAATTCCCCAACCAGCTCTGGAATTCTGGGAGTTGAAGTCCACACGTCTTATAGCAGCCAAGGTTGAGAATCACTGAAATAGGTTATAAAAATATAGCACGTTTAAAAATATGTGAAATAACTGAGATTAAAACTAATGATATTCACCCAGTTGTTGTCCCCAATTCGGGTCTGAGCCTGGTGCCAAAGTCAATGATGGACGCCAGACGCAAGGTGCTTTTTATTGGAGTACTCCAAGGAAAAGGGCTCCCGGCCAAAATGCCAAGAACCAATAACAAAGGATTAAGAAAGCTTTATACATTTTCAATAAAGGAGAAGGCGGGTCAAGGCGAGATAATAAGAAATACCATCCAATAAACATTTTAGTAATAATTCTACAATTTGTTCTATTGGTCTCTAGCTGTCCCTATTCCTAAGCCTTGGCTAATAATGCCCCAGGAGTTATCTAATACACATTTTATTGGCTGCAGAACATCTGTATTCCTAATTTTTAGCTGAGGCCTGCAAGTTGTCTAATTCTTGTTTATTTATTTATCTATTTATTTATTTATTATTTATTTATTTATTTATTTATTTATTTATTTATTTATTTATTTATTTATTTATTTATTTATTTATTTATTGGTTCAATTTATATGCCGCCCTTTTCCGGAGACTCAGGGCAGCTTACAATGTGTTAAGCAATAGCCTTCACACTTTTTGTATATACTTGCTTAGTAGGGCTTTCACCCCCCCACCCCCCCCCAGCGGTATTCTTTTTTATACAAGGTCAGTGCCAACTTGCAAAGCTTTCAAGTTGCCATGAGCAGGAGGGAGGGAGAACTGAAGTGAATTCCATACATTCTTTCTGACCGCAATCAGAAGGAGGGTGTTAGGTTTCACAGCCAGCCAAAGTGGGTAATTGGAGAATGTGATTTATGACATGGCCAGAGAGGAGGGGAGAGACAGGGTCATAGGGGAACGTAAATCTACGTGGGATCAGTCCTAACTGCATCCCAGTATTGCCGGAATGTTGCTCCTAATAAATGACTATATTTCCTTTGAAGTTTGGATCATGGCTCATGAATTAATTAGGGCATCTTTCGGAAATTTGACAGACAGCTTATTGCTCCCACAAACCGGGTCCTCATTTTACCTACCTCGAAAGGATGGAAGGCTGAGTCAACCTTGTTACTTTTATCAGCTTCCTAACTACCCAGAATCGCTACAAGATTTACATGTGTATATTTCCTGTAGATAAGCATTTTTTGTTCTTGTCAGACACACTCCACAATTACAGTTTTCCTGATTTACTTTCAAGTGTGTGCATTGGGCCATGTCGATAATATTTTCTCTCATCAACATGAAGACTTCCTTCATCCATGTTGAAGGACATTGTATGTACCTTTGGATATGTGAGGTGGATTGTTGTTCCTCACATTCACACAGTGTGTCTTTGTGGGGCCCATAGAATTCCTCAGGTTTGAAACCCAAATGCTCAGATAAGAAGATGCCATTTTCTCCATTCATGCAGAATATTCACAGGCCACATATGAATAGCCTGACCCATTTTGCAGCCTCCAATTGCTTCTTGGAAAACATAACCTATTTTGTGTTAAAAGTAAAACAAAAACAAAAACCAGCAGTCCTTTTTCACTTTGGTGTTGTTACTATATAACCGTTGGAGGCAGAAAAAGATTATCTACCCCAAGATATACAATTCTGGGCATTTGCCTCTCATATAATTTTTTCTGTGCCATAATCAATAATTCTGAAATCCTTTAGCTCAATGACGTCAGTTAATGGCGCTGGCAGATGTCTACTTTCATTTAAAAAACAACAATCCTAAAATTGGCACTGTTACCCAGTTTGAGTAAGGAAATGTCTACAAAAAAACAACAGAATAACAGAGCTGAAAGGGAATTTCAGGTTTTCTATTCCAACATCCTGTTCAAGCAGGAAACCCAATACCAATTCAAAAAAATCGCTTCTTAAAAACCTCCAATGTTGTAGCACCCACAACTTCTGGAGGCAAGTTGTTCCACTGATTTAATTGCTCTAACTGTCAGGAAATTTCTCCTTAGTTCTAAGTTGCTTGTCTCCTTGATTAGTTTCCACCCATTGCTTCTTGTCCTGCCCTCAGGTGCTTTGGAGAATAGCTTGACTCCCTCTTCTTTGTGGCAACCCCTGAGATATTGGTACACTGCTATCATATCACCCCTGGTCCTTCTTTTCATCAAACTAGACATACCCAATTCCAGCAACTGTTCTTTATATGTTTTGGCCTCCAGTCCCCTAATCATCTTTGTTGCTCTTCTCTGCACTCTTTCTAGAGTCTCAACATTTCTTTTTATATTGCGGAGACCAAAACATGTAGTATTTTTGAACTATATCCTGGTTCCTGATTTCTTGAATCTAACATTAATGTGAGTTACACATCTGGACTTACCTGGATCTAGTTCACATATTGTGCAAACCCAGCTATCAATTTTAACAGTGGTCCCTAAAATAATCTTAACCCTGTGAAGACACCAAAATATTTACTTCTCTCCTTCAGCCAAAGGCTGATAAAACTTCAAACCAAGATTATTTACAAGCAAGCTCAGAGAGCCCCAAGGACTCCTCATTTCAACCCTGAGCTACAAATATTTCCCTTTATTACAACTAAAATTAAAATTAATGCCCGCAATTTCACAAGACAGCTGCACCTCGCACCATCCCTACATTCTCGCATAACCTTTAGTGAGCGTTGGCCACCCTTGCACTTTTTAATCAACTATAGACTTATTATTTAATGCCATCAAAGTACATTTTGATGCATTGATTAGTTGATGGAAAACATTCATTTTCTTCTGGTCCAGCATTGCTGTGCCTGTGATAGAAATATGTTACCATGAATAAGGCAGCTGCCAAAAAAAGCCAATGCAATTCTAGGTGCATTTAGAGAGAGATGGAATCAAGATCACGTGAAGTGTTACTACCACTTTATCATGCCTTGGTAAGGCCTCACTTGGAATACTGCATCCAGTTTTGGTTGCTATGATGTAAACAAGATGTGGAGACTCTAGAAATAGTGCAGAGAAGAGCAACAAAGAGGATTAAGTAATTGGAGACTAAAACATATGTAGGAATTGGGTACATTAAATCAGGGGTGAAATCTACATGCCTTCCTTACCGGTTTGGAAGTGCACACGCTGCACGCAGACAAAACCTTCTGCACATGCGCAGAGGGTAAAAAACACATTACTTCCTGGTTAAAACCAGGAAGTAACAACACACGGGCAGGTGGGCGGAGCCTCACACCGCCATCACTACCGGTTCTCTGAACCACCTGCCACAATCGCTATCGGATTGCTCGATCCGGACTGAACCAGGAGCATTTCATCCCTGCATTAAATGTATTGAAAGTAAGGATTAGGGGTGACATGATAGCAATGTTCCAGTATTTGAGGGGCTGCCACAAAGAAGAGTGGGGTCAACCTATTCGCCAAAGCACCTGAAGGCAGGACAAGAAGCAATGGATGGAAACTAAGGAACTAAGGAGAAATTTCCTGACAGTTAAAACAATTAAGCAGTGGAACCAGGGCCGGATTTTCCTATAGGGTAACTAGACTTCAGCCTAGGGCCTCAAGATCAAGAGGGGCCTACATTCAAATTGTTAGCAAAATTAAAATTACACTTTCACTATAGGTGAAAGGGCCTCATAAGTGGAATAGCCTAGGGCATCTTTTCATCTAAATCCGGCCCTGAGTGGAACGACTTGCCTTCCGAAGTTGTGGCTGCTAGAAGACTAGAGGACTAGAAGACCTCCAAGGTCCAACTCTGTTATTCTGTCATTCTTCAAGTAGGATAACTTGAGCCTGGTCATTTGTACCTCAAGGGACAACACTGTGAACCATGTTTCAAGGTTTAGCGCAAACCGTAAACTTCTAGATACATGAGAAGATTTAAGATGATTAGATGTTTTAAGGTGATTAGTTACATTAAATTGAAGGCATCTTAAGAGGTATACCTTCTAGTCCTAAAACTGAGACATTTCCATAGGAACAGCTTGTCTCCAGAAGTTGTGGTACTCCAACACTGGAATTTTTAAGGAGAGACTGGACAAATGTTTGCCTGAAATGGTATATTCCATGCTGGAGAAGCTGGTTGGATTAGAAGACTTCCAAGGTCGCTTCCAACTCTATTATTCTGTTAAATTGTATGCACCTGAGGGCAGGACAAGAAGCAATGGGTGGAAACTAATCAAGGAGATAACCAACCTAAAACTAAGGAGAAATTTCCTTAACAGTAACAGAGTTGGAAGGGGCCTTGGAGGTCATCTAGTCCAACCCCCTGCTCACGCAGGAGACCTATACTAGGGATTCAAACTGCTGAACTGCTGACCTTTCTGATCAACAAGCTCAGCGTCTTAGCCACTGAGCCACCTAGCCAGGACTCTTTAACAAAACAGAACAATTAATCGGTGGAACAACTTGCCTCCAGAAGTTCTGGGTGCTCCATCACTGGAGGCGTTTAAGGAGAGATTGGACAACCATTTGTCTGAAATGGGTATAGGGCCTCCTCCTTGAGCAGGGGGTTGGACTAGAAGACCTCCAAGGTCCCTCCCAACGTTGTTATTCTGTTGTGTTTATTTGTATAGATTGAGCTCCCAGATCTGGGCACGTTATTCAAAGTTCGGATATGGCACGAGAAACGGAGTCCTTTTTCTGGCTGGCATCTCAACAAGGTAAGAAGAAAAACAGGCCGTTTCAGAAGTGAACCGTTTGGAGAGTAAGCCACACTAACAGCCGCACAAATGCATCACTAATCGCTTTTTGAGAGCTCACAGGTGACTCCTAACGCTGACCCAGGTTGATATTCAGCAAGAACGAGCAGATTTTCTACTCTTAAGGACTCTTTTGCCATTTGAAAACTCTGGTGTATCATTTCTAATCTTGATTATCCACTTCGAGCCATTGGAATGGACATACTTGTCCATTTTGGAACACTGTATTTTGAAGAAGTAGTTACACAAATGGGAACAGATGTCAGCAAGAACAGCAAAAAGTGACAAAGGGGATTGCAAAAAGAAGTCCTACAATTTACAAGCCATTCGTTTAGTGGCTGCTCAAAGTTACAACGGCACTGAAGAAAGTGACTTATGACCGTTTTTCACACTTATGACTTGCAGCATCCCCGTGGTTACATAATCAAAGTTGAGGCACTAGGTGTTGTGTCCTAGGCCCAAGTAGTTATTACCAGACACAATCAGTCCTAAACAAACATATTTTATTAGAACAGCTGAGAATTATTTTATTCTCAGCTTAGTCCAAATTAAACAGTCCTTCGGCCTTATCACAAACCTTTGTCTTCTTTGGCAGCCTGCCAAAGGCTTTTCTTGGCAAAACCCCACCAAGTGCAGAAGCAAGAGATGCCAACAAGAAACAAATGTAGCAACATTGCTTTCCGACAAAGAGCCCAAGAGCCGTTGCTGCTCTTTTAAGCCTTTTGGGAGGGGCCAATCATCTCCTGGCCTTACTTCTGAGTCGTCCTTTTTGCTTTAGGTGCTCTTGCCTTCTGGCAGCTCTTCGCATGCGTGCACTAGGAACAGGCTCCTCCTATTATTAGGGCTTATTTTCTGGTTAGGTCTTATTTTCAGGGAAATACAGTACTAAATGCATCCATCTGGCTGATGAACTTAACTGGGGTTTATTTTTGGGGTAGCATTATATTACATTACAAGCATCCTGAAAAATTATGCTAGGGCTTATTTTCTGGTTAGGTCTTATTTTTGGTGAAACGCGGTAGTTCCAACTCTTCAGCCACTGTATAATTCTTAACCATATCAATCTTAGTTTACTGTTGCTGTCATCTCTGAGGAAAGGATGATTTTTAACGGTAAGATTCTTCTTTTCTTTCTTGATCCACAATATTATTAACAAGGATGCAGTGTTTTGCAAATTCATTCCTCAGCTTGATCTTAAGCACGTTTACCCAGAAATAATCCCTCTAAGTGCATGTAACCTGCTGTCTAGTTAAATGTTTTTTGAGATTTAAAATCTTACAGTGTAATCCTATATGTTTATCCAGATGTGAGCTTATAGCCTGGGCCAACAGAAAGGAAGTCCTGATTTATTAGACAGATGATATAAACTTCTTAAATATATCTGAAGTGCAAACAGTTTAAATACCAAAGACTTCAGGTTCTCCCTTAACAGAAGAGAATGCTAATACATTTTAGAAGGAACGTTTTGCTGTTTTCCCAATTCACTTCAACTCCGTTTTTATTCACATAAACCCCTTGTTGCCATCTCCTTCCAAGTACTATGAGATTCCAAATACGCCTGATATATCATTGGGTTATGTATTCTCACAGCTTTTTTCCCCCAATTATTCAAGGTCACTCTTTTGAAAACTCTGACAAAGCAGAAGTACACCTTCAACTGTGGGCGTTGGTTAGATATCAACGAGGATGACAATGAAATTGTGCGGGAGCTGGCCGCAGAAGGACCACTGGTGGCCGAAGTGATGCCTGGTGAGGAAAAAAGAGGGAGGAAGGAGAAGCTGTGAACCTGCTTGGTTTAAACAATGCTGAAGATTCCTTCCCTGATTTAGCATTATGCCAATGATCTCTCCCTCTCCCTCTCTCCCTCTCCCTCCCTCTCTCTCTCTCTCCATCTATCCCCCTCTCTCATCTCTCTCTCTTTATCTCATCTCTCTCTCTCTCTCTCTCTCTCTCTCTCCATCTATATCTATCTACCGTACATCTCTCTCTCTCTATTTCCTTCCTATCTATCTATCTATCTATCTATCTATCTATCTATCTATCCATCTATATCTATCTACTGTACATCTCTCTCTCTTTCTTATCTATCTATCTATCTATCTATCTATCTCATCTATCTATCTATCCATCTATATCTATCTACCAGACATCTCTCGCTGTTTCTCATCTATCATCTATCTATCTATCTATCTATCTATCTATCTATCTATCTATCCATCTATATCTATCTACTGTACATCTCTCTCTCTTTCCTATCTGTCTGTCTATCTATCTATCTATCTATCTATCTATCTATCTATCTATCTATCTATCCATCTATATCTATCTACCAGACATCTCTCTCTCTCTTTCCTATCTATCTATCTATCTATCTATCTATCTATCTATCTATCTATCTATCTATCTATCCATCTATATCTATCTACTGTACATCTCTCTCTCTCTTTCTTATCTGTCTATCTATCTGTCTATCTGTCTATCTATCTATCTATCTATCTATCTATCTATCTATCTATCTCTATCTATCTACTGTACATCTCTCTCTTTCTTATCTATCTATCTATCTATCTATCTATCTATCTATCTATCCATCTGTCTATCTGTCTATCTATCTATCCATCTATATCTATCTACCGTACATCTCTCGCTGTTTCTCATCTATCATCTATCTATCTATCTCTGTCTATCTATCTATCTATCTATCTATCTATCTATCTATCCATCTATATCTATCTACCAGACATCTCTCTCTCTCTTTCCTATCTATCTATCTATCTATCTATCTATCTATCTATCTATCTATCTATCCATCTATATCTATCTACTGTACATCTCTCTCTCTCTTTCTTATCTGTCTATCTATCTGTCTATCTGTCTATCTATCTATCTATCTATCTATCTATCTATCTATCTATCTCTATCTATCTACTGTACATCTCTCTCTTTCTTATCTATCTATCTATCTATCTATCTATCTATCTATCTATCTATCTATCCATCTGTCTATCTGTCTATCTATCTATCCATCTATATCTATCTACCGTACATCTCTCGCTGTTTCTCATCTATCATCTATCTATCTATCTCTGTCTATCTATCTATCTATCTATCTATCTATCTATCTATCTATCTATCTATATCTATCTACCATACATCTCTCCCTCTCTTTCCTATCTATCTATCTATCTATCTATCTATCTATCTATCTATCTATCTATCTATCCATCCATCTATATCTATCTACTGTACATCTCTCTCTCTCTTTCTTATCTGTCTATCTGTCTATCTGTCTATCTGTCTATCTATCTATCTATCTATCTATCTATCTATCTATATCTATCTATCTACTGTACATCTCTCTCTTTCTTATCTATCTATCTATCTATCTATCTATCCATCTGTCTATCTGTCTATCTATCTATCTATATCTATCTACCGTACATCTCTCGCTGTTTCTCATCTATCATCTATCTATCTATCTCTGTCTGTCTATCTATCTATCTATCTATCTATCTATCTATCCATCTATATCTATCTACTATACATCTCTCTCTCTTTCTTATCTATCTATCTATCTATCTATCTGTCTGTCTGTCTGTCTGTCTGTCTATCTATCTGTCTGTCTGTCTGTCTGTCTATCTATCTATCTATCCATCTATATCTATCTACTGTACATCTCTCTCTTTCTTATCTATCTATCTATCTATCTATCTATCTATCTATCTATCTATCCATCTATATCTATCTACCGTACATCTCTCTCTCTTTCCTATCTATCTATCTATCTATCTATCTATCTATCTATCTATCTAATCTATCTATCTACTGTACATCTCTCTCTTTCTTATCTATCTATCTATCTATCTATCTATCTGTCTGTCTGTCTGTCTATCTGTCTATCTATCCATCTATATCTATCTACCGTATATCTCTCACTGTTTCTCATCTATCATCTATCTCTCTCTCTCTCTCTATCTATCTATCTATCTATCTATCCATCTATATCTATCTACCATACATCTCTCTCTCTCTTTCCTATCTATCTATCATCTATCTATCTATCTATCTATCTATCTATCTATCTATCTATCTATCTATCCATCTATATCTATCTACTGTACATCTCTCTCTCTTTCCTATCTATCTATCTATCTATCTATCTATCTATCTATCCATCTATATCTATCTACTGTACATCTCTCTCTCTCTTTCTTATCTGTCTATCTATCTGTCTATCTGTCTATCTGTCTATCTATCTATCTATCTATCTATCTATCTATCTATCTATATCTATCTATCTACTGTACATCTCTCTCTTTCTTATCTATCTATCTATCTATCTATCTATCTATCTATCTATCTATCCATCTGTCTATCTGTCTATCTATCTATCTATCTATATCTATCTACCGTACATCTCTCGCTGTTTCTCATCTATCATCTATCTATCTCTGTCTATCTATCTATCTATCTATCTATCTATCTATCTATCTATCTATCTCTATCTACCATACATCTCTCTCTCTCTTTCCTATCTATCTATCTATCTATCTATCTATCTATCTATCTATCTATCTATCTATCCATCTATATCTATCTACTATACATCTCTCTCTCTTTCTTATCTATCTATCTATCTATCTGTCTGTCTGTCTGTCTGTCTATCTGTCTGTCTGTCTGTCTGTCTGTCTGTCTGTCTATCTATCTATCTATCCATCTATATCTATCTACTGTACATCTCTCTCTTTCTTATCTATCTATCTATCTATCTATCTATCTATCTATCTATCTATCCATCTATATCTATCTACCGTACATCTCTCTCTCTTTCTTATCTATCTATCTATCTATCTATCTATCTATCTATCTATCTATCTATCTAATCTATCTATCTACTGTACATCTCTCTCTTTCTTTATCTATCTATCTATCTATCTGTCTGTCTGTCTGTCTATCTGTCTATCTATCTATCCATCTATATCTATCTACCGTATATCTCTCACTGTTTCTCATCTATCATCTCTCTCTCTCTCTCTCTCTCTCTCTCTCTCTCTCTCTCTATCTATCCATCTATATCTATCTACCATACATCTCTCTCTCTCTTTCCTATCTATCATCTATCTATCTATCTATCTATCTATCTATCTATCTATCTATCCATCTATATCTATCTACTGTACATCTCTCTCTCTTTCTTATCTATCTATCTATCTATCTATCTATCTATCCATCTATATCTATCTACTGTACATCTCTCTCTCTTTCTTATCTATCTATCTATCTATCTATCTATCTATCTATCTATCTATCTATCTATCTATCTATCTTTCTATCTATCTGAGGTGGTTTCAGCAGGTTCTGACCAGTTCTGGAAAACCGGTAGAAGAAATTTTGAATAGTTTGGAGAACCAGTAGTAAAAATTCTGACTGGCCCCACCCCCATCTATGCTCTACCTCCCAAGTCCCAACTGCTCGGGAGGGAATGGAGATTTTACAGTGTCCTTCCCCTGCCACACCCACCAAGCCATGCCCACCAATCCATACCACGCCCACCAAGCCACGCCTACAGAACCGGTAATAAATTTTTTTGAAACCCACCACTTCTATCTATCTATCTATCTATCTATCTATCTATCTATCTATCTATCATCTATATCTATTTATTAAATTTCTATGTTACCCATCTCCCCTACAAAGTGACTCTGGATGGTTTACAGATTATAAAAGCAGGTGAAAAATACTTAAAATATTAAAACATTTAAAACAATATTAAAATATTATAGGTCGTCCTCAACTTAAGACCATTCATTTGGTGACCATTCAAAGTTACAACAGCCCTGGAAAAAAGTCACTTACATCATTTTTCACACTTACAACCGTTGTGTGGTTCTATTGTGTGGTCACATCCCCATAGTCATGTGATCAAAATTCAGACCCTTGGCCACTGGTTCAACGCAATGTCCCAGGGTCACATGATCAACTTTGGCAAACTTCAGACAAGCAAAGCCAGCGGGGAAGCCGGATTCAATTAACAACCACGTTACTAACTTAACAACTGCAGTGATTCACTTAACAACTGTGGCAGGGGAGGTTGTAAAATGGGGCAAAACTCACTTAACAACTATCTTCGCTGAGTACAGATGTTTTGGGCTCAGTTGTAGTCGTACGTCGAGGACTGCCTGTAGAAGTTCCAATATCTCAGGGGCTGCCCCAAAGAAGAGGGAGTCAAGCTATTCTCCAAAGCACCTCAAGATAGGACAAGAAGCAATGGGTGGAAACTCATCAAGGAGAGAAGCAACTTAGAATTAAGGAGAAATTTCCTGACAGTTAGAACAATTAATCGGTGGAATGACTTGCCTCCAGAAGTTGTGAACGCTCCAACACTGGAAGTTTTTAAGAAGATGTTAGATAACCATTTGTCTGAAGTGGTGTAGGGTTTCCTGCCTAAGCAGGGGGTTGGACTAGAAGACCTCCAAGGTCCCTTCCAACTCTGTTATTCTATTCTATTTCTTAGATTGTCTTCTTTGGTCAAGTTCTTTGGAATGGGAAAGGATGAGGATCCCCCAAAGCTCTCAATCTTACTTTATTTGCACTTGAAAAGTTGGTTGATGTTTACCCCCCCCCCCCCAGCTGTCCGGCACCAACCTGCCCACGGATCTGTATGCAGAGGGGAGCTTCTTAAGACGTTATTGGGATGATTACAATTGCAAATGTTATGATTAAAGTGTCAAACCAGCCTTTGATGAAGGTTATTTTTAATCCACTGTGTGAAGTGGCTGACTGCGAGGAACGATGCACGTTCCTCCGTCGGGTGCTGTTTGCCAACTTCCATAAAGCCGAAGTTTTATTTCAGTTTTTAAGACTGTAGCTGCATAGCTCCATACAGGTGGAATACGGGCTAGTTAACTGCCAAAGTTTGTAAAATGGGAGATTTGAACAGTGAATGGATGCTTCTCTTCCTTTGGCACAAATTTCCCTGCGTCTCTTCTTGTCCCCCAGAGCTTTGGTTAAGGACAAGAGAGAGCCAAAGTCCAGCCATAGGATTCATGTGGATTTCCCAATTTACATACATCTGCATACCTCATTTAGATCCTGGGTTCAGATCCTGCTTTAAAATTCCGAAAATGTGGCTAATGACTATTAGTGTTCATGCAAATGAAACTATGATCAAAAAGACAACAGTTTCCCCCCCGACCTTCTCCAATAGTTTTCAGGTGAATATTTTCAACACAACGTTGCCTTTAATTGTGTGCGTGCAAATGATGACTGGGAACGTCTTAAAATCGGACTGGGGAGATTTAATCATGGAAGTTCACTAAAAGATATTGGGCTGATCACTGTAAGATCTGTCTCTTTTCTCTCTCTCTCTCTCTCCCCCTCCCTCCCTCCCCCCTCTCTTTCCCCCTCTCTCTATCATTCTATGCCATCCATTTCTCTCTCTCTCTCTCCCCCGTACATCTATCTACCTTACATCTATCTATCTATCTATCTATCTATCTATCTATCTTTTTTTTTTTATTTGATTTATATGCCGCCCTTCTCCGGAGACTCAGGGCGGCTTACAATGCGTTAAGCAATAGCCTTCATACTTTTGTATATTTATACAAAGTCAGCTTATTGCCCCCACAATCTGGGTCCTCAATTTATCCACCTTAGAAAGGATGGAAGGCTGAGTCGACCTTGAGCCTGGTGAGAAGTGAACTCGCAGTAATTGCAGGCAGCTGGATGTTAAATGCTGCTTTAGGAGGCATTAACCTCCTACGCCACTCAGGCTCCTATCTATCTATCTATTCATCCATCCGTCTATTATCTATCTATTATCTAAATAATAATAATAATAATAATAATAATAATAATAATAATAATAATAATAATAATAACTTTATTGTCATTGTACATGTATACACAGTATACCCATACAACGAAATTCACTTAGCACCCAAAGATCAGGTCCAACACACATAACAATCCCCAAACACACCCCCACCCACCACAAATTCCCCACCCCTAAACCACCCAAACATCCACACAACAGACCAAGTAATGCTGTCCAACAGCTCACAGATGGTGACCCTTTAGTTCACTGTTGAGTGCAATTATAGCTCTGGGATAAAAACTATTCAGAAGACGTGTGGTCTGAGTTTTAATTGTTCTATATCTTCTGCCAGAAGGCAACAGTCCAAAAAGATTGTAAGCAGGATGGGAAGAGTCTCTGAGAATGTTGTGCAACTTCCTCAAACAGCAAGATTCGAAGATGTGGTAGCTGGAGCCCGATGATATTCTTGGCAGTTTTAATGATTCTCCGTAGAGCTTTTTTCTCCGCTGCAGAGCTGCTCCCATACCATGCAAGAATGCTTTATGTGAGGACACTCCTGTTGTGGCTCTGTTACCTGAGCCTGTGTTATCGGCAGGAGAGGACTCCTAGAGTGAAGGAGAGGAGTTGGCAAGGCCCCCCTCTCCAGGACCCTCCTCTCTGGCAATGCCTTTGGTGTCCACCAAAGGGCAAGAGATAGGGCTGGGGCCAAGCACGTCCACACAGCCACAGATGGATAGTGATGAGGGTAATGAGTCTTGATTGACCACGCCAGCGTCGCAGAGATAAGCGCGCACAACAGAAGAAAAGGCGTGCCCGAGATTAGGCTGAGTCACTGGACCACACCCCACAGGATATAAAAGGGAGCATGGTGGCCAGTCAAACCTTGTGACGAACAAAGCTGAAAGCTTCTACGCCATTCTGCATTGCCGGACTTTTGCTATAGACTTTGCTGGATTATCTCTGGACTTGATTGACTCCGTAATTATTGAGCTATTTCTTCTGATGTACCAGAAGTGGGGAGAAGTTATCTCTCCTCTTCGTAAATAATAAACTCTTGGCAGGCAGCCACTAGGTTGTTGCCAAGTTCCGTTATCATAAGGAAAAGGATTTTGCTGGCTGGTTTGGTCTTTAACTCTTGAACGTCTGTTGGTGTGTGTGCGTGTGGTTGGGGACAGAACATCTCTCAATGGTGCTGCGATAGTAGGACAGAAGTAGATGCTGAGATAGATTTATCTTCCTGAGCATTCTCAGGAAGTACAGCCTCTTCTGTGCCTTCTTCACAAGCATGTTAACATTCATAGTCCATGAGAGGTCCTCCGAGATATAAATGCCCAGAAATTTAAAACTACCCACCTTCTGCACTTCCTCGCCATTTATGTACAATGGTAAATGTACATCTCTCTTCCTCTTGAAGTCAATTATAAGTTCTTTAGTTTTTTCTGGTGTTAAGTATAAGATTATTTTCTTTACATCACAATGTCAGCCCTTGTACTTCCTTCCTGTAAGCACACTCATTGTTCTTATTAATGAGCCCCACCACTGTTGTGTCATCCGCAAATTTAATAATTGCGTTGGTGTTGTACAATGGGGTGCAGTCATGCGTATATAAGAAATAAAGGAAAGGGCTTAGCACACAACCCTGGGGGCCTCCTGTGCTTAGAATCAGAGTAGAGGAATGGTGAGATCCCATCTTTACTGACTGTGGCCTATCTGTCAGAAAATCCTTTATCCACAAACAAATCCTCTGATTTATACCGAAGTTGGACATTTTAAGAAACAACCTGTTGGGTAAAATGGTGTTAAAGGCAGAGCTATAATCCATAAATAACAGCCTCACATATGTTCCCTGTTGTTCCAAATGATTCAATATAGTATGGACAACAAGAGACATAGCATCGTCAGTTGATCTATTACTCCTATATGCAAATTGGTATGGGTCCAAAGCAGGGGTGAAATGCTCTCGGTTCGGACTGGATCACTCGATCCGGTAACGATGGAGGCGGGTGGTTCGGAGAACCGGTAGCAAAAATCCCTGCCCAACTGAGCCGCACAATCATCAGAGGCTTTTTTTTTTTTAACTTTTAAAAGCATTTTTTCTACAACCTCTTCGGCCGAAAAAATGCTTTTAAAAGTAAAAAAAAAAGCCTCTGATGATCGTGCGGCTCAGCTGGGATCATCAAAGGCTTTTAAAAGAAAAAAAAAACTTTTTTTTTTTAAATGCCTCTGCCGATCCAAGCTGAGTTGCCTGATCGTCAGAGGCATTTAAAAGAAAAAAAGCTCTGACGATCAGGCAACTCAGCTGGGATCGTCAGAGCCTTTTGAAAGAAGTTTTTTACAACTTCTTCGCTGAAGAGGTTGTAGAAAAAATAGTTTTAAAAGTAAAAAAAAAAAAAATTGGCCATGCCCACCCAGTCACATTACCCATCCACTCCCACCTAGCCATGCCCACAGAACCGGTAGTAACAAATTTTAGATTTCACCACTGGTCCAAAGTAGATGGAAGACTAGCCTTAATATAGTTCAGCACTAGCCTCTCAAAACATTTCATGACAACAGATGTTAAAGCTACTGGTCTATAATCATTAAGAGATACCACTACTGTCTGCTTAGGGACTGGCACTATAATGGATGTCTTCAGGCAGGTAGGGATAGAGCACTGTGTTAAGGATATTGTTGTTGTGTTACCAACCAGCAGAGTGTAGAGCACAGAGAAACGTTGCTGAGAGCAATGAATAAGAGATGTGCAAACTGGTTTATCAAAAGTTTACTTGATAGTGAAAAAACAATCTCATAGTCTTTAAATCAATCCAAGTCTTTGCCAGTTAAATCAGTCCAGTGATACAAAAATCTTCTTACCACACAAACAGTAGTTGGTTAGAATAACAAACTCACTCTGGTTCACAAACCACGATGGTAGCAGATCCATCCACCCGATGATAGCACAATGGTAGCAACTCCACACACTATGGTAGCATATCATCAACTGAATACGTTACAGTACCTTTCTTAAATACCTTTACAACTAGTGATTATCTAATTACAGCATGACACAGCATTACAATGAATCAGCAGGAAAACTTTAAAGTCACACAATACATATTCATATTAAAGTCACAGAACACATATATTGCCTGGGCAACTTGTTAGGCTCAAACCATATCCTAACACACTGCGACAGGGATAGATTGAAAATATCCGTGAACCCTCCAACTAGCTCTGCAGAGCAGACCCTGACAACTCGTCCCATGATTCCATTGGGCCCAGCTGCCTTCCGGATATTAACATTCTGGAAAGCGCGTCTCACATCAGAGATCTGCGGTAGAAGTGGTTGTCTATCGATGGTAGATGTTGATGGTGTACTAGATGCTGGAATGATGGCTGTTCCTGTTTTCACCTCAAAACGCCTGAAGAATTGATTTAGCTGCTCAGCCAAAGAGTCACTACTGCTAGACAAACTATTTTTATTGCTCTGCCCCGTGATTTGTCACAGACCTTGCCATACACGACCAGAGTCTGAGTTCTCAAAAAGATGTTCAATCCTCCGTCTGTCTGTCTGTCTGTCTGTCTGTCTGTCTATCTATCTATCTATCTATCTATCTATCTATCTATCTATCTATCTATCTATTTAAATTTCTATACCGCCCTACTCCCGAAGGACTCAGGGCGATGAACAGCCAGAGAATAAAACACATAAATAAAAAAATTTAAAATAGAATAAAAACGAATTAAATAATTTGGCTGAATTTAAAATACCCCATAATTTAAAAACAAATTAAAATTTACATTTAAAAAAAAAGGGGAGAAGATTTAGGCCAGGCCAGCTTGATGAAATAAAAAAGTCTATCATCTATCTATGTATCTATCTATCTATGTATCTATGTATCTATCTATCTATCTATCTATCTATCTATCTATCTATCTATCTATCTATCTATCATCTATCAACTATCTATCTATCTATCATCCATCTCTCTCTCTCTCTCTCTGTCTCTCTCTGTCTGTCTGTCTGTCTGTCTCTCTCTCTATATATATACGATCTATCTTCTCTGTCTTTCTCTCTCTCTCCCTCTGTCAGTGGTATTATGGGGGACATTGAAGACTGGCGTATGAGAAAAGGGGAATTTATTCTGGAGAGGTAGAGAGAGCAAAGTTGCACATAATCTCAAGATGCTTGACTTCATTGGTGGACTTCTTCATTTGCAGTAATCAAGTATCGACTGACCGTGTGCACTGGGACAGTGAGTGGAAGCGGGACCGACGCCAATGTTTTTGCATGTCTCATCGGGCAGCACGGAGACACGGGGGACCGGGTGCTCCAGAATAGTGTGAACACTGTTAATAAGTTTGAGAAAGGCAGTGTAAGTCAGTCTCTCTCCCTCCTTTCTTTCCCCACTTCTGTCTCCCCCCGTCTCTCTTTCTCTCTCTCCTTCTTTCTCCCTCCCTCTCCCTCCTTCCTTCCCTCCCTCTCCCTCCTTCTTTCTCTGTATGTCTCTCTCCCCCTCCCTTTCCCCCTCCCTTCCTCCCTCTCCCTCCCTTCTTCCCTCCCTCCCTCCTCTCTCTCTGTCTGCCTGTCTCTCCCTCCCTCCCTGTCCCTCCCTCCTTTCTCCCTCTCCCTCCCTCCCTCTCCCTCCCTCCTTCTCTCTCTGTCTGCCTGTCTCTCTCCCTCCCTGTGCCTCCCTCCCTCCTTTCTCCCTCTCCCTCCCTCCTCTCTCTGTCTGCCTGTCTGTCTCTCCCTCCCTGTCCCTGTCCCTCTCTCCTTTCTCCCTCTCCCTCCCTCCCTCCCCCTCCCTCCTTCTCTCTCTGTCTGACTCTCTCTCTCCTTTCTCCCTCTCCCTCCCTCCCTCCTTCCCTCCCTCCTCTCCCTCCCTCCCTGTCCCTCCCTCCCTCCTTTCTCTCTCTCCCTCCCTCCCTCTCCCTCCCTCCTTCTCTCTGTCTGCCTGTCTCTCTCTCCCTCCCTCTGTCTTTCCCTCCCTCCTTCTTTCTCCCTCTCCCTCTCTCTCTTTCCCTCCCTCCCTCTCACTCTCCCCCCCCCCCCATTGCACATTTCCGACAGGAGGGTTCGTTCATTCCTGCCAGAGGTTTGAACCGCTTGCTTGCAGAGATTTTAAAATTACATGGAGACTATATCCAGTCATCCCAAGGGAGCCTGCAAATTCACCTTGGAAATAACAATTGGATTGCAATTTCTGTTGTGTGGAAGACACATATCTGAAAACTACCTGAGGGGCATTTGGCTGACCCTGACAAGCGAAGGAGGGAGTGGGGGCTTGTTCTTCTGTACTTAGGGCAGCCCCAGGAGGCATTCTTAAATCCTCCCAGGCAGGGACGGCTTTCAATGCTTCCCACCATGCAAAATGCCCCTCCCACCCCCTTCTTGCAATTGTGGCTGCTACGAAAATGAATGGAATAAGCAACTTGCCTTTTTTTTTTTTTTAACCTGGTGGCCAGTTTTCTACAGATAAGTCCTTGACTTACAACCATTCATTTAGTGGCCAACAGTACATTACAATAGTATTGGAAAAAAAGTGACTTATGACCGTTTTTCACAAATTGCGACCATTGCAATATCTCCATGATCGTGTGATCAAAATTCAGATAGAATAGAATTAGAATTCTTTATTGGCCAAGTGTGATTGGACACACAAGGAATTTGTCTTGCTGCATTCGTTCTTGGAGTACATAAAAGAAAAGATGCATTCGTCAAGAATCATAAGGTACAACACTGAGTGATAGTCATAGGGAAACAGTCAATATAAATCATAAGGATACCAGCAACAAGGTTACAGTCATACAGTCATAAGTGGGAGGAGATGGGTGATAAGAACGATGAGAAGATTAATAGTCATGCAGACTTAGTAACTAGATGCTGGGTAAGTGACTCGCATTTATGATGGCCTCAGTGTCCCAAGGTCATGGGATCCCCTTTTGCGACCTTCTGGCAAGCAAAGTCAACAGGGAAGCCAGATCCACTTAACAACCGTGTCACTAACTTAACAACTGCAGTGATTTACTTAACAACTGTGGCAAGGAAGGCAAAACTCACTGAACAACTGTCTCATTTAGCGACAGACATGTTGGCCTCAATTGTGGTTGTAATTTGAGGACTAGCTGTATTTCAGCCTTGTTTGGGGGGGGGGGGGAGAGCTGCAAAGGATGGCTGACGATATTGAAGTATGGGGTGATAACATCTCTTGGAAATGGGCTGTTATGTTTCCCATTTCACAGATGGTACGAGTGAGGCAGGCTCCATCGCTTAAGGCAACTCAAGGAACATTTTCCTTGATCTTTATCCACTTCGCTAGCTCTCTGGAAGAAATGCCTGTGGAACTTGACCAGGAGTGGGCGTCAAAAATTTTAGCAAGGGGTTCTTTGCCCAGTTGCTGGGTGGGTGTGGCCATAGTGGTTGTGGCCTAGTCGGCCTCTTGCACCACAGCGGATGGGGGTGGTGTTTTTGCCCTCCCCGGGCTCCGGAGGCTTTCCTTGAGCCTCCAGGAGGGCAAAAATGGCCTCCCCAGGCTCCGGAGGCCCTCTGGAGGCCAGAAACGGGCCCGTTTCTGGTCTTCCCGAATTTCCAGTAGGCCCATTTTTCATCCTCCCTGAGCCTCCATGTATGCCTTGCACTTACCTGCATCCAAAACGGGCTGCATGGGGACTCCTGGGAGGGGAGGGGAGGGGCAGGGTGGGAGGGGCCAGCCAGGAGTGGGATTTGGGGGTTTTCTGAACTGCACAGAATCTTAGCTAGAGGTTCTCCCGAACCCCTACAAACCCCCAGCAGCCCCACCCCTGAACTTGACCCTTCTGCCTGCCATTTTAACCCTTTCTTTCTTTCTTTCTTTTTCCCCCCCTTCTATCAAGGCTGACGAATTCATCATTGAAGCAGTCCACCTGAAGCAGGTGAGCAGGGTGAGAATAGGGCATGACGGCAAAGGAGGAAGCAGTGGCTGGCACCTTGCCAAAGTGATAGTGAGGGAAGATGGACAACCAGAAAGTGAAGCTCAAGAATTCCCGTGCTACAGGTATACAATACGAATCAGGATCTTCTAGGGTACTAGGACATTCAGCCATATATCCAAGACACCTGGCTAATCTTTTGCCTTAATGCCTGCTGGCCATAACCGTAGTCCCTTAGGTAGAGAGCCATTATTTGAGGGATCCTTGCTTAGTTGGTTGCGGGTCTGAGGCTGGGTTTTTTTTAAATTTGATTTATATGCCACCCTTCTCCGGAGACTCAGGGTGGCTTACAGTGCGTTAAGCAATAGCCTTCATACTTTTGTATATTTATACAAAGTCAGCTTATTGCCCCCACAAACTGGGTCCTCATTTCACCTACCTTAGAAAGGATGGAAGGCTGAGTCAACCTTGAGCCTTGGAGAGATTCGAACCAGCAGTAAATTGCAGGCAGCTGTGTTAATAACAGGGTGCTTTAGACCACTGTACTATCAAGGCTCCTTTTTCTTGCGGAAAGTTTCATTACCCAACTAGGTAACATCTGTTCTGTTCTGACCCAAGCTCCCTTGTTTGTTTGTTTGTTTGTTTGTTTTATTAGATTTATATACCGCCCTACCCCCGAAGGAGTAGTGAAGGGCGGTGAACAGGCACAAAATAAAATACATAGATACAAAAGTTAAGAACATAGTTAAAACCAGATTAAATACTTTAGCCCGAGACAATTAAAAAAATCCCAATAATTTAAAACAGATTAAAATTTCGATTTAAAAGAATTTTAAAACAGGGGAGAAAATTAGGCCAGGCCGGCTTGCTGGAATAGGAGAGTCTTAAGAGCACAGCGGAAAGTGCGCAGATCCGGGATCCTACGTATCTCTTGGGGGCGCTCCTTCCAGATAGTGGGTGCCCCCACAGAGAAGGCCCTCCCCCTGGGGGCCGCCAGTCGACCCGTTAACAAGCAGGAGACAGGAATTACTGGCAAAACCTCTTTTATTTACACAACTGTGAACGACGTTCATTCACAGTCAGCAAGGCTTGTCCAAACAGTTTTTCAAAAGGAATATTTCTCAACACACCTTATCTCGTTTGGCAAGCTGCCACGTAACTCGTTTCCAACTGCAGTACAAGGCAAAACTCGGCACAGAGTCACGGAAGGAACGAATTGTTTCCTACAAAAACCCACTCCCTGTTCCCTCCTCTTTTGTTTCCTATGGGAGGGGCCAATTACCTCAAGGTGTGGCTTTTACTCCCGAGTTGACCCTGTTTTCTTGTCTTTTGGCAGCTCTGCGCACACTGGGAACGGGCTCCAGCTGTTCCTCTGCCTTGCTGCTGTCTAACTCCTTGTTCTGCCCCAGCTCCGGATTCCCGAGGATATTGACACACACCAACGGTCCTTATCAAATTTATTAAGTAGCAAGAATAAACCAAAGTCCAGCAAAGGTTGTCAACTAGCCCAGAAAACAAGATACGATAAGACTTTTCCAAAAATGCTCTGATGATAATTACAAGTTGTTTCCAGCAAGAAACTTACTAACCCGTGTGTGACTTAAATAGGCTAAGGGAGTGGCCAATTATCCTCAAGCCTTACTCTCGAGGAGACCTCCTCCTCCTGAGTAGCCGCTCCTGCCTTTTGGCAGCCCTGCGTGCTTGAGCATTGAGGAGACGCTCCTCCACTTCGCTCTCTCCACTTGAAGGAGCCTCTGGAGGTCTGAAGGCCCTGGCTGAGTCTCTGCCTCTGGCACAACATCCTCTTCAGCCTCCTCGCTGTCCGACGCGAGTGCCGGCTGCGCGGGCTGCTGGCGCGACACCACACCAGCCTCCTCGTCATCGGGATCAGCCACGATCCGTGCAGGCCGCTGGGGGGCCAAAACACTCCCTCTCACCTCCGATGCAGAGCCCTCCAGCCCCCAGGACTGGTCGATGTTCCTCCCCAAACTCCTCACTGTCCGACTCTGCTGCCAGCTCCACTGGCCACCGGCGGGCCACAACAACATCATCAGTGCTAGAAGGGAAGAGTGTTTGTTCTCTTATATATGTATATAAACAGAGAACAAACCCCACTCCCTGGCATTGATGATGTTGCCTAGTTTGGAAAATGAAATCTCACCAAGAAAACAACAAAGGTCAAAGATCACCAAGGGCCCAACCTCCTCCCTCTCCCCCTCCTCTTCCTCCTCCACACCACATTCTTCTAGCATTGATTATGGTACCTAAGTGTGCTGTCCCACTCACACACATGTAACCATGGTTTAGTGCAGTGGTTTACTACCGGTTTACTACCGGTTCGCTAGCTGTGCATGCGTGCTGCACACCAAATGCACACTGCATTGTGAGGTGCGCACAATGCATGCTAAAAGGAGGCATGGGATAAGTAGAACAGTGTGTGTGTGTGTGTGTGTGTGTGTGTGTGTGTGTGATCAGTTGTGGCGCTCAATCTTCGGAGCCTTTTTTTTAACTTTTAAAAGCATTTTTTTACAATCTACTCGGGCGAACCAGTAGTAAAAAAAATGCTAAAAAAGTAAAAAAAAAGTTCTGATGATCACGCGTTGCTCAGCTGATTGTCGAAACTTTTTTAAAAACATTTTTTTACTACCACTTTAGTGAACCAGTAGCCTTTTTCACTACCGGTTTGGGCGAACCGGACCTAACCGGGAGCATTTCACCCCTGGTTTAGTGGGTTTATTAATATCCCCCAGCAATTCCCTTCACCAAACCCCCAGAACTGTTCCAAGTAAGTCCAGTCACAAGCAGACCAATACTGGGCCAATGAGTCCACAAGGCACTTGAAAAGTTTCCCAATCAAAATAAACCCACCAGGCAAAATTAAAATCCACAACACAAGAGGGTTCACGAGTTACGATCCAAGCCAAGGCATGGTTGTCAATCCAAAGCGAGGCAGGAATCACAACAACCAGAAAACACACCGCCAGGAAATGAACATAATTGTTCCCAGCATCGCCTCCCTCTGTCTGCTGTGCTAAATAGGCAGCTTCTGGTGCAAGCCCACCAAGAAGGGCGAGGCTTCCTCCTCGTGAGTAATCTGGCTGACCTTCGGTGCTCCTGCCTTTTCTCTGTCCCATGTGTTCTTGGATCAAGCACAGCAGACAGTTCTTCTTCCTCATCCCTGACCAGCTGCATGCTTTCCCCACCTGAAGCCTCAGGGCTGTCCTGCTGCAGCCAAATCCCTCTCAGATGGCTGCTTAGAGCCATTGACCAACTCCCCTCCTGATGTGCTAGGAACTGGTTCATCCTCCCCACCCTGAGCTGACATCTGGAGAGGTATCTGGGGAAGTATTTGGGGGAGTCAGCACACTAGGTTGGGTAAAGAAGCATCTGCAAGAAAACCAGAAAGGTCAGAGAGCACCAAAACCCCCATAGTCCTCCTCTTCCTTCTCCTCCTTCCCCCTGCAAACCGCACACGCTTTTAGCACTGATGATGTTATCTAATTTGGGCAATGAAACATCTGCAAGAAAACAACCAAGTTCAGAGAGCACCAAGAACCCCATAATCATTGTTGTTGTCCTCCTACTCTTCTTCTTCCTCCTCCTCCTCCTCTTCCTCCTCTCTCTCTTCCTCTTTCTCCTCCTCCTCCTTTCTCCTTTTCCTTATCCTTCTCCTCCTTCTCTTTCTCCCCTTCCTCCTCCTCCTCCTCTTCCTCTTCTCTCTCTTCCTTTCTCCTCCTCCTTCTCCCTTCTCTTCCTTCTCCTCTCCTTCTCCCTCTTTCTCCTCCTCCTCCTTTCCCCTCCTCCTTCTTTCTCCTTTTCCTTTTCCTTCTCCTCCTCCTCTTTCTCCCCTTCCTCCTCCTCCTCCTCTTCCTCTTCTCTCTGTTCTTTTCTCCTCCTCCTTCTCCCTTCTCTTCCTTCTCCTCTCCTTCTCCCTCTTTCTCCCTCTTTCTCCTCCTCCTCCTTTCCCCTCCTCCTTCTTTCTCCTTTTCCTTTTCCTTCTCCTCCTCCTCTTCCTCCTCTCTCTCTTCCTCTTTCTTCTCCTCCTCCTCCCTTCTCTTCCTTCTCCTCTCCCTCTTCCTCTTTCTCCTCCTCCTCCTTTCTCCTCCTCCTTCTTTTTCCTTTTCCTCCTCCTCCTCCTCTTCCTCCTCTCTCTCTTCCTCTTCCTCCTCCTCCCTTCTCTTCTTCCTCCTCTCCCTCTCCCTCTTTCTCCTCCTCCTCCTTTCTCCTCCTCCTTCTTTCTCCTTTTCCTTTTCCTTCTCCTCCTCCTCTTCCTCCTCTCTCTTCCTCTTTCTCCTCCTCCTCCTTTCTCCTCCTCTTCCTTTCTCCTCCTCCTTCTTTCTCCTTTTCCTTCTCCTTCTTCTCCTCCTCTTTCTCCCCTTCCTCCTCCTCCTCTTCCTCCTCTCTCTCTTCCTCTTTCTCCTCCTCCCTCCTCTTCCTTCTCCTCTCTCTCTTCCTGTTTCTCCTCCTCCTCTTTCTCCTCCCCCTCCTCCTTTCTCCTCCTCCTCCCTTCTCTTCCTTCTCCTTTCCCTCTTCCTGTTTCTCCTCCTCCCCCTGCAAACCCCACACCCTTTTAGCACTGATGATGTTACCTAATTTGGGCAATGAAACATCTGCAAGAAAACAGCCAAGCTCAGAGAGCACCAAGATCCCCTCATTTCAGCTACAAACATTCTCCTTTATTAAATCATTTTTTATTTAAAAAAAACCCCAACATTAAAACCTTATTGTAGTGCTATACTGGATGCAACAGAAACCAACCATCTGGGTCTAACTTTGACCTTAAAGAGAAAGCCACAATTTATACCAACAAATTAAAAAAAAATCAATCTTGGACAGTTAAGCAACGAATGTTGGGAGGGTCACATCCAACCCTCTTCGTTGTGATTTATATATGCTGCCGGATGAGGTGAGAAAAAGACTCAAACAAGAGAGCTACACCACCTATGAACTGGAATGGCAAAACAGCCCCGGACATTTCAGTATCCAAAGGTCTCCCGTAATATAAGATTCTTTTAAGCAAATAACTTGCAAAGAAATGCCTGGTGGGAACATGTTTAAATACTTAACAACGCATTTCCCCCTCAAAGCATGAGCCGTGAAAGCATTTTTATTCCTTTTGGAGTCAAGGATAATGTCAGATTGTTAAGGAAAGGGAACGGCGGTTCAGTTTTGAAGATTCAGATGGCGAAAAAGGCCATAACATTGGGCCCGACTCACTGACCAACCGCTTTGCTTAACAACAGATATTCAGGTCTCAGGTGTGGTCATATGTCAAGGATTACCTATTTATTTATTAATCAAATTTCTATACCGCCCTACTCCCGGAGGACTCAGGGCGGTGAACAGCCAAGATAAAATACAGATAATACAAATATTAAAAGTCCCTTAAAATTATTAAATATTTTGGCCGAAACACAGATTAAAACACCCAATTTATAAAATCAAACAAATTAAAAATTTAAAAGAGGAGAGTTAGGCCAGGCCAGCCTGCTGAAATAAAAAAGTTTTGAGAGCATGACGAAACGTGCGCAGATCCGGGATCCTCCGTATCTCTGGGGGGAGCTCGTTCCAGGTGGTAGGTGCCCCCACAGAGAAGGCTCTCCCCCTGGGGGCCGCCAGTCGACACTGTTTGGCTGACGGCACCCTGAGAAGCCCCTCTCTATGGGAGCGTACTGGTCGGTGAGAGGCTATTGGTAGCAGAAGGCGGTCTCATAAATACCCCGGTCCGATGCCATGGAGCGCTCTAAAGTTGGTAACCAAAACCTTGAAGCACACCCGGAAGACCACCCGGAGCTAGTGCAGCTCGCGTAGGAGGGGGGTCACATGGGAGCGCCACGCCGCTCCCATAACCACCCATGCAGCCGCGTTCTGGACCAGCTGGAGCCTCCAGGTGCTCCTCAAGGGGAGCCCCATGTAGAGAGCATTGCAGTAGTCCTGGAATCAAGCAGGCAAAAATTGCACGATAATAAAAACATAAATGCACAGATGAAAACAGATGTGTTCTCACATTTCCTTTTCAAGTAGGAAGACAGCATCACTAAAATGTTTCTCCGACAGCATTTCTTAAAATCTGTACAGAGATTTTATTGTATTTTATTTTAAATATCAGTGACATTTAAAACTTGGAAATTTTCTGCCGTATACATTCTGAAGTACAGCTTCAGCAGCCTTACCACCTCTTTCCTGCCTCATTCTCCAGCAATATATAAATTTAGAGTTGAATTCATAACTTTATCCCAAAGGTGCTTTTTTCAAAAGACAACTGGACTTTTGTTTTTTCCTTGAAGACGTTTCACTCCTCATCCAAGAAGCTTCTTCAGTTCTGACTGAATGGTGGAGAATGGAAGGATTTATAGTCCTGCAGTCCTCTGGTTGTTGTGCTAATGACTAGATGACTGCAATAAATATACTGTAAATCAGTGGTGGAATTCCAATTTTTTTACTACCGGTTCTGTGGATGTGGTGAGCGTGATGTGGCTTGGTGGGCGTGGCTTGGTGGGCGTGGCAGGGGAAGGATACTGCAAAATACCCATTCCCACCCCACTCCAGGGGAAGGATACTGCAAAATCTCCATTCCCTCCCCATTCCAGAGGAAGGATACTACAAAATACCCATTCCCACCCCACTCCAGGGGAAGGATACTGCAAAATCTCCATTCCCACCCTACTCCAGGGGAAGGATACTGCAAAATCTCCATTCCCTCCCCATTCCAGGGGAAGGATACTGCAAAATCTCCATTCCCTCCCCATTCCAGCGGAAGGATATTGTAAAATCCCCATTCCCTCCCCATTCCAGGGGAAGGATACTGCAAAATCTCCATTCCCACCCCACTCTGGGGCCAGCCAGAGATGGTATTTGCCAGTTTTCCGAACTACTCAAAATTTCCGCTACCGGTTTTCCAGAACCTGTCAAAACCTTCCATCCTCCACCATTCAGTCAGAACTGAAGAAGCTTCTTGGATGAGAAGTGAAACGTCTTCAAGGGAAAAAACAAAGTCCATTTGCCTTTTGAAAAAGCACCTTTGGGACAACCATGACCTGGATGACTGAAAATCTTCACAGACATATTTTATGATACCCCGGAGAATAGGAATGAAGTACATAAAAGAACAGAAATTCAAAACCAAGATGTTCCAATCCTGAGGAAAAAAAGGAATATTAAGGCAACAAAAACTCCTGCAAATAACGCTGCTTTTTTCTTCGACAAAATGAAAAAAAAAAAGTATTTAAAAATATATTTACCCCCAAGGAAGATAACCCCGAAGTTATCTCCATCTCTGATGGAGAAACAATTTTCTTTGCATTACTCAGAGTTTCTCAGTGAAACTCAGATGATTTTTCCATTTAAAGCTAATTATTGGGAGGGAAACTAATCTTCATTTCATATACATGCAGTTTAACTGTCTCCTTAAGACATTTAAAAAAAAAAAGAAGAAAAGAAAAATGCATTACTGTATTTTTCGGAGTATAAGACGCACCTACCTTTTTTGGTGAGGAAAAGAAGAAAAAGAAATCTGCCTTTGCCTCTGAGCAATTTTGCCTCCTTGCAGCAAACAGCAAACAGCCTGCTTTACTTTCATTTTCATTTTCAGCATAGCTTGATTAGCACAAGGGGAAAAAAATCTGCTCCAGCAATTTACCTCTTTGCAGCAAGCAGCAGAGCCCTGCGCAAAACAGCTGAGAGCACATCAGCTGAGAGTCGGGAGGCTGATTCCATCAAGTTGTGCTAATTAGGCTGTGCTGAAGCTGAAAGGAGCTGTTTCTTCTTGCTGTTTGCTGCAAGGAGCTAAATTGCTGGAAGACAGAGGCCAAAGGGTGGGGGCAAGTGAGTGGGCGGGGCTACATTCGGTGTATAAGATGCACCTAAATTTTTACCCCCTTTTAGGGGGAAAAAAGGAGCATCTTATACTCTGAAAAATACGGTAGTTCCTATCTCCCATCCTATAATAAAGATATGCAAAACAAATAGGAAATAGACCAAGTAAGGCTACTCCACCTCTTACAATCATTTTTTTTAGTGACCGTTTGAAGTTACAACGGCACTTAAAAAAGTGACTTATGACCGTTTTTCACACTTATGACTGTTGCAGCATCCGCACAGCCATGTGATCAAAATCCCTGGGTCATGTGATCCCTTTTTGCGACCTTCTGACAAGCCAAATTCATGGTGTTAGTAACTTAACAACGGCAGTAATTGACTGCGGCAAGGAAGGTCGTAAAAGGGGCAAAAAAACAGAAATTTTGAGTTCGATTATGGTCGTAGGTTGAGGACTACCTATAGACATTTTTTTTTTGGTCTCATCTGACTTGAGCACCTTCCAGCAGTTTTCATTAGCATTATGGATGTGCCAACTTCTAAACTACAAAAAGGGAACCCTCCAATCACAAAAATTAGTCCATGCCCTAAACTTGCCCTTCGATGAATGGATTATTTTCAAAAGGCACCTGAGTGGCATAGGAGGCTAATGCCTCCTAAGGCAGCATTTAACATCCAGCTGCCTGCAATTACTGCAAGTTCAATTCTCACCAGGCTCAAGGTTGACTCAGCCTTCCATCCTTTCTAAGGTAGGTAAATTGAGGAACCAGTTGTGGGGGCAATAAGCTGACTTTGTATAAATATACAAAAGTATGAGGGCTATTGCTTAACGCATTGTAAGCTGCCCTGTGTCTCCGGAGAAGGGCAGCATATAAATCAAAAATTAAAAAAAAAAATTAAATTAAAAAAAATAGTCCCTTTTTTAAAAAAAATCCCCACCCAAACTATGTATTTCCTCAATTTGCTATTCCTCTTGTCGCCTGAATGATGGCAAATGCTCAGAATCCTTTTGTAACCTACTTAATAAACATACTTTTATAGCATGGATGTCCAAAACGACAACTTTAAGACTTGTGGACTTCAATTCCCAGAATTCCTCAGCTAACCATGGATGGATGACTGAGCAATTCTGGGAGTTGAAGTCCACAAGTCTTAAAGTTGTCAAGTTCAGAGATCCCTGTTTTATAGATATGGTCTGCCAAATTAAGACCTTCACTGTTCCCCCTAAAATTTGAGCACCATCCCGCTTTATGTGTAGGAAACTGGGGTTCAGGCTTCTGGGAGAAAAGATAAAATAGGTTTATGATGA